>OZ005703.1:7657967-8350398 GCA_963930775.1 Cliona cf. orientalis
GCTCGAGAGCGGGGATTACCATTTAATTTAGCATGATGCAGCAGCAAGTTCTGATTTTCAATTTCCACATACATATGTCATTGATACTTATCAAATTACCAAATTATGCACCCAGAAAAATGCTAAAATTTAATTAATTAACCTGATGCTCAACCCCAACAGAAACCACATAAACTCGTCTCTCTCTCTCTCTCTCTCGCTCGCCATCCACCTTGCGACATCCAGTAACCATAGCAACAGATGATCCGCTCACTGGAATAGGTTCTCCGTACCGAGATGAAAGGGAGAGGGGACTCTAGGCTTCTGTTATGCGATTATGTCCACAGTCTTGTTGCTATGCTATGGCAGCACTCCATTTAGGATTGGTTGCTATCACTCAAAGAATGAACTCAGTGAAAACACGTTCAGGCCACAAGCGGCTGAGTGGGCGATAACATGTTGTAGGGTTGCTATAGATGCGATATATTACCTTATATGGACATGTTTTAACGAGGGAATTCCCCTAACTACCCCTCCAGCATGAACGTCAAGTAGGTAGCTTCATAGCCAAAAAATTCCAGGAGGATGATGATATCGCTGTGGTTTTCCCTCCCCCAATTTGTTATAGTGCATAATATAATTATTATACATTGTTAACAAGATTTTCATGCGATGGGACAGGAATACAACTGAAATGACTCAACAATATCAACAATCACCACCTCATGGCTCTACTATGATGACCACCAAGCTCAGCTGATCAATGCAAGATTTCCACCACTGCACGCTGATCTCCCTACTGAAGTGGTGTACACAACACCTCAAGAATTCAAGACTGTCACCTCCCCAGCTGGTCGACTGATTTGCCGTAGCCTAGGCAAAGCTGCTACTGTGGCCCAGGACTGCCAAAAATGTCTTGAGGGTGCTAGGTGGCTATTGCGCATAGAGAAAGGAGCGCTTGAGGGCTGTGAGGGATTACCTCGTGGTACCTAGCTGAATGGTGCATTGATTCTCCCTCAGACCCTCCCTACCGCTGACTCACGCATGATAATTCTTAGAAATTGGTGATTTCAGTGTAAATCTGAGCTTGTTTTCATCAGCAGAGCGTCACGTAAGGCAGATACCACGTGAAGAAGGGTGGGATCCAAAAGGTAAACTACACGTCATAAGTTTATCATGACCAGCATGCACGAATCTCAGCTAGCTGATTGGTTGATGATTATAGCTTGCTCAATGAATGGGAGAATTACTAAAATAAACACCTCAAAAATATTGTAGACCTCAGCCAGCTAGCTGTCCGTGTCTGCAGCCTAGACCATCAGAGGTGGTTATGTATACACACATGGGGTGTTGCAATATTTTAAAAAATGCTTGCTGGTGCCAAGCGCCATGAGCCTGGGTTCGATCATCACAACTAACTACATTTTTTAATTTGTTGGGGGATTTCTAGGCCTCCAAGTCCGGCTGGCTTGCAATCTGAGTCACATTCAAGTTCTCGGAAAGTCATCGATTTGTGGGAGCAACTCAAGCCATGGATCAAGACCCCAGTTTGTCTCCTAGCCTGAAGAAGAAGAATGGCTAGATGATTTAATTTACAGATCATGGGTTTAGTATGAGCTAAGAATTTTCTGCAGCAAGCAGGCAATTCACAAAGACAGTTATATCACTGAAATATATTTAGCTTAGATAAAATCAACAAGTGGTGGGCGGATGGCAAATATTATAAATATTACATCATCACTAGATTTGATCACAATTGGTGCATAGTTAGTGGAGCATCGCATTGTTGCTACGTGCAGCCCTGCAACCAGATCTTGCAAAACTCATGCAGACTGTGCTGGCTTCCAATCATCGCTTGACCCTTTGCTTATAGGCCAATAATAATAATAATATGATGATGACATAGATGTGGCTCTCTCAAATGTCCAGGGAAATTTACATGGATAATTATCATTTCAGTGAGTACATACGATATCACATCCTCATAGTACATGTATGCTAAATTTTGAGCCCCCAAAGGTTTCCAATCCTGACTTAGTGCCCAGTCATTTAGATGGCTTCCCTTAGCTTCCAGATGTGCCAATCATCTATCCCCTGACATGTATAGCTAGCCTCATCTCCAGGCCCATTCCCATTCCCATTCCCATTCCCTGGGGCCTCTCAATTTTCACACACACACACACACACACACATATTCCTTCCCTCTCTCTGGTAATGTATACCTGGCTATGATTTCATGTGTAGAAGGAAATTAAGGTTAATTATGTGTTACTTGTTTCCTGGTAGGATGCCCAGGAAGAGACCCAGCGAAGCAAAACAAATTATCAAAATTAATGCCAAATGAGATAAATTAGATGAAGGAAGTAGATAGTAATTATTATACTAATAGGGAGTGGGTGGGGGAGAGAGAGAGAGGAAGGGAGGGAAGGAGAGAGAGATCTTATCTTTAGCTTACGCACCAGTCCAGAGACAGAGGGGTCAGCCAGAGGTGACCGGTTGCCAACGAAATCGGGAAGAACATGAACATCTTCCGTCAAGAGGGCAGTGTGAGGTAGAGATCTCTCTCTCGCTAGATCATTGAGAATCTTCACAATCTCAGCATATACGGTGCAATTACTGGGAAGGAGGGAGAGAGGGAGGGAGAGAACGTATGTAATTATGTAGCCTCATTCCCATGCCCCATTCCCATGTCCCATTTTCATGCCCCATGATATATTGAAATGTTGGGGAGCGTGGGGATGAGACTATAATATTATGTACGTAAGTGAAATCGATCAATACATTTCGAAACACATCTCCCCAAAAGTCACAACATTACATCATCAATAAAACATAATATTGACCATAATTATTATTACAGTGCTTCACTAGTTTAATTTATGTGAGAGCTAATTCATTGCAGCTGTGAATCCAACCAGTACTAGGCACGACAATCCAAATATCGTAGGAGGCCATTCTCTCTCCATGACTACCATTAAAACACATCCTACATATACTCCACACCCACACACACTGAATAGTGAAATGCTAATTTTAGCCTGAAATAAAAATACACCTATTGCGATGATCATTATTGTTGATAATCGTTAAGTAAGTGTAGGATGCAGATAAAATCACTAAAATTTGAGATTAAATTACCCTCATATCACAGCACACCCAGCCAGCCAGCCAGTCAGCTATGTAGCTATGCTCGTAGCGTGACCTCTCTCTCTCTCTCTGCACTGACCTCTAGCTCTTACACAATAATCCACATCAGCATGCATCGTAACCCAATAGTAGTCCCCTAACTAGACCAGTTAGCGCTAACAGGCTCTAGTGCTCACAGGGACCTGGCACTGTCTCCTAGCAACCAAATGGAGCAATGATAAACTCAACCCATACAGGTGCCTAGCAGCCCAGCAGCAGTTTGTAGGACTCTCCATATCCATGGAGATACAAATTTGTCATCATCATGCATGTCCACTGCACTATACCATATACGTGTATGTGGAAATCTTCGCTGGACAAAAAAATATCCCTGCAAATTTGATAGAATCTCCCTGGACATTTGCGAGAGCCATAGCATACTATTGGCCTGTAAGCACCTTTAGGGGCAAGCAATGATTAGAAGCCTGCACATGCAGTCTGTATGAGTTTCACTGTTGCAGACTAGAGTGGACTGTGCAAATCGAAGCAACAGTCACTCGAGCTTTACTTGATAGAGATCGAATTTCTTTGCTAACAACATTTTATGCAGCCATGCACAAATTAAGCATTACTGACACAGGAGACTAGAGGGAAGTAACCTTTTCTCCGCCATTTGGAGCAGCTGCTGGTAGGCAGAGCGATGGCTGTGAAGAACATAGTCCAACTGCAAGAAGGGGGGGGGGGGGGGGGGGGGGGGAGGGAAGATGAGTGTGTCCCCTTCACATACATACAGACATACATATTATGACAGCAATTCATTATGCATGTGTACCAGCTTGAGCAATGATCATCTGAAACTATACGCATAATGTTGAAATTGAAAGTGTAAAGGTCATGAGGGTGCATTTCCACAATGACCAGACAAAATCTACCCCTGTTAGCTAGAACAATAATACTAATAATATCCACCTTAATTAGTCCTAGAAGTCCCATACATGTGCAGATACAGCTAATTAATTAAACTCTAGTTATCTACTCATCCCAGACCCCACATGATGGAGCGAAATATAATAGGTAACAGCGATAAACATAATATTATTATTACTATAAGGAAATTATTAATAGAGACTAGCCATGCAAATACAACAAAGGATGTTTAAAAGGAAGTTAGGGTAATATGCTGTTTCACCTTCGCACTCAAAACAAGTGTGCACAGATGAACAGATAAATACAGCACATCTAATTTAAGATTTATGATATTTCTTCCCACAGTAATCTGATTGGGCCCCTCCCTCCCTCCCTCCCTCCCAGCTAAACTCTGCTCTTAATAATTATTAAAATTAATGTCTCATCTGCTAACTACTATTATGACAACTAGTGTCCTACAGGATACATCTAATTTTTGATCTAAACCATGAAATCACACAGATGGGGGAGGGGGAGAGGGCAAGAGGGCATACAAAATTTTGATCCTAATTCCGCAATTTTGCCTTACTTTACTTCCACTGACTAAAAGGTCAAAAACAGAGCACCTACGGGTGGGAAAGGGGAACGAAAAGGTGCTCCACTTTCTATCACAGTCAGTACAAACAGTCACTGTTACAGTATATACCTATACAAAAAATGCAAATATACTGCAATCTTTGGGATAGAGAGATAATATAAGTGATGGCAGGTGAGGGGAGAATTAGCAAAAGGCCCTGGCACTGTGTTTACAGTCGATGTTTGGGGTCACCAGAGGTCAACCGATCAGTACAGAGTTGTTGCATGCAACAGCTGCCTTCAGTGCACATGTACTTTGGAGGGAGATGGCGTGCGAATATCCCTTGCTCTGAGCGTAAACACGAAAGGAGAACCAATTATAAAACTATTATTGTGCAAGGTACATGTGAAATTCGGTAATACATCAGTGGGATCAATTTCATTTTCTTCATATACTTAAATTAAAGCACCATAGTTCTTGGGTGAAGTTGTGAGTGTATGTATGTGTGTGTGTGTGTGTGGTGTGTGGAGTGTATTCCCATAGGAAGGGGAGAAGGCACATGTACTAATCAACCAATAAACAAGCACACATGTGATGTGCTGTCCGGTATATCAGGTATTTCCTTGTATAGGGAGAAAATTAATAACAGCAGCTGCTTCTTATAGGCTTGGACAATTTAGGAAAGGAATGTTGATGGCCATGAATGATGTTATGAATCACATAATATTATCAACAAGTCAATATTCAGTCCTCGGGATTATTGTTGTTATGAGCCTAGGCCTTCATATACACACAGGTACAAATATAGCCTACTGCCATGCATGTTGCCACTACTTTACTATTACGCTTCAGGCATATAATCTTCCACAGGCAGGTGCTGGCACCTTACTTGTGTTAACACACAAAGAAGATAATAATATTATACTAAAACACAAAAAGGGCCTCAGAGCTGTATAGTTCATTACACAAGGCTAAAGCTGAGACAAAGGCTTATGAAGTCAGCCACAAGGCACTTCAAAAGGGACAGTGTACAGGCTTTAACTCAATTACTTATCTTTAATCCAGCCTTTCTCCAATTGAGTGTGGCTATTCTTGAGTGGCCAACCAGCCACCCAACCATAACTATATGGGCAGCTGCACTTGAATAATCACAACCACATCCTGGCTAAAAGGAAGTGACCTCATATCACCATAAACTGCTGGAAAAACCACAAATTTGCTACAGCTACATGTACATCCTAGGGGTACATATATAGCAGTAGCTTTTTATACAAATAATTGCTTTACTGGGCCACTTAATTGATGATCCAAGGCTTTGCTTTCATGCATGCCCGGGCAGTGGAATCAGCCACCGGCCAGCGCTGCTGTCTGGGAAAGAGTCAGGTCCATGTTTGGTAAAGAGAGAAAGAATCTTCATAAGTCAACTGGGCTAGCTACCTAAATCACAAAAGTGTGGGAAGTGCAGCACAAATAAGGATACTGTATTCCTAAGCCCATTTGCAAATGGAAGATGGTTAATGGCTTCCCCTATTAGATATACCTGTAACCAAGGTTTTACAAATAATAATATTTGTACTGATAATAATGGTCAAAGCCTCTCCAGGTGCTCGATGGGTGCAGCTAATACTTGGTAGTCAAGGCCAAATTTCCATTGAAGGATCAAGCACCAAAAATTGATGGGTCAAGATCTTGACTGGGTCATGTGTGGAATTCAGGTTCGAGAGCAGCGTGCCTGGTAAGAGGTCGTCAAAATAACAAGTGCACAGCCTAATGACGACCTTTACCTCGTCAGGAGAAACTAGTTGATTAGGATTAGGAGGTATGAGCATTAGCAGTAATAAAGGGTACAAAATAACAATTAGGAACATAATCATTACCGTAAAGTCTGGTTAATAAGCGCATGCGCTTATCACTCTCAGTGGTAAGGAAACATGCGCCTATTAGATGATGTGCGCTTAATAGAGAGTGAAGTTTTGGCCCCGCCCACTTCCAGCACGTTCGAACGCTCAATGACAAAGCTAGCAAGTTATGAACACAGCGATTCTTGGACTAAGCTCTGTAATAGTTCATGGGAGTATGTTCGGAAGCCATCGCTGGAAGAAAACCGTGGAAAAATAGCCGATTTCTTTGGCGCTCGCTTCGGTCAAGAATCCGAACTCATCTCAGTGGAACATCGAAGTGTTGAATATAGCCGATCTCATGCAGCTGGCTATCCGAAAATAGGTTGGTAAATTAGTTTTAGCCATGTAGAGCATGGAACACTCTTGATCGAACGATGACTATTACTGTCGTCTTTATTGGGCGCATGCGCTTATTAGACAATACTTAATAACAGGAAGGAAGCATGCGCTTATTAAAAAATATGCGCTTAATAAGCATGTGCGCTTATTAACCAGACTTTACGGTATTAGTGGGGCCAATATTGAACAATAATATTATTTTCCTGACACATACCAGTTGTCCAGTGCTGCTCTGTCCTCCTTCATTGAGGTAGAGACCTGGCAACATGGCTGAGAAGTATGGCCCCCACACACCAGGAACAAACACAGCCTGCTGGGAGCTCTGGAGTTTCAAGATTAATTGAAAGAAAAATAATAAGGTTGGGAGGGGGGGGGCACTCTAGCTAGCTGCGCCATCATAGCCTATACCCAGCCCCTTCTGTGCACAAGCCTTCAATGCTGTAATATTATTTATTTCATACTAACTTACAGCCATGTGGCAGGAGGAAGTCCCTGCAATTATCGCCAGACGTGACGTAATGGAGCAATCTGATAGGTCACTTAGAGCACTCAAATTGGCACCAATTGTTCCTGTAAAGTCATACAGTATTACTACCAGACCACTCCTACCAATCATACACAAGTATGTTTATCAGTTGACGACCCCTTACCTATCCCTCCAGCATGAGCATCAATAATGGCAGTTGCTATAGGAGTTCCTACGGGCAAGCCCAGCTCCCTGGCTGCTCCCTTCTCCAGACCACGCCCAACAGGAAATCCCGGTTCCTGTATTTCCGTTCCGATTCTTGCATATCCTTCATCAACTAGATCTCCCAATCCAATCTTCCTCCAGAAGGAGTCATTCCATCCATGACATAAATCAGAGTCTAGATAATGCAGTGAAAGTGTGAGAACATTATAATCATCCTGTATTTTGAGTGTCGATATTAGCTACCTGATTGTTGAGGTTTATGCCCCACATATGTCCACTTACATACCACACAGCATAATGATCTGCAGACAATAATAAAAAAATTATGCTTAGTAACTAGTTGCAGCAGCAATATTAATTTTCATTGAAATTAATACTGACTTACTTACTAGGCTAGCTGCATGCAAAGTGAGAGTACAGCCTCAATAGCACACTCACTCTACTGCAAACATCGAGCCTACCTAACAGTGGAAGAGGTGGCTCTGTACGTAAGATAGTCGGCCAAATCGAGAAAATGAGCCGTCTTCTTCCAGCAATCCTCCGCCAAGTTCCTCTTTAGCCAGAGAAGCTTCGGAGGCTGCATCTCTGGAGAAATGCAACCTCCAACAAAGCCCAGCACTGGATGCTTTGTGGCATTGATCTCACTGGCTTCAGCTACAGCACGGTGGTCCTGCCAGAGGATGATGTTTCTCTGCGGGTCTTTGGAAATGCTGACTGTTACAGGTTGGCCAGTGTCGTCAATGGCAACCAGAGAGCAGGTGGCGTCAAAGCCAATCCCTAGTACCTGTGATGGGTCCTCTAGCCCACTGCATACATCCTACGAAGATAATAATTAGTTTTAATGGTAGTCCCCATACGCCATTAGTATGTATTATCAAGATCATTGTTAGACTGCCAAAAATGCAATCTAGGAGAGGAATCCCCTGCCATTAATACAAAATTTAATTATCTCTACAATCATATAAATTGCAGGTGGCTTGATGATCACTGATTCTCCCGTTTTAATATAATTCTCGTATCCAAGCAACACATGTAACAAAACACCTTGCCTTGATACAGAAGCAGACTGCTCTCCAGATGTCTTCAGAGGACTGCTCCAAGCATCCAAACTCGTTCCAGACTCTGATCTCCTTGGAACAGTGACGTACCAGCTCACCTTCGACGCTGAATAGCCCAGCGCGGGCGCTGTTCGTCCCCACGTCCACGCCAATCAAGAAACAAGCCATGCATCGAGATGCCAAAGATTATCTTCGGGTGCACGAGATGGACGGGGAAGTCCCGACCTTGCTGAAACAATGTAGACTCCGCCCTCTCATAAGTTGGGTGCGCATTATTAGGAAAATTCATATTCCCCAAAAGCAGTATCATGTCTGAGAGAATTCCTAGTATTGCACACATTCTGGTAGTCGGATTTCACCACCAGAAAGGCGCCACCGTCGAATTTTCTTATCCACCTCTCCAGGCAGCCGACATTGAAAATGCTGAACAACAAAGTATCACCAACTTGCTTCCAACTGAATGGAAGTGCCTACCCTACCTCGCTCTGCCCGATGGATGCCACAACTACGATGAGGACTCTGTCTATTTCTCACTGCCATGCCCAGAAACCGCTAACATTTCCAAATCAGTTGGTGATGGTGATACTTTGGGCTCAGTTGTGCACGGCATAGCATGCTGTAGGCAGCTCGATGCCAAAGATGTGCTGAGTGGAAATGAGGAGCTGACACGTTCTACTGTACAGAAGAGTGTATGCGTTCTCTCACGTATTCCCGTGTTTGGATTCATCGAGGCTAAGCTGAATCTTGTCACACATGCGTACTTTAACTCGAAAGACTTTTCAGAGGTTTCTATCCTTAGGGATGCGTACGACAGTCTTAATGCAACTCTTAGTGTTAGTTTATCCCCAGAATTGTTCAGTTTAGGCCTCTCTCAGCAAGACCTGGTGATTCAGTACCACCACCGACTTCTGCAGATTTTGAAAGCCCTCCTTCTTCGAAAAAGAGTAGTAGTTTTTGGCCAGCAAGCTAGAATTGTCTCAAATGCAGTACTATCCATCGCCTCATTGTTGCCTGGTACCTTGGCAAGTTCGCTTAAAGGCTCCACAGTCGATGATAAAGATGGGTATGGATTCCCTCTCGATGTATTCTCTGAGCCTCTTTCAATCCAACCGTACATTTGCCTGCAACAGATGGAGTTGCTAATGGATGAGCAGTCTCCTTGCATCATTGCAGGGGTTGTCAACCCTCTCTTTGAGAAGCAAAAAGAGAAAATTTGTGGTGTGTTCGTCAATTTAACTGATGGACTGGTCACTGTTGTTGATCCAGCGCTAAAATCTCAGCTGCATCTATCTTCCGCTGATCTTCGATTTGCAGTGTTTTATCGAAATCGATGCAGAGATCTCCTACGTCCCCTACGAGTCCTATGGAGAGTGATGGCTCAAAGCTGCAGTATTCTGATTGGTTGGGCAGCAACGAGTGGATCCTAGCACAGTTCAAGCTTTATCTCCTGTCACTTTTGGCCACTAGCACTAGTGTGGCACACACGCCAGCTATGGACGATTTCAATCCTGAATTTATGGTTGTTTG
The DNA here is from genome assembly GCA_963930775.1 of Cliona cf. orientalis. NCBI lineage: Eukaryota > Metazoa > Porifera > Demospongiae > Clionaida > Clionaidae > Cliona > Cliona cf. orientalis. Next base: position 7,668,072 of record OZ005703.1, read on the forward strand.
GTTGAAAAGCTCAGTTTTCACAAATTGGTATAAAAATCACAGAAGTAGCAAGAAAATCAGCGATGTTGAGCCGAAGCATGTATGTGAAGGCTCTCTCTCCATTGGTGACCTGAAGAGAAGATTGGTAGCTCAGGCCAGTGACTATGGACTCAATATTCAGTCAAAGGAGCAAGTGACGTCGGCAGTTCATCAAACACAGAAGGCTCTGTCCAGTGCTGTGTCTAGCATGTGGAGCAGTGCGTCGTCAGCTGTCCATCAGTGGTGGTACCCTGACCAGCACAAAACTGATGACAAGGAAAATTATTCGTAGAATGTTATAATAATAATAATATCTGCACATGCATGTTTTTGTCTCTAAGTGTCTAAGTGGCTGAAATTTTTTCATGTACCTATATTATAGCCTCATCATCCCCAGGCCTTCCTTAATGTAACATTGGGAGGGCATCCATACTGTCTGGGGGTGTGACCCCAGTGGTGGTGGGTGTGGTCTAACGGAGTGATGATCTAGTCAAGTGTGTGGTACTTGCTACAGTATGCATGCCAACTTTTTGAGTTCCAATCTCCGCTATATCTTACCAAAACCTGGTACTGAGTCGCCCTCATTTTCAAGCGTAATGGCCAGAGTTGAGATGGAAGGATCCGGAGTAGGGGGCCGAAAGCTGAGTGTGGCGGAAACGCTCAAACAGGCCACGGAAGCGCTGGAAACTCATCGCGCCTGGATGAAGAGGCGTGTCTCCACTACTATCGCGCCGTTGGATTGTGGCGCCGAAAATGGCCGAAAAAGTGAGATCGTGGGGGAAGAAATCTACCCGAAGACATCAACGAGCGTAGGGTGGGCGCTAGGAAATGAGAAAGGAGTCAAACAGCGAGGTGATAGTCAAGTGGCAGGAGCAGGCCCGCCCACTAGCGGCGTTGCACAGCAAGTACCAGCCCCACCCCTTTCTATTCGTGCATGGCAGCAAGGGCATGACAGCGAGTCCGTTTCTAGTTCTACCAACAGTTCGCCACTAACTCCGGCCGGCCATGGCCTCTTGCAGTCGCCTAACACACCTTTTCCCGAACACAGCCAAGATTCCCCAGACTCAGTGGGCCATCTTGGAGCAACGGCATCGAATAATCTGCACTTCACCTTTCCCTCCTCCACTTCATCTCAGACAAAACAGTCAAACTTTAAGATTAAGAAAAGACAAAGAATGGGAAAATCCAGTGTCGTTCCGATGGCCGCAACTTTGACAGAAGTGGACGAGGAGCAAAGTGAAGATATTCTACTATCGCCGGGCAGAGCAAAATCGCCGGAAGTGTTCATTGGAGAATCATTTCAGCGTAAGATTGCTCCAATCGCTCCCGCCTCTACACTAGTTGCCTGGGGCAGCCTCAGCTCTCTTGACAATTACATTGAATCACTCGAAGGAACCAACAAGAACATCGATCAGAAATCAAAACACCCAGAGAATGCAAAACTAACCACTTCTACACCCTTCGGGAGTTTAGCTAACAGTAAAAAAGAAGAGAATCATGATACTGTATCGACAAGTCCAGGATCAAAGGTTATAAGTTCACCCCAGCGGCCACTAGCAAGCCCCGACCTGGTGCAGAGTTCCACCATCCACCACCACACAGGCTCAGCTCTGACTCATTCTAAGCCATCTCCCACAAAAGCTCAAGATTCTTTTGCTGATCATTCCAATATGCCCTCTCCTTCGAAAGACGAGAGTGAGGAGTCGTCGTTTGAAAGTTCATCAAATGCTGAACACTTTGAAGCACTCAAAGCTGCCAGCAATGCTACACTAATTCCAGTCAGCCAAGCGCCCAGAGCACAACGCTCCTCCTTCTCTCTTCACAAACAATCCAAGCTAGAGGCAGCGGAGGCTAACACGAAGATTTACGAACCTCGATTCAAAGAACGTTCAAATCTGCAAGCTGATGATCGAATCACAAGCAATCATGGAAATAAGTTGGGGCAGCTTTCATTGAGAGACTCATCCTCGATGAATATTCCAGATTCAGTTTTGCAGACTGTTTTACCAAAACACGGAGAAAGGGCTAGAAAGAGTGGACTGGCCATGCTACATGTAACCAAAGACAGCACTGAGCATGCTACAACACTGCAAGTGCAGGATCAACATTCCACACCAGATAAAGAAGATAAAAATCAGCAGCCCTCTCCCCAGGCTGATTCACAACTACCTGTATCTCAAATCTCTCTCAATGCTCCTCTTCAGACAAGCGTAATGCCTTTAGAGGAAGAGAAGAAGCAGTTTCATGGAAATAAAACAGGCAGTCTGCTAATAAGGTCGAAGTCTTTCCCAACCAAAGAAGCTGGAGGTAGCTCGCTGAAAGATGACGATACTTCACTCAAAGGTGATGAGCTACAAATAGAAGAAGTAACCAGTGCTGATGAAACTGGAGGACTGCTTTTTCCAAGTCACAGCACACCGAGAATCAAGAGCCATGCTCTGGAGGTCCTCAAACTTCCACCATTAAAGACAATGACAGGTAAGAGATCTATTGAAGAGGATCCTAATGGAATTTTTTATTATGCATCTCACGTTTTTTGTAGACGAGAATGAAATTGTGAGAAGTCTTCCTCCTTTAAAGATTCAATCTCCCCTCACTCCTCACCTCAAAGGTTTGTTCATGCACATGTGCATCCCTTAAACAACTTTATATCACTTACTTACATGTATACAGCCTTTTCATCGCTGTCTCGTAAGCGTGGACACTCCCCTCCCCCCTACGTCATCCACCGACTGGCCGGGGGGAAGGCCCTTGCTCCGCCCTGTCCGGCTTATGGGACCCAACAGCCTCTGGAAAAAGACAGTAAATGAAATAAAACACTACACACAATTCATAGCTTCATTCCCTAGCTCTCCTTCCCCATTAAAATTAAATTTTTATGCATAGAAAATGAAATCTGTGAATATTGTTTAGCAATGACTTTTTGTTGCATTCAGTTCTACGTGTCATCTCATCACATCGTGGCAGCTTATCTCCAGATGACATCGACTCCCTCCTAGTAGTTAAAAATGTTTCGTCCATCAGCCGCAAGACCAGCGGTGAGGAAACAACCACTGGAGGATCGCAATTTCATGACACAACCATCACTACCGATGGTGACCTTAAGCTACTCCCCGTATCTCCAAGTTTGCCAGAGAAGAGCTTGAGCGAAGAAGGAGGAGCTAGAGGAGGGATGGAGAAAACAAGAGAGAGCTCGGCCATGTTGTCACGACGCTCTAGTCACACTTTCACTGCAGCTGCATTAAGAGGAGGAGGAGGAGGAGGACATGGCCGAGATGAGACCATCATTGAAGATGTCGAGACGACCGACTCCTTCCAGGTACAGACTACTCTAGTGTCTTCTGGTAATGGGAAAGCGACGTCCACTGATGATCAAAATCGCAGTGATATTCGTGTGAGCGAATTGAGAGATACAGATGGGTCATCATCACAGGGATCACCTATTGACAATGTGGGTGTGTCAAGCCACGCCCACATCTACCACCAGGAGCAAGCCACACCCCCTGGACCCGGCCCTCTACACATGGCTGCAAAGTATGCACCTTAGTTTAATATTTTTCAACATACACCTAACAATACTTGGCATTCATAGATCTGGCAATCTTCGTCGACTTCAAGCTCTGATAAAGCAGGGTCACGACGTTGACCTGCCAGAGCACGAAGGAAGGACACCTCTAATGTACTGGTAAGTTCACAACTACAGGCGATGCAAGCTACGACTATTATAATAATGAATTTCTTCCTTTCCCAGTATCCATTCTCGAGGGGTTCATCTCTCATGTGCTGATGCTCTCATACAAGAAGGAGCCAACATCAACAAACAGGTAAATGAAATTAATAACTATTATAATTATTGCGGCTGACATCTTGATAATTATTTTAACGACAATGCCATGCCAGTTGAATGGGATAGATATCTTTAATTAATGGCTATGTAGACCCGTAGACGCTCTTGTAATGCATGCTAGTGATTTCACATCTTGTGTCATAGCAAAGAAAGTCCCTACCACTGTCCTGTCCAGTCAGAGTGGCTACAGTTGTAATGTAGGCCACATGTTAACTACATGAAATTATCGGTTAATTAAACACATTATGTGTCTTCCTTACCCCGTCATGATCTAGTTATCGGGGTGGGTGTGGTCCAATTAAGTCTAGCCAAACAATTTGTAGCAGACACATCTGTCCTGCCGCATATTATTATGCTTAATACTAAACCCTATACTAGTAGTCACGTACTGAAGATAATATTGAACGATTTTCTATAACCCCTTTCAGAGTTCAGATGGCTCCACTGCGATGCACCTGGCAGCGTCAGTTGGGGCTCTAGCGCTGATCGAGCTGCTGCTCCTCAATGGGGCAAACCCTGACATTAGGGACTTTGAAGGACGACTCCCATTGCACTGGGCCACTATACATGTACAGCACAACACAAAGACCATTACTCTACTGCTGCAGGTAATGACATCATTATGACATCATTATTATAATATTATTATTATAGAGGATGTCTGTATTTAATTTGACATTGACCATTCCACTATTATGCCAGCATTCGAACTTTGACCTCAATGTCACGGATGATGCTGGCATGACACCCTTGATGTGGGCAGCATACCACAACAACGTGCCCATCACCACCTTCCTGCTCAGGGAGGGGGCCGACCATGAAGAGAAGGACATTGACGGATACACAGCAATGCACTGGTATATATGTGGTGTACGGTGAATAATGAATTGAAGGGCTCAGAACCAGAGTGGCCTTTAGCCCCCCTAATCTTGAAAATATGTTTAAAATGCATTTCATGAGCAACAGAAAATTCGCATTTTTGAAAAATTAATTTGAGTGCTTTGGTAGAGTAGGGTGTTAGGCCATGCACTCTGGTTCTCGACCCAATTCCTAGCCTTAGCTTGTTTGGGCCAATTTGCTATGTAGGTCCATTAATTTTCTTTCAGCTACATGTATGTCTAAGAGAACCTAGAGACACGATGCTAAAATATAGTTTATTTTAATTAGCTCCCAATGCCCTGTCTGTCTCAAATTTAACCACATGAGTCAATTATTATTGGTGGTTCATTCACTTGACCTTAGCTCATCCAAGCGTTCCTATGAGTACTTGAATACATTGTACTTCCACTTACAAGTGTCCACTTGAGTGGCCAACAAATCTGCCCAAACAAACTTAATTAGATTAGACACTGTCTCATTAGACCTAATTAATCACTAAAAGAGGTGCCAACATGCCAACAGTTTTGCTAACATGCACCCCACCCTCAAACTACAAATGACCATCATTCACTTAGCTAAAAGGTGAGGGAGAGAGAGAGAGAGATTGATGATGATTTGGATTGGTATCTAGGCTAGCAGCATGTAGAAGGGGAGAGAGAGGAGAAAGGGAGAGAGAGTGTGTGTGAGTGTGTGAAGTATGAAATATGATATATACTGCTGGATTTCGTTGTTATAGTAGTAGCAGATTCTTGTTCTTGGACTTTCTCAAAAACGATAAAAGATTATCCATCAACCTGGTGGGAATTGAACCCCAAAGGTCATGAGAAACGTATGCTGCAGGGCCACCCAATAGACAAACCACATACCAAAATTTTAAGTGGTTGATCATTTACAGCTGCACGCTGTCACAGAATAGCTACAGAACTGCATGTACAGTGAGAACTAATTATTCTCCCTTAGTAGCGGCTGACATACCTAACATTCCCTAATGAAGTTATGTTAACGAGCTATTATTGTGGTTATTGCCCGTCAATAACTAACAAGCTTGAGATTTCTGAGCTAATCTCTCCTGATCACTCTCTCTCTCTCTCTCTCTCTCTCTTTCTCTCTCTCTCTCTGATAGGGCAATCCATCGCACTGGTACAGAGTGCCTTCGTCTTTTGCTGAAGCCGGACATGACTTACTTCAAGGATCATCGCGGAAGGACAGTGATCCACCAGGCGGCCAAGGAGGGAGCCATGGCCGCCGCAGAGATCATCATAAAGATGAGACCAGACGCCATCTTTGACACCGATAAACTGGTAAACGGACCTTATTTTCGTTATAATTATATATACATAGTGGCCATGATATTGTGTACATGTGTATACCCTCACACACATATTATTATAAACACACACACTCACTAACGAACAGGGTCATACCCCACTCCACTACGCAGCTGCCTGCAGTCGTGTCGACGTGTGTGCTCTGCTGCTAGACCTCGGAGCGGATGCCACCGAGCGAGACTCAGAGGGACTCTCTCCTCTCGACTACGCCAGGAGAAAGAAATTGGACTATGTTGTTGCTCTTCTCACCTGCCACGGAACTGCTCTGGCAGACTTTGCCAGAGCTTCAAGGTGAGTGGAAGGAGAAGGCTAGGGGGAGTATATGATGTAGGTTGAATTGTTTGGGGAATTAAATATCGGAATAGAATTCAACACACTACACTGTGAGAAAGTTGTTTGGTTGCTAGTGTGGATGAATTAGGCATCGCATGTGAACTAGTTTGTGGGGTATTTGTATACTGCACCAACTATAAAGCTCTCTTCTACCACAACAATTTCTCATCTCCATGCACACGGCACGTTTGTGTACCCACTACCAATTAATTACAAACTTGCGTTCTTTTTGTACTGGTCGATGAAATTACATATATACATGTACATGTACATTACATGATTGCACATGTGCACACTTTGTCTCACACACCGACAGGTCGACAAGCATTAGCTCTCTTCTCAATCGCACAGTCAGCTTCTCCCAGCTAAACACACAAGACAAAGAATGCGATGATGGAGGAGAAGGAGAGAGAGGAGAGAGAGAAGAGATCGCCCCTCCTCCTCCTCAGAGCCCAAACGTCTCAACTTCTGACAATGCCAGCTTAAGCAAAGCTCTCAGTAACTATAACCTCTCGAAAAGCCTGACCAGTATCAACACAGTGGTGAGCGCCTCGCCTCACAGCAAGCTACTCGAGGAAGACAGTCAGCTGTCAATGTCTAGCAGCCATCTTTATCAGCCAATGGACAATAACGACAACTCAGTGACATCGCTGAGTGAACAGCGGCTTCAGCAGAGGAAGAGGGAGAGGGGAGCTGATGACAGTAAAATGGAGACGGCGAAAGGTGGATATCTTGGAAGATTCACAAATGATAGACGAGGTAAGGGGAAAATTTGAACACGAATCATGGTCATCACTGCTATTCCAAATTTCTCCATTTTCGATACTGTTATTTCAAGCATCCAATTATAGCCACATGAATTAATGGCCCCTACATGCATGCCACTTGTGTGGTATCGATGCTAAATTATTGCCCGAAACAGACTTGAATCTAGACTAGAGGAATGCACAAATGCACTTAAGCTGTCATTAGCTGCAGAATGTACCCCACACACACACACACACACACACACATAAATAAACCTTTCTCTGTTGTCTTGCCATGTGTCTTGTGGTGAACTGTATGGCCTCACAAACACAGACTGAACAAGAGCCACACTTCCACATGAAAGTCAACATACTACAGCATGTGGAAGACATGTACATGCATGTACATGCATGTACATGCTGTATAACACAATGTAACCATATGCACGTTAATTGCGGCACTGTGCTGTGGACACAACACGGCTTTTATTCAGGAAATATAATCCGATTTTCAAAACCCTAGAAGTAGACCAAGAAATGGTTTTCTGGGAACTGGAGGCTAAGGTAGCAACTGTTTCCAAGAAACCATGGAGGTGTGGAGTACTGCTAGCCGGGGCCACCCTGCTTGTTCGGAATACCTTCTTGACAAAACTAATTAACAAAGGCATGATAATGCAATTTGTAGGACAGACTAATGCAATGTACCATTATCATGCTAATCTGTCATAATTCTTTGTCATGCAATTACATGTACAAACATACATGCACACACACAAACAGATCCCATCAAGCATTACTATTTTTGGTTAAAACACAGCGAGGGCTCAATCTGCTGGTCAAGGCTGAGAGAGAATGCCAATCGCAACTCGCAGAGAGCTGTCGTTCTCGAAGTCCATGAAGGGCCTAGCCAAGCGGTCAAGAAAAATCCATCTTACTCGCCTGGTGACCTGCACAAGCACGTGTTTTGGGTGCTGACTGGAGGCGGAGTGCTGGACCTATTCGCCTACAATGAGGATGCGTACGGAATGTGGTTGAATAATGTCAGTAACGTTGCCAATAGCAACGCAAAGAAGGGGATCCAAAATCTCAACTTGAAGAATCAGAGTAGGACGCAAAGTAGACCAGCTTCCAGCCACAGCATAAGGCACTCGAGAGCAACCGTTGCCCCTAGCGATAATCTCACTAACGATGAAGGCTCGTTTACATTATCGGTCGTGGACTCTGAACTCAGCACAGGTGCCGGAGAAGCCAATATTGCTAGAGGTATGGCAGGCGCAAAGGTCAATACCGCATGGGCGACTACTAGAAGCAGTTCTAGCACTGACGGTGGTGGAAAAGAGAGCGAGTCTACAAGAGCCGACGCCAGCTACAGACATCCTCTACTACTCAGCAGAAGCTTCAGTGCACCTCCAGAGGAACAGCTGCCCCTGACAACATCCACCCCGCTGACTCAGCAGTCTCACACCACCAGCCAATATCAACAACAGCGACTTCAACCAAAAGGTGGTCTTCTAACGTACACATCACAAGATGAGATCGATAGTGACGTCATCTAGTTATCTGTTATGGGGAATGGGGAATGGAAAGTTGGTCTATATCATTAAATTTTATATATTCATTTTCATGTTACACTACAAAAAGGGTGTAAAACATACATAATATATATATGATTGTGCAAAAAGACACAAAAATATTGACTATCTTGTGATTTGAGTGACTTATCTGTGATGAGCGTGCAATCATCTTATAATATTATGTCCGTTAGCTATCTGCATCTGCTGGTAAGTTACCTCCTGATGAGTGATCGGGAGAAGTGTTTGTATGACTAGTAGAGACCGTAGCTGCCTCGTTTGAAGGTCTCTCTCCTTCATCTTCCTTGGCAGGTTCCTCCCTCCCTCCCTCTCTGGAGGGAGCAGTGGAGTAGATGTTAGCAGCTGCAGCCGATGAGTGTCTGGCTCTGGTTACAGAGGAGGAGGAGTTGCCCGGTAGATCAGTGCGCGATGGAAGGTAGGATAGCTCCGAAGAAGGACGCCTGAATGGTTAGGATTTAGAGCAGACTTTATTATAATTATGTATATGTACCTCCCCCCCCCCCTTCCCTCCTCTGTCTTCTACAAAGCATTAAAGACGGAGAAAACTGTGAAGTGTCTACCGCAAATCACTGCTTTGTAAAACTAAATTTTATTCAACCAAGCTTGGTCACTGTGTTTTTAGAAATTTTCACCCCGCCCAATAATTGGTGAGATTAGATAGGGGAGCTCCATTTCAGATAGGGGGAGAACAAAAGGACCAACACTTAGTATCAGGTGGTCAAACAAAGAGAAGAATACAAACACATTATTGTACAAACTGGGAGACCAAAAATTGATTTTTAAGGCATAATCTAATTAGTAAAGTAAGGGCTGGCATATAATAATACAGTTCTGCTAATGGCCACTCACTTTTTGTCTCTCCTCGAAAGGATCATGAGAGCAATGACCGTCCCAATGAGAAATACAGTCAGGAGCAACAGAAACTCCGCAGCCAGCGAGGCCACTAAGATGGGTACTGATATACACAGTGGCTCCGTGCGATTCACCTCCAGGTTTTGTGCAATAGGAGTTAGAAGTGGAATTCTATCTCCATCAACATCGTCCGAACAAAATGGTTCACTCTTTCGACTCAATCTCAACGTACACTGTGGGATGATCTTGATCTCTGTTCCCGATTTTTCATCTCGCAGGAGAGGGGCTGAACGTACCCAATCTTCAACAAACTCCATCAAGCTGTCCGTAGCGTACCTATCAGTGCTGAAGAGGCCGGCTCTAAAAGTGACATAGCTAGTACTAGTGCTTGTCACTGAAGGAGTTCTAGTGTCGGTTGACGATGAGTTATGATGGGAGGAGGTTTGTGAGCCGTGACAGAGGAGAGATGTATCGGTGATTTGGGAGGGATGGAACGGACACCCGCACTTTGACCTTATGGCGGCTAAGACGCCCTCCAGGAATGTTGTTGAGACTTGATTCTCAGTTTCAATCTGCAAGTCAAAAGTGGCACAGGTATGACATACACACACACACGTACACGTGCACACAGATTTAGAGGATATGCTAATGAATGGCACATGGACCGTCAAAACTCATTTAGATCCCCACAGCCAGTAATTAGATTATAGACATGACCACTCTGCATGACAGTAACCAACAATAGTGAAAAATAATCCAATTTCCACCACATGCATTAATAGTCCTCAGTGGCAACCATGGCAACCATGGCAACCTGTATCGCACCATTCTCTATGGAGGGAAATCAGCCTCAGCTAGATAGGGGTGCTTGAGGTTCCTGGCATCTAGATCCTTCCCCAGGAGCCATTATCCCTATCCACCATCACACACTTACACATCATTCATGTAGCTATAGCTACGCAAGATTTCAATAAACAACGACAATAATTAATCAGTTTATTGGATGCAGCGCTTACGTTCCACGCCGAGCAAGGCACTGAGGAGCTGCCCTGCAACTGAAACAGCTGCCTACCTGCAATAAAAAGAAGAAATATTTCCATGGCAACTTGTGATATGCTTCTGATAATGTGCGTAAAAATCTGCTATATAATTACAAGCCAATTTCATGATACCACAGTCATAGCAACATATTAAATTTTACTTTGAAGACAATTAATTTTGTTAAACTTTGCACTATAATATGACAGTATAGCTAACACACAGCTGGCCTCACCAGGAATAAAGAAGTGGATCTTCGGAGATTCACCGGTCTCAAAGACGGTCCCATCCACATCCCTGACCTTTGCCCTCACAGAGATGCTGTAGCCAGTGTGTGAGTCGAGCCCTGTAATTAGTCCATGGCCGGAATCTGCCGCAAATCTCCACTGTTCAATGACCACTTCTCCTTTATAGGCAATATCATTGCGATGAACATCGACTAGATACTCCAGCACTTCAACGTTCTGAGGCAGCATTAGCTGTTCCCACCACACCTGTGCTGAGCTCGAGTTAAGCCAGTTAGCGTGCACTCTTCTCACAGTAGCTGCAGCATAAATTGAAGAAGCAGTGAGAGAGGTCAAGAGAGAGTGAGACAGAGAGAGAGAGGAAGAAGGGAGAGGGATGGTGAGAGAGGTGACAGTTAACTTAATATCTGGTACGCCACAGGGCATAGCTGTCCGGCCAAAATTAGATTCCATGACAATGGTTAATGACAGCTAACAAGGGCAGGACAAACGCTGGAATGAGTAAATGTCAATTGACTTACGATGTGGAAGGGTGGAGATCATGGGTCCTTCAAATATCATCTCTCCGTGAATCTCAGAGGATGATATGATGCTTGAAACGTAAGTGGAGTTGGGCAGGAGAGAGGAGAGAGTTACAGAGTAGACGTCTCCAATGGTAGCGTGCTGAATGCGAGTGGCCATTAGGGAATCATTAGAGCTCGAGTTTGCAAAGAGAACGGAGTAGCTGATGTGGTATGTGTGACTGAAAGAGACGTTGATGTGTGCAGTCGCCCACTGAACTGAGGCAGAGTGGTAGGAAACGTGCGGCACAAAAACAGCAAGAGGAGAAAAAACATCTGAAGAGGGGGAAAAAGAGAGAGAGGGGGGGGGGGGGGGGGGAGAGGCAGCATATCAACAAGTGATAACAGATTAATATGTTCACACATTTCACACAAAACAGCTGCAAAGTGACAGCGGTGCCACACCTGCATTTCAGCCCACTAAGAAAATTAACCTTTATCAGGCATGGAGTGCAATGTCATGCACAAATTGTATTTGCTTTTGTCATAGAATGCACTGATTAATAATATTATAATACTATACCTTTTTGAGGGCAAATTTCGTCTAAATCGGAGCAACAGTCGCTGAACTCTCGACAGGAGGGATCACAGAAGCATGACTCCGTGTCCCCCGCACAATTTCCAACCACGTCACTATCACAGCAACTGGTGTAGCCAGCTGCAATGCATGAACCAGGCAAGCTGTCGCCCAGGGACACGTCAACTGCATTGTGAGCAAAGAAAAATTAATATCATGTGATATCATAATTAATAAGTTCAGAAGAAAGACACACCAATGTCGAAGCTCAAGGGATGTATCCCTGTCTCATTTCCACATGACTAATCTTCTGTACTCTTTCACCAATTCTCAGCTATTTTCATAGGCTTTTATTCAGACTCATACATACAGTGCTGGCCATAGCTAGCTCAGTGAACACATAGTATTTTGTTCTACTGATCATGCATGCCTGATCATGAACTCACCATTTGACAGTACCAAGCAGAGAGTATAGACGCTGCTGATTCTTCTCCACACAAGTTCCATCGCCTTCATCGACTCAATCGCACAGTTTAATACAAACTACAGTGACAGTCTACTAGCTAGCGAGCTCAGCTGCAGCAAATCGTCCGCTCCATCTGGCATAGAATTTGATTTGCTGCATGTGCATGGTGCATAGGTCGCTCAATTGCACACGAAAGGCATCCTATAGATAAGTACATCACGATTGTTGATTTACCGCGCACCGAGTGCGCTATTTTATCCTAATTGTATCTGTAAACTCAATTTGTGGGCGAACAAAGCCACATTTTAATTTATCGCACATTATTAGCGCAATCTTTGCGGCGCAGCTCTGCATGACTAGCATTCCTTGAATTCCTGCAAGTAGCTGCTCCTATACACACGGACACAAAGTGAACCAATCAGGTATCATTGATCGTCCTAATATAAACACGGCTCTTCATCTACGAACACCCTCAGATGTCAAATTTCACTAGACATGGAAACGGTGGGAAGATATGCTGCATATGCAGAGCTGTTTATAATGGGACAAATTATTGCGGACATATATATATATCTGGCGATCTCCCCCCACACTTCAACACTTCAAATGAGGTTAGAATTGTAAACAGCACTATAATTCTTTGGCAAGGAACAAAAAAATTACAAAATTTACAAAGAACTAATTTTCACCTAGTAGGATGGAAGGATAAATAGATGCTATATAAAATTGGTAGAAATATTTTATCTTTAGTCGTTGAATATAAACCTAATTTTTCACGCTGTGACTGATTCATTGCTGAAAGGAAAATAATGATAAAAATTTCCCACTATAACAGTTTTCGTTTCAGAAGACCCAGCTTGAGTACATCGATGTCCAGCCGATGCTAGTGACCCAGGAAGGTAGAGAAGAGAGCAGCTCCTGAAGACGAGGAGTGAGAGAGAGGGGAGGATCGAGGTAGTGAACTGCAACAACTATTTCAACGCTACCCTCCTCTGTCTTGGTAGCAGCAGAAGAAGGAGTGGCAGGATCTTCTCGCTGCAGGGTGAAATTTTATAATAATATTATTATGAATAGAGTGATTTTTAACGAGCATGGTATCAAAATTAATCTCAAATGTGAGCAAAGAAATTTCTACTCACGTCTAACTCCATCCAGAAGGTGAATTTTCCCTCCCCAAATCCCCGAGCATAGAAGACGAAATAGCATCCTCTGTCCGCATATTTACCGGGACAATCGGTGACGGGGGGAACAAAGGTCTCAAGGGACCATGATGTCATACGGTAGCCTTCTTGGGGGGCAATGAATATTGTGGCTCTGGGGGGAACTAAACAGAGAGATTGAGAGAATTTAATGATCGGTCAACTTTTCTTCGACGACCTTTACCATACAGATTTGACGCATTTTGGAAATGGTCGTCGAGATTAGAAGTTGCGTATAACCAAGATTGCTTACTTTTTGCTTGAAAGGTGAAATTCTTGGAGTTTGTTGATAATGACGTCGCTACAGCTGAGATGAGCTCAAGCTGGGCGGAGTCTAAGTGTTCTAACCTTGGAGCTGGAAGATACCAAGAATTTCTGCAAAACAATTGTGGCATTTTTATATCACCATCACGGCATGGCCACCAGCACAAAAAGAAATCGAGAGAACTAACTTGATGCGATTTCTGACGGGGATATACCATGGCTCTGAGCAATACAGTCCCTCACACTCCGACCGCCCCAGCATCTTGGCTTCTCTGAAGACTGGAACCACATCAGCTATTGGCTTCAGCTCGAGATAGTCAAAGGCATTGACGAGGACATGGGCGTCACTGCGCTGGACTGAACCGTCAATGCCGTGGAACCTTCTATCAGTATGCTGCATCCAGGGGGGGGGGGGGGGGGAGAGAGAGAGAGACCAGAGTTGAATTATTGTAGGAAGAATGTTTGAAACAATGTATGTACAGCACTAGGATGTTTCTCTGACAAATTTGAATTAAATTTATTGTCTATGCTTGTTTCATTCTCAGCTGGTTCACATTTTAGCAGATACATTGTACAATCAAATTATTGATTTTCTTACCTGCATGAAGAACCTCTTTGGCATGGGGTAGCTGGGGTCATCCATAGAGTAAGGAGAGACGTAGCCGAGTGCTGACGCTGCAAAAGCTGCTATGAATGTTCCCAGTAAGAGGGCTCCACACCACCTCTTTAGCTGACCACTTGATGCATACACAACCACACACATCTGCATGGGAGTAAAATACATCAAATTCGGCACAAAATAACTAATTTTCAAAGATTACTCAAACTTACCACATGTGGAGTTGCCGAGGTAACAGAAATACAGGTCAATACTCCAATGGCGATATCAGGAGGTATACCGGAACCAGACCTGCCCATGAGTGGAACGAACATCTGAAACATTCCAATATGGAACTGGATCAAGAGCATTAGGGGAAGCCCCACGCTTGTCGCCATGGAAACAACGTAGGCCAGGCCAAACATGGAGCGATCGGAGCTCTTACGAAGCTCGGGAGAAATTAAGATATCAAGAAGGAAGGTTCGAAAGAGAAGAGGGAAGACAGAGACGAGGAGAAAGAGGAAGGCAGAGCAGACTCGGAGGGAGGTTAGCAAGACGAGGATTGTGATCCAGAGGAGTTGTGTGGCAAAGAAGGAGCTCTTCTCCAGCGCTTCTCTGGACACCAGTTGGCCATTCTGCAACGGATAGAGAGGAAGTTCGCTTATAATAATAATATGCTGTTAGCATTATAACATTAGGCAATCTCAGTATTATGCTTCATGAACTATATAATATTATTAATGTAGGGTACTATACTGATAATTTTTGTACCAGCACAGTATTATGCTCCATGATCTATTATTATTATTATGTAGAGTACTATACAACTTCTGTACTTTTTTTCTAGTGTGCAGTAGATACCCCCTCCCCTTGTTCTTATTGTTACTCTTGCCATTGTTACTTACTGACTCACCTTGTACACCCAGTAGGAGTGTATAGCTGCTACTGTGAGAAAGGTTGGCAGGGCATAGAGTGGGAGAATGAGCAGAGGATGGGAGTACCAAGACAAGGCTCTGCCCAGAGACTGGAGGATGACAGCTGTCACCACTACGACTAGAGCAGCTGCCAGCCATGAGAGAAGCAGGCAGCAGAGAGACTGAAAGATCAACTTCAAGGTGGGTTTACCTGCAACAGAAGGTGAGAAATGCCTACAATAACTACTGCTAAATAATATTATTATTTTGGAAACAGCTATTATAAATATGATGAAACTGCTAACTGAAATGGGGAGGTGGGGGATGTCTACATGTGGTAAGGAGAAGTAGGAAGTATAAGACACTGCTTACTGAAACAGCAAACAAAATAGTGCTTCAATTGGTGACATAGTGTTAACTACCTGACGATTGGGGGTACCAAAGAGCTTCTTGGCAACCGAGTTACATGTACCTATACATCCGTCAACGTACCAGAGAGCTTCTTGGTTGAGCTTGGTGCAGTACCAACATAGATTGTGAGCAACACAACGGCTGCCGTGATAAGATTCACAATCACTCCAAGTCCCTCCGAATAGACAACCATCATCAGCCCCATGACGTCAAAAAAGATGATCTTGCCATGGATATCATCCTCCTCAGGATGGGAGAGAAGAGGAGAGCTGATGACTTCTTTGAGCAAAGCCATCACGTTCTCACCTGCACGCTGGATAGAGCCGTCTGGGATGGCGGATGGAATATCATATCTGAAAGGAGACAAGAGAGAGAGAGAGAGAAGAGAAATATTATCATCTATACTATACATCATACCCATGTTCACACATTTATCACAATTGTATTCACTTACTCAGTGTGATAGATATATCCATTGACAAAGTAGGCTGTATCAATGCCAGGAAAGTGACCATAATCTCGGAAAATCCTGAAATCGGTATCGGACGGAATGACTCCGGATTGAAACACCTCTTGAGCTACCACCGATGCATGTGGGTGTGGCACGACCTTGGCGTACATGCGTGCCAACCACGGATGATCCGGCCCAGTTTGAAACACTATCTCTCTCCCCCCTGCCCCGGCTGCTTCCAAATTTAAGAACCCCTTCACCTGCTTAGCCCACGGGTGCTGTGTTACAAAAGCATGTGATGCCTGCAGAATTGTCTCCTCCGCTCCGTTGAACAGAAAGATGAGGGCGTGGTCACCCAATAGTGGGTGGGGCTCGCTAGAGATGGCTCGTAGGGTTTCCAACATCGTTGAACAACTGACTGCGTCGTCACTGGCTGCGGGCGAACCAAGGGCGGAGTCATAGTGAGCGTTGATCATGAATGCATGCTTGGGCGCGGCGCCCCTCTTGTGGAAGCGAGCCACCACATTGGTGATGTTCTGATAGAGATGTGTCATTCTGCCTAGAAAGTCGAGGTAGTAGTGACCGGACGCCTCCTGCACCGATATCTCAATCTCGACTTTCTCGCTCGCCGAGGACTTGATGGCTTCTAGCTTCTCAATCATGAGCCTCTTAGCGTGCACCTCGTTCGCCTCGCTGGCCACGTGTCGATAACCCAGCGATGTGATGTCGTTCAGGTGCCGACGCGCGTTGGAGACGAGAAAATCGTTCGGATCGTCATGAACGACGGGGTCTGGCAGCCAATGAAAGAAGTAGAGGGAGACGGACATCAGCGCGATCAGTAGCGCCACGTAGAGGCAGACCAGCGGGCCGGAGAGGTGTGGCAGATAATCAGCTTTGATCGTCACTTCGTTGTCACCTCTTCTACCGTCGCCGGAAGATTTCCTCCCGCTCTGACGCGACGTATCTGGAGCTGAACTTCGTTGTCGCATCCTTGGAAAATTCGTGGCTAGTAGGCTAGCGCGAGCGGTGGGGAAAACGAGGCAGACAGAATCGATATTAATCAGCTCAAACCCGCCTCGTGACCCGATTAAACTTCGTGCGCGTGCGCATAAACGACCCATCCAAAGGTACAGGGTCGTCAAAAGTTGTGATTTTGTGCTTATGGCCAGCGCTGCTAGTCCTTCGCGGAAGAGAAAGTCATCGTCGAGCGATTTGGACAATGGATCATCATCTAGGAAAAAGAGCAAAGACTCAGAGAGAGATGCGAGCAAGTAAGTGGCACTTTTATCACATAGATTTCCAATAAGAGCTCACCTAGTAACCATGCCAGTCGATGTATGACTATTTTCTTTATAATACAGAGATTCAAGCCATTCCAAACGAACCAAGCCAAAATCCAAGAAGGACATCAAAGCCGGTCTGAAGACAGTGTCAGAATTAGCAAAACTAGTCACATCAGGTGCAGTACAGGTCCCAAAGAGCCTTGTGCACTATGTCTCTGACAAACCGGTGCTATTAGATCAAATCTTTACGATTCTCTCTCCAAGCGACGTCAATGAAATGCTTCCTGATATCTTAAAAGTAAGTTTATACCAATTTAGCTTGATTATAACGATATTGGTTAAGTGACCCCTTAATATATTCTATTCTGTCCTTTTAGGGTCTCAAAATTAAGAGAATAAAGAGCCTCTGCTATGAGCAGCTGAAGCAGATGTCAGTGGAAGAGATCACAAGAGCTCTCCGGTGCGAAGAGACTACACCAGTTGACGTTTCTACCACCACCGAAATGACATCATCAGAAGCCAATCCGCTGACACCGGCACCGCCAATGGCTACTGTTAACAAACCAAAGGATGCTATTGAAAAAGCTGGTGAAGAAATAGTTGGCCAAACTGCACAGGTCTTATCTGGGGAATGTCGCAAAAAGGATAGCAATGCACCAAACCCTGATTCCTGCCCTGAGGATAGAGAGCTATTCAACAGTCCACAGGATACTTCCAGAAAGCCCAAGGATGAGATTGTTCTTCACGTTAGTGATATTAGCGATGAAGAGGATGGAAAGATTCACTCAAGACCGACTGAAAAACTAAGAAAGGGGGAGAGGGAGAGGGAGGGGAAGATAAGGAGAAAGTGTGGTGATCCTTCTACTACTAACGAGCCTGCTACATTGAAAGAGGAGAACATTATCACCTCACTGAGAGTTGCCACACAAAAGAGACAGAACTCAGATAAAGAATGCTCGAAAACTAAAACTCCCATAGAGTCTCAAGATCTCAAGATGGAAAAAGAGGCAGTTGATACTGCGAGTAATGATGATGTCATCAATGAAGATGATGTAATGAGTGAGATGGACACTCGTGAAGGGTTAGCTGTTGATGAAGCAGCTGGTTCTGAGAGCAGCGATGAAGGCAGTGATGACCTAACTGTGGAGGTCAGTGAATTGGACGCCGCTAAGCTGCTAGAGATGGAGATGAGAAGAAGAGCACTTGAGTCAGAACTTAAGAAATTCTCACAGAATGCTGACCAAACGGCAAAGCTAAGAAGTGAAACCTCATTGGCTGATGATCGCTCGGCTTCCGATAATGATGATGGCGAGTGTAGCTTTTTAGCGCTTCATGTATCCGAGTCAGAGACACTGGACTCTCAATGTGAAAGTGGTTCAAGAGACAGTGAGATACGAAAAACTGTGGTATCTTTAGAAGAATTTGAGAGCAGAGGCAGTGCTGGTATGAATGAAATAAAGATGGAGACTGATACTCTGGACGTTGGACAGCTGCTGGAGATGAAGCTTAGACAAAAGGCTCTCCAGTCGCTTCTCAACAAGAAGAAGCAAAATTTATCAACGCAATAATCCAGCCTCACGTGTACCCCCAGGCTTTTGGGTACTATATAGTTCTAATCACATTATTATTATTATTATCTTTTTCTGATCATCATTGTCACAATGTCATATTTATGGTACACATCCTGTGGCCTGCTCTAGTCTTTATGACCTTTAAACTCAGACATGTTGTGGGCGTGGCTAACTATTGTTTGCTGACATGGCATTCTGTTCACCCCGTGTGCTTGCATAAAAGGCCTGCACAGTCTGTCAACGATTCATATCGACTGCAACCTCCCATATGATGCTGCTTCTAGATCTGGATTTCATAATATTTTTCAGCTGTCTGCTAGCTGCAACCAGCGCCCAGGTTCTTCAAGATGGCGTTGCAAAGAAGTCTTCTTCCACAAACGAGCAGGCTCCGGATCCAGGGGATAGGAAAAACGTCCTGCTGATCGTAGCCGACGACGCGGGCTTCGAGACATCTGTCTACGGAAACGACAAATGCAAGACACCGTATCTGAACGAGTTTGCGAAAAAGGCGCTCGTTTTCGACAATGCTTTCACTACAGTCAGCAGCTGTTCTCCGAGTCGCTCCACCATCCTTACTGGAATTCCTCACCACGAGAATGGGATGTATGGCTTGCACCATACCTATCACCATTTCCAGACATTTGATCAGGTGCAGAGCTTGCCTCTGGTCCTGCAGCAGACTGGACGATTCTTCACAGGAATCATCGGAAAGAAGCACGTCGGTCCGGAGGCAGTGTACCCTTTTGATTTTGCCTACACAGAAGAGAATAACCCTATTAATCAGGTGGGACGCAATATCACCCTCATCAAGAATCTTGTGCGAGAGTTTTTCAGCAAGGCAAGCGATCGCCCGTTCTTTTTGTACATTGGATTTCATGATCCACATCGTTGCTACCACACCAACCCCCAGTTTGGAATGTTCTGTGAGAAATTTGGAGACGGAAGTCCAGGAATGGGAAGGATTCCAGACTGGCATCCGATTGATTACGATATCGACGACGTATTTGTGCCATATTTTGTTCAAGATACACCAGCGGCGAGGGCCGACTTGGCTGCCCAGTATAAGACCATTAGTCGTATGGATCAGGGAATTGGACTCATCCTTCAAGAACTAAAAAATTTTGGTTTCGACAAAAATACGCTCGTGATGTACACATCTGACAATGGTATCCCCTTTCCGAATGGTCGCACTAATCTTTACGATTCTGGAATAGCAGAGCCTCTGCTCATATCTAGCCCGATCTCCACGCAGCGCTGGGGAGAAAGTAGCCAATCGATGGTCAGTCTTATCGACATCGTTCCCACGATCTTAGACTGGTTTGGCCTCCCTCCCCCTAAGTACGATCTCTTTGGTCCCAACGATGTGAGCCTCCAGGGACGTTCCTTGCTACCGATCCTAGATAAGGAGCCGAAGCCTTCCTGTGGAACCATCTTCGCAAGCCACGACCTTCACGAGATTACGATGTTTTACCCGATGCGAGCGGTACGAGACTGTCGCTACAAGCTCATTCATAACATGTACTTCAAAATGCCCTTCATGATCGATCAAGATTTCTACCTCTCTTTCTCGTTTCAAGACCTCCTGAATCGGACGATGCAGGGCCGCTCCACTAACTGGTTTAAAACCCTGGAGGAGTACTACTACAGGAGCGAGTGGGAATTATACGATCTTCTCCATGATCCAAAGGAGCTGAACAACGTGGTTGATGTTCCCTCGTACCAAGATGTGCTAAGCGAGCTAAAAGGAAAACTGATCAACTGGCAGAAAGCGACCAACGATCCCTGGATTTGTGGACCTGATTCAGTGTGGGAGAATAAAGGTCTCTATCCGCCCGCTGGGGTCTGCCTACCTTTACACAATGGAATATAACATTTCTGCACCATAGTCTATAGATCTATAGGCTGTTTTCAATTTTTCTTTTGCACAATGTGTAGATCATTGTTATTATGCTGAGTTATTGTGCGCCGTTTATTCAAGGATGTTTGTTTGCTGGATCAAAAGATGCTAATATTGATAACGACATGCATGGAAACATTGTTGTAAATGTCTTCAGCAAGCAGACAAGATATTCAACTCAGTATGATAACCAACATGTACACGTCTTCGTACGCATGCGCAAAAAAGCGATACTGCACCCATCACCATCGACCTTTGACCTGGCCCTACCCACTGCGGTTTTTTTTTGCCAAGCAGGTGCTCAATATTCAAGCGTGATTCAGTGGAGTTCGAGTCCTAGTATATACGAGTGAGCAGGGCCCAAGGATGGGCACCAGTGGCTCAGCTGGAAATCACTGTGTACGTTCTCTCAGGTACGTGCTGGAAGTTGATCCTTTGTAGAAAGAAAACAAAAAAACACCCGCCTGTTTATACTGAGCACTGGTGGTTTTAATACCACATTGTCTCGATAATAAATTGACCGATTCGACCGCATCCTCCCAGCTCAGCTGATGAGAAACCATGAACAATCATGGCCTAGTTTTGTGCCAGTGGCAGCTCTGAATGAGCTGAGAGCTTGTTGTTCACAGTTGGTGAGTACAGTAGATACTCTTGGTAGGTGAAATATACAGGCTCTTGACCTTCACTTCTGCAACGGGTGAAGGTCTGGCTTGTGAGACTACCAGAAGCTGATAATAGTGTGCTAATTGATTTGTGTGCAAACAGCTCTAGTATACCACACTAATAAATTTCAATAATAGTTAGACACCGAGGCCAAGGGATCTACAGTATTTAGCATCCCGATGGCCCCGAGCTGTGACACCCAAGCGTAGCGAGGGTGTTACTAAGGGGATGGGGGGGGGGGGGGGGGGGGGGGGGGGTACATATGTAGTAGTACAGCTATTTGTCTTGGAGCTCTCATAATACCTATTTACAAGTAACTAAGTAAAACTTACAGTATAACTAAGTAAAACCTGCAAGTAACTAAGCTACTTAGTTACCTCCTATTGACCGATCAGATTATAGGGAAGTGGCAGTAAAATTCTAAAGAATGATATACATGTATTAAATAATATTCCTTGCAGATACTTTCTGTCTCCATGCTTTGGATTTCTGCTAGTTTTGAGTGTGATTGTCATCGTTCATACTTTTCACCGCGTCAGTCCACTGCTACATCTGCAGCACATCAGAATGAGGTTAAAAGAAGTAACACAAACTAGATCTTTTGTGAACTTAAATCAGTCATCTGCGTACCCACGCTCGTCTCTAAATTTCCCTCAAATGCCTATAGATTCAGCTGAACCGTATGAACTCATTATTGGTCAACACTCACCCCTAACTCGCCCTCAAGAATCAGATGAGCACTATGAGTCCACTGTTAGTCCGCGCTCATCCCTAAACTACTCTCAAAAGTTTACCGAACCAGCCACAACTCCTATATCCCATGAATCCCCCACCATGGTGTCTCGGCATTCAAAATTAATCATACCACGTAAAGTGCATAAATCCACTGACACTAGTAAAGAAATTACTGAAACCATAGGTAAGAAACATCTTCAGATTATTCAGCTTCCTTTTCAAAATGCTTCATCTAAAGCTCATAGTCATGTACTCCCCAGAGCAGCGTTCTTTGACGGGAGGAAGAGAGGCAAGTTCAGAAACGCCACTGTTATACTAGCACACATGAAGAAGGCAGTCATTGAACGATCGCTGGTGATTGGTTGCAAGGTAGACGGTCACCAGATAAGGTCGTTTAAGGTACAAACAATGAAGTTGAACGGTTGGATTCACGCAAACTACCCTGAGTGTACTCACGATAACGTTTTCGTACTCTGCTACAACACCCCAGGGCGTAATAATAGCAGAGTGTCACTGGTCTATGCTAATCCAGACAATGAATCGCAGCATTTTGAAACTGAATCGGAGAATCCTCTATTTGTACCGCACGCCTCTGTCAAGAGAGCTCGTTCCAGTGTGATGGTATGTGCGACGGTTTACAACACTCCTCCGCACTTCAGTGAGTGGCTGCACTACCAGAAGACTCTTGGAGTGGACTTTGTGTACATAAACGCGCAGCGGTCTTTCCTAGCGAGTGAGGAATTTAATAACACATTCTTTCAAAGGTTGCTGGCCGACGGCTTTGTCCAGCTCAAGGTCTGGCAAGAGTACCTGAACAAAGAGGAAGTGTTCTACCATTCTCAGCTGCTCTACTATCAAGACTGTCTCTACCGTTTTCAAGGAGTTCACGACTACGCTATGATGGTTGACACGGATGACTTTGTGACTCCAAGAACCAACACTACGTTGCAGCACTGTTTAGATAACCTGTTTGTAGAGAACGTGGGTAGTATAAGACTACGGTGGGTGCGCTACTATGAGCCCAGGTGTGGACTGAACATCACTGGAAATTTAACCAGCCACAATGTTGGAAATTTGACGCAATACATGAACATTTCTTCGGCGAGTTTGTCTAGAAACGTTAAGTCGGTTCATAAGCTATCTAGCACCCTGGAAGCGAAGGTTCATGAAGTCGGTGAGCTAGTACCAGGGTTTCGCTGGATCATAGCTCCAGAGAGCGTGATATACACAGCACATCTTAAGAAACTCAAACTCAGTAAAGATCGGCTGAAGAAGGAGTGCGGCAATAAAGGTTCTACCTCGAGCTCCATAACCAAACCCCAAGCTTCGACATGACCCGGCCATATAATATTATAATAATATTATATTATACCACTGCTCAAGTATAATATATATGCATTGATAAATAAAATCATTATTCAATTTTGTCATCGACCATGTTATGCAATACACAGGCAATCATACGTAGCAGGCTACAGTATTTTTATTATTTTATACTCTATCTATCCTTCATGTATACATTTCATCGTTAAAATAATAATTTTTTTAGCCAATACTTTAAGCTGGCTGTATAAGTATACAATAATTGTACCTTCTGGCAATCTTCGCTAATATTGTTAAATCGGAGTTGTAGGGGTTGAGAGTTCGGTAGGCTTTGTCGTTAGTTGCTTACTCCACTGTTTCTGTGACAGTGGTGGAGGTAGTGTACTGCTACCGCTGGCTATAGGACAGTCTGTCCCTGCCGAGGGGGTGTGGCTGTGGGTGGAGCTTTGGGAGGAGCTATAGAGTGGGTCGTGGAGCAGGTGGGTCAGTTGGTAGTAATCGAGGAAGGTCTTGGCAACGTTGGAGCCTAGCTTCAGATCTGGAGGTAAAGCAGCTGACGTCAAGGAACAATAAAAATTAAACTCCTTGGTCAGGCCTCATGCATACCCAAGAGGAGACCCTGGGGACGAGGCTATAGAGTATAGTAGCCAACTAGCTACATGTACCTACCTGAACATAAGCAATAATAATAATATCTATCATCAATACGTGCTCTTCTGGTAAAGGTTGTCACTCTCCATATTATTATACCCGTTATGAGAATTCAATTCTAATTATCACATGGATCATATGTTGTATTTGATTAACTACGGTATAATATACATAAAATACAAATCTGCTTTCAGGATACAAGATTCCTCGGTGTAGGGGACCTGTGTCTCTGTTGCTCCCTGCTGCAGGCTATAGCTGAAGAAGGACACCTCCAGAGTGTAGCAGTGAGTCTGGGGGCTCAGACAATCTCCCAGAGATCTAGAAGAAGAATGATACGTCAGTAAAGGAGATTCAAGATGTGAAATAATTGCATGTGGATTAAGACTCCACCTTCTTCCTGTCCCGGCTTTAACTGCATCTCTATTGAAGCAAGTTTTAGTCTGTAAAAAATTATTATACAAATCTGAATATTTTCATAGTCTATGGCAGCTATGAAAAATAATCCGCAAAAAAAGTATTCACACTATTAACATTAATATCACATTCCTATAAAAATTTCAAACACGAAATTTTTTAAAATGACAATCTTTGACCAATAATGTATCTTAGATTGTTCACTGCTTACCCAAGAGAAGTCTTCAGCATGTTTTGCCAGCAGCTTGGGGAAGTCAGCCTGTCTTTCAAACCTCTCCTCATCATCGTAGATATTCCCGTACATGAAGCCATTGGTCAGAGTAGAGTGAGCATGGATATCTACATAGAAGTCCAGCTCAATATTCTAGCAGAATATGTGTGTATGTGTGCATGAGAGAGAGAGAGAGCATGATTATGCGATCGAGAAAGTCAGTGTAAAAGTGAAAAAAAAGTCGCTCCAGATCAGTGCACTGCTCACTGGATCTTGGTCGTAGTCCATGAGTCGCTTCTTTGTCTCGTAGAGAGTTGGGTGCGCCCAGAGAGAGGGGTCATGCCAGTGTCGATTCAAGTCAAATCCCATCAGAGAACACCTGTCATAAAAACATAACTACTCGTGGTCAGTCTAAACTAAACATTGAGTGGGCTCTAGAATGATGGTAAACAGGCGCAAGGATGTGATTTTCTACTGCTAAGACAACATACCTGTAGTTGCCCAAATATACGCCATCTGGATTCAGCATGGGAACTGGAACACAAGAGAAAATTCAAGTGTCAGTTTTTACATTCTCCATGTTGGAAGTTTACCTATTTTGAAGATTATGTGGTCTCTTAGGATCTTGGCTCCAGGTGAACTACTCAGTAGATACTCTATCAGACCTAAAAATAGAAATCATTAATATTGTCATGATTGGTATAATATTATCATACCTTGACAGACATAGGAGGAGGGGGATTCCCCTGGGTGGACCCTGGCGGTGATGAAGACCATCTTGCGGCGAGCGCCGGGTTCAAGGTTCTTAGGAGAGGTGATAGTGAGAAGGTCAAGACGACGCTGTTGCTGTAGGGGAAGAGAGGGGGGGGGTAAGATAGCCATGAATCATTGATTGATTCAAACACCAACTGACCACACTGAGACAGAGGAGCTCCCTGGAGCAGTAGTCTAGTCTCAGTCGCTCCACTCCTTCAAGATAGAGTTGAAGGTTAGAGTAGGTATAGGGGTAGCAGTAGGCAAACTGTACAATAATGGGAGAAATAGAAATTGCAAAGTTTGAAATTAGATAATAATGACAACGACATAAAAATTAATGATAAACAAGCAAACATTTCTTCTATAGAAAACGGATTTTATAGAAAAAATCAAGATACTAAAATCTTACCTGATAGACATCATCTTCTCTATCAAAGGCGAAGGCAAATGAGAGAATATAGTTTTTCTGGTGGTCAGGGCAGCGGTAGTAGAATACGTTCTTTGGAGGGATGCGCTGCCTACAGATTTGAAATCGTTATACACTAGCTTTATCCTTCTTTTGTGTTGCTAGGCACCGGTGACCTACCACGTTGGTCTGGAGGTGGACTTGACCAATGGACTCATTCCTTCACGATATAGACTCTTGGACTTACTGAAGTTCACCACATTGAAGATGACACGCTAGAGAATGAAAGGACACTTGTACATTTATGATTAATTGTTGGAGGATATTAAAGAGAAAAGGCACTTTTAATACCTGCTCAGAACGGACATTCTGGACAGAAAAATGAAACCATACTCTAAACCTATGAGGAAGGGGATGGGGGCAAGAGGGGAGATGCATGTAATGTTAGTGCTAGATCTGCTTCATCTGAGCAAAATTTACCGTGGATTACAAGTGTCTGGACGGATGAAAATATCATATTCGTAGTCATTGATATAGTCCACACGACCTAGATTCCCTGCACATAGCACATGGAGTTGTCGTGTATTGCAGAGTGTTACCTTAGCAACGACCACTAATTATTAGCCCCCACCTCCTTCAAAGCAAGCGTCGAAGATCAGATGTCCCCTCATGGGCGGTCCTTTGTGATCGACTGGGAGCGGAGCCAGCTTAGAAACATTGCCGACGAAAGGATCTTTCAGGATCACTTTAGCCTGGCTGCTCGTGTCCAGGCTCTCTTCCTCCTGCTCTGCTGGTTTGTCAGCCATCATGCCCCACTGTAATAAGCCACGCCCCATTGACGGAGTATTGCTGGAATCGGAACTGGCCCATGTCGAATTTGTTTCTAATCTGCGTACGCGCACGATCGTTGCTGGCCGGTACGAGGCTAGTATTGCATGTAGCGGCAAAGCGGGCAGTTTGTGAAGATGGTGCTGTTTCGTGTTTCTGGTAGTATACTTGGATGGTTTTTCTCTTTGGGGCTGCTATTGCTGGTGATTGCGCGTATTTCAAGACAGCAAGGTACGCTGCCGCTAGTTTTAACATTGGGCTTTTCCATTAATGAATGATACACCCCCACGGAAGAGTAAAATTGGCATATGACCCCCTAGATCTAATTATAGGCCGATGAACCATCAAGAATTAATTAACTAGAGTATTGAGACCATCAAGAAGTCATTAATGGTCTTCCGTCCCTTGCAAGTGGTATCCTCATCGTAAGGATTTTAGCTAACTGTGCATTGATGGGCTCAGAGTTCACCTAAGGAAAAAGTAATGGGAGGGTGTTGTTTGTGACCACATCAAAGTAATACGGGTATTAAAGGCATCTGAGCTGGCCTGTATATTGGGCTAGCTATTTGATTTTGTAACCATTAGGCATTGGCGAATTATGCTGGCATAATTTTGAGCTATAGCCTCGTCCCCAAGCCTCCACCCAGCTTCAATGTTGCACGCAGAAATGGGTGGAGGCCTGGGGACGAGGCTAATTTTGGGCATAATAGATTCCATTAGCACATGGGCATATGCTAGCATAATAGATTCTATAATAATTTATTTAGGTTTCCCTTCAACCATTCCTTCCTCATCTCGTGTGCTGCATGAATCCTTATTGGAGCCCAAGGTACTGGAGCATAATAATACATATGCTAATTGCCTTCTATATTTGACTGCATGTCAGCAACCTTTAATGTTCAGTGCAGTGGTACCTTTGCTAATTATAAGGCATTGTGGTGAGCATGAAGGGTTTTACTAGCATTGCCAGCATAGCATAATAGGACAGATTTTGAGCACAATTCACCAATGCCTAGTAATCATCATACACCCCCTATGAGTGTAATTTGGTGTATATACTTATGACACAATTATTAATATGACATAGCTACCATCCCCAGAAGACAAATTCAGTATCAAATACAGCTCCCTTTCTCTCTCCTCAATAGTGTTATCTACGTACATACTGCGCTGTTCCAAGCTACTCACTCCCATAAAAATAAACATTGTCCTGTTACAAAGAGGTTATTTTAGCTATCCATCAGACACTATTAATAAGATCTGAGTTCCCAGTACTATAGTAGTGTCTTTATCCCTGGGTTGGTTACACTTCACTGATTTAGAGGAACTTCTATTGGTAGGTATTTGTTTATTACACTCCAGCTTGCATAACATTAACTATTATGCCCTCCAAGACATTGTAGCATGGAATCACTCGTCCCGGCTCTTATTGAAAACCATTGTCCTTGCAAGCCTCGTGTACCAGGCCTATACTCTCAATAATACTATGCACACTACTATTTTTCGTATAGCGTGACAATGTGTAGTATGGAGGGTAGGCCTGGTGCACGAGGCTAACCCTTGCATGGCTTTAATTGGATAATCATTTCACATGAACAACTGATGCCCAACATTGCACAATAGACCTTTGCTAATTTGCTATGGAAACTATTTTTAACGATGCCAGTGGTCCTAGTAATTTTCTGTGCATGCTTGTGGTTGGAAAAAGGTGCCAACCACAGCACAAAACTATAGGAAAATTATTTTAATATCAACAACAGATCAGACTTGGTGTGGTACATTGATACTCATAGATCATTGTCATTGCTAAACATTTTTGGTACTATTGAGGAAGTTTTCCCCATACCACTATTTTACCTTAATTTGTATGACAGCACTGTGTATTAATTGGACAAGGGACACAACCTGCTTAGATCCCTAGCTGAGCTCATATTAAGAAAGTAGTATATACACCCCTACCTTTTCCAGTTACTAATAGCTCATGCATGCATGCGTATACATCATCCCAGTAGTATGTCCTGAAAGTCAGACTGGCCCACCATGCTGCTACAAATGGTTTGCAATAATGTTTGTAGAAACAACCTAGTACCACACTAAGCATAAAAATGTATACGCATGGTACATGCATTTATACCTGTTACATGTTATAGTATACACCTACATGCATGTACTAGCTATAGGTTCATGCATGCCCCTGAAAGTAGCTCTCTACAACATTATACCTAACCAAGAGCGCATATATAGTTCTTAATATGCGCTCTTGGCTAACTTAGCATGCTATTCTCATATTCAAACTAGTGGAATGTAAGTCATCAGTGACAGTTGGGCACACATGTATAGAGGACCATAGGGCAATAAATTATCTCTTGTATGGATGAGCAAGATCATGGTGGGAATCAAATTTCAAGCAAGAGTTAATCTGAGAGCTGTGTCCTGCCATTTTGTGGTGTGTTGTGCAGAGATCTGAAACATGCCCAGGCAAGTTGCAGGCACTTTCATAACTGTGGTAACACATCTAGGTGTGAAACCACCATCACCACCCAGGTGGCAGTGGTAGTGGTGAGGGCACCAGACATACTTGTGGGTGTCTGTGTACACAAGCTGATTTTCAGTACTAGGCTCACTAGACTTCTGAGCATGGTATAGCCACCTACATACCCTAATCATGCATACCCTAATCACATCACCTCTCACATATTCCAATCCAAGTCACTTTATCTCTCATTCACTTCACAATGTACCCCAATCACAAGCACTGGTATGCACATACACATACACATATCCTAATCATTTCATGTCTTAATAAACACATACCCCATGCAACCACTCACATTTCTCATGCACATACCCACCTCACTGCATGTGTGTCATATACTATCATGTACTGCCTTATATTCCTTCATTTCTCATGACCTAATCACGCATACCCTAATCACATCACCTCTCAATATCCCTGTCACTCTATCTCTCATATACATACCTTAATCACTTCACAATATCATGCACATACCCCAGTCACAAGCACTGGTATGCACACACACACATATCCTAATCATTTCATGTCTTAAGCACATATGCAACCACTCACACCTCTCATACACATACCCATCTCAGTGTGTGTGTACTGCCCTATTACTTCATTTCCCATACATATTATATACCCTAATCACATATGTCCTAATTACTTCATCTCTCCATAATATAATATCCCCACTCATCTCTCATACAAAATGCCCATCTCACTGCATGTGTGTTAGCCTCAAAAGTTAGGGAGGAGCCTCGGGACGAGGCTACATGCTGCAATAGTATACTGCCCTATTACTTCATTTCTCTTACACAATATTATACCCTAATCATTTTATCAAATGTCCTGATCATTTCATCTCTCACATCCCTCTCATACAAAAATCCATCTCATTCCCCAAATTACAAACCCATGTGCACAGTACTGATCACTGCATACTCCCATCATGTTGCCCATTTCATCTCCACATATAGCTATAAACTAATCACTTCATCTCAACCCTCCTACATACCCCAATCACATACCCATAATTACACTTCGAGCTGCCCACTTTAGTCCTTTATGTAGGCTTATTTCCCTCATTACGTGCCCATAATAATTCTTTGATAGCCCCTTAAGACATAGATATTGTAGTATATTTCACCTAGGATATATATACCTCATTCCCAGCTATTCAATGTTGCATGCATCAGGGAGCCTGGGGACGAGGCTACCCTATGATAAGTTGTTAAGTGGCCCATGCATGGCCTGGAAACATGACAAGGAATAATACATAGGCGTAGGAACCATGGGGGCTCCGGGGGCTGGTGCCCCCCTATGTTTTCTGATAGTTACATAGCTAGGCTCAATTTTTTAATACACACTGATCATACTGCCCTTCCCTATAGATCTATAGAGCCCCCCTTTACCAAACCATCTTCCTACGCCCCTGTAATAGACTTACAAGAGGGAAATAAACCTAGTAGTAATGAGCTAGGGGTGTGGCCATGGGATTGTTGAATCCACTGTCATGTTAATTAAAGTGAGCTAACTGGTTTCCTATAACTTCTAGGAGTCTCTCTATAGTTCTTTCCCTCACCCCCCCCCCAACTACCCTTCTGAATGTGTGTTAAGTTGCCATATATGCATCAGTGGAGTCGGAACCGGGAGGGGGGGGGGCAATGCCCCCCCCCCCCCCCCCCCCCCCCCCCAATCCTGTAGAAGGGGTGGATAGCTAATTATACTTAGCAAGGATAGAAGACCAGAAAGTCTTAGCTTATTAGTAGGATATAAGGTCTCGAATGTCTAATTTTTAGCATACTGATTAATGTCAGTAACATGTGTTAAAAAGGGTAGGCTTTTAGAAACTAGCCGCTATGACTAATTTACGTCCCTGCATCGCGCATGTCCGAGTACCTTGGGCCCCCCCCCCCCATGTACAATTGCTTCCTACTCCACTGTGCATCACATGATAGCATTAATTAGACAATTAACTGCACAATGTCACACGTAGATCATGCATGTAAAGAAAAACATTTTCTAGTGATACCCTGTCAATTAATTACACCTCCAACTATTAACAACACCATTTGGAATCATTAAAATTGCATTAGCTGACCATCAAGAATTAATATAAAGTGGCTAAATATCCATCAAGAAAGTAATTAAAATTTTATAGCTTATACCGTCAGGAAGTAATTATTGGTCTTCCGTGGGGATGTATCCTTTATTAATGGAAAAGCCCATTATAGTCTCGCAAGCCACACCCTTCAATCTAGTCAGACTATTTTACCACACCGCGCCACAGTGCATTCCATAGCTATGGCTATATATACTGTATGATCGGGAGAGTTGTTTACTATCTTTCTCTTTCACATGCCATACTGATTTAATATGCAGTTGGTGTCTCTCTGAGGTTTCGAGGAGAGACCTTACCCAGTGACAGCATCGTGGATTTTGATGACATCTTCAACATTGGAGTTGATCCAGCTCCAACAAATAGGGCCCCTGCCAGGGATGACGCAGCATTGCAGTGCATAACTGACCTAGTAGACTGTTGTGGTACAGAGCCAGGTAGTCCTGTGCGTACTGAGCGTGGTGACTGGTACTTACCTGATGGGACTACAGTTGGATTTGGTAGTGGTCCACGGTTTCTAGTGAGCAGAGGTCCAAACGAAGTCATAAATGGGCAACAGTTTAATGGCTCAGTTCGTCTCTATCGTAGATGGAGTTATGTACCAGAAAGAGGTCGTTTCCGCTGTGAGCTACCTAATGCTGCTGATCCCAGTGTTAACCAGATCCTCTATGTGAACATTTGTGAGTAAAGCAAATACTTGGTAATTGCATCATACGAGTCTTTGACTTGTATGATGGACTATTGTGAGGGAAATAAATGTGCTTCCCTTCAGTTCAAATTCTACAGATGGGGGCCACATGGGAATGACAGTGTCACACTATAATAATTTTGAACCATTGTTGAGCTTGCAATTGAGTACCTATAGCATGTCTCTTCATTCTGTTACTTGACAATAATAATTTGTGCATAGCTACCAGCAATAATACTGTAGGCTTACACGATGTAATACCATATTAAAACTTCCACAGTGAATTTTGGTGTCCGTTTTAATGTTGATCATGTGACCATCTCTCCCTCCACTGGCTCCACTGTCACTACTGCTGGGCAGACAGACTACTCACTGACATGCTCAGTAACTCTCTTTGAACCCGCTAGTCTACCCTCTGATGTACCTTCACCAAACTTCCAGTGGTTCTTAAATGGTTGTGCCTCACTTCCCTCTGGTGTGACTGCTATGCCAACTGTTATGAGCAGCAGCAACTTCACTAGCGAGACCTACACCAGTATTCTGCAGTTTTCTCCACTGAGTCAGTGTCATGTAGGGATGTACGCATGTCAACTTGGACCTGCACGCCTAACGAACAATGTTATGATTACTGTGGATGGTATTGCTATACTAGTGCATGATCATGGCATTGGTAGATACATGTATTGAGCTCTTTCTCTTTCCAGACCTTTCACCCATCGACATGATCTGTGTCAACGTCGAGATCACTACTAATGGAACTAAAGTATTGGGAGAAAGTGGCTACTCCCTCACATGCGGTGTAACAGTTACTGGAGCTGATACCGGAAATCTCTCCATAACCTACCAGTGGACTAAGGACAATGGCACTCAAGTTGGAGCTGATAGAGTTCTCTCCTTCTCTCCTCTCAGGCTGTCTGATGCTGGACGGTATACATGTCGGGCTACAGTAACTGTTGGTCCATGCAGCAGCACTGGGGTGGATACACAAGATGTTACACTTCAAGGTGGGTTTAATTTAGATAAATAAATTTTGATACCATGAGCATAATATTATAGGCAAATAATATTATTATATGCCATGATACACACTACTCATGGCCATTGTAATAGTATCACTTGTATACTTATAAATATGGTAAGATAGTTTGATATGCTATTTCGAATTCTGTCATAATTTGCAGTCCCAGCTCCTACTTCAGTAATGCTATCAAGTAGCATTCCCAACCCCATACCACCTTTTGGATCTGATGTTACTTTGACATGTGCTGTGGAGTTGAGTCCAGCAGTGGATGTTCCAGTGACTGTAAACACTATATTTTTAACACCAGCTGGATTCATACATACTAGTGCTGCACAGCCAGTTATGGGAAGCAGCACTAATTACACCTCTACATTCATGATCAGCTCGTTCAGGAGGAGTGACTCTGGACTCTATGACTGCAGAGCTACTGTCAGTTTACCATCTAATGCATACATCAGTGGCAGTGGCACTGCAACTCATTCAGTCAGAGTCACAACTGGTAGGATATTTACAATTATAGTTTTGATATACATGGCTGCTTACATATTTAAAATCCTCAGGTGTTTATCTTGCACTGAGAGGTTTACACATCACTAACAACAGCAACGTTAATATCAAAAGCACTGGCCAATCTTCAGATAACCCCAATGGTGCTCTACAGTGCATCACTGACAATGGTCGCTGCTGCAGTCAGGATCCTCTTGGGGAGTGGTACCAACCAAATGGAGCACTAGTGCAAGGGACTACTTCAACCACAGCATTTTATAGAATCAGAGGAGCTAATGGAGAGGTGTCCTTGAATCGACCCAGTGGTATTGAATCACCAACTGCTTGTGGACGGTTCTGTTGTGAGGTACCTGATGCAACTAACATCAATCAAACCCTCTGTGTGAACATTGGTATGCTCACTAATATTTAATGAGTCAGTGATATCTATGTTTATATACCATTAAATTTTTAAAGTTCCTGACCCTATCGTGAGTGTTCATTCTGATTCACCCAACCATGTATTTTACGGACATCCTCCCACTTTTACCTGTACTATGGAGATGAGCTCAGTGGTGACCTCTCCACTGTCAACGTCCATGGTGATAGTGTGGAAGGGGCCTGATGGAACAGCTGTGGTGTCACCAATCAGACCTGAAATGAAATCACTTACACTGTACACATCGTCAAGTGGCCAGCTAACTTCTGTTGACTCAGCAGATTCCGGTGAATACACCTGCACAGTGAGGTTTGAAAACTTTGGGGCTGAAATATCTGCAAGTACCAACATCACAATTGGTAATATTAATATCTCTATTTATAAAACACTATTATGGCATTCCAACACTGACAAAATTGGCAAGCTTAAATACATGGTCAAACTTGAGTCAGATATATTATGATCAAACTCAAATATGTGGTCAAAATTGTGGCCGATATAATATTATGTTCAAAGACAAATATATGGCCAAATGTTATATGATCAAACTCAAATACATGGTCAAACGTAAGTTATAGTCAGATATGTAAATTTTGTATTTCAATTTTGACCACATATTTGAATTTGACCACATAGATCTATCTGACTCAAGTTTGACCATGCATTTGAGCTTGCCAATTTTGTCAGTCTCAGCGACATTAAGGCCTGGGTCTAGTAATTGAGCTTATTAAGTATGCGTATTTACAATAACTCAACAATGCTTTTATACAATGGCTTATTACTTGGTTTACATATACTACTTATAGAAAGAAAAAATTTAAGTGGTTAATTAAGTCACATGTTTAATTAAATTTTTGCTGACAGTGCATAATTTAGTGGTTAATTAGGCGGCCTATTAATTAACGTTAATTAACCACAAAATTAATTGCTATGAATTTGCCTCAATAATTAATGAAAATTTGCCCTGAGGGACTTTTGATAAGTATTTGTCGTTACGAGATATTAACAAAATAGTCAATATTTTCTATTTGAAGCCCACCCTAAAAATCACGTTTTTCTAAAAATATCAGGAACAAAACATTTTATCAAAAATCCCTCAGGATAAACTTTTAGTATTTGTTGAGACGAAGTAGCAAAATTAATTCTGTGGTTAATTAACGTTAATTAATAGGCCGCCTAATTAAAAACTAATTAAAAAAAACCTTTCGGTGTCACGCCCACTATGACATCATATTTTGAGGTTAATTAACGTAATTAATTTTTTGGAAAGAGTAAAAGTAGGGCTTTGTGATGATGCATAATTGATGTCCATAGCATGTTCTGGTGCTGAGATATGTAGCATTATATTTGGTATTAAATACTGACAGATATATGCTGATCCTGGCCTTAAGTACGCTGAGGTGTTGGAATGCCACAATATTATATTGATGTGGAATCATCCATAAATTGTAGTTGATGGAGTGTTTCAATTGAGGCTGAAGAGTGTGGGCATCTGTCAACAGTGGTATAGTGAAGTAAGCCATTAATATCTGTATAGCTAGCTACATGTATAATCAAATCAAAATTAATGATGCCTCTGATTTTTCTTCTACATTCATAGAGTTCCGATAAACGTAAGCTGCACAGTGACTTCATCAAAGACGCTCTTGTTACAGCAATCAAGCATCATTGCAAATGTCATTACTCCATCACCAACTTCAACAAAGATGTGTTCATTTGTGAAGACTCGCCGCCAAATTTTTTGATCTATAGAAATTCTCTCATTGGCACACACAACTTTAACGGCACCCAGATTGTCGATTTCATTCAGGACTGGGTCAGCACTGGACCACTGATTGAAGTGGATGGAAACTCCATACGAGTTGATAGCAGCTGCCCCACTGCTGTCTCTTCACTAGATGAACCAGTGTGTGGAGAGAAGGAAGAGAAACCAAGCAGCTCATGTGATTATAACCCTAAATATGCCATGTGTGCCCAGCACCTTGATGATAATAACATTGCCAACTGCTTTGAAGGATGTGTTGCTCGT
Source organism: Cliona cf. orientalis (assembly GCA_963930775.1). Taxonomy (NCBI): domain Eukaryota; kingdom Metazoa; phylum Porifera; class Demospongiae; order Clionaida; family Clionaidae; genus Cliona; species Cliona cf. orientalis. The sequence goes on from OZ005703.1 coordinate 7,704,371, forward strand.
AATGGATGAACAATTTGTACTAATAATAATTGTAATAATAGATATTGTTGGTGTGTATCCTGTATTTTAATATCATGTTAGTGTTAGAACTATTTCATGCATTTCCTGTCTTTAGATCGCTGGAATTGGAAACTGACCTCAAAATTAATTTCGATTCCAATCCCCTCTGTCGGGGGATGTGGTGGGCGCGATCATGATTCAAGATGGTGCTGTTTCTTGTTATTGGTGGTAAACTTGGACGGGTCTTCTCTTTGGGGCTGCTATTGCTATTAGTGACTGTACGTATTTCGAGGCAGCAAGGTATGCGACAGGTATTTCTATTATATCACCGTTACCGCTCCCGCGGCAGTGGCACTACGGTCTATCAGCGGTGCACATGCATTCTATAGCCAATCAGGGTCTACGGTTGTGCTATATGATCGGGAAAGTGATTGACCAGTCCTCTCTTCCTCACATGCAGCTGCAGGTGTTTCTCTGAGGTATCGAGGAGAGACCTTACCCAGTGACAGCTTTGTGGATTTTGACGATACCTTGAACATTGGAGGTGATCCTGCCGCTCCAACAAATAGGAACCCTGGCACTAACGGTGCAGCTTTGGAGTGCATAACTAACCTAGAAAACTGTTGTGGTTCAGAGTCAGATAGTCCTGTCTCGCGTGCAGTGCATGGTAACTGGTACTTTCCTGGTGGGACCAGAGTTGGTGAATTTGGTGGTGGTACACGGTTTATGGTGAACAGAGGTCCAAATGAAGTCATAGGTGAACGACGGTTTAATGGCTCGGTTCGGCTCTTTCGTAGTTTCAGTGATGTACGAGAAAGAGGTCGTTTCTACTGTGAACTACCCAATGCTGCCAACGTTAACCAGACCATATATGTTAACATTTGTGAGTTAGTTGCTTGACTAGTGTGTACCAATTCTAGTGCTATGTTCCCATTGTTTCCACAGTGAATTTTGGTCTTTACCATGATGTTGACCATGTGACCTTCTCTTCCTTCACTGGCTCCTCCACCACTACTGCTGGGGATACAGGCTACTCACTGACATGCTCAGTACCTCTCATTGAGCCTGCTAGTCGACCAGACAATGTGCCTTTTCCAAACCTTCGGTGGTCCTTTGATGGCAGTACCTCACTTCCCTCTGGTGTGACTGCTACACCAACTCTTATGAGCAGCAGCACCCCTAGAGAGACCTACTCCAGTACTCTGCAGTTTTCTCCACTGAGTCAGGCTTATGCAGGGATGTACACATGTCAACTTGGGCCTGGAAGACTGGTGAACAGTGTTGTGATTACTGTGAATGGTATTGCTATAATTCCAGTACATATAATATTATCGCAGCAAAAATGAAGCACTATAGTGCAAAACCCTCGGCGCGCAAGCACTGAGCAGTACTGCATTAGTGCATGCATGCATCCTATAGGCCTATGGGCTTCCTAGAGTAACCACAAGAATGCCCATTGCATGCGATTGCGTAATGTCCAGCAGTATCACAGTGTAGTACGATCAGTGATGAACCAGTCGTGTTGTTGGATCTGTAACTAACCATATATACTCAATATAATATGAATTTGAGAATACTCATGGGATAAGTGGTACGTGCGAATATGCCAGTTTGTGAATACAACTGGCATATGTTTGCTGTACTATTATGAGAACTATGATGCATGGGAGGTATAGTGTATGCAACCCACATTAGACTAAGTATGATTGAAATTTCACTTGTTTTTACTGTATATAATATAATATTTGATTGTTGGTAGATATTGAGCTTTTTTATCTTTCCAGTTCCAACTATCTCTGTCCAGATAGCTACTAATAAAGCTCCAATATTGGGGCAAAGTGACTACTCCCTCACTTGTAACGTAAATGGAGCTGAAACTCTGGACTCCTTCATAACCTACCAGTGGACTAAGAACAATGGCACTCAGACACAAAATTTAATACTTGGGAATAATTCCAATTCCCTAACCTTCTCCTCTCTACGATCATCAGATGCTGGACTGTATTACTGTAATGTAACCATCATCTCAGCTTATGTATCCACTGCAGTGCACACAAGCAAAAGTTTTGAAGTCAGCATTATAAGTATGGCACTTCTGTAGCTCGTGATAAGTGTTCCTCCTAATAAAAGGGTTTAATTCTTTGTTTCAGTTCCAGAACCAACTGTGAGTGTTCATTCCAATTCTCCCAATCCCATTCTGTCTGGATCGTCTCCCACTTTGACCTGTACTGTGGAGATGAAGTCAACAGTAGCTGATCCACTGACTGTAAACATGGAATGGACTGGACCGGATGGAACTACTATTGTGCCTGTAACAAGAGCAGAAATGATCTCCTTTACTCTGTACTCATCATCATCCACCCTTGATTCTGTTGAGTCAGCAGATTCTGGCAAGTACACATGTTCAGTGATAATTGAAAATGAACCTAAAGTGTCTATAAATACCAACATTTCAATAGGTGAGCACCACCTTAATAGATTTTCATTATTGACAAAATTATAATTGGGTACAGTTGATGGAGTGTTTCAGTTGAAGCTGAAGAGTGTGGGCATCTGTCAACAGTGGTACAGTGAAGTAAGCCATGCACATAATCTTGTGTGTATGCCTTAATATGTAAGCTAGATACTTGATATACTTTAGGTATGCGATAGATCTGAGCAGCACAGTTACTTCATCAAAGAAGCTCTCGTCAAAGCAATTGAACGCCGTTGCAAATGTCATTTTCCAATCAACAATCTTCTAAATGAAGATTTATTCGTGCATGAAGATTCACAGAATGCTATTATCTATCGAAACACTCTCCTAGGCACACACAACTTTAATTTAACGGGACCATGATTACTGGCTTCATTCAGAACTGGGTCAGCACTGGACCACTGATTAAGATCAATGGCAACCCAGTGAGAGTTGATAGCAGCTGCCCCACTGCTATCTCTTCACTAGATGATCCAGTGTGTGGAGAGAAGGAAGAGAAACCAAGCAGCTCGTGTGATTATAACCCTAAATATGCCATGTGTGCCCAGCACCTTGCTGATAATAACATTGCCAACTGCTTTGAAGGATGTATTGTTCGTAATGGATGAACAATTCCAACTTGTACTTAAATAATTATTGACGTATACCCTAGTAATAGTATTTGGACTTTGATATCATGTTAGTAGTGCATTCCTGTCTTTATAGATAGCTGGAATTGGAATGGGAAAACTGACCTCAAATTAATTTCGCTTCCATCGTGCCCAACCCCCGTCATGCGTATAGGAGGGGCTGGATACGAGACTGGTGGGCGAGTGAGATTGTCGTGCTGCATATGACAGGCTTAATTAAATCTCAAGATGGTACTGTTTCGTGCTACTGGTGATAAACTTGGACGGGTCTTCTCTTTGGGGCTGCTGTTGCTGGTGACTGCACGTGTTTCGAAACAGCAAGGTATCTACGCAGCAGCTATGTCCGTCACTGTTCATAATGTCACATTGACCACACAGTGTATTCCATAGCTAAGGGTCCCGGCTGTATGATTGAGAAAGTGTTTGATTAGTTTTCTCTTTCTTACATACAGCTGGTGTCTCTCTGAGGTTTCGAGGAGAGACCTTACGCAGTGATAGCTTTGTGGACATTGATGACGTCTTGAACATTGGAAGTAATTCTAGCTATATTCCATCAAATAGGAATCCTGTAAATGGAGCATTGGAGTGTATAACTGACCTAGTAGACTGTTGTGGTACAGAATCAACTACTGTGCGTACTCAGCGTGGTGACTGGTACTTTCCTGGTGGTACCAGAGTTGGAGAATTTGTCTCTGATCGTAGTACACGGTTCCTAGTAAATAGAGGTCCAAATGAAGTCGTAAATGGGCAACAGTTTAATGGCTCAGTTCGTCTGTTTCGTAGATTCAGTAATATACCACAGAGAGGTCGTTTCCACTGTGAGATACCCAATAATGCTACTCCCAGTATTAACCAAATCCTCTATGTTAACATTTGTGAGTTAGTTTACTTGACCAATAAAATTAATAAATATTATACGTTCCCCATTTTTCCACAGTGAATTTTGGTTTCCGTTTTAATATTGATCATGTGACTATCGCTCCCTCCACTGGCTCCGCCACTACTGCTGGGCAGAGAGACTACTCACTGATATGCTCAGCAACTCTCTTTGATCCCAGTCGTCTACCCTCTGGTGTACCTTCACCAAACTTTCAGTGGTTCTTGAATGGCTGTGCCTCACTCCCCTCTGGTGTGACTGCTATGCCAACTGTTATGAGCAGCAGCAACTCCACTAGCGAGACCTACACCAGTACTCTGCAGTTTTCTCCACTGAGTCGGTGTCATGTAGGGATGTACACATGTCGACTTGGGCCTGCACGCCTAACGAACAGTGTTATGGTTACTGTGGATGGTATTGCTATACCAGTGCATGATCATTGGTAGATACATGTATTGAGCTCTTTCTCTTTCCAGACCTTTCACCCTTCGATATCTGTGTCAACGTTGAGATCACTACTAATGGAACTAAAGTACTGGAGGAAAGTGGCTACTCCCTCAGATGTGATGTAACAGTAACTGGAGCTGATGCTAGAGATCCCTCCATAGCCTACCAGTGGACTAAGGATAATGGCACTCAGGCTCAAGTTGGAGGTGGTAGAGTTCTCTCCTTCTCTCCTCTCAGGCTGTCTGATACTGGACAGTATACATGTCGGGCTACAGTAACTGTTAGCTCACCCTGCACCATCACTGGGATGGGTACACAAGATGTTACACTTCAAAGTGAGTAGTATGGCAATACTAATTACTAGATATATTAAAATTGAAGGTGATATAGTGAATGATGGTGAGCATGAGCAATATTATCACTACTGTACTATTGGTGTAATTATGCTGCAAAATTAAATATTCAAGGCCTTTAAGTTACTTACAAAAATTAATATCTTGCAACTGATTACTGTGTGAATCTGGCAACTTCTGATATGATTATTTCCTTTTCTATCATAATTTGCAGTCCCATCTCCTACTTCAGTAACGCTATCAAGTAGCATTCCCAACCCCATATCACCTTTTGGATCTGATGTTACTCTGACCTGTGCTGTGGAGTTGAGTCCAGCAGAGGATGTTCCAGTGACTGTCAACACAATATTGACTCATCCAGATGGGTTCATGCGTGCTAGCACTGCACAGCCAGTTCTAGGAAGCAGTACTAATTATGCCTCTACCTTCATGATCAGCTCATTTGGGAGGAGTAACTCTGGACTCTATGACTGCAGAGCTACTGTCAGTTTACCATCTAATGCATACATCAGTGACAGCAGCACTGTAACTCATTCAGTCAAAGTCACAACTGGTAACTTACAATCTTGCTTTCATGATGTTTTGATGAATCACAGCTGCTTCTTTAAATTCCTCAGGTGTTTATCTTGCACTGAGAGGTGTACATATCACTAGCAACAGCAACATTAACACCAGAGACATTGGTGACAACCCCAGTGGTGCTCTACAGTGCATCACTGATAACCTTCAGTGCTGCACTGGGAGCATTCAACGTGGGGAGTGGTTCCTACCAAATAAAGTGCTAGTGCAAGGTACTACTTCAACCACAGCATTTTATAGAACCAGAGGAGCTAATGGAGAGGTATTCTTGAATCGACCCAGTGGTATTGAATCACCAATAGGACAGTTCTGTTGTGAGATACCTGATATCACCAACACCAATCAAATTCTCTGTGTGAACATTGGTATAAGCTCAATAATATTTCACCTTGCAACGATGCACACATGGCATAATGCTATTATCATCATTATTGTACAGGATTATGCATCACAGCCTCTGGCTCTCCCATTGCTGGTGAGCTAGACCTTATCGATTCATTTTATGTTACTTCAATTACTACAATTCTTATCAGACAACAGCCAGCGGTCGTGTGCTGGAAGTGCTAAAATGCAACGTAGTTGTTCAAGTGAAGTTGGTATTACCATCGGAGTGATCATTGTAGCTGAGTGCCTGGTTGTCATGGTGATTACAATCGGTGTTGTGCTGTGCTTCTGGAGGTGAGGGAATTATAATAATTATTGGTAGCTACTATTAATATTCCAAATCAGTTAATTGATTGGGCCAAAAATATTCTTGTGCACTAGTATAGAATTTGCTAACCCACAAGTTAGCTACAGTACCATAATAATGTGACCAGCTCTGAGAAAAAGAATTATGTGTTTGTAGTATATTAATAATTTTATTATTATAACTTGTAATACATGTCATTAACATTGTAGTGTGTGGGGAATAATAATAACCTAAGGTGTATCCGCTGTATGTTGGTATCAATACGCTGATACAAGTATACTCACTATACTACATTTGTAGAAAGCAAGTTGGACATTGTCATGATAAAATTGGTTGTGTTTCATACTACTACCACGAATGGTCCCTTTTCTCATAGCGGATCATATTTAATTATATGCACAGAATAATAATGCTAGTATGAATCAAAGTCATAAGTCAATAATTAGTCATGATCTATTATCCAAACTCTGCAGGAAGAAGTCAACTCATAAAGATACTGATAATAATAAGAATATTGCTGTATCAGCAAATATGGCCTATGGTAAAATGACTCTGAAGCCTGCTGGAATGATGATAATAGAGGAAGAGTATGAGAATCCCGATAAGATATTGAAACCATCTAATCAGTGGAATGAAGCAACAGTAGCAAGCAACTATATAAATTATGAAACCATTGATACTAGCAAACAGCCAACAATGGAACAGCCATGCTAGTACCATGCAGGAGTATTATAATATAGACTCTTGCAATTGTAGTACACAGATGTCAGTGTGTGCAAATATTATTAACAAAATTAATACAACTTGATATATAGCCTTTGTATTAGTTTGTTCATATCCTCAAAGTTTATTTCACAAATAAGGGTTCCTTCTTGACATTACACCAATAATAAGTACAGTATAATGGTACTATTGCCTTAGTATACAAGTTAATATGGGTTTGCTTTGTGACCTATAGATGCCATATATAGCTGTCCTGGGTGCCCTAGGTGCCCTTGTTTGCCCTTGGATTCCTAAGTGCCCTAGGATAGTACCTGTTGGTGTTTCTTAGCATTGTTTTGTTTGCTCATGTATACAGTTTACCTTCTAATGTAGAATAATTTTTTTTTTTTTTTTGTCTATAATATTTCTTGCTTCTTAATAATAGCAAAGGATACACAATAGCCAGAAGTATATATTACGAAATGCTAAACTAAGGCTAATCGAGTGTGCACCCTGGTACATAAATACAGTGACAGAAAGGAATATATAAAAACAGGTATAGCTAAACATAATAGTTTAAAAGTCAAGTTGGGCTACTTTTAAGAGCCAGCTTAAATGACTGGAGACTTGGGGTAAGTACTAGGTCCTCCTCTATAGCGAGTTCCAAGCTCTGATGCTACTGGGGACAAATGAATTATAATAATAGTTAGTTCGTGCAAAGAGACAGTGCAGAGTTTGTGCTCTGGCCAGTCTGCTTGAATGTGCCAATTGGATTTGTAGAATATCATCGGGAAAGTCACACAATCCATGAAGAATCTAACAAGGGTATCAATGGTATATTATTTTTATACAATGACACAGTCACTGTAAGATAGAGGGTATTCATTAAGTCTCATTTTGCTGACTAGCCTTGGTGGTTGAAAGATCATGGCAAAGTCCTGAACACAAAGATTTCCAGTAACTATTATGTTAAAAGATAAAGCCCATGCACACTACAATAATAAATTATCGTTAGTGTATATAGTTATTTATTTGTGTGAGGTAGTGCAGTGACGAGGGGCTGGAGAGGAGGGAGGAGAGAGACACCTCATTGGGGTTACTGGGACTCACGCCAACAATTTGAAACACTTCCAGCACTGTACGAGTTGATAGCAGCTACCCCACTCGGCTATCTCTTCACTAGATGGCCCAGTGTGTGGAGAGAAGGAAAATGCTCGTGTGATATTAATATGCCATGTGTGCCCAGCACCTTGCCGATAATAATATTGCCAACTGCTTTGAAGGATGTGTTTATACTCATACTAAATGGATGAACGACTCAGCAAACTTGTACTCACAAATAAATAATTGTTAGCATGTACCCTGTAGTACTTACTATAATACTTGGATTTTGGCTTTATGTATTTCCTGCATGGAATTGGGAACTGATATCAAATTTCGCTTCCAACCACCCCCCCCCCCGGCCCCCGTCACAATAGCACGCGATAACATAGATTATATATTCTATGGCGATAATTTGGGGGCCGTTTATGCCAAGAAAAATAAAGATGGCACTGTTTCGTGTTATTGGTGGTAAATTTGGACGGGTCTTCTCTTTGGGGCTGCTGTTGCTGGTGATTGCACGTGTTTCAAGACAGCAAGGTACGCGGCAAGTAGCTATACTGTCACAATGATTCACAATTCCACACAACTCAGCCGAGGGTCCATGGAACGGTTCAGTATGCTGCATGATGATCGTGCCTTTTTCTTTTATACATGCAGCTGGTGTCTCTCTAAGGTTTCTTGGAGAGACCTTACCCAGTGAAAGCTTTGTGGATTTTGATGATATCTTGAACATTGGAAGTGGTTCTAGTAATATTCCATCAAATAGGAACCACGCCAGGGCAAATGCATCATTGCAGTGTATAACTGACCTAGTAGACTGCTGTGGTACAGAGTCAGGTAGTTCTGTACGTGCTCAGCATGGTAACTGGTACTTTCCTGATGGGACCAGAGTTGGTGAATTTGGTGGTGTTTCACGATTTCTAGTGAACAGAGGTCCAAATGAAGTCATAGATGGACAACAGTTTAATGGCTCAGTTCGTCTCTTTCGTAGATTCAGTGGTGTACCAGAAAGAGGTCGTTTCCGCTGTGAGCTACCCAATGCTGCTGATCCCAGTGTTAACCAGATCATCTATGTGAACATTTGTGAGTTTGTTACTTGTAACTCAACTATATATAGAATATATTTATTATTCCATATACCCGGTAATATAGTGAGTTTTGGATTCCGTTTTGACGTTGATCATGTGACCTTCTCTCCCTCCACTGGCTCCACTGCCACTACTGCTGGGCAGAGAGACTACTCACTGACGTGCTCAGTAACCCTCTTTGAACCCAGTAGTCTACCCTCTGGTGTACCTTCGCCTAACTTTCAGTGGCTCTTAAATGGCTGTGCCTCACTCTCCTCTGATGTGACTGCTATGCCAACTTTTATGAGCAGCAGCAACTCCACTAGCGAGACCTACTCCAGTACTCTGCAGTTTTCTCCACTGAGTCAGTGTCATGCAGGGATGTACACATGTCGACTTGGGCCTGCACGCCTAACGAACAATGTTATGGTTACTGTGGATGGTATTGCTATACCAGTGCATGATCGTTGGTAGATACATGTATTGAGCTCTTTCTCTTTCCAGATCTTTCACCCTTCGACATCTGTGTCAACGTTGAGATCACTACTAACGGAACTAAAGTGTTGGGGCAAAGTGGCTACTCCCTCACATGTGGTGTAGCAGTAACTGGAGCTGATTCTGCAAATCCCTCCATAACCTACCAGTGGACTAAGGACAATGGCACTCAGACTCAAGCTGGAACTGATAGAGTTCTCTCCTTCTCTCCTCTCAGGCTGTCTGATGCTGGACGGTATACATGTCAGGCTACTGTCAATCCATGCAGCATCACTGGGATGGATACGCAAGATGTTACACTTCAAGGTGGGTTTAAATAAATTTTGATACCATGAGCATAATATAGGCAAATAATAATATGCCATGATACATACGACTCACGGCCATTGTAATAGTATCATTTGTATACTTATAAATATGGTAAGATAGTTTGATATGCCATTTCTGTCATAATTATTTGCAGTCCCAGATCCTACTTCAATAGCGCTATCAAGTAGCATTCCCAACCCCATACCACCTTTTGGATCTGATGTTACTCTGACCTGTGCTGTGGAGTTGAGTCCAGTAGTGGATATTCTAGTGACTGTCAACACAGTATTGACTACAGATGAAGGGTTCATGCGTACTAGCACTGCACAGCCAGTTATGGGAAGCATTACTAATTATACCTCTACATTCACAATTAGCTCATTTGGGATGAGTAACTCTGGACTCTATACCTGCAGAGCTACTGCCAGTTTATCATCTAATGTATACATCAGTGGCAGTGGCAGTGCAACTCATTCAGTCAGAGTCACAACTGGTGAGATGTTTACAATTAATCTTAAATAGCTTTCATGATGTTTTGATAATCACGGCTGCTTACATACATCCTCAGTTGTTTATATGGCACTGAGAGGTTTACACATCACTAACAACAGCAATATTAACATCAAAAGCATTGGGCAAACTTCAGACAATCCCAATGGTGCTCTACAGTGCATCACTGACAACCTTCGCTGCTGCAGTTTGGATCCTTTTGGGGAGTGGTACCAACCAAACGGAGTACTAGTGCAAGGAACTACTTCAACCATAGCATTTTATAGAAGCAGAGGAGCTAATGGAGAGGTGTCCTTGAATCAACCCAGTGGTGTTGAATCACCAACTGGACGGTTCTGTTGTGAGGTTCCTGATGCCACTAACACCAATCAAACCCTCTGTGTGAACATTGGTATGTTCACTAATATTTAATGAGTCAATGACATCTATATTTATCATTTTACAGTTCCTGACCCTATCGTGAGTGTTCATTCTGATTCACCCAACCATATATTTTACGGACATCCCCCTACTTTGACCTGTACTGTGGAGATGAGCTCAGTGGTGATCTCTCCACTGTCGACGTCCATGGTGATAGTGTGGAAGGGGCCTGATGGAACAGCTGTGGCATCTCCAACCAGACCTGAAATGGAATCTCTTACGCTGTACACATCATCAAGTAGTCCGCTAACTTCTATTGACTTAGCAGATTCTGGTGAATACACCTGCACAGTGAGGTTTGAAAATTTTGGAGCTGAAATATCCGCAAGTACCAACATCACAATTGGTAAAATATTAATATCTCTATTATAAAGAATAATTGATTGATGTAGAATCATCCATGAATTATAGTTGATGGAGTGTTTCAGTTAAGGCTGAAGAGTGCGGGCATCTGTCAACAGTGGTACAGTGACGTAAGCCGTTATCTGTATAGCTAGCTACATGTATAATATGCCTCTGATTTATAAAATTCCTTTTCTTCTACATTCATATTTCGAATATAGATTCTGAGTTCTGATAAACGTAAGCTGTACAGTGATTTCATCAAAGACGCTCTTATTACAGCTATCAAGCATCATTGCAAATGTCATTATCCCATCACCAACTTCAACAAAGATGTGTTCATTTGTGAAGACTCGCCACCAAATTTTTTGGTCTATCGAAGTTCTCTCCTTGGCACGCACAACTTTAACGGTAGCCAGATTGTGGATTTCATTCAGGACTGGGTCAGCACTGGACCACTGATTGAAGTGGATGGAAACTCCATACGAGTTGATAGCAGCTGCCCCACTGCTGTCTCTTCACTAAATGATCCAGTGTGTGGAGAGAAGGAAGAGAAACCAAGCGCCTCGTGTGATTATAACCCTAAATATGCCATGTGTGCCCAGCACCTTGATGATAATAACATTGCCAACTGCTTTGATGGATGTGTTGTTCGTAATGGATGAACGACTCCAACTTGTTATATATATACAACGAAAAATATTTTTCAGACGATCAATTTTCTTATATAGTCCGTGTCCTAACCTGGAGGGCATGGATACGCGTCTTGGAAGCGCCCGGTTGCTATGAACGAGCCGCACTACAAGGCTCAGGATTGGTCAGAACTGTAGGGCCGTGTGCACAAAGAAGTAACGTGTGCACAAAGAAGAGTAGCCTTAATGCCTCGGGCCATAGCTACAGCTAGCAACGCATTGTCGATCGAACGATCGGCGCGAAGCGCCGCGCGTTTCGAAAGGCCTGCTAAGCATGCAGGCGCTGGCGCTAGCCACCGAGCCTCGAGCGAAGCGAGAGACGAGGTCTGTTCATACCTGTCAGTAGTCGGTAGCAACGTTTGAGCAGAGCGAGAACGTTGCCATAGCACACTTGCTTGCTTTGCCAAGGGGTGTGGCCTCCGCAACCGCTTCCATCTGCGCATGCGCACGGTACCAATGGCCCAGGCAGGATACTGTTTGTGCATGAACTAGGTACCATTTAATTGCGTGGGCGTGAGCGTCAGGAATGGCTAATTCAATTAGCGAATCGTGAAGGGGCGTGGCCGAAGAGGCCATACGAGTGCTTTTGGTCGAAGGTGGGCGTGTCCAGAATCGGCCAGGAATGATTATGCGCGTGTAATTAGCAACCGGAAGTGGCCCCTGAAGAAAAGGCCGGTAATTGCCCACATCAAAGCAAGATCAAAGCATTCTTGCTTAACTATTAACCGCAACGACTTAAAAAAAAAAAGCTAATTAGGCCTAATTAAACATGTGGGCGTGTTCCTGGCACTGTGTGGAGTGTGTGCGTGTGCGTTAATGCAGGTTTTATTGCTTCCGATTGGGCGTGGCTTCACGGGCCAGTGCTTGGACATCGGGGCCGGGGACTTGGCTGCGGCGATAGGTGGGCGTGTCCCGGATGCGGTGGTGACCTTTGAACCCGTCCAGAAGGCTTTGGGGGCGTGGCAGGAGGTCAAAGGTGAGGCCATGTCTGTTAATGAGGCACTGTACGGCGGTGCGATCGAGGGGCCTGTACGGCCGGACGGAAGCTGACGATGGTTTGAAGCGGATGTGGTTGCGATGACGTGTTGTTACTCCGCCCACACAGGAAATGAGGTGAGCTCTTGTGTGGGCGGTGTGGCAGAACGGCCTCCAAGTGTTTGTGTGTGTTTTGGCCTTGAGGAAGCTGTGTGTTTTAATTGGGATTGATTGTGGGCTTCCGGTGGACATCCGGTGGTTAGTAGGCACTTGATTGAGAATGGTGGTCCTTGGGGAACAGGGTGGGGCTGTTTTGGGCGTGGCCTGGCCCCTCCCTTCCGGCTCGGCTTCCGGTCCATGGAGGATATTAAATGAACACTTCCGGCTCTAGCAGCCACACCCTGAGACCTGTGCAATTAAAAGGGCGTGGTTACACAACATGCACCTCACTAATGACTTTGATGTGGTTTAGGTGTCATATCCCCCACCTCACGCCCACGCAATTTAATGGTACCTTAATAGATGATCATGCATGCTAGCCACACTATCTCATGATTGTGACATTAAACATACTTGTGGTGTGTATAAATTATGTTGTGGTGAACTAATAATGGTAAAAAATGTCCTACCTATAGCTACACCCACATCCCTGTGTGACAAAGGAGAACTAGAGCTCTGTAGAGCACATACCCCGCGCGCTCTGTAGCCACAACACTGCAGCACATGCAGCAGAGCTGTTTCATGATCTGACGACCCTTTCCAATACTGAGCTTGAGCATGCGCAGTCGCACAGCATGCTAAAAGAGTGGGTGTGGTCGATAAACCACAGGCATGTTGAACAGAAAATGCACGATTTATAGCACTAGTATCTGATGTAACTTGTATACTCAAATAATTATAGTTGTTGGCGTGTATCCTGTACTAATAATAATACTTGGATTTTGATTTTATTAATTATCTTGTTAGTAGTGCTTCATGCATTTACTGTCTTTAGATCGCTGAAATTGGAAACCGACCTCAAGAATAGATTTTTCTTCCAATCTCCACTTTCAGGGGGTGTGGTGGGCGAATGATCACAATCGTGCTGCAAAGACAGGCTTAAATTTAAGATGGTACTGTTTCACGTTATGACCCTCTATCACCTCTAACTATAATAATATATTCCTCAATATGGGGTTGAAAATAATTATAATATTGCTGTGGTAACTGCAAACTATTGGGTGATATTAACCTAACATGGCCGGGTTGTCTCAGTTGCACTCACTTCTAGTCACATGCGAATCAACAAAAATTTAGCTAATGCTGCATGATAATATTATTATAAGAAGTCACCATAATAATAATATTATTATTATTCTTTATATGATAATATTTGTATAATATTATTATTATGTACCTACCATTGTTACAGGATAGTGATTGTTTCCATAGTATTGATCGATAAGCACAATACTGCTTTCTATACTTGGCATCATCTAATCTAAGTTGAAAGTACGTGACTTATATAGATAATTTTTCGGAACTAAAATTTAATTTATGGACAGCAGTATTGTGATTACTGATCAATACTATGAAAACAGTTGTATATCACACAACAATGGCAAGTGAAGGAAAGGATCTGATGATTTCTTGTTTTGTTGACTTGCATGTGGTAGAAGCAAGTACCAGTTAATATGACCCACCAGAAAGAATAATGCGCATGCGCAGTGTCGACCCCTTACCAACATTTAAAAGTTGACTGGACACTACTTTTCACCATGTCAGTCCACTGCTACATCTGCAGCACATCAGAATGAGGTTAATAGAAGCAACACAAACTAGATCTTTTGTGAACTTAAATCAGTCATCTGCATACCCACCGTCGCTCGTCCCTTGATTTCCCTCAGACGCCTATAGATTCAGCTGAACCATATGAATCCATTATTGGTCAACACTCCCTCAAGAATCAGATGAACACTATGAGTCCACTGTTAGTCCGTGCTCATCCCTAAACTACTCTCAAAAGTTTACCGAACCAGCCACAACTCCTATATCCCATGAATCCCCCACCATGGTGTCTCGGCATTCAAAATTAATCATACCACGTAAAGTGCATAAATCCACTGACACTAGTAAAGAAATTACTGAAACCATAGGTAAGAAACATCTTCAGATTATTCAGCTTCCTTTTCAAAATGCTTCGTCTAAAGCTCATAGTCATGTACTCCCCAGAGCAGCGTTCTTTGACGGGAGGAAGAGAGGCAAGTTCAGAAACGCCACTGTTATACTAGCACACATGAAGAAGGCGGTCATTGAGCGATCGCTGGTGATTGGCTGCAAGGTAGACGGTCACCAGATAAGGTCGTTTAAGGTACAAACAATGAAGTTGAACGGTTGGATTCATGCAAACTACCCTGAGTGTACTCACGATAACGTTTTCGTACTCTGCTACAACACCCCAGGGCGTAATAACAGCAGAGTGTCACTGGTCTATGCAAATCCAGACAATGAGTCACAGCATTTTGAAACTGAATCAGAGCATCCCCTATTTGTACCGCACACCTCTGTCAAGAGAGCTCGTTCCAGTGTGATGGTATGTGCAACGGTTTACAACACTCCTCCGCTCTTCAGCGAGTGGCTGCACTACCAGAAGACTCTTGGGGTGGACTTTGTGTACATAAACGCACAGCGGTCTTTCCTAGCGAGTGAGGAATTTAATAACACATTCTTTCAAAGGTTGCTGGCCGACGGCTTTGTCCAGCTCAAGGTCTGGCAAGAGTACCTGAACAAAGAGGAAGTGTTCTACCATTCTCAGCTGCTCTACTATCAAGACTGTCTCTACCGTTTTCAAGGAGTTCACGACTACGCTATGATGGTCGACACGGATGACTTTGTGACTCCAAGAACCAACACTACGTTGCAGCACTGTTTGGATAACCTATTTGTAGGGAACGTGGGTAGTATTAGACTACGCTGGGTGCGCTACTATGAGCCCAAGTGCGGACTGAACCTCACTGGAAATTTAACCAGCCGAAATGTTGGAAATTTGACGCAATACATGAACATTTCTTCAGCGAGTATGTCTAGAAATGTTAAGTCGGTTCATAAGCTATCTAGCACCCTGGAAGCGAAGGTTCATGAAGTCGGTGAGCTAGTGCCAGGATATCGCTGGATCATAGCTCCAGAGAGCGTGATATACACAGCACATCTTAAGAAGCTCAAACTCAGTAAAGATCGGCTGAAGAAGGAGTGCGGCAATAAAGGTTCTACCTCGAGCTCCATAACCAAACCCCAAGCTTCGACATGACCCAGCCATATATACCACTGCTCAAGTATAATATACATGCATTGATAAATAAAATCATCATGTTATGCAATACACAGGCAATCATACGTAGCAGGCTACAGTATTTTTATTATTTATACTCTATCTATCCTTCATGTATACATTTCATCGTTAAAATAATAATTTTTTTAGCCAATACTTTAAGCTGGCTGTGTAAGTATACAATCATTATACCTTCTGGCCTCTTTGCTAATATTGTTAAATATGAGTTGTAGGGGTTGAGAGTTCGGTAGGCTTTGTCGTTAGTTGCTTGCTCCACTGTTTCTGTGACAATGACGGAGGTAGTGTACTGCCACCGCTGGCTATAGGACTGTCTGTCCCCGCCGAGGGGGTGTGGCTGTGGGTGGAGCTTTGGGAGGAGCTATAGAGTGGGTCGTGGAGCAGGTGGGTCAGTTGGTAGTAATCGAGGAAGGTCTTGGCAACGTTAGAGCCTAGCTTCAGATCTGGAGGTAAAGCAGCGGCCGTCAAGGAACAATAAAAATAAAACTCCTCGGTCAGGCCTTGTACCCAAGAGGGGACCCTGGGGACAAGGCTACAGTAGCCAATTCTGAGCTACATGTACCTACTTGTACATAAGCTTATTATTATCTACCATAATAATAATAATTTATAATATTATAATCTAATATGCATGCTTTTCTGGTAAAGGTCGTCAACCCCCACATTATGAGAATGTATACAAATCTGCTTTCAGGATACAAGATTCCTCGGTGTAGGGGACCTGTGTCTCTGTTGCTCCCTGTTGCAGGCTGTAGCTGAAGAAGGACACCTCCAGAGTGTAGCAGTGAGTCTGGGGACTCAAACAATCTCCCAGAGACCTAGAAGAAGAATAATACATCAATAAAGGAGATTCAAGATGTGAAATAATTGTGGATTAAGACTCCACCTTCTTCCTGTCCCAGCTTTGACTGCATCTCTATTGAAGCAAGTTTTAGTCTGCAAAATTATCATACAAATCTGAATATTTTCATAGCCTATGGCAGCTATGAAAATTAATCCGTATTCACACTATTAATGTTAACATTCCTATAAATACGAAATTTTTTTAATCTCTGACCATCATTACTTTGCGGGGGGAGGGAGGTATGGGGGATACTGTGATGATTATGACTCTGAATAAACTAATTAGCCAAGAGCCCTGGAACTGGTGCATAGAAAACTTGCTTATCTACACTGTAATTATGTTCTCATGTCATCAATCACTTGTTTATGTCTCAACCCATGTCTTTAACCCTTTCTGTCCCCATGCCCCTTACTATGTGATTGTGTATAAATAGAGCAGCCTGTTCAAAGAGCTGCAGAGTCTTTCCAGAATCTATCCTCATTGACTACTCTAAAGCACCCCTGTGGCCACTAACTATTCTTGTCAACGCTCACGCTGTTACAATACTATAATGTATCTTAGATTATTCACTGCTTACCCAAGAGAAGTCTTCAGCATGTTTTGCCAGCAGCTTGGGGAAGTCAGCCTGTCTCTCAAACCTCTCCTCATCATCGTAGATATTCCCGTACATGAAGCCATTGGTCAGAGTAGAGTGAGCATGGATGTCTACGTAGAAGTCCAGCTCAATGTTCTAGTAGAATATGTGTATATATATGTGCATGAGAGAGAGAGAGAGAGAGAGAGAGAGAGAGAGAGAGAGCATGATTATGTGATCAAGAAAGTCAGTGTAAAAGTGGAAAAGTTGCTCCAGATCAGTGCACTGCTCACAGGATCTTGGTCATAGTCCATGAGTCGCTTCTTTGTCTCGTAGAGAGTTGGGTGCGCCCAGAGAGAGGGGTCGTGCCAGTGTCGATTCAAGTCAAATCCCATCAGAGAACACCTGTGATAAAAACATAACTACTCGTGGTTCGCCTAAACTAAACATTGAGTGGGCTCTAGAATGATGGTAAACAGGTGCAAGGATGTGATTTCTACTGCTAAGACAACATACCTGTAGTTGCCCAAATATACACCATCTGGATTCAGCATGGGAACTGGAATACGAGAGAAAATTCAAGTGTCAGTTTTTACATTCTCCATGATGGAAGTTTACCTATTTTGAAGATTATGTGGTCTCTTAAGATCTTGGCTCCAGGTGAGCTGCTCAATAGATACTCTATCAGACCTGAAAGACAACCAAATAGAAATCATGAAAAAATTAATATTGGTATAATATTATCAAACATGTACCTTGACAGACATAGGAGGAGGGGGATTCCCCTGGGTGGACCCTGGCAGTGATGAAGACCATCTTGCGGCGAGCGCCAGGTTCAAGGTTCTTGGGAGAGGTGATAGTGAGAAGGTCAAGACGACGCTGTTGCTGTAGGGGGGAGAGGGGAGGGGATAAGGCAGCCATGATTGATTCAAACACCAACTGACCACACTGAGACAGAGGAGCTCCCTGGAGCAATAGTCTAGTCTCAGTCGCTCCACTCCTTCAAGATAGAGTTGAAGGTTAGAGTAGGTATAGGGGTAGCAGTAGGCAAACTGTACAACAGTGGGAGGAACAGAAATTGCAAAATTTGATAATGACAGCGACATAAAAATTAATGATAAACAAGCAAATATTTCTTCTATAGAAAATGGATTTTGAATCAATTTACTGAATTATGATAAAGTCAAAATACTAAATCTTACCTGATAGACATCATCTTCTCTATCAAAGGCGAAGGCAAACGAGAGAATATAGTTTTTCTGGTGGTCAGGGCAACGGTAGTAGAATACGTTCTTTGGAGGGATGCGCTGCCTACAGATTTGAAATCATTACACTGCTGACTAGCTTTATCCTTCTTTGGTGTTGCTAGGCACCAGTGACCTACCATGTTGGTCTGGAGGTGGACTTGACCAATGGACTCATTCCTTCACGATACAGGCTCTTGGACTTACTGAAGTTCACAACGTTAAAGATGACACGCTAGAGAATGAAAAGACACTTGTACGTTTATCATTAATCATTGGAGGATAAGAGAAAAAAGGCACTTTTAATACCTGCTCAGAACGGACATTCTGGACAGAAAAATGAAACCACACTCTAAACCTATGAGGATGGACATGTGTGTGGGGGGGGGGGGGGGGGGGGGGAGCATGTCACAATGTTAGTGCTAGATCTGCTTCATCCGAGCAAAATTTACCGGGGATTACAAGTGTCTGGACGGATGAAAATATCATATTCGTAATCATTGATATAGTCCACACGACCTAGATTCCCTACATGGAGTGATTTTATATAATTATGTTGCAGAGTGTTACCTTAGCAACGATCAACTAGCCCCACCTCCTTCAAAGCAAGCGTCGAAGATCAGATGTCCCCTCATGGGCGGTCCCTTGTGATCGACGGGGAGCGGAGCCAGCTTAGAAACATTGCCGACGAAAGGATCTTTCAAGATCACTTTAGCTTGGCTGCTCGTATCCAGGCTCTCTTCCTCCTGCTCCGCTGATTTATCAGCCATGCCAACTGTAATAAGCCACGCCCCATTGTCAGAGTATTGCTGGAACCGGAATCGGAACTATCCCACGTCAATTTTCGTTCCAATCTGCGCGCGCACGATCGTGGCGCGGTAGTCTAAATTATCTATGATTGTATTTAATCAAGTACGTGGAACAGTGTAGCTATAGCAAAGCGGACAGTTTATGAAAATGGTATTGTTTCGCGTTACTGGTGGTAAATTTGGACGGGTCTTCTCTTTGGGGCTGCTGTTGTTTGTGACTGTACGTGTTTCGAGACAACAAGGTACGACTTAAGGTTAGGTTATACGAGAGTGCCTACCTGCCATCGGAATTTCGCACCTAGCAGCCTAGGCTGTACGTGTTAATTTGGTTGCAGAAATCCAGCAATCCAGGATGATAAAGGAAAAAGTGTGTATAGGTACAGTCAGGGATGAAATAAAAATAACACATCTATAGTGTGTAATTTTCTACTGTGCAACCTAATTTTTACAGCCCAGGGCCAGGTCAATGATTATTATAATATTATCAACCTATAGTGGGTATTTTTCTACTATGTGTTCCATGAGTTTTTCGAATAAATCACTTTGCTCATATCTTCTTCTCATCAACTTGACGTCCACGGTTGTATTTGCGTCTTCCTGCAATTGAGAATATATGTTAATTTAGCAATGACATGTTACTGAATAATGCTAAGTTACCGAATAAAAGGAAAACTTACCAAATTTAGACTCATCAATTTCCACAATTTTTCCAGGTCCTCCAATTATGATCGGGTTAGCCAAGAAGTGCTCCTCACAAATGTCTCGGCAAAAATTGTACCAGTCTACAGCAATCTTAGGAGTGACCTCCACCTCTTCAGCAACAGCTGTAACTCTTATTTGTCTACTCCACATGTACATAATTTTGAGAGCTGATGAAAACGATAGCTTGGTGTTGCTGAAAAAGCTTAGATGTTTTATGCTCACTCTGGTCTGACATCCTTTTCTTGGACATCTCCAGATAGGAGAGCCTTTGTTTTTTACCATGCGACAGGATGAGGCACACTTTGGGCATTGTCGCGACGAAGCAAGTAGCCCTTTAGCCATTAGCCAAGCTATGATAGCATCCTCTCCTTGGAGGAGGAGCCGCGGCTGAAGCAAGGTGCTCAAGGTCCAAGCCCTCGGAGTGGCCAGAAAAGGGGTGGGAGCAGGAGTAGGAGCAGCAGTAGCCATGATGGACGAAGAATGGTGATTCCTGATGAGAGCTGAAGATTCCTGATGACAAAGCGTTGATTCCTGAAGAGAGCTGAAGGTTTCTTGATAGTTCTTGAGTTGATTATGAATTGCAATTGCAAAATGCCTCTTTTTATACAAAAATATCAACAAAAATGTGTGAAAAAAGGACATTATGGGGGTATGAAGGTTAATTGCTGGCATGCAGTTGCATCCTGGATTGCTGGATTTCTGCAACCAAATTAACACGTACAGCCTAGGCTGCTAGGTGCGAAATTCCGATGGCAGGTAGGCACTCTCGTATAACCTAACCCGACTTAATAAGCTGCATGCATGAATCATTGATCGAGAAAGTGATTGACTAGCTTTCCCCTAATTGCAGATGATATCTTCCTGAGATTTAAAGGAGAGACCTTACCCAGCGACAGTTTTGTGGATTTGGATGATGTTTTGAACTTAGGAAATTTCGAGCCTAATCCAACAAATAGGGCCCCTGCCAGGGATGATGCAGCATTGCAGTGTATGACTGACTTAGTAGACTGTTGTGGTACAGAGTCCGATACACCATCAGGTATAATGCGTACTGAGCGTGGTAACTGGTACTTTCCTGATGGGACTATAGTTGGATTTGGTGGTGGTACACGGTATCTAGTGAACAGAGGTCCAAATGAAGTCATAAATGGACAACAGTTTAATGGCTCAGTTCGTCTCTTTCGAAGATACAGTGGTGTACCAGAAAGAGGTCGTTTCCGCTGTGAGCTACCCAGTGCTGCTGATTCCAACGTTAACCAGACCCTCTATGTGATCATTTGTGAGTTGAGAATACTGAGTACTTGCAATCAATGAATTTTATATTGAATATTACACAGTGAATTTTGCGTCTCGTTTTGATGATCCTCATGTAATAACTTCTTCCTTGGGTTCCAATACTGCCGGGGCAATCTACTCACTGATGTGCTCATCAACCCTCAATAACGATTCCATTCCTCTACCAATCAATGTCCCTGCACCGAGGTTTGTGTGGTCCTTTGGTCCACTGAGTGGCAGTGATCCTCTTCCCTCTGGTGTCACTGATATGGGAACTACTAGCAGTGATAGTATTACCTTCACCAGTACTCTGCAGTTTTCTCCACTGAGTCAGTGTCATATAGGGAACTACACATGTCGACTTGGGCCTGGAAGACTGGTGACCAGTACTGTGGTTACTGTGAATGGTATTGATGTGTACAGCATTCATCCATAATTAATGATATCTGGTAGATAAGCTCTCTTTCTCTTCCATGCAGGGCTATCGCCTATCGATGTCTCTGTCCAGATCACAACTAATGGAGTTATGGTACTGGGGCAAAGTGGCTACTCCCTCACATGTGGTGTAACAGTTACTGGAACTGCAAATCCCTCCATAACCTACCAGTGGATTAAGAACAATGGCACTCAGACTCAAGTTGGAACTGATAGAGCTCTCTCCTTCTCTCCTCTCAGGCTGTCTGATGCTGGACGGTATACATGTCAGGCTACTGTTACCTCACCATGCAGCATCACTAAGATGGATACACAAGATATAACATTTCAAAGTGAATTTAGCCATAATTGTTATAATAATGATTTGTCCATGCTCATGGTCATCCTATCAATAATAGTTTATCGTAATATCTTCCATTTCTGTCATCATTCGCAGTTCCAGATCCTACTTCTGTAATGCTATCAAGTAGTATTCCCAACCCCATACCACCTTTTGGATCTGATGTTGCTCTGACCTGTGCTGTGGAGTTGAAGCCAGCAGTGGATATTTCAGTGACTGTCAACACAGTATTGGCTACACCAGATGGGTTCATGCGTACTAGCACTGCACAACCAGTTATGGGAAGCAGTATTACTAACTACGCTACTACATTCACGATCAGCTCATTTGGGAGGAATGACTCTGGACACTATATCTGCAGCACTACTGTCAGTTTACCATCTAATGCATACGTCAGTGGCAGCAGCACTGCAACTCATTCAGTCAGAGTCACAACTGGTGAGATGTTTATAATTATTGTTTTGATAATTATTATAGCGGCTTGTTTACGTTCCTCAGGTGTCTATCTTGCACTGAGAGGTTTACGCATCACCAACAACAGCAATATTAATATCAAAAGCACTGGTCTATCTTCAGACAACCCCAATGGTGCTCTACAGTGCATCACTGACAATGATCGCTGCTGCCGTCAGGATCCTAGACTTGGGGAGTGGTACCAACCAGACGGAGCACTAGTGCAAGGGACTACTTCAACCACAGCATTTTACAGAACCAGAGGAGCTAATGGAGAGGTGTCCTTGAATCGACCCAGTGGTGTTGAATCACCAACTGGACAGTTCTGTTGTGAGGTACCTGATGCAACTAGCACCAATCAAACACTCTGTGTGAACATTGGTATGCTCCATATAATATTTACCTGAGTTAATGACATTCATGTTTACTTTTTTTAAGTTCCTGAACCTACTGTGAGTATTAATTCTGATTCACCCAACCATGTATTCTACGAGCATCCCCCCACTTTGATCTGTACTGTGGAGATAAGCTCAGTGGTGACTGCTCCATTGTCTATGATGATAGTGTGGAAGGGGCCTGATGGAACAGCTGTGGTGTCACCAACCAGACCTGAAATGAAATCACTTACATTGTATACGGCATCAAGTAGTCCACTAACTTCTGTTGACTCAACTGATTCTGGTGAATACACCTGCACAGTGAGGTTTGAAAACTTCGGGGCTGAAATATCTGCAAGTACCAACATCACAATTGGTAAATATTATTATTAAAACACTATAATAGCTAATTGATTGATATGGAATCATTCATGAATTGTAGTTGATGGAGTGTTTCAGTTGAGGCTGAAAGATGTGGGAATCTGTCAACAGTGGTACAGTGAAGTAAGCCGTTATCTGTATAGCTAGCTACATGTATAATAATTATGCCTCTAATTAAATTCCTTTACTTCTACATTCATAGAGTTCTGATAAACTTAAGCTGTACAGTGATTTCATCAAAGACGCTCTTGTTACAGCTATCAAGTATCATTGCAAATGTCATTATCCCATCACCAACTTCAACAAAGATGTATTCATTTGTGAAGACTCGCCGCCAAATTTTTTGATCTATCGAAGTTCTCTCCTTGGCACGCACAACTTTAACGGCACCCAGATTGTCGATTTCATTCAGGACTGGGTGAGCACTGGACCACTGATTGAAGTGGATGGAAACTCCATACGAGTTGATAGCAGCTGCCCCACTGCTGTCTCTTCACTAGATGATCCAGTGTGTGGAGAGAAGGAAGAGAAATGCTCGTGTGATTATAACCCTAAATATGCCATGTGTGCCCAGCACCTTGATGATAATAACATTGCCAACTGCTTTGATGGATGTGTTGTTCGTAATGGATAGACACCTTATACTCAAAATAATAATAATTGTTGGCGTGTACCCTGTAATATAATAGTACTTGGACTTTGATTTATTAATAATAATATTATCATGTTAGTAGTATTTCATGCATTTTCTGTCTTCAGATCGCCGGAATTGAAAACTGGCCTCAAAATTAATTTCAGCTTCGATTCCAACCCCCCGCCTTTGTGGGGTGTGGTGAACGCGTAAGAGTAGATAGATCGTCGGCGTCAAAGAATTTCAAGATGGTACTGTTTCGCGTTACAGGCAGTGATAAATTTGGACGGGTCTTCTCTTTGGGGCTGCTGTTGCTGGTGACTGCACGTGTTTCGAGGCAGCAAGGTACGCGGCAGATATTTTCTATCACACCCGGGCAGTGGCACTATACTATACTAGGCCACTCCAAATGGGAATATAGTTTCCCGTCCTGGCTTCCTGCATTTTACATGCGGGCGGGCGCCCATTACCATTAACCATTATTATGAATATCATTATGAGCACAATGAATATAATTAAAGTTCTTGATCCCACAACTTAACTGTGCACGTGCGTACAAGGAGAGCATGCTAGCCCTAGCCTAGCCAGCGCTACTGCCAGCTAGCTAGCGCGCGCTGATAGCAGCACCTTGACAAGAAGGGGCATTATTATCATGAAAGCAAGGTAAGTACACACATCACCATTAGTTACTAGCTTCAAATTCATGAAGCAGTACTGCTCCTAGCTAGCTACAACCATAAATAATGGACATAATGGTCAAATGAAGCGGTAGCATCAGAGAGAGGCGGGCGGTGGACGGGAAACTACGTTCTCATTTGGAGTGGCCCTAAGTGTACATATAACTAGGGCCATTGGTTTTTTTTTTTTTTTGTTTTTTTTTTTTTCAAGCTACCGTGCACACTAAGCAGAAAAAAAAAACTGCGGCACATAAGTATACGTACCTGCATTGTATAGGTTCGCACAAATTAATATGCACTTAGGCTTACTTTACATTGATTGTTTACCATGCACATACATACACTGCAATACTTTATGTACATTTGGTATATATTACTATGGTAACAACATCTAATGTCACTAAAACCATTCTTCAGTAGAGTAGAGCATCCCGGAGATAGTCAAGTCATGTTCAAAACAGCTACCCTAGCCCACAGTAATTTAATCAATGTATAGTGCCTGTACGATTTAGCATTGGTATACCATAGTAACAATACCAAGTACCTCAGGTGATTTCCACCCGTTCTAACTGCGCTGCAGGCGCAGTTAGAGCTTGCTGGAAATCATCTAAGGAAATCATCTAAGGAGCTACCATGCACACTAAGCACAAAAAGTTCCACATAATTAGAAACATGCAAGTATATAATATTCACACGCTACAGTATAGTAATATTATTATAGTCATCCCGAGTATTACTGTAAAAAAATTGTCCAGAAACCACCACATAGTTGAGCTGGATGCCCATACAATCGGAAACAAGGCCATCTATGCTCCTAATAGAGCCTAGAAAACACAGAGTATATGATCAGTGTTGAGAGGTTCAGTACCAGTGGCCGCTGCAATACGTTAGTACTCAAGATCACCACTGACAGCTCACACACAAGGCTAGGGGAAGAGGTTCAGTACCTGTGGCCACTGTAACACGTTACTTTGTACTAGTACTCAAGATCACCACAGCACACACACAAGGCTAGGTGAGAAGCACAAAACAATTTTAGTTAGTTATGTTTCTAGAGCTCAATTAGATGTATTTTCCCACACATACAAAATGTAAAACTATAGCTGTATTACCCCACCTACCTCTCAGCAAAAACGGGAGAGTTACTGTTGTGACTGCTTCCTCATCCATTCAGCAAGTCTCTGGATACAATACCAGCTGCATGGTAGCCTATGCATGTACTGGACTAGCGATTTTCTAAATAACGCACACCGGGACTCAAAACATTGCAAACACATGGCTTCGCTGTACAAACATATGGGTAAACTTTAAAG
The DNA here is from genome assembly GCA_963930775.1 of Cliona cf. orientalis. Classification (NCBI taxonomy): domain Eukaryota; kingdom Metazoa; phylum Porifera; class Demospongiae; order Clionaida; family Clionaidae; genus Cliona; species Cliona cf. orientalis. The sequence continues at coordinate 7,730,419 of OZ005703.1, forward strand.
GGCCGTAACTTTAATTCTAAGACATGAATCAAAATTCCCCAGGGTCAAATCTCTAGTTTCGACCCATTCTGCGTGCCCATGTAAAAATTATCTCCCCAAGTGCTCCCGAACGCCCCATGAATTTTCATATTTTTTTTTTTCTACTTAGTGTGTAATTTTTATACTGTTTCTGCAATTGCAGAGGATACATGAAATAGCATGGAGCTAGTACAAAGCATGTAACCCTAGTATTGGTACAATTAACTAGTTAGAAACATACAGTAAACTATAATAACTAAAGACATAAAGCACTTCTGAAAGAGGATAGAGATGTGTTTGATGCAGTTTCAAATGATAATGAGTTCCAAGCAGTAATTGCACTTGGGAAGAATGAGTTATGGTATTGTGAGGAATGAGTTTGGAGAGGAATAAGTGCACGGGCATGAACAGACCTGCTAGGATAACAGAGTTGCCTGGCTTGGATTGGGGCATCAGGGAAAAAAGTAAAGTGATTGACCATGTTGAATAAATTACACAGTTTAGTTTGCTGCCTCCTGGCTTGCAGGGATGGGAGGTGGGTCTTCTACAAAAAGTTCCAGAGCCTAAAGAAGTAGACTACTCCAGCTCCTGCATGAACACCCGGGATTCGTGAGTTAACCCCTACAAAATTATGTAGTAGCTAGTAACAATACTGACTGGAGATTCTGTTAATTTCCCTGAATGCGTAATTATGGTCATATATGCATGCTGCCCTTGTCCATGAGCCACTTAGGTGGGTAGGGAGAGTTTCCATGGAACAAAAGAGCTTTTCAACCTACCACCCCTAGTTCTCAAGGCTAGGCACCTATGTGGCTCTGCCTTTTGCTTAAATTAGGTTTGCCTGAGCAGGCAGTGAGATGGTTTTCCCCTTAGGTTTGGATTGGTAGTAGAAGATAAACCTACTGAATTTTCATGTATAATTTCCAAAGACAAGGATCTACGGTTGTGCTGTATGATTGGGAAAGTGGTTCACTAGCCTTCTCTTTCATACATGCAGCTGGTGTTTCTCTGAGAATTGGAAGAGAGACCTTACCCAGTCATAGCATTGTGGATTTTGATGATACCTTGAACATTGGAAGTGGTTCTGCTCCAACAAATAGGAACCCCCGCAGTGACGTCAGCGGTGCAGCATTGGAGTGTATAACTGACCTAGTAGACTGTTGTGGTACAGAGTCAGGTAGTGCTGTGCGTACTCAGCGTGGTAACTGGTACTTTCCTGATGGGACTACAGTTGGATTTGGTAGTGGTACACGGTTTCTAGTGAACAGAGGTCCAAATGAAGTCATAGATCAACAACAGGTTAATGGTTCAGTTCGTCTCTTTCGTAGATACAGTGCTGCACCAGAAAGAGGTCGTTTCCGCTGTGAGCTACCCAATGCTGCTAATCCCAATGTTAACCAGGTCATCTATGTGAACATTTGTGAGTTGATAGTTATTACTGGCTACTCATGGTCACTGAGTTTTATGTCCATGCATAATATTATTAAATATCACAGTGAATTTTGCATCTCGTTTTGATGATCCTCATGTACTTACTTCTTTCTCTGGTTCCAATACTGCTGGGGCAGTCTACTCACTGACATGCTCATCAACTCTCAATAGTGATTCTTCTCCTCTACCAGTCAATGTCCCTGCACCGAGGTTTGTGTGGTCCTTTGGTCCAAGTGGCAGTGATCCTCTTCCCTCTGGTGTCACTGATATGGGAACTACTAGTAGTGGCAATACCTTCACCAGTACTCTGCAGTTTTCTTCACTGAATCAGTGTCATATAGGGAACTACAGATGTCGACTTGGGCCTGCACGCCTGGTGACCAGTGTTATGGTTACTGTGAATGGTATTCTATGTACGCGATTGTTGGCAGATATTGAGCTCTCTTTCTCTTTCCAGGGTTTTCACCCATCTCTGTCCAGATCACTGCCAATGGAACTCCATTGTTGGGACAAAATGGCTACTCCCTCACATGTAATGTTGCTGTAGATGCAAGTCTCAACTCCATAACCTACCAGTGGACGAAGAACAATGGCACTCAGACTCAAATTGGACCTGATAGAGTTCTCTCCTTCTCTCCTCTCAGGCTGTCTGATGCTGGACGGTATACATGTCAGGCTACTGTTAGTCCATGCAGCATCACCATAATGGATACACAAGATGTTACACTTCAAAGTGAGTTTCTATATATTATGATAAATTGAAGGTTAGCGGATGATCAGCAAATAATTACCGTAAATCAAGAAATTTGTGTTGCATTAAAGTCATGCGGTTCAGAGTCATTTTGATCAAATTAAAAATTAATGTCATCAAAATTATGCGCATTTCAACCTTGAGATACTTCCCAGAGCAACTATTTTTTAGCTAGAGTCTCAATCCATAGCCCCAGAGTACTTATTCTTTAGCTAGAGTCCCTCAATCAGAATCACCAATGGGTAACTGATTTCACTGATTTTTTTCAGTAGTACTGATACTCAGTTTAATAGCCTCCTCTGTTTCTCTCTGCCTGACTCACATAGCTAATAGGCAGGGCAGAGCTTCCTTTTAAAAATACTTTAGCAAACATATAATCAGTAGTGCAAGTAGCTACACACTAGCACTGGCATGCATTGGTGCAGGGGCGTGTCCAGCGGGGGGCTCAGGGGGCTGGAGCACCCCCCTAAGGTCTGGCACAACAGCCAACTTAGTAGCTGTGTGACAACTATTGTTACTGATAAGCAACAACTGATAGCTAAGACCAACAATAAACTTACTGGACTCGCTCTAAACGGCAGTTTCTCGTTGCTACTAGGCCTAAAACAGCCTTCTTTGTCATCAATCTGCCTTCGAGAACGCGTTAAAAAGGGGCGTGGTCAACGTTTTGGGGGCGTGGCTAAAATTTTGCGCGCGCGCTCCGCGCGCGTCTGGCTCAGCACCTACCTTCCTCAAATCCTGGACACGCCCCTGTTGGTGTGTGACCTTGTGGTAAACCACTGGCGCATGCGTGTGGGTAATAATTGCGTTAGTTAAAATAGTGTAATTTTATTCATGCGCCTAAGCTATACCGCGCATGAATTAGCATGAATAAGATTCACGCATAAATTTCTTGATTTACGGTATACTCCTGGCATAATAATATGAAGCATGCACACATAGCTAGCTATGCCTCCTCCAATAATTATCAGAGTGTATACTCATTATGGCACTCATGCAATCTTGCCATCAACCCATGCTTATCATTGTAGAGCACAAAATTTAATGCCTAAATATTGAGAGATGGCAATTTTCATGTTGACACAAACAGATGGACAGACAAAGCCTTATGCATGTATGCAAGGTAACAAAATCCATAGTATAGTCCTTAGGTGAGGATAGGAGCTTAAACCTTCCAGGGTTTCATCCAGAAAGAAATTTTTGGGGGAGAAGTGGGCGTGGCAGTTTCACGCACCGTGATCGCTCCCCCAATTAAGCATTGATATGGATTAATGATTGTGTTTTCTGCTGTCACTGAGGTATTGCATAGTTTTATCTAGTGCTCTTAAATAATTGAGTCATGAAGTAGGAGACTATATACTGATCACTTGCCATGCGATGCAAAAATATACACGCTCCCCTTCCCCCACCATGCACCTCTCTCTCTCTTCCTCTCTCTCTCTCTCTCTCTCTCTCTCTCTCTCTCCTCTTCCTCTTTTCTTCTTTCTCTCTTTCTTTTTGGGGGGGAAGCTGGGTGTTTTGAGGGGGAAGCTTTCCCCCCACCTCCCCCACTGGATGAAACCCTGCCTTCCCTAATGAATGTACCACTATCCTACATGATAAGTATTTAAGTGATCTGAGCCTCATAAGGATATCAAATCTATTGAAATCAGTGAAAAATTTGCTTCGAGTCATTTGGCAATGCCCACGTGTCACAAAATTTGCTGGCCTACTATAGCTATAGCCATGTGCCTTCTGCTCACTTTACAACTTTCCCAGGAATTGTACTAAGAGAAATTATCATCTAATAATTGAGGAAGTTGTATGAAAGTAGGTCAAGACAGATCTAATTATCTTCCATTTCATTTTGCAGTCCCAGCTCCTACTTCAGTAATGCTATCAAGCAGCATTCCCAATCCCATACCACCTTTTGGATCTGACGTTACTCTGACCTGTGCTGTGGAGTTGAGTCCAGCAGTGGATGTTCCAGTGACTGTCAACACAGTATTGACTACAGATGAAGGGTTCATGCATACTAGCACTGCACAGCCAGTTATGGGAAGCAGTACTAATTATACCGCTACATTCATGATCAGCTCATTTGGGAGGAATGACTCTGGACTCTATGTCTGCAGTGCTACTGTCAGTTTATCATCTAGCTAATGCTTACGTCAGTGACAGCAACACTATATCTCATACTATCAGAGTCACAACTGGTGAGGTGTTTAATTTACAATTATCGTTTTGATAATCACGGCTGTTTACATAAATCCTCAGGTGTTTATCTTGCACTGAGAGGTTTACACATCACTAACAACAGCAACATTAATATCAAAAGCATTGGTCAATCTTCTGATAACCCCAATGGTGCTCTACAGTGCATCACTGACAACCGCAGTTGGAATCCTGCACTTGGGGAGTGGTACCAACCAAATAGAGGACTAGTGCAAGGGACTACTTCAACCACAGCATTTTACAGAACCAGAGGAGCTAATGGAGAGGTGTTCTTGAATCGACCCAGTGGTGTTGAATCACCAACTGGACAGTTCTGTTGTGAGATTCCTGATGGTACTAACACCAATCAAGCCCTCTGTGTGAACATTGGTATGCTCACTAATATTTAATGAGTCAATGATATCTATTTATATTATAGTTCCTGACCCTATCGTGAGTGTTCATTCTGATTCACCCAACCGTGTATTTTATGGACATCCCCCCACTTTGACCTGTACTATGGAGATGAGCTCAGTGGTGACCTCTCCACTATCAACGTCCATTGTGATAGTGTGGAAAGGGCCTGATGGAACAGCTGTGGCCTCACCAACCAGACCTGAAATGGAATCTCTTTCACTGTACACATCATCAAGTAGTCTGCTAACTTCCGTTGACTCAGCAGATTCTGGTGAATACAGCTGCACAGTGAGGTTTGAAAACTTTGGGGCTGAAATATCTGCAAGTACCAACATCACAATTGGTAATATTAATATCTCTATTAAAACACTATAATATAGCTATTAATTGATTGATGTGGAATCATCCATGAATTGTAGTTGATGGAGTATTTCAATTGAGGCTGAAGAGTGTGGGCATCTGTCAGCAGTGGTACGGTGAAGTAAGCCATTAAAATCTGTATAGCTAGCTACATGTATAATCAAATGATGCCTCTGATTTAAAATTCCTTTTCTTCTACATTCATAGAGTTCTGATAAACGTAAGCTGTACAGTGATTTCATCAAAGACGCTCTTGTTACAGCAATCGAGTATCATTGCAAATGTCATTACCCCATCACCAACCTCAACAAAGATGTGTTTATTTGTGAAGACTCGAAATTCTCTCCTTGGCACACACAATTTTAACGGCACCCAGATTATCGATTTTATTCAGGACTGGGTGAGCACTGGACCGCTGATTGAAGTGGGTGGAAACTCCATACGAGTTGATAGCAGCTGCCCCACTGCTATCTCTTCACTAGATGATCCAGTGTGTGGAGAGAAGGAAGAGAAACCAAGCAGCTCGTGTGATTATAACCCTAAATATGCCATGTGTGCCCAGCACCTTGATGATAATAATATTTCCAACTGCTTTGATGGATATGTTGTTCGTAATGGATGAACACCTTATACTCAAAATAATAATTGTTGGCGTGTACCCTGTAATAATAGTACTTGGACTTTGATTTATTAATATCATGTTAGTAGTGTTTCATACATTTCCTGTCTGTAGATCAAAAACTGGTCTCAAAATTAATTTCAGTTCCAATCCCCCGCTTTGTGAGTTCAAGGATCCACTAGTACTATTGCCATACCACAAGTTTGAGAAGACAACTGCTGTCTCAATATAATCGGTATAGGTCATCAGTGTAGGTTGTCACGGAATGTTCTCAATGAGCGTGGTCATTCCACTATTCCATTCCATTCCATTCCACCGTTCCATTCCATCGTTCCATTCCGCTGAAAAAAGACACCCGCTTGAGCGTGTGAGAGTAGATAGATCGTCGGCGGCAAAGAATTTCAAAATGGTACTGTTTCGTGTTACTGGTGGTAAATTTGGACGGGTCTTCTCTTTGGGGCTGCTGTTCCTGGTACTAACTGCACGTGTTACGAGGCAGCAAGGTACGCGGCAGGTAAGTTTCTTTCATCGTCGAGGCCGGCGTGCATGCATTCCAAAACTAGGGATCTACGGTAGTGCTGTATGATCAGGAAAGTGGTTGACTAGCTTTCTCTTTCACACATGCAGCTGGTATCTCTCTGAGGTATCGAGGAGAGACCTTACCCAGTGACAGCTTTGTGGATTTTGATGATACCTTGAACATTGGAAGCGGTCTTGCTCCAACAAATAGGGATCCCGGCTACAAAGATTCCGCATTGCAGTGTATAACTGACCTAATAGACTGTTGTGGTACAGGGTCAACTGTCATGCGTACTCAGCGTGGTAACTGGTACTTTCCTGATGGCACTACTGCAATTGGATTTGATGGTGGTACACGATTTCTAGTGAACAGAGGTCCAAATGAAGTCATAAATGGAGTACAGTTTTATGGCTCAGTTCGTCTTTTTCGAAGATACAGTGGTGTAATGGAAAGAGGTCGTTTCCGCTGTGAGCTACCCAATGCTGCTAATCCCAGTGTTAACCAGATTATCTATGTAAACATTTGTGAGTTGATGATCTAGTATTACTGGCTACTCATCGTCACTGAGTTAATTCTAATGGTATAATATTTAATATCACATGCAGTGAATTTTGGGTCTCAATACAACCTTCCTCATATAACAACTTCTTCCTCTGGTTCCAATACTGCTGGGGCAGTCTACTCACTGACGTGCTCATCAACACTCAATAGTGATTCTGCTCCTCTACCAGTCAATGTCCCTGCACCGAGGTTTGTGTGGTTCTTTGGTCCAAGTGGCAGTGATCCTCTTCCCTCTGGTGTCACTGATATGGGAACAACTAGCAGTGATAATACCTTCACCAGTACTCTGCAGTTTTCTCCACTGAGTCAGTGTCATATAGGGAACTACACATGTCGACTTGGGCCTGGAAGATTGGTGACCAGTACTGTGGTTACTGTGAATGGTATATGCTGTATGCATGGTTAATTGTTGGTAGATCAATATTGAGCTCTCTCAGTTTTCTTCCAGGTTTCCAGATCACTACTAGTGGAGCTAAGGTGTTGGGGCAAAGTGGATACTCTCTCACATGTGGTGTAATAGTTATGGAAATTGAAAATCCCTCCATAACCTACCAGTGGACTAAGAACAATGGCACTCAGACTCAAATTGGAACTGATAGAGTTCTCTCCTTCTCTCCTCTCAGGCTGTCTGATGCTGGACAGTATACATGTCAGGCTACTGCTGGTCCATGCAACATCACTGAGATGGATACACAAGATGTTACACTTCAAAGTGAGTAGTATGGCAATAATAGTACTATAATAATAATATTAAATTGAAAGGTTGCAGTGAATGACGGTGAGCATGAGTAATACTATCACTAGTGTACTATTGGCGTAGCTAGTTATGCTGCAAAATTAAATATTCAAGCCCTTTATGTTACTTACAAACTTGCAACTGATTAATGTAGCCAGTTGTGAATCTGGCAACTTTTGGTGTGATTATTTTCCTTTCTGTGCTGATTTTGCAGTCCCAGCTCCTACTTCAGCAGCACTATCAAGCAGCATTCCCAACCCCATACCACCCTTTGGATCTGATGTTACTCTGACCTGTGCTGTGGAGTTTTTTTGTTTTTTTTTTACGCGAAGATAATATTATTAAGAGCACATGAAATAGCATAATAACAGCTAGTAAGTGCACGAGTTTAAATATAGAGAATAATGATAATTATGATTAATATATATATACATACTTAGAATGCGTGGGAGGATGTATAAAGCCTTAAAGAACGTTTAAAGGAATAAAAGGATGTACAACTTACAATATGATCAGGCAAACCATTCCACAATGAAGTAACGTGGGGCACAAATGAATAAAAAAAGGAATTAGTCCTGGCGAAAGGTCTATGGATAAGAAGAGATGATCTAGAGCGGGTCTGCATGATATGGTCAAAAGATCTGAAGTGGATAATGTCACCTTGGAAAACAAAAAGCTTATTTATGATTTTATACAGTGTACATAATTTTAAAAAGGCCCTCCTGTTTCTGAGTGATGGTAAATCAGCTTGCTGAAGTAAGGTATCTGAGTCAGAATGCCAATCTTTGAGACATATTCTTAGCGCAAATCTCTGGACCCTCTCGAGAAGTACAATATCTTTTATCAGGTGGGGATCCCAAACTGAGGAACAATACTCTAAAATTGGTCTGACTGTGGACAAGTAGAGCTTAAGCAAAGCTGGAGTTGTCAAGTGTTTGTAGAATTTTCGGTAGACGAGGCCTGCGACCTTCCTGGCTTTAGAAGAGATTTTGCTAATATGTTTGGACCAGGATAGGTCAGATGTGATCGTGATACCGAGATATTTCATTTCAGAGACTTGATCAATGGGTGTACTTTCGATAAGAATTGGAGGAAAAGTTTGCACAAGACTGAATCTTTTGCGTGTCACCACCATGTATTTACATTTCGCTGGATTGATGCTCAAATGTCGGTGCTTGAGCCATATTGACACAGTATTGATGTCGGACTGGTATTGTTGGTAGTCAGTCATGGAGTGGATGGGTTTATATAACAAAATATCATCTGCATACAGCATCATCCTTGTTCCAGCAGAGAGCTTCAGATCCTGAATAGAATTTATATACAGCAGAAATAGGAGAGGTCCAAGAACCGAACCCTGGGGAACACCAGAGAGGACAACACTTTCATGGGATGTGCACCCGTTTACAACCACCCTTTGCTTTCTATCTGTAAGGTATGAGACTAGCCACTTCAGTACACTGCTAGGTAGTCCAAGATTACTTAGAACTTCCATTAATTGACGATGTGGTACAGAATCAAAAGCTTTGCGTAGATCCAGAAAAGTAGCACATACTTCCGTGGAATTTTCAAGATGGAGATGCCAATCATGAATGGTAGATAACAGGGCAAGTGAGGTCGACTTCCCAGCCTGGAATCCCCACTGGTTGGTAAAAGAGTAGTCTCTTGATTGAAGATGTTGTAGTATCACATTGAAGATGTGTGTTTCTAAGCATTTACTAATAATGCAGAGCAGTGAAATCGGACGATAGTTTGAAGTAGAGGATGGATCGCCACCTTTAGGAATTGGTACAATATTTGAAAGTTTCCAGGAACTCGGTAGTTTGCCAACCTTGATGCTTAGGTTGAACAGTTTAGTTAAAGATGGAGCTATACTATAAGCAGTGGCCTTGAGCATACGAGCAGAGATTTTGTCTGGACCAGTAGCTTTGGAAGAGTCTAGCTTTCCCAGGATGTCTGCAACTTCTTCCACCGTGCACAAGAGATCTTGGGTGCAACCATTAGGATCAGATGGAATTGAATTGAAATCCTCAGGTACCAGTGGAGGAACTTGATTATTGAAGCACATTGAAAAGAAGTCATTAAGCATCTCAGATTTGTCCATGCTGGAATCTGCAATGCGGTTCTCATATTTTAATGTTGGAATGGAGCTATCCGACTTGTTGATTGATTTGAATACACTCCAGAACTTCTTTGAGTCTTTTATACTAGAAGAGAGCTTACTAAAGAAGGAGGCTTTGGCTTTGCGTAACTGTTTTGTTGCAAGGTTTCGTAATCGTTTGTACCTGTAATATTGAACAGAGGACGGTGATCTCTTTACAAGTCTATACATTTTGTTTCTGTTTCTGATTGCCAGAAGAGTAGCTCTATTCATCCAAGGTAATTTGTTATTGGTCTTAACAATGGTCTGGGGGATGCATCTTTCCATTATCTGTAGAAAATTTTCACTCCACTGTGACCAGCTGGTGTCTACATCATCTGAAAGAATCGAGTCCCAGGAGAAACCTTCAATAAGTTCACATGCCATATCAAAGTTGGCTCTAGAGTAGACCCAGACTTTCCTGTTTTGTCCAGTAGGTTTCTCATAACTGTTTTTGAAATTGAGCCTCACCTCAATACAATTGTGGTCAGATGTGCCTAGAGGGGGTAAAGTTGTACAAGAAGACAAAATAGAGGGATTAGAAAGCAAGACATAATCAATAATAGAGGGATTTCCTAAATGGGATAGGTGAGTAGGGTCATTTACAACTTGCTGAAGATCAAAGGAATCACATAACTCAACAAACCTAGAGTACAAATGAGAAGGTGTATGATTCAGATAATCAATATTGAAGTCACCCACTAAAATAAAATTTGAAAAATTTACAATACCTAAAGATACAATAGCTGATACAAAATCTTCAAAGTAAGAAATGTCAGTACAAGGAGGGCGGTAAAAAACTCCAATACAAATTTTTTGCCTACAAAAATTTACAGAAAGAGGTAAAAACTCACAGTTACAGGACAGGGGAATAATAGAACATGATATATTGCTTTTAACAAAAATAAGAATACCACCACCATGCCTGTCCCTGTCCCTTCTAAAAATAGTGTAGCCTGGTAGTTGAATTTCTTTATCGGCAATGGTGTTACAAAGCCAAGATTCTACAACACAAATTACATGGTAATTACCTAGAGTACAAATGGCATGAAGCTCATCTAGTTTAAACAAAATACTGCGCGCATTAAGATACAATAAATTAAGACATGTATTTGGGTGACTTACATTATGATTTACACCATTCAAATGTTTTCCATCTCTAGGATGTTGGGGCAAGTGGCCTAGCTATATCCCTGGGGTTGAGTCCTGCACCTGATCCACTGAACAAGATTGGGAAAGGGAATTTGAGGCATCTTGATCATGATCCGGGAGGACATGTGTAGGTGTAGGTGTAGGATCGGCAGGGATGTTTTCATGGTTAGGAGAATTTTCAGTATGATCATTTTCAGGTTCCTTTGGAGTGGAGTTTTGATCGCCACTTTCTTGTGTTTCTGAACTTGAAGCTGAAAGTGACATGGGCATATAGCAGGGTTCGATTTTCCATTGTGTTTGAAGTTTCAAGGCATCCCAGGATCCTTCCAGCTCTGTCAGTTGCTCTTCCTTGTCATGCAAGACAAACCACCAAGTTGAGCGATTTCCATTTGTTGAGGCCTTTGTTTTACGACGAACTCGTAGTTGGTTACTGCTATAGTTACAAAGACGAGAAATGGCCTTTCTCACAGCTGCAGGTGTAGTTTCTGGATGTGTGCCCCACACTCGCCTGGCCCCTTTGACTACTACTTTTTCGGTGATAGTGTCAGTAGCCCTAAGTGCGTTGGAATTTTGGGCTGTTGTTGCACATTCCTCAGAGTTGAGTCCAGCAGTGAATGTTCCAGTGACTGTCAACACAGTATTGACTAATCCAGATGGGTTCACACGTACTAGCACTGCTGCAGAGCTAGTTGTGGGAAGCAGTACTAGTTACTCCTCTACATTCCTGATCAGCCCATTCAGGAGGAGTAACTCTGGACTCTATGACTGCAGAGCTACTGTCAGTTTAGCATCCAATGCATACATTAGTGACAGCAGCACTGAAACTCATACAGTCAGAGTCACAACTGGTGAGATGTTTACAATCTTGGTCTCATGATGTTTTGATAATCTCAACTGCTTTCCTGCTTGCATGAATTCCTCAGGTGTTTATCTAGCATTGAGAGGTGTACATGTCACTAATAACAGCAATATTAATGTCAGAAACATTGGCCAGTTTTCTGACAATCCCAGTGGTGCTCTACAGTGCATCACTGACAACCTTTTCTGCTGCAGTCAGAATCCTGGACGTGGGGAGTGGTACCAACCAAATGGAGCACTAGTGCAAGGAACTACTTCAACCACAACATTTTATAGAACCAGAGGAGCTAATGGAGAGGTGTTCTTGAGTCGACCCAGTGATGTTGAATCACCAACTGGACGGTTCTGTTGTGAAGTACCTGATGCTACCAATACCAATCAAAGACTCTGTGTGAACATCGGTAAGCATAATAATATTATTAATTTTTTTACCATGCAACGATGCACACATGGCATCAATATTAGGATTGTCAATCACGGCCTCTGGCTCTCCCATTGCTGGTGAGAGCTACACACTGGAGTGTTCAGCAGGTGGCTCTGAGGGAACCTTTCAGTGGCAAAAAGGACCTCCTGATGGCAGGATACAAGTTGCCGAGAACAGCCCACGAGTGACTATCACCTCCAATGCTATTCTAAGTCGACTTCAGTTTATGCCAGTACAGCAGTCAGACAATGGCTTATACATCTGCAGTGCTACTATTGATGGCTTAACCTTGTCATCTGAACCTGTGATGATCAGTGTGAATGGTATTATCATCCCATATGTTCACTCTATATTTTTATAATGACTTTTTTTCAGCTCCCACTGTGTCAGTCCAGATCAGTGGTGGAGCTACTCCAACAGCTGGAGAAAGTTATCAGCTCACATGTAATGTTAATGTATCTGGAAATCTCAATCCTACCATTACCTACAGATGGACCAGAGACGCTGGCACTCCAACTGAGTTTATGTCTAATTCGAATACTTACCATTTCAATCAATTAAGATTGATTGATGCTGCTAATTATGTTTGTATTGAATCAGCCTACCTCACTGACAATATTGTAGCAATGAGTACTAACACACAGGCAGTCAGAATTGCAAGTGAGTGGTAATTAGCAATAAGTTAGTTTATCTTTTTAGTACCTTTGTATCGATACAGTCCCACCTCTGTCTTCTCCTCCTATTCTGACAATTAGTAGCAATGGCAATTATCCTGAATTAGTGGTGTTTGGATCTGCTATTACTTTAACCTGCACTGTGGAGTTAAACTCAGCGATAGTGGAGTCTGATCTCTCACTGCTGAATGTATCTGCGCAGCTATCCAGGGATGGAACTCCACTGTCTCTACCTGATCCAGTAAGGGCTGGCACAACTTTCACCTACACCATCCGGCTCAACTCATTTAGTATAGCTGATATTGGAAACTACACCTGTAATGCTACTATCAGCCCTCGGTCAAATGCAACCTACCTTGATGGGGTCATAGTATCACCTTCTGTCAAATTTCGTGTCACTACAGGTGAAATCTTTCCAGTCTGATATAATAATAATCATGATGATAATACTCATACTTAATTGTATTTATAGTTGTGTATATCTCTTTAAATGGCGGTCGATCTCCTGACAATGCCCGAGTTATTTTCACTGAAATTGGAGACAGCATGGAGAGAGCATTGCTATGCTATACTGATAACGTCCAGTGCTGCAGCACCACTGACATGAACACTGGACGATGGTTTGATCAAAATGGAGCTGATGTAGGAGATCAGAATAGTGGTGGAGACCTTTTTGTCACTAAGGGGCCCAACGTTGTGCGACTACATCGAAGAAACGGTACATCTCCCAGTGGGACATACTCAGTCTGCTGTGAAGTACCTGATGCTCGATTAATAAATAGGATATCCTGTGTAATCATAGGTAGGTTAATGTTTGTCAATTCTAAAATACCTTTCTTGGCCATTATTATATTATGTAATACTATTGTATTCTATTATTCAGGTCCCCCTGTGTCAGTCCAGGTCAGTGGAGGTGGAGCTACTCCAACAGCTGGAGAAAGCTATCAGCTCACATGTAGTGTTCCTGGAGCTGAAAATCTCAACCCTACCACTACCTACAGATGGACTAGGAACAGTGGTAGTGGACAGACTCAAGTTGGAGCCAACTCCAACACTCTCTCCTTCACTCCACTGCGACTGGCTGATGCTGCTAGTTATGTTTGTGGAGTTACAGTCAGTTCAAGCTACCTAGCAAGTGATATCACAGCAATGAATTCTTTTGATGTCAGAATTCAATGTGAGTAAATGATATTAATAACAATATTATTATTCATATCCGAATATTTTATTATCAAGTCCCCAGTCCGTCTTCCATCACACTGGTGAGCAGTGACCGCAGCTCGAGGCCTAATTCTCTCCCTATTCTTGGTTCTGATGTAACCTTGACTTGCACTTTGGAGTTGAATTCAGCTATAGTGGCTTCTGAGATCTTTTTATTGATGGTGGACACACAGCTGTCCAGGGATGGAACTCCACTGACTCTAACTGGATCAACAATAAGAGATACAACCTTCACCTACACCACCCAGATCAACTCATTTGGGAGGAGTGACTCTGGAAGGTACACCTGCACAGCTACTGTCAGGCCAAGCCCGGCTTTGACCTATGTCACTGGGAATGAAACACTATCTGCTACAGTCAATATTAAAGCTGGTACATAATTATATTATGTATAAGGCCAGGCTTGACCTTCAGGGTTAATACAATTGACATACTTTTTTCAGCTTCTGCTCCTCCTGTGGATGTTATAGCCACTCAGTCTGGTTCCTCTGCCCCAGTGGAGGTCAGCTGGAGTCCTCCATCTGATGGAGCTAACATCATCACTGGATACAGGATATTCTATGGCAGTGGCAAGAATGCTTCAATACCAGCAGTAGCTACCTACATTGGCTTGAGAGTCGATGGAAATTACATTGGTGAGAATATATCCGTTCGCTCTGAAACTGATCAGGTGTACAGTGAGCTTATTAGCACATTTGTTACTATAGGTGAGTAGTGAGCTAGACCCTATCGATTCATTTTATGTTAATTCAATTACTACAATTCTTATCAGACAACAGCCAGCGGCTGAGTGCTGGATGTGCTGAAATGCAGTGTAGTTGTTCAAGTGAAGTTGGTATTGCCATTGGAGTGATCATTGCAGCTGAGTGCGTGGTTGTCATGGTGATTACAATCAGTGTTGTGCTGTGCTTATGGAGGTGAGGGAATTTTAATTGGTATAATTATAGCTACTGTTGATATTTCCAAATCAGTTAATTGATTGGGCCAAACTTGAATAGTCTTGTGCACTATAGCATAGAATTTGCTAACCCACAAGTTAGCTACAGTACCATAATAAATTTGTGACCAGCTCTGAGAAAAGGGACCATTTGGATCGAATTATGTGTTTGTAGTATGTAGCTTATAATACATGTAGTGTGTAGGGAATAATAATAAGGTGTATCCGCTGTATGTTGGCGTCACTACGCTGATACAAGTATACTCACTACTACATTTGTAGAAAGCACGGTTGGGACATTGTCATGATAAAATTGGTCGTGTTTCATACTACTACCAGGAATAGTCCCATTTCTCATAGCAGGTCATAATAATTATTATTATGTGCACAGAATAATAATGCTAGTATGAATCAAAGTCACAAGTCAATAATCATTATTAATAATATTATTTGTCATGATCTATTATCCAAACTTTGCAGGAAGAGGTCAACTCATAATAAAAATACTGATAATAAGAATATTGCTGTATCAGCAAACATGGCCTATGGTGAAGTGACTCTGAAGCCCGCTGTAATGATGATAATGGAGGGAGAGTATGAGAATCCCGATAAGATACTGCAACCATATAATCAGTGGAGTGAAGCAACAGCAGCAAGCAACTATGAAACCATTGATACTAGCAAACAACCAGCAATGGATCAGTCTTGCTAGTACAGATGTCAGGGTGTGCAAATAACAAAATAATAATTTAGTAGCCTTTGTATATACAACTATAATTGCTAATGGTATGATGAAAGTTTATTTTACACACATTGTCAATAAAGCCATGGAATCAATTTAAGTTATGACAACTCACCATAATACTTTGATAGATATAATTATTGTAAATTATTATGATGATCGATGGAGTACTAGCGTGAGATATAATAGTATGCGACCAGCGGGGACCATTTAAATTTGGCGGTTCGGTACAGGATCGCCATACGCGAGTAGGCGGATTTTTTAATTTGGCGGTTGCAACATAGACCGCCAAACCGCCAAAATTTAATTCCCCGCCAAATTTTCCAGTGGTGTGACATGATATATATGTGGGCGCGTGAGATTATGTACTATAGTAGATCGCTCTACATGCAGACTGCATAAATTTCAAGATGGTGTTGTTTTGTGCTGGTAGTAAATTTGGATGGATCTTCTCTTTAGGGCTGCTGTTGCTGGTGACTGCACGTGTTTCGAGACAACAAGGTACGGTGACTCTTGAATTAATAGCTGCATGACTGAATTATTGATCGGAGAAAGTGATTGACTAGCTTCCCGCCCTGCTTGCAGCTGGTGTCTCTCTAAGGTTTAGGGGAGAAACCTTACCCAGTGACAGCTTTGTGGACCTTGATGATGTCTTGAATTTGGCATATACCGAGCCTGGTCCAACAAACAGGGCCCCTGCCAGGGAAAATGCAGCATTGCAGTGTATAACTGACCTAGTAGACTGTTGTGGTACAGAGTCTGACACACCATCAGGTATCACGCGTACTGAGCGTGGTAACTGGTACTTTCCTGATGGGACTACAGTTGGGTTTGGTGATGGTACACGGTTTCTAGTGAACAGAGGTCCAAATGAAGTCATAGGTCAGCAACAGTTTAATGGCTCAGTTCGTCTCTTTCGTAGATGGAGTGATGTACCAGGAAGAGGTCGTTTCCGCTGTGAGCTACCTAATGCTGCTGATCCCACTGTTAACCAGATCCTCTATGTGAACATTTGTGAGTTGAGAGTAGCTACTGGGTACATGTACTCCCGATCACTGAGTTTAATATTTCACAGTGAATTTTGCATCTCGTTTTGACAATCCTCATGTACTTACTTCTTCCTCTGGTTCCAATACTGCCGGGACAGTCTACTCACTGACATGCTCATCAACCCTCAATAGTGATTCCATTCCTCTACCAGTCAATGTCCCTACACCAAGGTTTGTGTGGTCCTTTGGTCCAAGTGGCAGTGATCCTCTTCCCTCTGGTGTCACTGATATGGGAACTACTACTAGCGATAGTATTACCTTCACCAGCACTCTGCAGTTTTCTCCACTGAATCAGTGTCATATAGGGAGCTACACATGTCGACTTGGACCTGGAAGACTAGTGACCAGTACTATGGTTACTGTGAATGGTATTGCCATGTATATAGTACATGATTGTTGATAGCGCTTTCTCTCTCTTTCAGGGCTATCACCCATCACTCAAAATGTTGAGATCACTCCTAGTGGAGCTAAGGTGTTGGGACAAAGTTACTCCCTCACATGTGGTGTAACAGTTACTGGAGCTGCAAATCTCACCATAACCTACCAGTGGACTAAGAATAATGGCACTCAGACTCAAGTTGGAACTGATAGAGTTCTCTCCTTCTCTCCTCTCAGGCTATCTGATGCTGGACGATATACATGTCAGGCTACTGTTATCTCACCCTGCAATATCACTAAGATGGGTACACAAGATGTTGCCGCACTTCAAAGTGAGTTTAACTATAATTAATTTTACCTAAACTATATAAATTGAAGGGATGACCATGAGCATGGGCAAAATTAATAATTATTATACAATAATATTATTATACTCAATGACATGGCCGTCATCAGTATTAAACCATTGGAAATCTGGCAAGATCTTTAGATATGGATATCTTCCATTTCTGTCATAATTTGCAGTCCCAGCTCCTACTTCTATCATGCTATCAAGTAGCATTCCAAATCCTATACCACCTTTTGGATCTGATGTTACTCTGATCTGTGCTGTGGAGTTGAGTCCAGCAGTGGATATTCCAGTGACTGTCAACACAGTATTGACTACAGATGAAGGATTCATGCGTACTAGCACTGCACAGCCAGTTATGGGAAGCATTACTAATTATACCGCTATATTCATGATCAGCTCATTCAGGAGGAGTGACTCTGGACTCTATGCTTGCAGTGCTACTGTCAGTTTAACATCTAATGCATACATCAGTGACAGCAGCACTGTAACTCATACTATCAGAGTCACAACTGGTGAGATGTTGACAATAATTATTATTGTTTTGATAATCACGGCTGCTTACATAAATCCTCAGGTGTTTATATGGCACTGAGAAGTTTACACATCACTAACAACAGTAACATAAATATCAAAAGCATTGGTCAATCTTCTGACAATCCCAATGGTGCTCTACAGTGCATCACTGACGACCTTCGCTGCTGCAGTTGGAACCCATCACTTGGGGAGTGGTACCAACCAAATAGAGCACTAGTACAAGGAAGTAGTTCAACCACAGCATTTTATAGAACCAGAGGAGCTAATGGAGAGGTGTCCTTGAATCGACCCAGTGGTGTTGAATCACCAACTGGACAGTTCTGTTGTGAGATTCCTGATGGTACTAGGACCAATCAAACCCTCTGTGTGAACATTGGTATGCTCACTAATATTAATTTTAATGAGTCAATAATTATCGATGTTTACCATTTTAAAGCTCCTGACCCTATTGTGAGTGTGCATTCTGATTCACCCAACCATGTATTTTACGGACATCCCCCTACTTTGACCTGTACTATGGAGATGAGCTCAGTGGTGACCTCTCCACTATCGACGTCCATGGTGATAGTGTGGAAGGGGCCTGATGGAACAGCTGTGGCATCTCCAACCAGACCTGAAATGGAATCTCTTACACTGTACACGTCATCAAGTGGCCAGCTAACTTCTGTTGACTCAGCAGATTCTGGTGAATACACCTGCACAGTGAGGTTTGAAAGCTTTGGGGCTGAAATATCTGCAAGTACCAACATTACAATTGGTATAATATTAATATCTCTATTAAAACACTATACATGTAATAGCTAATTGATTGATGTGGAATCATCCATGAATTGTAGTTGATGGAGTGTTTCAATTGAGGCTGAAGAGTGTGGGCATCTGTCAACAGTGGTACAGTGAAGTAAGCCGTTATCTGTATAGCTACGTACATGTATAATATACCTGATTTATTTATACTTTTCTTCAACATTCATAGAGTTCTGATAAACATATGTTGTACAGTGATTTCATCAAAGACGCTCTTGTTACAGCTATCAAGCATCATTGCAAATGTCATTACCCCATCACCAACTTCAACAAAGATGTGTTCATTTGTGAAGACTCGCCACCAAATTTTTTGATCTATCGAAGTTCTCTCCTTGGCACGCACAACTTTAACGGCACCCAGATTGTCGATTTCATTCAGGACTGGGTCAGCACTGGACCACTGATTGAAGTGGGTGGAAACTCCATACGAGTTGATAGCAGCTGCCCCACTGCTATCTCTTCACTAGATGATCCAGTGTGTGGAGAGAAGGAAGACTCGGAAACCAAGCAGCTCGTGTGATTATAATCCTAAATATGCCATGTGTGCCCAGCACCTTGATGATAATAACATTGCCAACTGCTTTGAAGGATGTGTTGTTCGTAATGGATAAACACCTTGTATACTCAAAATAATAATTGTTGGCGTGTAACCTGTAATAATAGTACTTGGATTTTGATTTATTAATATCATGTTAGTAGTATTTCATGCATTTCCTGTCTTTAGATCGCTGGAATTGGAAACTTGCCTCAAAATTAAGTTTTCAATCCCCCGCTTTCGCGGGGTGTGGTGAGCGCGTGAGAGTAGATAGATCGTGCGGCAAAGAATAATTACCCCGCGCGCATGCGCAAGGGGTAAAGTAATCGGTCGTGTCGTTGTCGTTGTTGTTGTCGTTAGCAGAAAAATCGCCATATCTCGAGGTCTAGGCACCTGCGCGACTGGTAAGCACAATGAATCAGTCGCATTTGACGAAAAACGGGCTTCAGTGTGTTTCGAATCAAGGGATGTGGTCCACGAGCGTCACAAATAGTGCCTTTTTGTTAGCCTTCGTAATCACGCCTATCGACAGTGCCCACTCAATGCATTATGCATACAGGCCTTGTGCTTTCTGCTCATGCGCTGAATATTATGGACTGGTAAAGGTCGTAAATAATGCTAATGGCACACGTTTGGCTGCAGCAACAAAAGAAAATCTATAGATTGCGCAATGTGCGCGCGGGTTATGTACTCTATAGAGCTCTAGTTTCAAGATGGTACTGTTTCGCGTTACTGGTGGTAAATTTGGACGGGTCTTCTCTTTGGGACTGCTGTTGCTGGTACTAACTGCACGTGTTTCGAGGCAGCAAGGTACTCAGCAGATATTTGTATCACACCCTGGCAGTGGCACTATAGTACTATACATGCATGCATAGCATGCATAATTTCCAAAGCCAGAGCTACGGTCTGTATGATCGGGAAAGTGATTGACTAGCTTTCTCTTTCATACATGCAGCTGGTGTCTCTCTGAGATATGGAGGAGAGACCTTGCCCAATGACAGCTTTGTGGATTTTGATGATATCTTGAACATTGGAGGTGGTTCTGCTCCAACAAATAGGAACTCTGGCGGTTATGGTGCAGCATTGCAGTGTATAACTGACCTAATAGACTGTTGTGGTACAGAGCCTGACACACCATCAAATATCATGCGTACTGAGCGTGGTGACTGGTACTTTCCTGATGGGACTAATGTTGAACTTGCCAATGGTGCTTCACGGCTTCTGGTGAATAGAGGTCCAAATGAAGTCATAAATGGGGAACAGTTTAATGGCTCAGTTCGTCTCTTTCGTAGATACAGCAATATACCACAAAGAGGTCGTTTCCGCTGTGAGCTACCCAATGCTGCTAATCCCAGTGTTAACCAGATCATCTATGTGAACATTTGTGAGTTAATTACTCGATTAGTGTGAATATTATGTTTCCATTATTTCCACAGTGCAATTTGGGTTCTGTTTTAATGTTGATCATGTGACCATCTCTCCCTCCACTGGCTCCGCTGCCACTACTGCTGGGCAGACAGACTACTCACTGACATGCTCAGTAACTCTCTTTGAACCCGCTAGTCTACCCTCTGATGTACCTTCACCAAACTTCCAGTGGTTCTTAAATGGTTGTGCCTCACTTCCCTCTGGTGTGACTGCTATGCCAACTGTTATGAGCAGCAGCAACTTCACTAGCGAGACCTACACCAGTATTCTGCAGTTTTCTCCACTGAGTCGGTGTCATGTGGGGATGTACACATGTCAACTTGGACCTGCACGCCTAACGAACAATGTTATGATTACTGTGGATGGTATTGCTATACTAGTGCATGATCATGGCATTGGTAGATACATGTATTGAGCTCTTTCTCTTTCCAGACCTTTCACCCATCGACATGATATGTGTCAACGTCGAGATCACTACTAATGGAACTAAAGTATTGGGAGAAAGTGGCTACTCCCTCACATGTGGTGTAACAGTTACTGGAGCTGATACTGGAAATCTCTCCATAACCTACCAGTGGACTAAGGACAATGGCACTCAAGTTGGAGCTGATAGAGTTCTCTCCTTCTCTCCTCTCAGGCTGTCTGATGCTGGACGGTATACATGTCGGGCTACAGTAACTGTTGGTCCATGCAGCAGCACTGGGATGGATACACAAGATGTTACACTTCAAGGTGGGTTTAATTTAGATAAATAAATTTTGATACCATGAGCATAATATTATAGGCAAATAATATTATATGCCATGATACACACTACTCATGGCCATTGTAATAGTATCACTTGTATACTTATAAATATGGTAAGATAGTTTGATATGCTATTTCGAATTCTGTCATAATTTGCAGTCCCAGCTCCTACTTCAGTAATGCTATCAAGTAGCATTCCCAACCCCATACCACCTATTGGATCTGATGTTACTCTGACTTGTGCTGTGGAGTTGAGTCCAGCAGTGGATGTTCCAGTGACTGTAAACACTATATTTTTAACACCAGCTGGATTCATACATACTAGCGCTGCACAGCCAGTTATGGGAAGCAGTACTAATAATTACACCTCTACCTTCATGATCAGCTCGTTCAGCAGGAGTAACTCGGGAGTCTATGGCTGCAGTGCTACTGCCAGTTTACCGTACTCGCTCTAATTATTCGAACATTCTAATAGCCCGAACGGCAAGTTTAAGTAATTTATTTCCTTCCTAATTCGTCGAACATCTTGAATTTCAAGTTTTCTCATCCGCTCTAAATCAACCGAACGCCGGGCCACGCGGTACGGCATGGCATGAGCTCGAGACAACTCTTCCACGTTCATCGAAGAGTGTGGCTACCACATCTTGGACAGCATATAAGAGCGGAAAGGTAACACAGACCGGCAGACGGCGGCGATCATTTTGTGATCGCTCCTGAGAACTATAGAGCTGACAACGATAAACCTATAGTTGAACATCGACTACTGTTTCTTCGTCGCTATAATAGTGCTTTCTCCATTTGCACCGGATCCGTTCTATTTACACTCGAACAAACCATTGCCCGAATTAATTACTTTCTATTTAGCACCGAATGGCTATAATACCGCAGCTCGTTTCAAAGGTCGATTCTGATTGGTCAAACCGGCTAAAATTGGTCACGTGAAGGGGCGGGGTTTGGGTTTGGTATAGGGTTTTGTATGGAAGGGTTTGAAAACAGCTGCGGGATACTTCCCGAATGGCGATATTTATAATTATTTTTGGCCGTTCGGATAATTAGAGCGAGTACGGTACCATCTAATGCATACATCAGTGGCAGTGGCACTGCAACTCATTCAGTCAGAGTCACAACTGGTAGGATATTTACAATTATTGTTTTGATATACATGGCTGCTTACATATTTAAAATCCTCACTGGCAGGTGTTTATC
The DNA here is from genome assembly GCA_963930775.1 of Cliona cf. orientalis. Taxonomy (NCBI): domain Eukaryota; kingdom Metazoa; phylum Porifera; class Demospongiae; order Clionaida; family Clionaidae; genus Cliona; species Cliona cf. orientalis. The sequence goes on from OZ005703.1 coordinate 7,753,206, forward strand.
TTGCACTGAGAGGTTTACACATCACTAACAACAGCAACGTTAATATCAAAAGCACTGGCCAATCTTCTGACAACCCCAATGGTGCTCTACAGTGCATCACTGACAACCTTCGCTGCTGCAGTCAGGATCCTCTTGGGGAGTGGTACCAACCAAATGGAGCACTAGTGCAAGGGACTACTTCAACCACAGCATTTTATAGAACCAGAGGAGCTAATGGAGAGGTGTTCTTGAATCGACCCAGTGGCGTTGAATCACCAACTTGATGGTTCTGTTGTGAGGTACCTGATGATTTCAACATCAATCAAACTCTCTGTGTGAACATCGGTATGCTCACTAATAATTATGAATTTTAATGAATCAATGATTATTATCTACGCTTATATACCTTTTTTAAAGTTCCTGACCCTATCGTGAGTGTTCATTCTGATTCACCCAATCATGTATTCTACGAGCATCCCCCCACTTTGACCTGTACTATGGAGATGAGCTCAGTGGTGACCTCTCCACTGTCGACGTCCATGGTGATAGTGTGGAAGGGGCCTGATGGAACAGCTGTGGCATCTCCAACCAGACCTGAAATGAAATCACTTACACTGTACTCATCATCAAGTAGTCCACTAACTTCTGTTGACTCAGCAGATTCTGGTGAATACACCTGCACAGTGAGGTTTGAAAACTTTGGGGCTGAAATATCAGCAAGTACCAACATCACAATTGGTAATATTAATCTCTATTAGAACACTATTTAATATAGCTAATTGATTGATGTGGAATCATCCATGAATTGTAGTTGATGGAATGTTTCAGTTGAGGCTGAAGAGTGTGGGAATCTGTCAAAAGTACAGTGAAGTAAGCTGTTACCTGTATACCGTATAGCGGGAAACTTTCGAGGGAGAAAACTTTCACGAATTTCGCGATTTTTCAGCCATCCGCGAAAGTTTTCTCCACGAAAATTCTAGGCATGCCACACCCATTATGGGACCAATTTTAACATTCCGCGAAAGTTTTCTCCGCGAAATGCTCCTTTCCTATCAACCCGCGAAAGTTTTCTCCCTCGAAAATTTCCCGCTATACGGTAGCTAGCTACATGTATACTTCCTTTTCTTCTATATGCATTCATAGAGTTCTGATAAACATAAACTGTACAGTGATTTCATCAAAGGCGCTCTTGTTACAGCAATCAAGCATCATTGCAAATGTTATTATCCCATCATCAACTTCAACAAAGATGTGTTTATTTGTGAAGACTCACCAAATGTTATGATCTATCGAAATTCTCTCCTTGGCACACACAACTTTAACGGCACCCAGATTCTCGATTTCATTCAAGACTGGGTGAGCACTGGACCACTGATTGAAGTGGGTGGAAACTCCATACGAGTTGATAGCAGCTGCCCCACTGCCATCTCTTCACTAGATGATCCAGTGTGTGGAGAGAAGGAAGAGAAACCAAGCAGATGGTACTGTTTCACGTTATGACCCTCTATCACCTCTAACTATATATCCCTCAATATGGGGTTGAAAATAATTATAATAATTATTGCAAACTATTGGGTGATATTAACCTAACATGGCCGGGTTGTCTCAGTTGCACTCACTTCTAGTCACATGCGAATCAACAAAAATTTAGCTAATGCTGCATGATAATATTATAAGAAATCACCATAATAATAATATTATTATTATTTTTTAATAATATTTGTATATTATCAAGAGTATATAACTCTTGATATTATGTACCTACCATTGTTACATGATAGTGATTGTTTCCGTAGTATTGATCGATAAGCACAATACTGCTTTCTATACTTGGCATCATCTAATCTAAGTTGAAAGTACGTGACTTATATAGCTAATCTTAAACATGTTTTTTCGGAACTAAAATTTAATTTATGGACAGCAGTATTGTGATTACTGATCAATACTATGAAAACAGTTGTATATCACACAACAATGGCAAGTGAAGGAAAGGATCTGATGATTTCTTGTTTTGTTGACTTGCATGTGCTAGAAGCAAGTACCAGTTCACCAGAAAGAAAAATGCGCATGCGCAGTGTCGACCCCTTACCAACATGTAAAAGTTGACTGGACACTACTTTTCACCATGTCAGTCCACTGCTACATCTGCAGCACATCAGAATGAGGTTAAAAGAAGCAACACAAGCTAGATCTCTTGTGAACTTAAATCAGTCATCTGCGTACCACCGTCGCTCGTCCCTTGATTTCCCTCAAATGCCTATAGATTCAGCTGAACCGTATGAATCCATTATTGGTCAACGCTCACCCTTAACTCACCCTCAAGAATCAGATGAACACTATATATGAGTCCACTGTCAGTCCGCGCTCATCCCTAAACTACTCTCAAAAGTTTACCGAACCAGCCACAATTCCTACATCCCATGAATCCCCCACCATGGTGTCTCGGCATTCAAAATTAATCATACCACGTAAAGTGCATAAATCCACTGACACTAGTAAAGAAATTACTGAAACCATAGGTAAGAAACGTCTTCAGATTATTCAGCTTCCTTTTCAAAATGCTTCATCTAAAGCTCATAGTCATGTACTCCCCAGAGCAGCGTTCTTTGACGGGAGGAAGAGAGGCAAGTTCAGAAACGCCACTGTTATACTAGCACACATGAAGAAGGCAGTCATTGAGCGATCGCTGGTGATTGGCTGCAAGGTAGACGGTCACCAGATAAGGTCGTTTAAGGTACAAACAATGAAGTTGAACGGTTGGATTCACGCAAACTACCCTGAGTGTACTCACGATAACGTTTTCGTACTCTGCTACGACACCCCAGGGCGTAATAATAGCAGAGTATCACTGGTCTATGCAAATCCAGACAATGAGTCACAGCATTTTGAAACTGAATCGGAGCATCCTCTATTTGTACCGCACACCTCTGTCAAGAGAGCTCGTTCCAGTGTGATGGTATGTGCGACGGTTTACAACACTCCTCCGCTCTTCAGCGAGTGGCTGCACTACCAGAAGACTCTTGGGGTGGACTTCGTGTACATAAACGCACAGCAGTCTTTCCTAGCAAGTGAGGAATTTAATAACACATTCTTTCAAAGGTTGCTGGCCGACGGCTTTGTCCAGCTCAAGGTCTGGCAAGAGTACCTGAACAAAAAGGAAGTGTTCTACCATTCTCAGCTGCTCTACTATCAAGACTGTCTCTACCGTTTTCAAGGAGTTCACGACTACGCTATGATGGTCGACACGGATGACTTTGTGACTCCAAGAACCAACACTACGTTGCAGCACTGTTTAGATAACCTGTTTGTAGGGAACGTGGGTAGTATAAGACTACGGTGGGTGCGCTACTATGAGCCCAAGTGTGGACTGAACATCACTGGAAATTTAACTAGCCACAACGTTGGAAATTTGACGCAATACATGAACATTTCTTCAGCGAGTATGTCTAGAAATGTTAAGTCGGTTCATAAGCTATCTAGCACCCTGGAAGCGAAGGTTCATGAAGTCGGTGAGCTAGTGCCAGGATATCGCTGGATCATAGCTCCAGAGAGCGTGATATACACAGCACATCTTAAGAAACTCAAACTCAGTAAAGATCGGCTGAAGAAGGAGTGCGGCAATAAAGGTTCTACCTCGAGCTCCATAACCAAACCCCAAGCTTCGACATGACCCAGCCATATATACCACTGCTCAAGTATAATATACATGCGTTGATAAATAAAAGCATTATTCAATTTTGTCGTCGACCATGTTATGCAATACACAGGCAATCATACGTAGCAGGCTACAGTATTTTTATTATTTATACTCTATCTATCCTTCATACACAGGCAATCATAGCAGGCTACAGTATTTTTACCATTTTATACTCTATATATCTATCCTCCATGTATACATTTCATCGTTAAACAATAATTTTTTTAGCCAATACTTTAAGCTGGCTGTGTAAGTATACAATCATTATACCTTCTGGCAATCTTTGCTATTATTGTTAAATAGGATTTGTAGGGGTTGAGAGTTCGGTAGGCTTTGTTGTTAGTTGCTTGCTCCACTGTTTCTGTGATAATGACGGAGGTAGTGTACTGCTACCGCTGGCTATAGGACTGTCTGTCCCTGCTGAGGGGGTGTGGCTGTGGGTGGAGCTTTGGGAGGAGCTATAGAGTGGGTCGTGGAGCAGGTGGGTCAGTTGGTAGTAGTCGAGGAAGGTCTTGGCAACGTTAGAGCCTAGCTTCAGATCTGGAGGTAAAGCAGCTGCCGTCAAGGAACAATAAAAATAAAATTCCTTGGTCAGGCCTTGTACCCAAGAGGGGATCCTGGGGATGAGGCTATAGTAGCCAATTAGTTACATGTACCTACTTATACTTAAGCTTATTATAATATGCGTGATTTTCTGGTAAAGGTCGTCAATCTCCACATTATGAGAATTCATAAAAATTAATGCTAATTGGATCATAATAATATAATATTATCAACTTTCAGGATACAAGATTCCTCAGTGTAGGGGACCTGTGTCTCTGTTGCTCCCTGTTGCAGGCTGTAGCTGAAGAAGGACACCTCCAGAGTGTAGCAGTGAGTCTGGGGGCTCAGACAATCTCCCAGAGACCTAGAAGAAGAATAATACATCAGTAAAGGAGATTCAAGATGTGAAATAATTGTGGATTAAGACTCCACCTTCTTCCTGTCCCGGCTTTAACTGCATCTCTATTGAAGCAAGTTTTAGTCTGTAAAAAATTATTACACAAATCTGAATATTTTCATAGTTTATGGCAGCTATGAAAAATAATCCACAAAAAAGTATTCACACTATTATTGCATTCGTATAAACATTTTTAAACACAAAAATTTTTAAAGTGACAATCTCTGACCATCATTGTTTGGTGGGGGGTGCTTATTCACTGCTTACCCAAGAAAAATCTTCAGCATGTTTTGCCAGCAGCTTAGGGAAGTCAGCCTGTCTCTCAAACCTCTCCTCATCATCGTAGATATTCCCGTACATGAAGCCATTCGTCAAAGTAGAGTGAGCATGGATGTCTACGTAGAAGTCCAGCTCAATATTCTGGCAGAATATGTGTGTATATGTGCGTGAGGTGTGAGAGAGAGAGAGAGCATGATTATGTGATCAAGAAAATCAGTGTAAAAGTGAAAAAGTTGCTCCAGATCAGTGCACTGCTCACAGGATCTTGGTCGTAGTCCATGAGTCGCTTCTTTGTCTCGTAGAGAGTTGGGTGCGCCCAGAGAGAAGGGTCATGCCAGTGTCGATTCAAGTCAAATCCCATCAGAGAACACCTGTCATAAAAACATAACTACTCGTGGTCTGTCTAAACTAAACATTGAGTGGGCTCTAGAATGATGGTAAACAGGTGCAAGGATGTGATTTCTACTGCTAAGATAATATACCTGTAGTTGCCCAAATATACGCCATCTGGATTCAGCATGGGAACTGGAACACGAGAGAAAATTCAAGTGTCAGTTTTTACATTCTCCATGTTGGAAGTTTACCTATTTTGAAGATTATGTGGTCTCTTAGAATTTTTGCTCCAGGTGAACTGCTCAATAGATACTCTATCAGACCTGAAAGACAACCAAATAGAAATCGTGAAAGGAATTAATACTATCACGATTGGTATAACACATCATACCTTGACAGACATAGGAGGAGGGGGATTCCCCTGGGTGGACCCTGGCAGTAATGAAGACCATCTTGCGGCGAGTGCCGGGTTCAAGGTTCTTGGGAGAGGTGATAGTGAGAAGATCAAGACGACGCTGTTGCTATAGGGGAAGAGAGAGAGAGGGGGAGAGAGAAGGAGAGAAAGAGAGGGAGAGAGGAGGGGGGTGAGGTAGCCATGAATTATTGATTGATTCAAATACCAACTGACCACACTGAGACAGAGGAGCTCCCTGGAATAGTAGTCTAGTCGCAGTCGCTCCACTCATTCAAGGTAGAGTTGAAGGTTAGAGTAGGTATAGGGGTAGCAGTAGGCAAACTGTACAACAGTGGGAGGAACAGAAATTGCAAAAATTAATTTGAAGTTAGATAATAATGATGACGACATACATGTAAAAATTAATGATAAATAAGCAAACATTTCTTCTATAGATAATGGATTTTGAATCAATTTACTGAATTACGATAAAGTCAAAATACTAAAATCTTACCTGATAGACATCATCTTCTCTATCAAAGGCGAAGGCAAACGAGAGGATGTAGTTTTTCTGGTGGTCAGGGCAACGGTAGTAGAACACATTCTTTGGAGGGATGCGTTGCCTACAGAATTGTACTGAATTTATCCTTCTTTGGTGTTGCTAGGCACTGGTGACCTACCATGTTGGTCTGGAGGTGGATTTGACCAAAGGACTCATTCCTTCACGATACAGACTCTTGGACTTACTGAAGTTCACAACGTTGAAGATGACACGCTAGAGAATGAAAGGACACTTGTACGTTTACAATTAATCGTTGGAGGATAAGAGAAAAAAGGCACTTTTAATACCTGCTCAGAACGGACATTCTGGACAGAAAAATGAAACCATACTCTAAACCTACGAGGATGGGGGTGGAGGTGAGAGGGGAGATGCATGTAATGTCATGCTAGATCTGCTTCATCTGAGCAAAATTTTACCGTGGATTACAAGTGTCTGGACGGATGAAAATATCATATTCGTAGTCATTGATATAGTCCACACGACCTAGATTCCCTGCACATAGCACATGGAGTGATTTCTAATACTGTTGCCTTAGCAACGACCAATTAGCCCCCACCTCCTTCGAAGCAAGCGTCGAAGATAAGATGTCCCCTCATGGGCGGTCCCTTGTGATCGACGGGGAGCGGAGCCAGCTTAGAAATATTACCGACCAATTGCTGACAGATATACGTACATAAATCATCTACTAATAAAAATGTGAGCGCTCGCAATTGATCACACGCTCACACTCTGCGAAGCTGACGCACGCCCTCGCGTAAGCGCAAGCGTGCCACACCCCCACACAATCCGGCCAGACAAAAGTAATTAGCCCATTGTTCTCAGCTCGGCCACGTTCGATTACCATGTCAACTAAAAGAAAGAAATCGTTGTTACCAAGTTTAGAGGATCTGCAATCTGACGCCAAAAGGCACAGGACGACCTCTAAAAATGTCCACGACTCGTATAAGTCGTTATCAGAGGTATATTTGTTCGGATTACCACCTGGAAATCTGGGGAAGCTTACAAACGACGAAAAAATATGTTGGCTGATTTCCCAGTACTCCTTCGCTGTTGTCGCAAAGGTGTGCAGCTTCATAAAATGTCTACCCTCAGCTCTAACAGAACAACAGAAAATTTCCATCATACAAGAAGAATTATACCCGCGCTATCGGCTGAAAGTATCAAGAAAATGCTATCATTTATTACGTCTGAGCTTTCTGATGCCGTTGCTTGCTTTTCTGCTAGGGAAGACGTAATTCTATCACCTCCAGTAGACCGCTGTTACGAATGTCAACAATTGTTGTCGCCTTATAACTCATGTCAAGTGAGGTGCTACACAAGGACTGGTGCTATGCATGGTCGCAAATTTACACTACGTTGTACTCGTTGTAAGCTTCTTTACAATTACGCTCAATATGGAAATAAGCACGAGCTTGGATTCCGTTATTATCCATTCCAGCGTGATTTTGTTGAAGCTTCAGATACGACCTACATGGAGAGAAATTTGTTGGAGCTACAATGCTCTCTTGCGTAAGCAAATCAGCTTTCAATTGAAATATCCATTGTTAAACATGTCTATTATCACAGAAATCATTCCTGGGTATCCTTTCAGGGGTTTGGTGAGTCCTTCAATGATGCATTTGGTGTACGTAAAGAGTTAGGTAAGAAGTGAATCATGTGTAAATACTTATAATTCGTATATGTTATCTTATGCTATTATAGAACTGTCTCCTCACATTGTAAGTGAGGCTTTCTACAGTGGAGAACTGGAGGCGGAGCTTAGGCGGATTGGGCATATTGATTATCGCTTCAGATATGATTCAGACCGGGAAACGTGCATGGAGATGATTGAGAAGATCAGAAGGAAGACTCTATATGAGCATCCACCAGCCGATTGTGTCGAAGAGTGTAAAAAGCGAGGTGATGATGATACATAATTTATTTAATTAAAATTCTGACAGGATTCATTAGCAAAATATTAACTGTAGGATGTGGTCGTTTGTACGTCACCGATGGGATATGGAAGACTGTCTTTCCTCACTGCATGTTCAGAGTGGAAGTGAGTTCCTTACAATAATATTATTATAAATTCATAAGAGCTATAATATAGTATAGTTATACTTTAGATAATTAATCATTATTGCAACATATTTTATGTTTACAGAATGTGGTTCCTGGGATTCCAACCCTGACTCTACCGGATGTTTGTACAGCAAGTCCATTAAGAAGTAAGGCCTTCTGTGATGACCATGTAAGCTGCTAGAAAGGGAGGCACCTCAAGTTCCACTAGGGCTACGAGAATTCCTTTCATACTGTGGAGGAAAGTCTGCTGGTAAATCAGAATAATTAGTATTAATAATATTATTATTAATTTTATCATTAATTTCAATTTAGAAGATGTAGAAGGTTCTGGTGATGGTGAAAAGATCAATAAAATTCTTAATCAACTTACAGTTTCTTCAAATGATGTTGGTGAATCAGCAGCTGAGTGTCAAGGTGTGTTGCATCTCAATGTTGCCCCCTAAGGATATTAAGCTTGTTTGATTTCATTAGGCACGTCAGAATTAATTGCTGCACACCCAGCGATTGTGATGGACTCTAATATTTTTGAGAGTCCAAGTGAACCCCTGTGTCGTAAAGACACAGGAAAAAAACTAAAGCTAAGAAAGTGGAGTAGGGGTCACCAGTTTATTGTCAGAGGAGGTGGCCATATAGAAATGTTTCAACCATTGTTTCAGTAAGACTAAGTCATTAAAATCAATGTTTTTATCACAAGCTATGATGTTATTGTTGCATGGCGATTCAGGTCAGAGTCTCCTTCCCAGGTTTTCCTGATTCTTATTCAGTGGCTACTATCATATTATGCCAAATCTGGAGGTGACATTTCAAACATTACACTGGCTTATGACAACATGTGTAATATAGAAAGAATGCATGTTGCAAGAAAACCACTTCCACTTCCTCCTCCAATGGACAAGGCATGGATGAACGTGGACAAAGTGATTGATGTATTTCACTTTGGAAATCATGTATCCCCACAGTGCATAAGGAGCGATTTTCCCCTTCAAAACTAAAAGAAGAAAATCCTGATTTCAACACTCAGGCAGGAGAACAAACATTTGTTTGGGTTTCAAGATTTCAACACATTCTTTGCTCCATGCCAAAAAATCATCACTTATTTTATTTGCACCGTATGGTACTGAGAAGAAACACATACACTGCTAAATGTTACAAAAGGAACAAGAAACCTGTATTACCTAAGGTTACTCATGCTGATTAAGCTTAATGATATCCTGTTTTAGTAATAATTGCTGGTAATCATCACTATCAGTCGCGATGCGCATGCCCATCAAACCGTGACATGCATGGCAATCAGCATGCATTTTAATTTGCTAAACAGTGTCCGAGTACTATCTAGCTAGCTGTGTTGAGTCATGCCTGGAGTAAAGCTACGCCAACACCAGCATCGTATCGGTGTATGGAGAGGGAGTGGATCCGGGGAAAGGAAGACATTCGAAGCTCTGACAAATTTTAGTCTTCAATTCGTGAACTTCGTGGAGTCTCCTGCTTTACTTAGAGGGTACCAGGGTTACATCGCCACCGCCACGTTGCATAGGAGGAAGGACGACTACGAATCTCGATGAGCTTGCATTGCTAAAGTAACACAAATTGTTGCATGTACATCTATCGGGCCGCCGGGCGCGGCAGTGTCTCTCTCGGCCACAGTAACTACTACAAATTTTGTATGGCATGCAGCGTTCGATTCATGGTTTTTTGGTTGAGTGTAATATATTAAATTCAGGGACTAGCTACACCACTGATTTTAGGACATCTCCTATATATTAATTAATACTTGTAGGGAGTGCTACATCCCTTGGTATCACATCAACAGTGCGGATGACCTGCAGAAGTTTGTTGGTGATGCTTTTCCTGATAGTGCAATCATATGCCGATTCACTAAAGATAACGTCAAATCTTATATGCAAGACCTATGGGAGAAGTAAGTCTTTAGTTAAATAGACAGTACTTTAATACCATTTAATAACGTAAACTGAATTATGCACTTGTCAGTATAAATATTATGCACCTATCAATGTATTGCCCCACCTACCACCCCACTGGCAAAAGGTGGGGATTTGATCGTATTTGACCGATAAACATGCCCCGGATCAGGGGGATTTGATCAATATTTACAGATAATAGGGGAAAAATGCAGTCTTAATGGGAGTATTTGACCCTAGCATTTGCTCCAGGGGAGAGGCAATTGATTTCACATAGGTCAAATCCCCCACCCTTGCCGGTGGGGTGAATACATTGATAGGTGCATAATAATTATCATGATTTAAAGTCCATCACCATGCATACCAAACATGGCAAACATGTTTAACTTATTAGACTTCCAAGCTATTAACACTAAGCTTTAATTGCCCTGGCCCCACTAGAATTAAAATTAAGTTCTGCACACACAAAGTAGGTTATTTAATTTTAGCAAAGTGTAAGTCATCTACATGTAATATCTGCATAGCACCCAGAAGGCTATGCACCCCTTACCCTTGCATAGTACAAAAATAATTAAAAGACTATAAAAATTACAACTTTCTTTATAGTCACTTTCTTGAACTCTTATACTATAGGTTTCAAGATCTATCATCTGAGTCGGATTCAGAAGACGAGAGCAAGTCACTGAAGCCAGTTACTTGCATTGGCCTCCAACCAGGCTCAAACGTGTTTGTTCTTGGGCCAGATATCCAGTTCTACTCTGATGGACGCCCTGTACCACCAGAGGAGCAGAAGTTTAAGTTCATCCCCTTTATTCTGGGACAACTTGGAGTAATGCAAGTTACTGCTCCAGTGCACAGCCTTCCAGAAGTTGATGACCCACTGGTCCAAGTTATTGATGGAGTATACAGAGTAGGAGGGAAAAATGCTACTTGTGGCCTATTTTGCTTGGGTAAGTAAATTAATAACTGTAGTACTCTGCATGTCAATGATTTGACTGTGAGCACTATGGACTGAAATTTACATGGTTAGTCACTATAGCTGTGTCCCCTGGTGATACTCCTGGGTGTGCTAGCCAACCAGCTGTAGCTACAGTTGTGAGATACCTCACCAACTCAAAGGGTGTGCAACAAGGTGTTATACTATGATATTGTGTGAACTAAATCTTGGCAGGTCACTAATTGAGGGCTGCTGATTTTACATTCTCATAATAATAATTATGGTACTGTTACCTTATTTCACAGCTGCTGCCATTCTTTCCTTGTTCTACCATGAAGTGCACAGGAGATGTGGCAGTGTAGCCATTGCTATTGTGTACGGTTCGGTGAGCAAAGGGAAGTCAAATCTCCTCAAAATAGCTCTGGCTGTTTGCAATAACATGGAAAAGGGTTTTATTTCACATTTAACCGAGAGCTCCTCTAGGCAAAAAATAGGAGGTTCACTTCCGTTTGTTTACGACAATCCCAGTGTTAACTCTGCCACAAAGTTAAAGCAGATGATTATTGAAGCTTATGGAGGAGGAGTTATGGAGAACCGTAAAGAGCAGCTTGCTGCACAGTGTGCTCCCTTAATCAGTGCGAATTTGGATGTGGTAGACAAGTTGACAGCTGATGTGCCCAGGTAGATGATAATATTATTATAATGATCATTAGTCAATTCAGTTCAATATTAATCATTTTGCACAGGTATATGTGCAGATGTGTACTTCTACCTTGCACTGGTTCTTCTTCACCAGTTGAATTGGATGTACTGAGTGAGATCCTTTGTAATGCGGGGGCAGCATTTCCAGAGGCTCTGAAAGTGGGAAATTCTGTTTTGAAGATGAAACCCGAGCGGCTGTACAGAATCCGAAACAGAGTATCATCGATTTTAGGGGAGAGTGTTGAAGATTCCCGCCTTCTAACACAATATTCATTCTTTATTGCATGTGTGAAGAAGGTATGCAAACTCATACTGCATTGATCAACTTCAATTATTTATCTCTCATATAACAGATTATTAAGAAGGTTCACCATTCACAGCTAACAAAATCTGCAATGTGGCGATACTTTGAGAAAGTGGTAGCACCAGAGGTTCAGGCTCGTCAACCAAGTCGGCCACAGGTCTCCCGGCCAAAACTTGAAGTGTTGCTGGAGCAATTGGTTGAAAAGAAACCTTCTCTATCAAAGGTAAGTATTAAAAATATAGCTATCGCACTGTCACAACTCAACAATAGGAAGATCTGAGGTCTACATCACTAGCTATAGACTATACAACAGAGGCAGCTGACATTGAGATAGAATGCATGCTGCTTACTAGGGTTGCACAAACAGAGGCAGCTATGTGGTTGCATGTCTGCCAGACAAAGACTGTTAGCATAGAATAGACACTATAATTGGAGGGGACTATTGGGCAGGTATAATAATTATGGCAAAATTTTATGTGGTAGGCTTGGATCCCTCTTCACAACATAGCCTATGGCTATTCTACTCCAGTAGCCTTTCTCAGCTCAGGCTCCCCCCTGCATGACTATGCAAAAAGGAAACCACCATAATTATAACACAGGTGAAGTACAAAGAAACCATGTGGTCACAGAGGAGTGAACACTATTACTCAATATTACATAATCAGACACACAGATTTCAATTATCTAAATAATCCATTACATGATTGTGCATACAGCTAGCAATACTATAATATAATTATGTGACCTGAATGACTACTAAGTTTGGGAGAGTTGGTGTGTATGAAATAAAATCAAGCTGGTTTACTACAGTGTCCCAGTTGCTCTCTATAACCTATAGTACACTGTAAAAACTAGATGGTGAACGTCACCTAAAAAAGGTAGTGAAATCCTTGCCACAATAGTCACCGAAAATTGAGAGGTGAAGGGTCACAACCTTTTAAGATCACCACTTTTTGTTAGTGATGATCACTACCATTATTAGTGATGGTCACTATTATCGATTGGTGATTATCACTAATTACACCACCATTTACTAGTGATGATCACTACATACACAGCATATTACTTTAGTGAAGATCACCTCAAATTTTGCTGGATATGAGTACATACGTACAGTATAATGTGTACAACTATTACAAAACATAAAATATCGTCTCTAGCATTAACACAATTGAAGGAAGTGTGTGGCAGTGTTCAATTACACCTTGAGTTCGGCTCTGAAAATGCTAAGTCTCCTGTGCATGAACTCTTTACACCTATAAAAATAAAGCCAATTATTTATGAAGCTTTTCTCACAGAAGATATATACCAGAATCTAAACTATTATTATGACGTATGTGTACAACAGTCTATACATGAAAAATTAAAATAAGGAATTACCGTATCCTATCTAATTAACGCGCCACTAAAAAATAATTACCGATCTTGGGTGGCGCACAATTAGAGCCCGTAAATTATCGTTCTGATCCAGGTGGCGCATCTTTTAGAGAGGCGCGTTGTAATTAGAGCGAAAGTGTGGAGAGCATAGCTTCCAGTACTCCGTACGAGATACTCAGTACTATCGAGGTACTTGTCAGCCGTAAGTATCGATACCGCTCCAATTAGAACGCGCCTGGAAAAAATAATTAGCATGGCCGCATGGCGCATAGTTAGAGCTCGAAAATTAGGATTCCGGCGTAGGTGGCGCGTTTATTAGAGAGGCACCTTAATTAGAACGGATACGGTACTTAAATAAGCTAGTGCATCCCCGAACTGTTTCAGTGGTGTTAGGTTTGGGTATCCCACTATATCACGTGCACACTTAGAACTGAAATTATTGCTAACATCATGGGATTTAAATAAGCTAGTGCATCCCCGAACTGTTTCAGTGGTGTTAGGTTTGGGTATCCCACTTAATATCACGTGCACACTTAGAACTGAAATTATTGCTAACATCATGGGATTTAGGAGAAACATAGAAAGAGTGATGACAAATTGAACTGATAAAAGAGAGGGAGAGACATGCTGAGCGGGAGGGAGGGGGGGGGGGCTTACCATCTACATTCCAGCTTGAAACTTGGTGACTTAATTTCGACCTGCAGAGATCATGAAAATTAATTTTAATTGACAATGTGTATGGAGGAAAAAAAAGAAAAACATAAATATTATTGTACAAAGGGTGGGAGAGACGGGGAGGGAGGGAAAAAGCCTGAGAGAGATAAGAGACTTGTCAGCTGAAATTCCAACTTGAAATTTTGCAGCCTAACTTAGATATAGCTGCATATAAAGTTGTAATGTGTGTACCTCCAAATTTAAAAGAGACATGCTCCATGCATGCAGTAAGTATTAAAATTTAATTCTCACCTTGGTGAGACCTTGTACCGTGATTGCCATATCACAGGTGTAGGTAGCTGACAGATAGAGTTCCTAAGAAGTGTCATGGTCCAAATGGCAAACTTAGAGCTATCTCAGTTGACACCTGCATTGTAATTAACCTTAAAATTGTACCCCTAATAGGCTACTACCTTGCTAGCCTTTAAATTTTAAATAGCTTTATGCTTGGGATGATTTAGTTTAAATTAGAAATCTTTTCAAACAAAATAATAGCCAGCATGCATAGCTAAATGGGCTTATAGTACATAATTATGATAGTTAGTACAGGAGCTAGCTAGCTAGCCTTCCAAAATCAATATTTTCTAGCTAATTTACCTCCAAAATAAGAAAAATAACTTACCTTTGTACTTATTTTAGTGATTTCAAAGTTTTGTCTCGTGTTTCCCACTGTAAAAGACAGCTAGAAACTCTCCATTTTCAAACTTAAAGAGCAGCTGCCACATACTAATTAATATGCGCATGCGTGATTATGATGTCATTGATATTAAAGTAGTGAGGTTCACCAGTAACAGAATGTCACCACCAATAATAGTAGTGAACTGCTTCGATTAGTAGTGATGTTCACTACATATTGACTTCACCACTTGGTGGTGAAACAAAAATTAGTGATGTTCACCATTTAATTTGGTGACGATCACCAGTCCGTTTTTACAGTGTAGAGAGCACATACTTGTATCAGTATACATGTATAGGCACCATACGTGTAACAAGCGGCATACTTTAAACAAAAATCCAAATTCAGTCTGTTTCTTTTCCTGCAGCTTATAGTAATTATACAACTCTATAATCCTTTACATTCTCGCAGATTCTACGTAGTGTTAATCCTGCAGTAACCTACTCATCAACTGCAAAGGGATGTGTTGTGAGAGGAATAGCTATCTCTCTGAATCTGTTCTTGAAGCAGCTAGATGTTTTAGGAATAGAACACGAGAGTGCTGCTGTTATTAGAAAGGATCTTCAGCGTCGTGATGATGCCATTGTTGGGCGGTACAAACAGTACTTTCTGCGTCACACGAACAAACGGACTAGTATCTCCAGATCAGGACCACATGCAAGTCGTGAAGTTAAGTGTCGGACATCTGTTGCCATTCCAAGAGCTTGGGTTTCTCGAGATGTTATGGAGTTCTTAACTGGTATGTATATTATACTATAGTGTGCATACCAAATGTTTACAAAAGAGTAATACACTGGTATAGCTGAATTAGTTTTAGCAAGTGCATATTCTGTTTCCACCAGGCAAAAAAAATGAAACGACTGGACGAGAGGAAGGTGAGCACTCAGATGGGGATGAAAGCGTCGAAGAAGAAGGTCAGAATTTAGATGAAGAAGGGGATGGTCACCATTATGAATATGATCATGAGAGCTTTGATGGACAATTTGAAGGAGACTCGGATGATGATGACTTTCATGGGAATCGAGAGGGAGGTCAGAGCTCAGATGGGGACCAGCGTATTCATGGAGAGGTGGGTGAACATTTGGAACAGGATGAGCACTATGGCGGAGAAAGGGAAGACGGCAGGGGTGACCCTGCACAGATCTCGGATGGGGACCAGCATATTCATGGAGGGGTAGGTGAACATTTGGAACAGGATGAGCGCTTTGACAGAGAGAAAGAAGACGATTTGGATGGCAGGGATGACCGTGCACAGATCTCAGATGGGGACCAGCGTATTCATGGAGGGGTACGTGAACATTTGGAACAGGATGAGCACTTTGATGGAGAGAGAGAAGACCACTTGGATGGCAGGGATGATCCTACACCCCAGAAGCATCAGCAGCAATTACCAATAAGGGCCAAACGGAAGCTCAATTGTGAGTGTTGATTAACATTAGGATAACAGGTGCTATCGTTTCTCTTGTAATTCCAGTTTCAATGCAAGTGGGACACCGTGGTGTATTAAAATGGGGGGGTCTTAGCCCAAGAAAGACTACCATATTCAAAGGTAATACTAATACATATCTATCATGTGAAATGTGAAGCCATTTCTAACCTTGAGTGCAAGCAAATGCAGTCAAATAAAAAAGCCCTGATTAGCTGTAGATATGGTTGGGAGGCAACTGTGGCACCTCATGCCTGTATCGTCAACTCCGAGTATAACCAAGCCAGTCTTAAGCTTACTGAGAATTTAATCACCATAACCACACACGGAGGTGCTACTGTGACATCTCCATATCTGGCTGCCAATAGCTAACTACAACAAGAAGATATAATGACAAATCGATCAACTTACATGCACCTGGGGTAGTAATAACCTCAAATATATACATACAGGGAGCACCTGTAGATGGAACCGTACATTTGCAATGTATGGTGTGAGTCCCAAGAAGAAGTTTAATTTTCTGGATGATGATCTTTACAGGTTGAGCCCTAGAAAACAAAACAAAGGTAGGTATGAACTCCTACAAAAACTATGTTGATGTATACTTGCGAGAAGTAGCCTCAGTCCATGATTTATCTGTCATACATCCAGGAATTCCAGGCCAACGTGGTTCAAAAGAGAGTTCACGGCGCAGGTCTCTACGAAAACGTAAAGGTATGGTAATCTTAAGATACGGAGTGAACAATTATGAACATGATGACTATTGCCTATTGCAGTCAACAGTGCGAGAGTTCTATCAGGAGAGGAAGAAGGTACAGCTGTTTTGACGACCCCTTACCCACGCGAATACGTGGGTGTGATCAATACTAAGAGACTAGCTAGTGCACAATAATTGTGCTTCCTACCTAAAATTTCCCCCTCCTTTAGGTTACTTGTGTACATTTTAGGTTTTGTCCAAGCTGTGACTGGCCACATTGTCAAATAATTCTGTTTGAGTCAACATAATATCATGCTGGTCTACATTTTTTATTATAGATACTCCCGAATGCTGCGATGCCGTCTCTTGTTCAATTGCAACAGCACCTGCACAAATGAAGAAAGTGAAGTGGCTGGGGTGTGAAGGGTGTCAAAATGGTTCCATGGTTATTGTATTAAAGCTTTGCCAAGCGATTATAGAAAGAAGCAGTGGTATTGTATAAACTGTAGCTAAATTTTAATTTTTCCATATATAGCTACCTGCTCACGTCACATCTTGAACCATATTATTATAATAAAATTTAATATGATTGATTCAAGACTGCATAATCTCTCACTTAACATGACAACTCTGATCATTATTTTATTATTATATGATTGTTGCTGTATGCTGTTTGACCAATGATGTTTCTCATGAAAACTTGACCACATCCTCTGTATAGCTGCATGGTGGAAGTATTGTGTATGGTAAAGGTCCTGCAGGTGTACATGTACATGTGAACAGTTAGGGATGGGATACTATAGCCTGTGTGAGCATGTGAACAGTTAGCTAGGAAGGGATACTATATAGTCTGTACATGTGTGAGCATGTGAACAGTTGGCTATAGGATAGTTGGCTATATATAGGATGGGATAATATAGCCTGTGTGAGCATGTGAACATGTGTACAATTGGCTAGGATGGGATACTATAGCTGTGTGTGAGCATGTGAACAGTTAATTATAAGGTGGCATTAGCAATAGCCTACATAATAATATTATTATGTGAACCTGTGAATAGTTAATTAGGAGTTGCAGTAGCTATTATACCAGTGCATGTGAGCATGTGAACAGTGTTAGGATTGATGCACGAAGTTATACCATAGGCCCTGTAAGCATAATATTATTATTATGAACAGTGAGCATGTGAACAGTGTTAGGATTGATGCACGAAGTTATACCATAGGCCCTGTAAGCATAATATTATTATTATGAGCAGTGAGCATGTGAACAGTGTTAGGATTGATGCACGAAGTTATACCATAGGCCCTGTAAGCATATTATGAACAGTGAGCATGTGAACAGTGTTAGGATTGATGCACAAGGTCAAGGGTACCATAGGCCCTGTATTATGAACTGAGTGAGCATGTGAACAGTGTTATAGGATCGATGCATGAGGGCACCGTATATAGGCCCTGTAAGCATATTAATATGAACAGTGAGCATGTGAATAGTGTTAGTGAAGTAGTTATTATTACGAGCCGTTAGTACTGCATGTATTATAATTATTATTATGCATCCTGTATGTGTGAGCATGTGAACAGTATGAGAATGTGAACTAATTAGCATGGATTCCGAATTGAATTCAACCAGCATGCAGTCCTGCGTGAGATGTATAATGTTATTATTATATATTATAGCTAGTGTGATGCCTGAGTACGAGTATGTGATCATGACTTGATCATTATCATGCATGACTACAGTAATGGCAGGTAAGTTAGCTATAATTATTACTATGAAATGGATCGGATAATAATAATTATTATTATTATGTTGATTTTTTAATATGCTCTGCTTTTCAGACAGTAATCTTGACGAGTAGCTAAGTACACTGGTGCACACATGTAGCTACTGCACATACAGCTATTAGCATACATGACAGCTAGCATGCTATAGACTGGCATTTCTATAGATATAATATATCAATGATGCAGATTTATTGTGAATGTTCACAAAAAGCATGTATAAAATCAATAATACATAAATCTAACATCCTATCTTACCGACGAAAGGATCTTTCAGGATCACTTTAGCCTGGCTGCTCGTATCCAGGCTCTCTTCCTCCTGCTCTGCTGGTTTGTCAGCCATGCCCCACTGTAATAAGCCACGCCCCCTCGACGGAGTATTGCTGGAATCGGAACTGGCCCATGTCAATTTTCGTTTCCAATCTGCGCGCGCGCACGATCGTGGGCACGGTGGGGCCCGATTGTATTTAATCAAGTACGTGGAACAGTGTAGCTATAGCAAAGTGGATAATTTGTGAAAATGGTGCTATTTCGTGTTACTGGTGGTAAACTTGGACGGGTCTTCTCTTTGGGGCTGCTGTTGTTGGTGACTGCACGTATTTCGAGACAGCAAGGTATACATAATTGCGGCATAGATAGAAGAGGGGGTAGCTAGGGGCTGCAGCTTTAATTTCGGTTTTAATAGTCTAGTAGCTAGTTTGACGTGAAGGAGCTAGCACACCAGACTAGCTGCGGATATGTATAGCCTCGTAGCTACCCAGGTCCTTCAAGACTCTGTAATAATATGACACTGCGCATTCCATGCAAAGGATTAGCCAAAGTTTTATAAATTTAGTATGCTGTATGTTCTGAAAAGTGGTTGACACATGCAGATGGTGTCTCCCTGAGGTTTGGAGGAGAGACCTTACCCAGTGACAGCTTTGTGGATTTAGATGATGTCATGAATATTGGAAGTGGTCCTGCTCCAACAAATAGGAACTCGCATGGTCTATGTCAAGGTCTTGAATAAGACCAGCTGAGATGGCAGCAAAAAATGCAGTAAAAAATAGCTCAGCAAAACGCTCAGGCAAGGTCCCTTGTGGAATCTGCCAAGCTCCAATTGTCGATGGGAAAGACGAAGCCCTCCTTTGTGAGGGCGAATGTGGACTCTGGCTGCACAGAGGTTGTGCCAGCATACCGCCGAACCGCTACGAGTCTCTATCAGCTAGTGACGAGCCCTTCGTGTGCCTCTGCTGCTCTAATCTCCAACTTAAGAAAGATCTCGTTCTTCTGAGAACTGAATTCCAGGCTGCCCTTGACTCACCTCCTACTAACGGAGCGCAACGCCAACAAATCTCCGATCTAACTGACACAGTTGCAGCCTTGAGAATGGAAATTACGCAGCTAAAAGAAACTTTGTCTTCTATGTCCTCGGAACTGACGTCGCTGCGCTCAAGTAGACCTCCGATTGACAAGACGACGTACGCCTCGAAGGCGTCCACTCGCAGGGTAGCCCGATCCGGCAGTGCCCATCACCCTAATACAACACAGAGGCAAACTAGAGGCCGTGGAGATCATAATCAGCTAAATGTGAGAGGTGCTGCAGTAACTCCTGCGTCCGGAGACACTGCGAGCCAGCGGCTACCCAAGCCACCGCAACGTACTACGCCACGGGAAAACAGCCGCAAATCAGAGAAGAAAATAATTGTTGAAGGAGCTAGAAGAATTTGGGGGACCATGAAGGCTTGTCCATCCTCAGTTATCCTTAGCACTATTGCGAAGGTAACTGAAATAAAAGATGAATTGAGGATCAAGAAAAAAACGAGAAACCTACCAGGCAACAAGCTAATATGGTGGTTTGTTATCCATTGTGACGAGGAGACCCTGTGTTTGCTGGACACTGAGTGGGAAAAGGTACATGCTCAAACAGGTTGGAGTCTACAATGCTGTTACATGCCGTCAATCAATCAGCCAAACTCTGACACCACTGACCCACAAAATCCCCTCTCTACAACTGCCATTCCTTCTCCAATAAGCCTTTCCCCTAAACCCAATATCCAGAACACTACTGTAAGCGAATCTGATCAAGTGACCATTCAGGAGCATATGAGCGATACTGCAATTAATGCTGGTCTGCAGCAACCCCCACAGCAACCGTGACTACAGGATTCTGTAAGTGATCATTCTGTTTTGTTTAATAGTAATTTTTGTATCATTTTGTATTATAATGCCAGAAGCCTACTCCCTAAGCTTGATCACCTTATTTTATCTGTTGATGTTCATCATCCACATATCATCTGTGTAGTCGAATCTTGGCTAGGGAATGAAATTAGTTCTAATGAATTGCATATTCCTGGGTACAAACTATATCGCAAGGACAGAAACCGTCAAGGTGGGGGTGTCCTTGTGTATATCATTGATTTTATGATAGTTTCATTGTTTCCTGACCCAGATCCCCAACTCGAGCTTCTGGCTCTTTCAGTAAGATTTAATAATTTTAAACTTAATTTGTGCCTTTTTTACCGCCCTCCGAGCTCTGGCAGTCAATTATTTGATACTTTAGTTTCTTATTTTAATTTAATTTGTGTAAGTTCTTTTTCAAATTTTATTTTCATTGGTGACTTTAATGTTAATTTCTCAGACTCATCTCATCCTTACTATAGCACGCTTCAGTCATTAATGTCACTTTATTCCTTGTCTCAGCATGTCTCTGGTCCAACACATACTCACCACAGTGGTACCACCTCAACCATTGACCTTGTTTTTACGAATGAGGATTCACTATTGCACACCTGCGAGACTATACCGCCCCTGTCAAATTCTGATCACTTTGGTATTCAAGCGATTGTGAATAAGAAGGTTTATAAACGCCGGTGCAGGACCAAGGGACGAAAAATCTGGAGGTATACATATGCTGATTGGGACAGTGCCTGTGAGGCTATTGATGAAGCAGATTGGGATTCTATAATTACTGAAAGCATAGATGATGCATGGGAAGCTTGGATTCAGCAATTTATGTCAATTATGAACCAGTTTATACCCAATTGTTCTCTGCAAAATAGACGAAACCTGCCCTGGCTCACAAAGTCTCTGATTAAGTCGATTAAGAAACGAAATCTGCTCTATAAAAGAGCGAAGAAATCTGGCAGCTTCAGAAGTTACAAGCTAGCCCGCAATAAGACTCTAGCAGACATCCGATCAGCTAAACTTTCCTACTTCCGCAAATTAAATCCACGAGATCCAAAGAAATTTTGGAAAGCTATCAAGTGCCTCAACAAAAAACCCAACTCGATGCCAACACTAACTCTTGGTGACACAACTGCAGTAACAGAAAGTGAAAAAGCGAACCTCCTGAATTCCTATTTTCACTCGTGCTTCAACAAGTCTCATACTCCGATAACACCTTCAGCCTGTTTGCAACTTTCTCCTGCAGCAGATCTTCTCTGTTCTGAAGACGAAGTGTTTGACCTCTTGGCAACCCTGGATGTGTCTAAGTCCACTGGACCTGACGGAATCTCAGCCAGGATGCTGAAGTTCACAGCAACCAGCATAACCCCTTCAGTGACTAAGCTGTTCAACCAATCAATTATTCAGGCCCAAGTACCATCCCTTTGGAAAAAATCTGTTATCGTTCCTGTCCCGAAAACCTCAGATGTAACAACACCAACCAATTATCGTCCAATCTCGCTCTTACCTATCATCAGCAAACTCCTGGAAAGACATATTTATTCACTTATTCTACACCACCTGCAAGCAAATGATATCCTTACAACCTCTCAATGGGGATTCTTGGAGGGAAGATCCACTGTAACTGCTCTAATAAAATGCTCTGATGATTGGCTAAAAAGCTTAGAAGACGGAAATGATACGTGCGCAATTTTCTTTGACTATCGAAAAGCTTTTGACTCTGTCCCTCATCGCCCACTGATAGTGAAACTACGATCCCTTGGTGTCGATGATTGCATCGTCAACTGGGTCAAAAACTACCTAGCTGAAAGATGTCAAGTTGTTGCAGTTGATGGAGTGGAATCGGATCCCTTGCCAGTCCTCTCTGGGGTTCCCCAGGGCTCTGTTCTCGGACCTTTACTCTTCCTAATTTACATCAATGATCTTCCACATGCTATTCAAGATGAATTTGCCCACTTAAACCTCTTTGCTGATGACCTTCTTCTTTATCGAATAATTACCTCTGCAGCAGACTATCTCCTCCTGCAAGAAATGATTTGTATAATTGAGCAATGGACATCAGATAATTACCTTAGTTTTAACACCTCCAAGTGCAAATATATGATTATCTCACGCAAGAGAAATCCTCCTCTGCCAGATATTCCCTTACAGTTGTGTGGGAATGCCCTGGAAAGAGTTGACAGCTACAAGTATCTCGGAGTCTTGGTTTCTTGTGATCTGTCCTGGTCCCTGCATATTGAATTTGCCTGTCAAAAAGCTCGACGAGTATTGGGCTTGCTCTATAGAAGATTTTATGGTCAAGCATCTCAGGATTCATTAAAACAGCTATATCTATCTCTTGTACGACCGCATTTAGAGTATGCTAGCCAGGTGTGGGATCCTCACCTCGCCAAAGATAGAAATGCGGTGGAAAAAGTGCAAAAATTCGCGTGCAAACTGGCTACTTCTAAATGGAATAGCAGCTATGAGGAGCTGCTGGACTTGACAGATTTAAAGCCCCTCCAGGACAGAAGGTTAGAATCTAAACTAGGACTGCTGTTCAAGATGGTTCACAATCTCTGCTTCTTCCCGGATAACTCGTGGTCTTTCCGTACCAATAGCAGGTGCAATAGGAACTCCAACTCCTTGCAGTTGTCGAGACCATTTGCTCGCACTAATGCCTATATGGCCTCCTTCTTCCCCCATACTGTGGCAAACTGGAATCTGTTGGACAATAATGCTGTAACAGCATCATCATACAAGTCCTTCATGCAAACTGTTAGTAACTAATTAATTTTAACTGCTCTCATTTTGTTATATACATGTAGTTTAACTAGGGTACACACCTGTATTAGCATTAGTAGCTATTGTGTGTCCTTTGCATATTATTATTGCATAAAGTATTATAAGCAAAAAAAAAAAAAAAAAAAAAAAAAAACTCTGGCGGTTATGGTGCAGCATTGGAGTGCATAACTGACCTAGTAGACTGTTGTGGTACAGAGTCAGGTAGTCCTCTCTCGCCTGCTCAGCGTGGTAACTGGTACTTTCCTGATGGGACCAGAGTTGGTGAATTTGGTGGTGGTACACGGTTTCTTGTAAACAGAGGTCCAAATGAAGTCATAAATGGGGAACAGTTTAATGGCTCAGTTCGTCTCTTTCGTAGATTCAGTGGTATAACAGAAAGAGGTCATTTCCGCTGTGAGCTACCCAGTGCTGCTAATCCCAGTGTTAACCAGACACTCTATGTGAACATTTGTGAGTTTGTTTAATACTCAAATAGTGTTTAGATCATAATAATAATATAGTTGCAACACTGGATACTGCAAATTAAATCTGATTGGTCATTAGCATGCAGGTACTATCCATATGTGATAGAACCCCTATACAATTTTGTATCCTTGGGCCATTACAGTATTATTACTGTACTACTGTTGCACCTTTTAGTGCATGTATGTGAAACATAATTATGATCTAAACTTGCTAGATACTGTTTAGTCAGTTTCTACATGAAAAGACCTCTGAGTCAGGGCTCTGTAGAACCCTTACTTCGCTTGGGATTCAACATAATTATATAGAGCCCTTCGATCTTTTAAATCAGTGTCTAACTATTATGTAACTACCCAGAATAAGCTGATGTAAAAATTTAATTATACAATGTCATGCTCTTATTATTTCCACAGTGAATTTTGGATTCCGTTTTAATGTTGACCATGTGACCTTCTCTCCCTCCACTGGCTCCACTGCCACTACTGCTGGGCAGAGAGACTACTCACTGAACTGCTCAGCAACTCTCTTCGAACTCTATCATATAATCTCTCGATCTGATGTACCTATGCCAAACTTTCAGTGGTCCTTTGATGGCAGTACCTCACTTCCCTCTGGCGTGACTGCTATGCCAACTGTTATGAGCAGCAGCAACTCCACTAGCGAGACCTACACCAGTACTCTGCAGTTTTCTCTACTGAGTCAGTGTCATGCAGGGATGTACACATGTCGACTTGGGCCTGGAAGACTGGTGAACAGTGTTGTGATTACTGTGAATGGTATCATAATCATCATGTGTGCATTATTGTAGACATTGCATGAATTCTCTTTAATTCTCTTTCCAGACCTTTCATCCATTGATATCTCTATTACTACTAGTGGAGCAAAGGTGTTGGGGCAAAGTAGCTACTCTCTCATATGTGGTGTAGCTGCAAATTCCTCCATAACCTACCAGTGGACTAAGAACAATGGCACTCATCAGACTCAAGTTGGAACTGATAGAGTTCTCTCCTTCTCTCCTCTCACTCTGTCTGATGCTGGATGGTATACATGTCAGGCTACTGTTAGTCCATGCAACATCACTAAAATGGATACGCAACTTGTTACACTTCAAAGTGAGTTTATAGCTACACTAAAACTATAAAACAATTACACTAGCTGACATACACTAGTCTTAATATTTACTGTACAAGCATCAGCTGTAAATCTACCAAGTTATATTATGTGATTATCTTCCATTTCTGTCATAATTTGCAGTCCCAGCTCCTACTATAATGCTATCAAGTAGCATTCCCAATCCCATACCACCTTTTGGATCTGATGTTACTCTGACCTGTGCTGTGGAGTTAAGTCCAGCAGTGGATGTTCCAGTGACTATCAACACAGTATTGTCTACAGATAAAGGGTTCCCACGTACTAGCAATGCACAGCTAGTTATGGAAAGCATTACTACTAACTACACTGCCACATTCGTGATCAGCTCATTCAGGAGGAGTGACTCTGGGTTCTATATCTGCAGAGCTACTATCAGTTTTCCATATATTAATGCATACATCACTGGCAGCAGCACTGCACATCATTCAGTCAGAGTCACAACTGGTGAGATGTTTACAATTATTGTTTTGCATGATAATCACAGCTACTTGTTTATATTCCTCAGGTGTCTATCTTGCACTGAGAGGTGTACACATTGCTAACAATAGCAACATTAATATCAAAAGCACTGGTCTATCTTCTGACAGCCCCAATGGTGCTCTACAGTGTGTCACTGACGACTTTCGCTGCTGCAGTCAGGATCCTAGACTTGGGGAGTGGTACCAACCAAATGGAGCACTAGTGCAAGTGGCTACTTCAACCACAGCATTTTATAGAACCAGAGGAGCTAATGGAGAGGTGTTCTTGAATCGACCCGGTGATGTTGAATCACCAATTGGACAGTTCTGTTGTGAGGTACCTGATGCAACTAGCACCAATCAAACCCTCTGTGTGAACATCGGTATGCTCCATATAATATTTACCTGAGTTAATGACATTCATGTTTACTTTTTTTTTAAGTTCCTGAACCTATTGTGAGTGTTCATTCTGATTCATCCAACCATGTATTCTACGAGCACCCCCCCACTTTGATCTGTACTGTGGAGATAAGCTCAGTGGTGACTGCTCCATTGTCTATGATGATAGTGTGGAAGGGGCCTGATGGAACAGCTGTGGTGTCTCCAATCAGACCTGAAATGAAATCACTTACACTGTATACGGCATCAAGTGGCCAGCTAACTTCTGTTGACTCTGGTGAATACACCTGCACAGTGAGGTTTGAAAACTTTGGCCCAGGGGCTGAAATATCTGCAAGTACCAACATCACAATTGGTAAATATTAAAACACTATAATAGCTAATTGATTGATATGGAATCATTCATGATTTGTAGTTGATGGAGTGTTTCAATTGAGGCTGAAAGATGTGGGAATCTGTCAACAGTGGTACAGTGAAGTAAGCCGTTATCTGTATAGCTAGCTACATGTATAATAATTATGCCTCTAATTAAATTCCTTTACTTCTACATTCATAGAGTTCTGATAAACGTAAGCTGTACAGTGATTTCATCAAAGACGCTCTTGTTACAGCTATCAAGTATCATTGCAAATGTCATTATCCCATCACCAACTTCAACAAAGATGTGTTCATTTGTGAAGACTCGCCGCCAAATTTTTTGATCTATCGAAGTTCTCTCCTTGGCACGCACAATTTTAACGGTACCCAGATTATTGATTTCATTCAGGACTGGGTGAGCACTGGACCACTGATTGAAGTCGATGGAAACTCCATACGAGTTGATAGCAGCTGCCCCACTGCTATCTCTTCACTAGATGATCCAGTGTGTGGAGAGAAGGAAGAGAAACCAAGCAGCTCGTGTGATTATAACCCTAAATATGCCATGTGTGCCCAGCACCTTGATGATAATAACATTGCCAACTGCTTTGATGGATGTGTTGTTCGTAATGGATAGCTAAACACCTTGTAGCTACTCAAAATAATAATTATTTGCGTGTACCCTGTAATACCGTAATAGTATTTGGACTTTGATTTATTATTAATAATATTATCATGTTAGTAGTGTTTCATGCATTTTCTGTCTTTAGATCGCTGGAATTGAAAACTGGCCTCAAAATTATTAATTTCAGCCTCCAATCCCCCGCTTTAGGGAGGTGTGGTGAGCGTGTGAGAGTAGATCGTCGGCGGCAAAGAATTTCAAGATGGTACTGTTTCGTGTTACTGGTGGTAAATTTGGACGGATCTTCTCTTTGGGGCTGCTGTTGCTGGTAACTGCACGTGTTTCGAGGCAGCAAGGTACGCGGCAGATATTTTCTATCACACCCTGGCAGTGGCACATAAAAATTATGATATTATTATTTCCATGGAAAGCCAAGGGTACGGTCGTGCTATATTATCATGATCGGGAAAATGATTGACTAGCCTTCTCTTTCATACATGCAGCTGGTGTTTCTCTGAGATATGGAGGAGAGACCTTACCCAGTGACAGCATTGTGGATTTTGATGATGTCTTGAACATTGGAACTGGTCCTGCTCCAACAAATAGGAACCCCGGCAGTGATGGTGCAGCATTGGAGTGTATAACTGACCTAGTAGACTGTTGTGGTACAGAGTCAGGTAGTCCTGTCTCGCGTACTCAGCATGGTGACTGGTTCTTTCCTGATGGGACTAATGTTGAATTAGACAGTGGCAATTCACATTTTCTAGTGAACAGAGGACCAAATGAAGTCATAAATGGGCAATACTTTAATGGATCAGTTCGTCTCTTTCGAAGATTCAGTGCTATACCAGAAAGAGGTCGTTTCCGCTGTGAGCTACCCAATGCTGATGGTGTTGATCAGACCATCTATGTAAACATTTGTGAGTTGATAGTTATTACTGAAAAAGCTACTCACGATCACTGCCTTCTATAATTATAGACGACTTAAGGTGTGACCGTTTAGCCCATTAACTGCATAGCAGCCGTTGCTATCCGCCATTTTGGTGGTCAAGCGGCAATACTGCGTGTACTGCCAGTATGCCAGTGGAAGCTAGCAAAGATCGATCATGAGCAAGAAGTACACCGACAGTTTGTCTAAAGCAGCCAGAGAGTGTTAAATCCGGAGGCTTCAATGTCTTTACGGTGTCGTAGGCGAGCTGAGAGACGAGAAATGCACTTGTGATCGTACGCTATACTGTATAAAGCTATGGTAGCGTTGACCACCAACATGTGCAGTTAATGGGCTATATAAACGGTCACGCCTTAAGTCGTCTATAATCATGAATATTATATATCCTGGTATTACATACACAGTGAATTTTGCATCGACTTTCCGTGATCCTCATGTACATACTTCTTCCTCTGGTTCCAATACTGCTGGGGCGGTTTACTCACTGATGTGCTCATCAACCCTCAATAGTGATTCCATTCCTCTACCAGTCAATGTCTCTGCACCAAGGTTTGTGTGGTCCTTTGGTCCAAGTGGCAGTGATCCTCTTCCCTCTGGTGTCACTGATATGGGAACTACTAGCAGTGATAATATTACCTTCACCAGTACTCTGCAGTTTTCTCCACTGAGTCAGTGTCATATAGGGAGCTACACATGTCGACTTGGGCCTGGAAGACTGGTGACCAATACTATGGTTACTGTCAATGGTATTGCCATGTAATACATGTACATGATTGTTGGTAGACATTGAGCTCTCCTCTTCCCAGGGCTTTCATCCATCGCTGTCTCTGTTGAGATCACTCCTAGTGGAGCAAAGGTAGTAGGGCAAAGTGGCTACTCCCTCACATGTGGTGTAACAGTTACTGGAGCTGCAAATCCCTCTATAACCTACCAGTGGACTGAGAACAATGGCACTCAGACTCAAGTTGGATTTGATAGAGTTCTCTCCTTCTCTCCTCTCAGGCTATCTGATGCTGGACGGTATACATGTCAGGCTACTGTTAGTCCATGCACCATCACTGGGATGGATACACAAGATGTTATACTTCAAAGTGAGTAGTATGGCAATAATAATATGTAATTATTATACTAAAACTAGGCCTATAATTATAGGTTGTCGTGAATGACAGTGAATAATTATTATGAGCAAATTTTATTATCAGTAACTGTACTATTGGCATATGCTGCAAACTTAACCGTGAACACAAGAAGGGCGTTAGTGAACAATTGTGATCTGGCAAGATATTAATTTTTATGAAATTTTGATGATTTTCCATTTCTGCCATAATTTTGCAGTCCCAGCTCCTACAGTAACGCTATCAAGTAGCATTCCCAACCCCATACCACCTTTTGGATCTGATGTTACTCTGACCTGTGCTGTGGAGTTGAGTCCAGCAGTGGATATTCCAGTGACTGTCAATACAGTATTGACTGGACCGGATGGGTTCATGTCCACTAGCACTGCACAGCCAGTTATGGGAAGCATTACTAATTACACCTCTACCTTCATGATCAGCTCGTTTGGGAGGAGTAACTCGGGAGTCTATTTCTGTAGAGTTACTGTCAGTTTAATATCCACTAATGCAGTATACATCAGTGACAGCAGCACTGCATTTCATTCAGTCAGTGTCACAACTGGTGAGATGTTTACAATCTTTCTCTCATGATGTTTTGATAATCTCAACTGCTTTCCTGCATGCATATATAAATTCTTCAGGTGTTTATCTTGCACTGAGAGGTGTACACATCACTAACAATAGCAATATTAACATCAGAAACATTGGTCAATCTTCTGACAATCCCAATGGTGCTCTACAGTGCATCACTGACAACCTTCGTTGCTGCAGTCAGAGCCCTAGACTTGGGGAGTGGTACCAACCAAATGGAGCACTAGTGCAAGGGACTACTTCAACCACAGCATTTTATAGAACCAGAGAAGCTAATGGAGAGGTGTTCTTAAATCAACCAAGTGATGTTGAATCACCAACTGGACTGTTCTGTTGTGAGGTTCCTGATGCCACTAGCACCAATCAAACTCTCTGTGTGAACATTGGTGTGCTCCGTAATACTGTTATTGTCTATATGCCGGTGATGAATAAATCTTTTTTTCTGTAGGTGGTGTATCTATCATCATTCTATCTGATCCTCCCATTGCTGGTGAGAGCTACACACTGGAGTGTTCAGCAGGTGGCTCTGAGGGAATCTTTCAGTGGCTTGGACCTCCTGATGGTAGGACACCAGTTGTCGAGAACAGCCCACGAGTGACTATCACCTCCAATGCTGTTTCAAGTCAACTTCAGTTTAGGCCAGTACAGCAGTCAGACAATGGATCATATTCATGCAGTGCTGCTGTCGATGGATCTACTTTGTTCTCTGATTCACTAAATGTCATCATCAATGGTACAGTCGTATCATTATCTATTATTATGCAATACTATTATATTCTATTATAATTTCAGCTCCCCCTGTGTCATTCCAGGTCACTGACAGCGGAGCTACTCCAACAGCTGGAGAAAGTTATCAGCTCAATTGTAGTGTATCTGGAGCTGAAAATCTCAACCCTATCACTACCTACAGATGGACTAGGAACAGTGGCAGTGGACAGACTCAAGTTGGAGCCAACTCCAACACTCTCTCCTTCACTCCGCTACGGCTGACAGATGCTGCTAGTTATGTTTGTGAAGTTACAGTCAGTTCAAGCTACCTAGCAAGTGATATCACAGCAATGAATTTTTTTGATGTTAGAATTCAATGTGAGTAAAATAATGATATTAATAACAATATTATTGTTCATATCCGAATATTTTATATCAAGTCCCCAGTCCGTCTTTCATCACACTGGTGAGCAGTGACCACAGCTCAAGGCCTAACTCTCTCCCTATTCTTGGTTCTGATGTAACCTTGACTTGCACTTTGGAGTTAAATTCAGCTGTAGTGGCTTCTGAGATCTTGTTGCTGATGGTAGACACACAGCTCTCAAAGGATGGAACTCCACTGGCTCTAACTGAACCAACAATAAGAGATACAACCTTCACCTACACCACCCAGATCAACTCATTTGGGAGGAGTGACTCTGGAAGGTACACCTGTACAGCTACTGTTGGACCAGAGCTGGCTTTGACCTATGTCACTGGGAATGAAACGCTATCTGCTACAGTCAGTATTAAAGCTGGTACATATTATGTATAAGGCCAGGCTTGACTTTCAGGGTTCATACAATTGACATACTTTTTTCAGCTTCTGCTCCCCCTGTGGATGTTGTAGCCACTCAGTCTGGTTCCTCTGCCCCAGTGGAGGTCAGCTGGAGTCCTCCATCTGATGGAGATAACAGCATCACTGGATACAGGATTTTCTATGGCAGTGGGAACAATATTTCTGTAGGGGCAGCAGCTGCCTCCATTGGCTTAAGAGTCAATGGAAATTACACTGGTCAGAATGTATCTGTTCGCTCTGAAGCTGATCAACTGTATAGTGAAGTTGTTAGCACATCTGTTACTGCAGGTGACAATGAGCTAGACCCTATTTATTTTATGTTCATTTTATGTTACTACACTTCTTATCAGACAATAGCCAGCTGCTGAGTGCTGAAATGCAACGTAGTTGCTCAAGTGAAGTTGGTATTGCCATTGGAGCAAGTATTATAGCAGAGTGCCTGGTTGTCATGGTGATTACAATTATTGTTGTGCTGTGCTTATGGAGGTGAGAGAAACTTGATTGGTATATATACTACTGATAATTCCAAATCTGTTGATTGACACATCTTGTGCACTAGTATAGAATTTTCTAACCCACAGAATAATCAATAATGTTAGTACAAATGAAACCGGAGTTGCATGCTATTACTTGTCCTGATCTATAATCTTGAATATTATTATTATCATCTGCAGGAAGAGGTCTGCTCATAAGGGTACTGATAATAATAAGAGTATTGCTGTATCAGCAAATATGGCCTATGGTGAAGTGACTCTGAAGCCCGCTGGAATGATGGCAATGGAGGGAGAGTATGAGAATCCCGATAAGATAATGAAACCATCTGATCAGTGGAATGAAGCAACAGCAGCAAGCAACT
The DNA here is from genome assembly GCA_963930775.1 of Cliona cf. orientalis. Taxonomy (NCBI): domain Eukaryota; kingdom Metazoa; phylum Porifera; class Demospongiae; order Clionaida; family Clionaidae; genus Cliona; species Cliona cf. orientalis. Next base: position 7,785,442 of record OZ005703.1, read on the forward strand.
ATGAAACCATTGATGCTAGCAATTGCAAACAGCCAGCAATGGAACAGCCATGCTAGTACAGATGTCATCGTGTGCAAATGACAAAAATACAACTTAATTGATAGCCTTTATAATGTTATTAGTTTGTTCATGCTCAAAGGTTATTTCACGAACAAGGGTTCATTCTGAACATATTAAGTGCAGTATAATGGTAATGTTACTATTGCCTTAGATAAGTCATAGGTTTGCTTCGTGATCTAGATGCCATATTATAATAATATTATGTCCTGGGTGCCCTTGTTTGCCGCCCTAATTGGATTCCTAAATGTTTGTTTGTGTGAGGTAGTGCAGTGACGAGGGGCTGGAGAGGAGGGAGGAGAGAGACACTTCATTGGGGTTACTGGGACTCACTCCAATAAATACCTTCAGCACTCCATACGAATTGATATCTTGCACTGAGAGGTTTATACATCACTAAAAACAGTAACATTAATATCAAAAGCATTGATCAATCTTCTGATAGTCCCAAGGGTGCTCTACTGTGCATCACTGACAACCTTAGCTGCTGCAGTCAGAACCCTAGACTTGGGGAGTGGTACCAACCAAATGGAGCACTAGTGCAAGATAGTACTTCAACCATAACATTTTATAGAACCAGAGGAGCTAATGGAGAGGTGTTCTTGAATCGACCAAGTGGTGTTGAATCACCAATTGGACGGTTCTGTTGTGAAGTACCTGATGCAGCTAACACTAATCAAACACTCTGTGTGAACATTGGTATGCTCACTAATATTAATTTTAATGAGTCGATAATTATCTTTATAGCTAGCTACAGTCATGTATAATAATATGCCTCTGATTTAAAATTCCTTTAAATTTCTTCTACATTCATAGAGTTCTGATAAACTGCAGCTGTACAGTGATTTCATCAAAGACGCTCTTGTTACAGCAATTAAACATTATTGCAAATGTCATTATCCCATCATCAACTTCAATAAAGATGTATTTATTTGTGAAGATTCACCAAAATTATGATCTATCGAAATGCTCTCACTGGCACACACAATTTTAATGGTACCCAGATTATGGTTTCATTCAGGACTGGGTCAGCACTGGACCACTGATTGAAGTGGATGGAAATTCCATACGAGTTGATAGCAGCTACCCCACTGCTGTCTCTTCACTAGATGATCCAGTGTGTGGAGAGAAGTGTTATAATATTATTTGATTTGTGCTGAACTTTGAACTTTACGTAATAGATAGAACATTCGAGAACATTCTCAGAACACGTGCATAGTCAGTAATTTAGAGTCAGTTTGATTTGTACTTGTGTGTGTAGCCAAGTTCAGGCTTGTGTCAAGTTTTGGTAATAATATCATTGAACTATCAAAGTATTTGATCTAACATTACACTGGCGTAGTCGGCAGGATTTGCCCCAAGCTGTAACTGAACCGAACTCTGCGAGAAAACAGAACCCGTGATACAGTTCCAGTACGATGGCGGACGACGAGACTGATGGAGGTGCTCGTAGCACCGTCACTGTGACCACCCGTCCCTTGCTGACCCCAGAACCCTTCTCGGGAAAGGGATCTTTTACTGAGTGGCTCCAGCATTTTGAAGGCGTGGCCGCCATTAACAAATGGGATGACGCAGCCAAGTTATTGTGGTTGCGAGTCAGACTCGTAGGAACGGCGCAGACGGCATATGGACGACTACCAACAACTGCCCGGGACTCGTACGCTGAGTTGACCAAGGCTCTGAAGGACAGGTTTGAGCCTGATGCCATGAAAGAAATGTACATCGCAGAATTCCACGGCCGCAAGAAAGCGAAGACCGAAGGGTGGGCGGAGTTTGCCGACCACTTGAAGCTACTCGCAGACAAGGCTTTCCCTGACTTGGAGGACAAAGCTAGAGAGTATATGTCGCTGACACACTTCATGGGACAGCTGGAAAACCCCCAAGTAGCTTTCAGTGTCAGACAGAAACGTCCCACCACATTAATTGAGGCTGTTAGCGCAACCATCGAAATGGAGTCATATTTGAAGCCAAAAGCAAGTCATGTGGCACAAGTGGAGCCTGAACAAGCACACCCAGATGCTGTGATAGCGGCAGTGCAGCACAAGCAAGATGCCATCATGGGCATGTTGGAAAATATCATGTCAAGACTGGAAAAATTAGAAGCCCGGACAAATGAAGGACGATCGGCATCTGCCGGCAATCCAGAACCCAGGGCAAGGAGGCCCGTGGTGTGCCATAACTGTAAGCAGGAGGGTCACTATGCAAGAGGATGTGCAGCACCACCAGCAAGGACCCCCCGAGATCAAAGCCAGACGCCAATCTCACTCCTCCCAGTCAGCCACTCCTACCGCATCAATGGTCGAGTTAATGGCGTCCAAGCAAGCTTCGTGGTTGACACGGGAGCAGCAGTTACCTTGTTGGATAAAACACTCTGGGACAAGGTAAACAATGCAGGACAAGCGTTGAGCACTTGGACAGGACCGCCACTGGTAGGAGTGGAAGGCACACGACTGGAGACATGGGGAACCACCACAATTGAGATCACATTTTCGGGTAAGACATTCGAATTCCCTGTGCTAGTAGCCAGTTCGTTGACGGCCGATGCTATCTTGGGTATGGACTTCCTGGATGACAATGAATGTACGCTGGACATGGCCAACAAAGTGCTACGTTTTCCAAACAGAGGAGTATCGATCAGCCTGCGAGATTCCTCATCACAACCCCACATCGTACAAGCACGAGTCACGCTGGAGGAAACCCTCAGTATCCCACCCTTCAGCGAGATAGAAGTAATGGCCAAAATTGGTGAGGGCCTCCATGAGGGAACCTGGCTTGTGGAAGAGTGCAAGTCAAAGAATCTACCGGTAAGAGTTGCTCGCGCCCTCGTTAACCCAATCACAACCACTGTGCCAGTCAGGCTGCTGAATCTCAGCTCGGACACCGCCATCGTATTCAAGGGCACCAAGCTAGCGACAGTCGAGGAATGCAACACAACACCCGTCATCAGAGCAATGAGTGTAAACGCAGCAGCAGAGAAAGTGCCAAGGACGTCCGAGTCAAAACGACAGGTGCTAGAAAAGATGATCGACAGATGTGCAGTTGACTTGGAGAGGGACCACAAGGAGCGATTCACTCAGCTCATATTTGAATTTGCCGACATATTTGCAGAAGATGGCGAGCTTGGCCGAACAAGCAAAATCAAGCATTCCATCCACACCGGGGACGCACAGCCAATTCGCCAACCAGTCCGAAGAGTGCCACTCTGCCAGAGACAGGAAATGCAGAATCTGCTCGCTGAAATGCAAGACAAGGATGTGATACAACCATCGCAAAGCCCATGGGCATCGCCTGTGGTGTTGGTGCAGAAGAAAGACGGGAGCACACGCTTTTGCATTGACTACCGCAAGCTGAACTCAGTGACCAGAAAGGATGCGTACCCCATCCCCAGGATTGACGACACTCTGGACACCCTGGCCGGGTCACAGTGGTTCTCTACCCTAGATATGGTGAGTGGGTACTGGCAAGTGGAGGTGGGGGTGGAAGATAGAGCAAAAACAGCATTTTGTACCCCTAATGGTTTATTTGAATTTAAAGTTATGCCATTTGGTTTATGCAATGGCCCTGCCACCTTTCAGAGACTAATGGACCTGGTGCTGGCCGGCCTCCAGATGTCACATTGCCTGGTATACGTGGATGATGTAATCGTCATGGGCAGATCATTCCAAGAGCACCTCAGTAATCTGCGGAAAGTGTTCGAGAGGGTGAGGGAGGCAGGACTGACGTTGAAGCCAACCAAATGCGTGTTTTTCCAGACAGAGGTATTTTACCTCGGACACCTCATCTCCAGAGAGGGAGTTTCCACAGATCCAGCAAAGATTGACAAAGTGGCGAGATGGCCCACCCCCCAGGCGGCAAAAGAAGTTCAACAGTTTCTGGGGCTGGCAGGGTACTACCGGCGTTTTGTTCAAGATTTTGCCACAATCGCAAAACCACTCCACCATCTCACCGAAAAAACAGCCCGATTTGAGTGGACGACTGAGTGCCAGGAAGCATTCCTAAAACTGCGTCAGCGGCTTTGCTCAGCACCTATCCTAGCTTTCCCTAATTTCAGCAAGCCATTTATTTTGGATACGGATGCTAGCAACACGGGAATAGGAGGAGTTTTGTCCCAACTTGATGAAACCGGAAGTGAGCATGTGATCGCCTACGCTAGCCGAACCCTAAGCAAAGCGGAACGGAGGTATTGTGTTACTCGTCGTGAGCTGCTTGCTGTGGTAACCTTCACACAACAATTTCGCCCATACCTTTTAGGGAAACAGTTTACGCTGAGGACAGACCACGGATCCTTGACCTGGCTACAATCGTTCAAGGAGCCAGAAGGCCAGCTGGCTCGCTGGCTTGAGAAATTGCAAGAATATCAGTTCACCATTGTCCACAGACAAGGCAAGAAGCACACCAATGCAGACGCCTTGTCACGTTTGCCGTGCACACAGTGTGGAAGGGAGAGCCACCAGACAACTGAGTTCCCATTGGATGTCTCTGTTGTGAGCCCAACTTCCTTTCACCTAGCTCGTGACGATGGCAGTCAGGATGATTCACACCCACAGAACCTTCGAGAGGCGCAGCTAAGTGATCCAGGTATCAAGTTCGTCCTGCGAGCAAAGGAAAGCAATGACAGACCCTCGGCAGATCTGACCAAGTCGAAAAGCCTGGAGACTCGAAAGCTGTTGCAGCAGTGGGATCAACTAGAAGTTCGAAACGGCCTCTTGGCTCGTAAATTTGAGCAGGAGGGAAAGGAAGTGACTCACCAATGGATCGTCCCTCAGAGCCAAAGGAAGGAAATATTACACCAGCTGCATGGAGGACCCACAGGTGCGCATCTTGGTGAGGTCAAGACTCTTGGGAAGCTACGAGAGCGTTTTTATTGGCCGGGATATGCTGATGATGTCAAGAAATGGTGCAGCGCCTGTGAACTGTGTGAGCAACGAAAGCACCCAACTCCACGAAACAGAGCTCCACTGGTTAGTGTGCACACTGGCTATCCAATGCAGAGGGTAGCCACTGACATACTTGGACCACTGCCAGAGACACAGAGCGGAAACTCCTACGTTTTGGTAGTAGCCGACTATTTCACACGATGGGTGGAAGCATTCGCAATACCGAACCAGGAAGCCACAACAGTGGCAAGAAAGCTAGTCAATGAAGTATTCTGCCGTTTTTCCCCGCCAGAGCAACTACACTCGGATCAGGGCCGTCAATTCGAGTCACTACTGTTAGCTGAGGTTTGCCGGCTGCTCGGAATTCAAAAAACACGAACGACAGCCTACCACCCCCAGTCGGATGGGTTGGTGGAGAGATGGAATCGAACACTCCTGCACAACCTATCAACGTGTGTGAAAGATCATCCAGAATCCTGGGAAGACTATGTGAGACCAATCTGCATGGCCTATAACACAAGTATTCATCCCACCACAGGGTTTACACCTTTCTACCTGATGTTCGGGAGACAAGCGAAACTTCCAGTGGAACTAATGTATGGAACACCCGAACCAGAATCACAATCAAGCACAGAATATGCCACCCAACTCGAGTCAACTCTGACTGAGGCATATGAGAAAGTGAGAGCGAATACTACTCGGCAACTTGACCACCAAGCAGAACTTTACAACGAGAAAGTGCATGGAAAGCCATATGAAGTGGGCAGCCATGTATGGGTTCTATTTCCACAGGTGCCGAGAGGTAAATCGAAGAAACTGTACCGCCCATGGTCAGGCCCTTTTGTTGTCGTTAAACGCCTCTCCAATGTGACCTACCGAGTACAAGATTGCAGCAACCGACGTAAAAGAATGGTGGTTCACTTTAATCGCCTCAAACAGTACAAACAGAGAGTCCAAACCACAGCCAAGGTCAAAGCTAAAGACAAACCACCACAAGACAATACACAGCCACATCATCACTTTGGGGCTGAGTTGGAATTGGTTGACGAGTTTGAGGGTGATGTCGTACTTACCCACAGAGGGAACCTTCCACAAGGCGGTGGAGCCGATATCGAACCAAACATTCGACAGGAAGAGTTGCACCAAGAGCCAGAACTTGTCAGAAGATACCCTCGAAGGGTACGCCGCCCTCCAGAGTTCTATTCGTAATGCCTAATGCGGGACGCATTCCTGAAAAGAGGGAACTGTGTTATAATATTATTTGAACTTTGAACTTTACGTAATAGATAGAACATTCGAGAACATTCTCAGAACACGTGCATAGTCAGTAATTTAGAGTCAGTTTGATTTGTACTTGTGTGTGTAGCCAAGTTCAGGCTTGTGTCAAGTTTTGGTAATAATATCATTGAACTTTTAAAGTATTTGATCTAACATTACAGAAGGAAGAGAAATGCTCGTGTGATGTTAATCCTAAATATGCCATGTCATTGTATGCCCGGCATCTTGATGATAATAACACTGCCAAATGCTTTGAAGGATGTATTGTTTGTAATGGATGAACAGTTTGTACTCAAACTAATAATAAATTGTTGGTGTGTGTCCTGTACGTATTTTATCATGTTAGTGTTTCATGCATTTCCTGTCCTTTAGATCGCTGGAATTGGAAACTGACCTCAAAATTAATTTCGCTTCCAATACCCCACGTCTGTCGGGGGATGTGGTGGGCGCAATCGATCGATCAACAGGCTTAAATTTCAATTCAAGATGGTACTGTTTCGCGTTACTGGTGGTAAATTTGAACGGGTCTTCTCTTTGGGGCTGCTGTTGCTATTAGTGACTGCACGTGTTTCAAGGCAGCAAGGTATGCGACAGCACCGTCTCCCGCGGTAGTGGCACTAGAGTCTACACATTCTATAGCCAATTAGCTAAGGGTCTACGGTTGTGCTATATGATCGGGAAAGTGGTTGACCAGTTCTCTCTTCCTCATATGCAGCTGGTGTCTCTCTGAGGTTTCGAGGAGAGACCTTACCCAGTGACAGCTTTGTGGATTTTGATGATACCCTGAATATAGGAAGCAGCGGTTCTGCTCCAACAAATAGGAATTCCGGCTTCGAAGATAGAGCATTGCAGTGTATAACTGACCTTGTAGACTGTTGTGGTACAGAGTCAGATAGTCCTGTCTCGCGTACTCAGCATGGTAACTGGTACTTTCCTGATGGGAACAGAGTTAGTGAATTTATTTCTAGTGTTAGTGATCAAAGTACACGGTTTCTAGTGAACAGAGGTCCAAATGAAGTCATAAATGAACAACAGTTTAATGGCTCAGTTCGTCTCTTTCGAAGATTCAGTGCTATACCAGAAAGAGGTCGTTTCCGCTGTGAGCTACCCAGTGCTGCTGATCCCAGTGTTAACCAGATCCTCTATATTAACATTTGTGAGTTTACTACTGCATGAACTGGCATGTACCTATTATGTTCCTATTGTTTCCACAGTGAATTTTGGTATTAGTCATGATGTTGATCATGTGACCATCACTCCCTCCACTGGCTCCACTGCCACTACTGCTGGGGATACAGGCTACTCACTGACATGCTCAATACCTCTCATTGATCCTACTAGTCGACCAAACAATGTGCCTTTTCCAAACTTTCAGTGGTCCTTTGGTGGCAGTACCTCACTTCCCTCTGGTGTGACTGCTATGCCAACTGTTATGAGCATCAGCACCTCCACTACCGAGACCTATACTAGTACTCTGCAGCTTTCTCCACTGAGTCAGGCTTATGCAGGGATGTACGCATGTCGACTTGGACCTGGAAGACTGGTGAACAGTATTATGGTTACTGTGAATGGTATGATAATTTATGCTTGATTGTCAGATACACTGATGAATTTCTTCTGTCCAGCTCCTGCCATCTCTGTCCAGATCACTGCAAGTGAAACTCCAATGTTGGGACAAAGCTACTCCCTCACATGTGATGTGACTGGAACTGAAACTCTTAACTCCTCCATAACCTACCAGTGGACTAAGAACAATGGCACTCAGACTCAAGTTGGAACTGATAGAGTTCTCTCCTTTTCTCCTCTCAGGCTGTCTGATGCTGGACGCTATACATGTCGGGCTACTGTTAGCTCACCTTACCTCAACAATGACATCACCATGATGGATACACATGATGTTGGAATTCAAAGTAAGTTTGGCTGTATCTTGTACATAGATCATTAGATGCACCCATGTAAATGGGTCATAGTGGGCATGGATGTAGGGAGTGTGCCACAGTTGTTATGTACACGTTTCTGCATACCTAACGTATAAATTTATGTCATATTTCATGATAATTAGATGTTGGTTTTGCATATTCTACGAAGCCACGAATAGAATTGCAAAATCAATGTCCAACTATTGTATTTTGGTAGCAGTCACTACTGGACCCGTTAACATACTAATGACCCCTTTCACCTCTAAATATCCCTCAATTTGGGATTGAAAAATTATATTGTTATGGTAACTGGTATACATACCTTAAGGCTACGATTATTTGCGGGTACAAATTTTAGTGGATTTCGTAAATAGCACATTTAGTGGGTACTCATTTAACATTCTATTTATTCGAAAATGTTGAAAATTTTAATACTTGCGGGTACGATTTTTAGCGAAAATTAGGCAAATCGCTAATTTTGCTAAATTTAGTACCCACAAACAAAAGTGTCCTGTAGAATGTATATGCATAAATCATAATTACATGACGTGGTCCTGTTTATTTTGCTATGCAGTCCTAGCTCCAACTGTGATGCTGTCAAGTAGCATTCCCAACCCCATACCACCTTTTGGATCTGATGTTACTCTGACCTGTGCTGTGGAGTTGAGTCCAGCAGTGGATGTTTCAGTGACTGTTAACACAGTGTTTAATACACCTGATGGGTTCATGCGTACTAGCACTGCACAGCCAGTTATGGGAAGCAGTACTAATTATGCTGCTACATTCCTGATCAGCTCATTTGGGAGGAGTGACTCTGGAATCTATTTCTGCAGAGCTATTGTCAGTTTGCCATCTAATGCATACGTCAGTGACAGCAGCACTTCACATTATACAGTCAGAGTCACAATTGGTGAGATGTTTATAACCTTACTCACATGATGTTTTGATAATAACAGCTGCATGCCTGCCGTTACATAAATTCTTTAGATGTTTATCTTGCACTGAGAGGTGTACACATCACTAACAATAGCAACATTAACACCAGAGACATTGGCCAGATTTCTGACAATCCCAATGGTGCTCTACAATGTGTCACTGACAACTTTCGCTGCTGCCGTGCGGATCCTAGACTTGGGGAGTGGTACCAACCAAATGGAGCACTAGTCCAAGGGACTACTTCAACCACAGCATTTTATAGAACCAGAGGAGCTAATGGAGAGGTGTGGTTGAATCGACCCAGTGATGTTGAATCACCAACCGGACGGTTTTGTTGTGAGGTACCTGATGCAACTAACACCAATCAAACTCTCTGTGTGAACATTGGTAAGTGTAATACAATGGCATGATGCTAATAATAATAGTCATATCATTGAAATATTATTGTCACCATTATTAGGATTGTCCGTCACAGCCTCTGGCTCTCTCATTGCTGGTGAGAGCTACACACTGGAGTGTTCAGCAGGTGGCTCTGAGGGAACCTTTCAGTGGCTAGGACCACATGATGGCAGGACACCAGTTGCTGAGAACAGCCCACGAGTGACTATCACCTCCAATGCTGCTTCAAGTCAACTACAGTTTAGGCCAGTTCAGCAGTCAGATAATGGATCATATTCATGCAGTGCTACTGTCGATGGATCTATTTTGTTTTCTGATTCAGTAAATATCATCATCAATGGTACAGTTCTGCCATTATCTATTACTATGATATTATATGCACTATTGTCTTCATCGTTAATTTTCAGCTCCCCCTGTGTCAGTCCAGATCAGTGGTGGAGCTACTCCAACAGCTGGAGAAGACTATCAGCTCACATGTAGTGTATCTGGAGCTGAAAATCTCAATCCTATCACTACCTATAGATGGACTAGGAACAGTGGCAGTGGTCAGACTCAAGTTGGGACAACTCGCATACTTCGCTTCGCTCCACTACGACTCTCCAATGCTGGTAGTTATGTTTGTGAAGTCACCATCAGTTCAAACTACCTCACAGGAGATATTGTAGAAAGGAATATTAACTCTCAAGATGTCAACATTCAAAGTGAGTCTAACAGTAGGTTACAGTTAATATTTAAGTGACTAATATGCTTGCATTAATACAGTCCCAACTCCATCTTCTCTCATGCTGACAAGTAGTCCTGAAGCTTTGGTATTTGGGTCTGCTGTTACTCTGACTTGTACTTTGGAGTTAAACTCTGCAATAGTGGCAAGTGATCTCTTGTTGCTGATGGTAGAAATCCAGCTGTCAAGGGATGGAATGTCACTCAGTGATCCCATTCAGCCACCAGCAACTGACATAACCTTCACTTACACCACGCAGTTCAACTCATTTGGAATAACTAATGTTGGAAACTACAGCTGCAATGCCACCGTTAGATCATCTTCACCCTACCTCACTGGAATTGAAACATTACAGTCGAGTGTAAGAGAGGTCACTACAGGTAAATATTTCCTAAGATATCATGATGATTATATAGTTAATATGCACTACGATTAATTTTGTAGGTGTGTATCTGTCTTTAAATGACCAACAACCTGAAAACAATAGGGAAGTTACTATCACTGAAATTGGAGAGAGTATGGAGGAAGCATTGCTATGCTATACTGATAATGCCCAGTGCTGCAGCACCACAAACACGAACACTGGACGATGGTTTGGGCAAAATGGAGCTGATGTGGGAGATAGTGGAGACCTTTTTGTCACTAAGGGATCCAACGTTGTACGACTGCATCGAAGAAATGGTACATCTCCCAATGGGACCTACTGCTGTGAAGTACCTGATGCTCGGTCCGTGGTGGCAAGAGTCTGTGCAAACATAGGTAGGGTAATGTTTGTCAATTCTAAAATATAATGCTATTGTATTCTATTATTCAGCTCCCCCAGTGTCAGTCCAGGTCAGTGGTAGTGGAGCTACTCCAACAGCTGGAGAAGACTACCAGCTCACATGTAGTGTTCCTGGATCTGAAAATCTCAACCCTACCATTACCTATAGATGGACTAGAAACAGTGGCGGTGGACAGGCTCAAGTTGGAGCCAACTCCAACACTCTATCCTTCACTCCGCTACGACTGGCAGATGCTGCTAGCTATGTTTGTGGAGTTACAGTTAGCTCAAGCTACCTAGCAAGTGATATCACAGCAATGAACTCTTTTGATGTCAGAATTCAATGTGAGTAAATGATATTAATAACAATATTATTATTCATATCCGAATATTTTATTATCAAGTCCCCAGTCCGTCTTCCATCACACTGGTGAGCAGTGACCGCAGCTCGAGGCCTAACTCTCTCCCTATTCTTGGTTCTGATGTAACCTTGACTTGCACTTTGGAGTTAAATTCAGCTATAGTGGCTTCTGAGATCTTTTTATTGATGGTGGACACACAGCTCTACAGGGATGGAACTCCACTGGCTCTAACTGGATCAACAATAAGAGATACAACATTCACCTACACGACCCAGATCAACTCATTTGGGAGGAGTGACTCTGGAAACTATGCCTGCACAGCTACTCTCGGACCAAGCCCGGCTTTGACCTATGTCACTGGGAATGAAACACTATCTGCTACAGTCAATATTAAAGCTGGTACATAATTATATTATGTATAAGGCCAGGCTTGACCTTCAGGGTTAATACAATTGACATACTTTTTTCAGCTTCTGCTCCCCCTGTGGATGTTATAGCCACTCAGTCTGGTTCCTCTGCCCCAGTGGAGGTCAGCTGGAGTCCTCCATCTGATGGAGCTAACATCATCACTGGATACAGGATATTTTATGGCAGTGGGAAGAATGCTTCTCTACCGGCAGTAGCTACCTCCATTGGTTTGAGAGTTGATAGAAATTACATTGGTCAGAATATATCCGTTCGCTCTGAGGCTGATCAGCTGTACAGTGAGCTTATTAGCACATCTGTTACTGTAGGTGAGTAATGAGTTAGACCCCATTCATTTTGTGTTAATACACTTTTTACCAGACAACAGCCAGCTGCAGTGTAGTTGTTCAAGTGAAGTTGGTATTACCATTGGAGTGATCATTGTAGCAGAGTGCCTGGTTGTCATGGTGATTACTGTCGTGCTGTACTTATGGAGGTGAGGGAATTGTAAACTTAATTATTGGTACTATTGATACTTCCAAATCTGTTGCTTGGCCCAAAAATAGTTGCGTGCACTAGCATAGAATTTCCCAACCCACAAGTTAGCTATGGTACCATATTCACAGAAATAATAGCAAAACAATGTTAATACAAATCTTGTCATGATCTTGTATTGTCCAATCTCTGCAGGAAGAGATCAGCTCATAAGAATACTGGTAATAAGAATATTATTGCTGTATCAGCAAACATGGCCTATGGTGAAGTGACTCTGAAGCCCGCTGGAATGATGACAATGGAGGGAGAGTATGAGAATCCTGATAAGATACTGAAACCATCTGATCAGTGGAATGAAGGAACAGCAGCAAGCAACTATGAAACCATTGATACTAGCAAACAGCCAGCAATGGAACAGTCATGCTAGTACCATGCAGGAGTAAAGTCTTATAGTACACTGATATCAGCGTGTGCAAATAACAAATTAATGCAACTTGATAGCCTTTGTATAACTATTATATTGTTATTAGTTTGTTCATATGCATCTCAAAGTTTGTTCACACTTAAACAAGGGTTCCTTCTTGACATTACACCAATAATTAAGTACAGTATAATGGTACCATTGCCTGTAATATACAAGTCATGGGTTTGCTTTGTGACCTAGATGCCATATATAGCTGTCCTGGGTGCCCTGTAGGTGCCCTTGTTTGTCTCAAGTTTGGATTCCTAAATGCCCTAGCGGATACCTGTTGGTGTTTCTTAGCACTGTTTTGTTTGCTTATGTAGTTTACCTTCTAATGTAGAATAATTTAACAAGGGTATGTATAATATTATTATTTTTATACGACACAGTCACTGTATAAGATAGAGGGTATTCATTATTTGCTGACTAGCTAGTCTTGGTGGTTGAAAGATCACGGCAAAGTCCTAAACACAAAGATTTCCAGTAACTGTTATGTTATAATGGAAGATAAAGCCCACACTACAATATCATAGCTTTAATTTTACCGTTAGTGTATAGTTGTTTGTTTGTGTGAGGTAATGCAGTGACGAGGGGCTGGAGAGGAGGGAGGAGATCGAGAGACACCTCGTTGGGGTTACTGGGACTCACTCCAACAAACACCTCCAGCATTGCATACGAGTTGATAGCAGCTGCCCCACTGCTATCTCTTTGCTAGATGATCCAGTGTGTGGAGAGAAGGAAGAGAAATGCTCGTGTGATACCTTAAATATGCCATGTGTTCCCAGCACCTTGCTGAAAATGATTAAACACTGTAACATTGCCAACTGCTTTAAAGGATGTTCTATTCGTATGTAATGGATACTTGTACTCAAATGATTGTTGGCGTGTACTCTGCAATACTTACTTGGACTTTTGGCATTGGGAACTGTTTTCAAATTTCGCTTCCAACCCCGCCGCCGCCCCCCCCCCCCCCGCTCCTTTCAGGGGGATGTGGTGGGCGCGCGCGTAAGATGAGATCGATCGTGTGATAAAGATGAGGCGGTTTGGAAGCTTAAATTTCAAGAAACATAAAGATGGTACTGTTTTGTGTTACTGGTGGTAAATTTGGACTGATCTGGCTGCTATTTCTGGTGACTGCACGTGTTACGAGACAGCAAGGTAGCTACGCGGCATACCACACAGCCGAGGGTCTACGGAAATCAGTCAGTATGCTGCATGATCGTGCCTTTTTCTTTCACATATGCAGCTGGTGTCTCTCTAAGGTTTCGTGGAGAGACCTTACCCAGTGACAGCTTCGTGGATCTTGATGATGTCTTGAACATTGCAAGTAGTCCTGCTCCAACAAATAGGAATCCCAACAGTAATGATGCACTAGGTGCAGCATTGGAGTGCATAACTGACCTAGTAGACTGTTGTGGTACAGAACCTGACACACCGTCAGTTGTCATGCGTACTGAGCGTGGTGACTGGTTCTTTCCTGATGGGACTACAGTTACATTTGGTAGTGGTTCACGGTTTCTAGTGAACAGAAGTCCAAATGAAGTCATAAATGGACAACAGTTTAATGGCTCAGTTCGTCTCTTTCGTAGATTCAGTGGTCCACCAGGAAGAGGTCGTTTCCGTTGTGAGCTACCCAATGCTGCTGGTGTTAATCAGAACCTCTATGTTAACATTTGTGAGTTTATTACTCGACTAGTGTGTACCGACAATATTATTATGTTCCCATTGTTTCAACAGTGAATTTTGGATTCCGTTTCAATGTTGACCACGTGACCTTCTCTCCCTCCACTGGCTCCCCTGCCACTACTGCTGGGGATACAGGCTACTCACTGACATGCTCAGTACCTCTCACTGATCCTACTAGTCTACCAAGTAATGTGCCTTTTCCAAGCCTTCAGTGGTCCTTTGGGGGCAGTACCTCACTTCCCTCTGGTGTGACTGCTACGTCAGCTTTTATGAGCAGCAGCAACTCCTCTAGTGAGACCTACTCCAGTACTCTGCAGTTTAGTTCTCCACTGAGTCAGTCTCTGCATGCAGGGATGTACACATGTCGACTTGGGCCTGGAAGACTGGTGAACAGTGTTATGGTTACTGTGAATGGTATGATAATATGATTGATTGTCAGATACACTGATGAATTTCTTCGTTCCAGCTCCAGCCATCTCTGTCCAGATTACTGCTAGTGAAACTCCAATGTTGGGACAAAGCTACTCCCTCACATGTGCTGTTACTGGAGCTGAAACTCTTGACTCCTCCATAACCTACCAGTGGACTAAGAACAATGGCACTCAGACTCAAGTTGGAACTGATAGAGTTCTCTCCTTCTCTCCTCTCAGGCTGTCTGATGCTGGACGGTATACATGCCGGGCTACTGTTAGCTCACCCTACCTCATTAATGGCATCACCATGACAGATGCACATAATGTTAGAATTCAAAGTAAGTTTGGCTGTATCTTGTACATATATGCACCCTTGTAAATGGGTCACAGTGGGCACGGATGTAGGGAATGCACCACAGTTGTTACGTACACCTGTTTCTGCATACCTAATGTCTAAATTTATGTCATATTACATGATAATTAGATGTTGGTTTTGCGTATTCTATAAAGTGGCAAAGCCACAAATAGAATTGTGAAATCAATATATAACTATTTTGGTAGCAGTCACCCCTATCACCTCTAAATATCCCTCAATTTGGAGTTGAAAATTATATTATTGCTATGGTAACTGGTACCAAAATCTAATACACACATGTAGAATGTATCATAATTGCATGTAGTGGTCTTGTTTGTTTTGCTATGCAGTCCCAGCTCCTACTATGACGCTGTCAAGTAGCATTCCCAATCCCATACCTCCTTTTGGATCTGATGTTACTCTGACCTGTCACGCGGCTGTGGAGTTGAGTCCAGCAGTGAATGTTCCAGTGACTGTCAACGCAGTATTGAATACACCTGATGGATTCATGCCTGCTAGCATTGCACAGCCAGTTATGGGAAGCAATACTAGTTATGCCTCTACATTCCTGATCAGCCCATTTAGGAGGAGTAACTCTGGACTCTATACCTGCGGAGCTACTGCATCACATTCTACTAATGCATACATCAGTGACAGCAGCACTGCATCTCATTCAGTCAGAGTCACAACTGGTGAGATGTTTACAATCTTGCTCTTGTTATGTTTTGATAATCAGAGCTGCTTGCCTGCTTACTTATATAAAAAAATTCCTCAGGTGTTTATCTTGCACTGAGAGGTGTACATATTACTAACAACAGCAACTTTAATACCAGAGACATTGGCCAATCATCCAATGGTGCTCTACAGTGCATCACTGACAACCTTTTCTGCTGCAGTCAGAATCCTGGACGTGGGGAGTGGTACCAACCAAATGGAGCATTAGTCCAAGGGACTACTTCAACCACAGTATTTTATAGAACCAGAGGAGCTAATGGAGAGGTGTCCTTGAATCGACCCAGTGGCGTTGAATCCCCAACTGGACAGTTCTGTTGTGAAGTACCTGATGCAACTATCACCAATCAAACCCTCTGTGTGAACATTGGTAAGTATAATAGTATTCATCATGCAGTGATGCACAATCATAGTAATATTAATGGAATGATCATCATTACTATAATAATTATAGGATTGTCCATCACGGCCATTGGCTCTCCCACTGCTGGTGCGAGCTACACACTGGAGTGTTCTGTAGGTGGCTCTGAGGGAACCTTTCAGTGGCTAGGACCTCCTGATGGCATGACACAAGTTGCCGAGAACAGCCCACGAGTGACTATCACCTCCAATGCTGCTTCAAGTCAACTTCAGTTTAGGCCAGTACAGCAGTCAGACAATGGCTCTTACTCATGCAGTGCTACTATCGATGGCTCTACTTCATTCTCTGATTCACTAAATGTCATCATCAATGGTACAGTCGTATCATTATCTACTATGTAATGCTATTATATTTTTAATTTTTTCAGCTCCCCCAGTGTCAGTCCAGATCAGTGACAGTAGAGCTACTCCAATACCTGGAGAAAGTTATCAGCTGACATGTAGTGTATCTGGAGCTGAAAATCTCAATTCTACCACTACCTACAGATGGACTAGGAACAGTGGCAGTGGACAGACTCAAGTTGGAGCCAACTCAAACACTCTCTCCTTCACTCCGCTGCGACTAGCTGATGCTGCTAGTTATGTTTGTGGAGTTACAGTTACTTCAAGGTACCTAACAAGTGATATCACAGCAATGAATTCTTTTGATGTTGGAATTCAATGTGAGTTAATGTATTATTCTTGCTATATATCCTAACAGTAAATATTGTTATTCAACTTTGACAAAGTCCCCAGTCCATCTTCCATCACACTGGTGAGCAGTGACCGCAGCTCGAGACCTAACTCCCTCCCGATTCTTGGTTCTGATGTAACCTTGACTTGCACTTTGGAGTTAAATTCAGCTGCAGCTGTAGTGGCTTCTGAGATCTTGTTGTTGATGGTGGACATGCAGCTGCTCAGGGATAGAACTCCACTGACTCTAACTGAACCAACAATAAGAGATACAACCTTCACCTACACCACCCAGATCAACTCATTTGAGAGGAGTGACTCTGGAAGGTACACCTGTACAGCTACTGTCAGGCCAGATCTGGCTTTGACCTATGTCACAGGGAATGAAACACTATCGGCTACAGTCAATATTAAAGCTGGTATATATAATTATAGCCATTAATTGTTATGACCTTAATCTTCTTTATGCTACTTATGATTGACTTAAATTTTTTTTTTTCTAGTTTCTGCACCCCCTGTCGATGTCCGAGCCACTCAGTCTGGTTCCTCTGGCCCAGTGGAGGTCAGCTGGAGTCCTCCATCTGATGGAGCTAACATCATCACTGGATACAGGATATTCTATGGCAGTGGCAAGAATGCTTCAATACCAGCAGTAGCTACCTACATTGGCTTGAGAGTCGATGGAAATTACGTTGGTGAGAATATATCCGTTCGCTCTGAAGCTGATCAGGTGTACAGTGAGCTTATTAGCACATTTGTTACTATAGGTGAGTAATGAGCTAGACCTTCATTTTGTGTTAATTCAATTACTACACTTTTTTTTATCAGACAACAGCCAGCGGCCATGTGCTGAAATGCAACGTAGTTGCTCAAGTGAAGTTGGTATTGCCATTGGAGTGATCATTGTAGCTGAGTGCCTGG
Organism: Cliona cf. orientalis; assembly: GCA_963930775.1. Lineage (NCBI taxonomy): Eukaryota > Metazoa > Porifera > Demospongiae > Clionaida > Clionaidae > Cliona > Cliona cf. orientalis. Next base: position 7,803,316 of record OZ005703.1, read on the forward strand.
TTGTCATGGTGATTACAATCAGTGTTGTGCTGTGCTTATGGAGGTGAGGGAATTTTAATTGGTATAATTATAACTACTATTGATATTTCCAAATCAGTTAATTGATTGGGCCAAAGATAATCTCGTGCACTGGCATAGAATTTGCCAACCCACAAGTACCATATCCACAGAATAATAATGCTATAGTACAAATCAAAGTCACAAGTCAATGTAATACTAATAATATCATAATATTTTATGATTCTGTTATCCAATCTCTGCAGGAAGAGGTCAACTCATAAAAATACTGATAATAATAAGAATATTGCTGTATCAGCAAACATGGCCTATGGTGAAGTGACTCTGAAGCCCGCTGGAATGATGACAATGGAGGGAGAGTATGAGAATCCTGATAAGTTATTGAAACCATCTGGTCAATGGAATGAAGCAACAGCAGCAAGCAACTATGAAACCATTGATACTAGCAAATAGCCAGCAATGGAACAGCCATGCTAGTACAGATGTCAGCGTATGCAAATAACAAAATACAATAATTTAATAGCCTTTATACCACTACTGCTAATGGTATAATGAAAGTTTATTTTACATACATTGTCAACAAAGCCATGGAAGTTATGACAACTCACCATATTTATTTTAATACCTTTCTAGACCAGTATATAAATTTATTATGATGATGCTGCATGAGCGTGAGATAGTATGTGACCAGCTATGAGCTATGAGAAAGGGACCATTTATTTTGTGGTATGTTGAACAATCCTGTTCAGTGCCTAATTAAATTTTCGCGAATAGGCGATCTTTACCAGAGCGGAAGTGGATATGACAACGTCAAAATTGCGGTGAAAATGGATCCCTTTTGGATAACTGGAGGTCCAAGAAAGCTCTTCTCCCCTCGTTTATACTTGGGAGTACTGCTCTTAGCAATTGCACAAATTCTGGTTGCTAACGGTCAGCAAGGTATCTATAAATTAAAATCATGACCGATGACAATATGGTGGTCTAGACCAAAATTTATTTTATTTGTATGCCGCATGCAGCTGGTGTCTCTCTGATGTTTCGTGGAGAGACCTTACCCAATGACAGCTTTGTGGATCTTGATGATGTTGTGACCATTGGAGGTGGTGCTAGTCCATCAAATGCCAATTCGAATGGAGCATTGCTGTGTGTAACTGACCTTGAAGACTGCTGTACTGCACCTCGTGCTATTCATGGTAATTGGTACTATCCTGATGGGGGGAGAGTTGGATCTAGTGGTAATGGATTTCTAGCAAACAGAGGTCCAAATGACCAGCAAGCTAATGGCTCAGTTCGTCTCTTTCGAAGATACAGTGGTGCACCAGAAAGAGGTCGTTTCCGCTGTGAGATACCCAATTCTGCCGGTGTTAATCAGAACCTCTATATTAACATTCGTGAGTTATTTTTGAGTAGCTACTTGTGATCACTGAGTTCTATAATATCCTATATTTCACAGTGAATTTTGGGTCTCATTACAACCTTCCTCATATAACTACTTCTTCCTCTGGTTCCAATACTGCCGGGACGGTCTACTCACTGACATGCTCATCAACGCTTAGATTTGATTCTGCTCCTCTACCAGTCAATGTCCCTGCACCGAGGTTTGTGTGGTCCTTTGGTCCAAGTGGCAGTGATCCTCTTCCCTCTGGTGTCACTGATATGGGAACTACTAGCAATGACAGTATTACCTTCACCAGTACTCTGCAGTTTTCTCCACTGAGTCAGTGTCATATAGGGAGCTACACATGTCGACTTGGGCCTGGAAGACTAGTGACCAGTACTATGGTTACCGTGAATGGTACTAAATTTTGCTATGCAAACGATAATAATTATTGTCAGTAGATATAATATTATTGAACTCTCTTTCCAGGGAATATCTCTGTCTCTGTTGAGATCACTACTAGTGGAGCTAAGGTGTTGGGACAAAGTGGCTACTCTCTCACATGTGGTGTAACAGTTACTGGAGCTGAAAATCCCTCCATAACCTACCAGTGGACTAAGAACAATGGCACTCAGACTCAAGTTGGAACTGATAGAGTTCTCTCCTTCTCTCCTCTCAGGCTGTCTGATGCTGGACAGTATACATGTCAGGCTACTGTTGGTCCATGCAACATCATTGAGATGGATACACAAAATATTACACTTCAAGGTGGGCTTATCTGTAAAATTTGCTGCAAAATTTTATGACTAATTTTGTAGCTCCTGAATTCTCTCAGTCTGCTACGGTGAGTATTCATTCCGATTCTCCCAATCCCATTCTATCTGGATTGTCTCTCACTTTGACCTGTACTGTGGAGATGAAATCAACAGTGACTGTTCCATTGACTGTGAGCATGGAATGGACTGGACCGGATGGAACTACTATTGTGCCTACAATAGGATCTAAAATGATTTCCTATACTCTATATTCGTCTGCATATACCCTTGATTCTGTTGAGTCAGCAGATTCTGGAGAATACACGTGTACAGTGAAAATTGAAAGCGAGCCTGAAGACTTAGTGTCCACAAGTACCAACATTACAATAGGTAAGAGGCTTAAGACAATTATTTACAGTATAATCATTGATAAACGGGACTACAGTTGATAGAGTGTTTCAGTTGAAACTGAAGAGTGTGGGCATCTGTCAACAGTGGTACAGTGAAGTAAGCCATGTAATATTTTGTGTGTGCCTTAGTATAGTAAAAATTAATCACTTTAGGCTCACGATAGATCTGAGCAGTATAGCCACTTCATCAAAGGAGCTCTCATCAAAGCAATTGAACGTCGTTGCAAATGTCATTTTCCAATCAAAAATGTTCTAAATGAAGATTTATTCATCTGTGAAGATTCACCAAACCTAATGGTCTATCGAAATGCTCTCCTTGGCACACACAACTTTAACGGGACCATGATTACTGGCTTCATTCAGGACTGGGTCAGCACTAGACCACTGATTAAGATCAATGGCAACCCAGTGAGAGTTGATAGCAGCTGCCCCACTGCTATCTCTTCACTAGATGATCCAGTGTGTGGAGAGAAGGAAGAGAAACCAAGCAGCTCGTGTGATTATAATCCTAAATATGCCATGTGTGCCCAGCACCTTGATGATAATAACATTGCCAACTGTTTTGAAGGATGTATTGCTCGTAATGGATAAAATTAATGACTAACATTAACTTGTAGTTCTGGCCTATAAATTATCTTGGCGTACTATTATTAACAATGTCATGCTAGCACTTGTGATAGCTATTGTATCTTTGTATTATTGTTGGAACACCTGTTGATGATTCTAGGCATTGTGCTCATGACACTGTATATAGTATGCCTTCTAATTTAGAATAATAATAACAAGGGTGCATATACAACACAGACACATGATACAATCAGTGCATTATTTATTCAGTCTCATTTTGCTGACTTGGTGGTTGAAAGATCACGGCAAAGTCCTGAATAATATAGTTATACAAAGATTTCCAGTTATGTTAGAAGATAAATCCCACACTACAATAATAAAATTACCATAAGTGTATAGTTGTTTGTTTGCGTGAGGTAGTGCAGTGACGAGGGGCTGGAGAGGAGGGAGGAGAGAGACACCTCATTGGGGTTACTGGGACTCATGCCAACAAACACCTCCAGCAGATCAGACTAGAAATAAAACGAAAAACCGTACCATGATAAAAATTACAACCGGTAAAAATATTTTAGTACTTTGCTACACATACCATAGTTAGCACCCTCTCAATTTGACTGTCAGGATGTATTCCATGGCTTACAATCTGCACCAATAATATTTTATACATTGATAAAACAAAATTAATAATAATTTATGCTTCCAGATGTAATTTTAACGGATTGCTTTACCTTGTGAAAGTCCTCCAGCAGTACTGTGGCATCAGAGTTGACAGTATCTGGACTGAGGCTGGTGACAGGACAGCCGACTGCTAGAGTGAGTGCCTTACACAGCCCCTCCCTGGGCTGAGGGTCAGCACAGAGGTAGATAAGTAAGCTGTGCCAGTCAACAAGACCAGTGCTGGCATCACTGAAAATCTCATAGAAAGCCTGTACAATAATAATATTATTACCATTGCACACATGCACGGATGAAGTAAAATGATGCAACAAATCATACAATCATACAGATGAGTGTATACCATACCTCTTTCAATTTCTGATTCCTATTGAATTTCTCTCTCTTTTCTCTCTCTCGCTCACTGTCCAGTGTTGACCGTGGCCCGTCCTTAGTCAGCCACAGATCAGTGGCCATGCACTGCTCCCTGGTCACCCATAGTGGCTTGCTCAAGGCGCTAGACAAGCTATCTTTCTTTGAATCATTCTCAACAATACTAGTGTCACTCTGAGATTGGGAGAATTGTTGCATAGCGTCCATGAGGTCTTGAGCCGATGGGCGTGGCCACGGCTCTGCCGCACAAACTAGAAACTGACGCCAGTCGACGAAATCTGAGTTGGTGCCATACAGCGAACCACATAACAGCTCAGCCTATAGGGGGATAATCAAAATTTAATTACTGGCCGAGATGAAAATAATAGGGTGAATGGAAGGTATAAAGTACACGCATCAAATCCTAGGTGTGATCTACTAGTAAATTTTGACGACCCTTTCCAACCGCACCTTCACTAAACATGATACACTATATTGACGACCCTTTCCAACCGTACTATTCTACAATGCCGTGTGATGGCTAATACTGCACTAACTTGTTCCTTAGATAGATTTCTCCAGTTGCTTGGCAGTATCTCTCCAGTTCCCATGGACTGGTTGGAGAGTGTGACCAGTGTATCAGTGAGCTCCCTGCCCAGTATGTATCCAGAGGGAGCGATGGCCTGGAGCTGTCGATGCAGGGAGAGTAGCTGATCCACTGTGAATCGGTCAGGGTGCTCCGGCTCGAGGACTGGCACTGGGCTAGGGGGAGGGCTTCTCTCAACCATCATAATCGACTGCAGAAAAGGGATAAAAACATTTTTTGCAAATCAAGTCAGATTTCTGTACAATTTTTAAAATGCCACAGTAATTAATATGCAGTGCAGAAATTTTTTAGTGATTTTGAGCAATTTACTCTCACAGTGAAGGAATAGTTTACCTTTATGTGATCAAGGGCTTATAGACTCCTAAAAGAGTATTATTATTACAAGTCCTTGATGTGGTATAATTATGTGCACGTGTTCAGTGCTTACTTGTCTGATTTCCAGTTTAGCTCCAGGCAGTGCTAGTTCATTGACCAGTTTCTCTTCGTTCTCAACGGCTTGACGTAGCACCTCTGACAGTGTGCTGACACAGTCTACCTCCTGCTTATAGCAGTCCTGTATCCATTCTCCCATTTCCGCATTAGTAGTCTGATCTTTCGTCTAAATCAAGTTAGAAATTCAATAACAGTTATTGATGTATATTATATGTACCTCACCTTAAATTCGTTTATTTGCGCCAGAGCCTTCTCTTTAATCAGCACCAACCTCAGCTTAATTCGATTTTCTATCGTCAACAAAAATTCAAAAAAATTTGTCAACAGATAAAATTTTCATATTGTTGTAGCTACCTTCTTTCTCGATGGCTGCCTTGTGTTCCTTGAAGAGTTGTCCCATTCTCTGTCTCTGTGCTAGCTGTTCGGGTGTCTCTATGTGGGCCCTGGAGGAGGTCTCAGTGGGCGGAGCTTCAGCAGGCGGAGCCCCACCTTTCCCTGATTTTCCAGGGGAACCCTTCCCTTTGACTGCGGGAGATGCCTTGCCCTTCTTACCAGGAGCAGGGCTCTAAAGACCAGGAATACAATAATAATAATAATAATAATAATACCCTTATCATGGTAATGATTGTAGGAAAAAAAAAACAAATTTCAATTTTATACTGACCTTTCCTTTCTTCCCTTTGCCCTTGTCCTCCTTCCCAGCCGCCTCTGCTGATTTTCCCTCTTGCTCCACATCCAGCTTAGCACTGGGAGGCTTGCTCACTTCCATGATGGATGCATCAAGACCCTTCAACTCTCCCATGACCAGATGAAACACTACAGCATTGGCCGTATTGAATGCGTGCACCACTAGCTGATGGTCGAGCTCCAAGTGGCTCAGATCTTCGACGGGTGGCTGGGGGGATTGGATACCTCCCCCTCCCTTCTTTTTAGTTCCTTTGTCCTCCGTGGGATCAGGAGGTGGCTGATGAGGAAGGAGGGGAACCCTGCAATAATTAACAAAAAAAAAAGATGCTATAGCACACGAGACACTCAATTCTATTCAATTATTAATATATTTGGACAATACCAGGAGTACATTACAAGGAGCAAAGAAACATGCAATACACATAATTATACATATACATGGAGGATAATATAATGTTTATGTATACGACATTATGCATGTATGCGTAGTTCAGTTTTACCTTCTCTTAGGGCTGTCCTTGGGTGCTTTAGCATCTGACTGTTGTGGTTGCTCCTTTTCCGTCTCTCCCCCTCCCTCCTCTCTCTCTCCTCCCTCTCCTGCCGTGGTGCCGGTAGTGCTGCCCTGCGCCTCCATGTCATGGGTGGAGCCTGTAGCACTGCCGGGGACCTCTTGAGCCTCAGTCGGAGATAGCTCAATCAATGGCAAACGACCAGGGTCAGGAAGCTTGGAGGGAACTTTCTCTGTATTTAATTAAAATGAGAATTCAATGCAAATCACATGCATACATGGATCCTTGTCCCCAGGCTACATCAGTTTTTAAATACTGATGGAGCCTGGGGACGAGGTTAGCATACATGCATTTCTACGTGTATGTGTACCTTCCATTCCAGTATAGTAGTCTTTGAGCAGCATAAAGGTGTCATAGAAGCGATCCAATTCAACCTGCAGTGTACATTGTGGAATTATCAGAATCATTGTTTTGGCTAACAAAAATAGCAATCCTTAACATTAATAATCATTAGCCTGATTATTTATTAGGGGCCTACCTGCATGATTGATATGAAGTGATTAGTGAGTATTCCAATGTGGTCCTCTAGCCAGTGGTCAGTGGCAATGCGCTGTCTCTCCTTCTCAGCCTGCTCCCGGCGAGTGTCAGTGATGTCCCAGAGCTGGTCACAGAGATCCTACGTGAGAGTGAAACGGATGACATTAATAAGTAATTTTGTAAAAAATTAAAGTTTTAAAATACTTGCTAAAATTGGCTTAAATTAATTTTTTCATGCTTACATCGACCCTGTGGTGCAACAGATGATGTTAATTTTATAAGTGCAAAAAAAATTTGAGAATAAAATTTAATATCTGCTCAAAATTGATATTTTTCATGCTTACATCAACCCTGTGGTGCAGTTCAGCCTTCATGGCGTCTTCTCTCCTGGTGTGGGGCTCCAAGCTGTTGTACAGTGACTGCCACTGACTCACAAACTCCTGCTTATGGTCAGGACGACAAAGATAGTCAGCAAATTCATTCCTGTAAAATAGTGACACAAAATAAAAATTTGTACAGGAGCTAGGCCTAAGGGTGTGATGAAATTTATTAGTAATTTTAGCAAGAAATTCTGAATTACCGTATAGCGGGAAATTTTCGAGGGAGAAAACTTTCGCGGATCAGTAGGAAAGGAGCATTTCGCGGAGAAAACTTTCGCGGAATGTTAAAACTGGTCGCATAATGGGTGTGGCATGCCTAGAATTTCGTGGAGAAAATTTTCGTGGATGGCGGGAAAATCGCGAAATTCGTGAAAGTTTTCTCCCTCGAAAGTTTCCCGCTATACGGTAGCTTCCACTAACCCTAGGGGATTTCCCTAAACTGTTATACAATAGCCTTAATATAGTTGTAACAAATACTGTGATCCGATTGGTCACTCAGAGGCCCAAGACTGTGACAAGCGAAGTAAAATAGTGGACTTCCAACTGACCAATCAGATTCCTGACCTACTTTACCCTACAATACCTTACAATACCTTACAATACCTACAATACCATAGTAGTGAGAAATACTATTGTGACTGATTCTGCCAAAATTATGTTATTTAATCCACAAAATCATACCTTCTGTCGTAGAAGTACTGGCATATATTTTCCCTCTCTGCCCTGAGGTGCTGGAACACTCCTTTGAGAGTGGTGATGTAGGTCTCCTCAATAGCAGGCCACTTTCTAGCCAGCCCCTTGGCCAGATCAGCGCTGAGCGGCAGGCTGCAGTAGACCCAGTCACAGCTGCCAGGCTCAGCATTCGGATTGATTGGGGAAAATACCTCATCATCACGGGGCAAAGACTTGCCATCCTATAAAGAGAATATAATCATGTATACTGTAGTCTAATAATTGAATACAATGCATGATCCAATTTAACACAAGAAATTAGCATTTTACGAATTCTCATAACATTTTTATATGGAGCCTTTACCAGAAAAATGCTCGTTTTTCAAAATTTTTTTCCATGCATTATACATGTATTAGATTAAGTATGGTATATTCATTGTGGGTATATATCTTATACCCTTGATTCTGTTACATGTAATGTACAAAATTACTGACCTTTCTGTATGGTGATCTCAGCTGTTGCAGTAGCTTGGCTGGTGACTCGGCTGAAGATGGTCGACGTCTCCGTCTCTTCGACGACGTGGGAGGAGGCATGGCAGCAACGGGATCACTCTGGCTAGAAGGTACCTCAAACTGGGCAATGTTGGACGTTGAGCCAAAATCAGCCCCCAGACCTGAATGGTACAAAAATTAATTATGATGGGTGTATACTGGTACATGTACATGTGTTTGTAGTGATAGAAATTCAAGCTAACCTTCAGGTAGACCGAGCTTCTTCATAGCCTCAGCCTGCTTGGACTGAAATAGTAGAAAATGCAGAGCAATAATTAGTAGCAAGGGTTTTCGGCGGCTCAATAAGCCCTTAATTGTTAGCATAAAAATTCAATTTTTTTAAGCAATTAAGAGGAAAATTTTTTTAGTTAGCATTGTCCCCAGAGTCTGAGACTCCCCCCCCCCCCCCCCATCATTTCAACATATGCATGCAACATTGGAATTGGGCTGAGGCCATTTTCAGCCACATTAAAAATTTTGTACCTTGTTGATGACCTCCTGTATTTTGTCCCTAGCTGTCCTGTAGACTGCCTGGGTGTCCAGGTTGGAGTTGACGGTGCTGATATTCCTGAACTTGAGGTACCACCGTCTCAGCGTACGCCACTCATCATCAAAACTCATCAGTCTATGCTGAATCTGCTCAAGCTTGTTGCTAGCTCCGGGAATATTAGAAACTACATATAAACATAGCACATAATAGGCATAAAAGTAATGTAAAAATTAATGTGCAATTTGGAGCATACAGATGGCACTACAGTATGGCATAGTGTTAGTTTCTGTACCTAGTTGGCTTGCTCTCTGCAGCACAGCATCAGATGAAGCAGTGAAGTGAAGCACAATATCAAGACCACATGCCGAGTGAATCTGCTGCTAAAAATTATAATAATTATTGTCTAGACCAGCTCATATTCATTAAATTTTACAATTTATGTATATACCTCTTCGCTTTGTATTTGCCTCTCAGCCAGTAGAGCAAACTGCCTTGGTATGGTCGGCTGGGGCTTAGCCTGACCTGTCAGAGCTGTGGCTAGAAGCTAGCCAAGAAAGAGAGAAAATCCAGATAATGTTGCACAAATTTTACGATCTAGCTAACATTATTGTCAGATGCCCTACTGAAAATCCAGTCCTTAAAAATTTATTGGGTACATATAATTATGTTCTAAATCTGACCTCATAATGCATGATTAGCGCTAGAGTGATCTTCACCTTTGCTTGCTGCAGAGTCGTTGGAAAGTTATCCATGATCCAGCAGTTGCCCTCAGGAAGCTGGCGAATCTCCTCCACAAATATCTCCACTGCCGTCTCATCATCCAGGGGCTCCCCACCCGCCATGGCAACGTGCGCTTTGTACCCTAGCCTGGCCAGCGGTGACAAGTGCTCCAGTGTGTCCTCTGGGAGATCATTTAGTGCTGAGTCAGCGAGTCCCGTCGCTTCCTGCTGCCCCTCTTCGTTGGTTTTTGATGGATTTGATGTGGTGCTGGACGACATGTTGAGATCTGTACTACTGCTAGGCTCAACCATAATGGCTGGTATCTGCATGAGGGATACACAAAATTCATGTATAAATTATTACATAATTATAGATACTGTGATAATAATATTATTCTTCATACCTTTTCCTCCACCTCCTCAGTATTACTAATGACAGGGGCATCCTCCTCCTCCTCTCTCTCCGCCCCCTCTTCCTCGCTCTCCCCAGTCTCCTGCACAGCACTATAGCTCTCCCTGTGTTCAAGTCTCTTCTTCTCAGCAAAGAAAGTGTCGACAGCTTTTGTCAGCACACTCTCTACCGATAACACCACCACATTGTAGTCATCTTTGAGCCGCTGTAGAGTCGTAGATTTTCCAGTGAATGGTTTCCCGATAAAACTCGCCCTGACTAGAGATTTGGGGAATTTTGGTGGAGTAGATGGGGCCTTGGGTGGGTCGACCATGTCCAGGAGCTGGTAGACGACGTGGGAGAGGATGGGATTGGGAGGGAGGGGGAGCTCGTTAGTGAGCTCATTAGGAGGGTTCCACTCATCATGGCAGTCCTAAAAATTAGGAAAAAAAATAATTTTTATCATATTGAAAGTTTTGCAGCTGAAAGAGAATGTTATTTGCTGACCTTGTATTCGTTGAAGTCAGTGTCATCGAGTAGCTGTTGATTGTCAGTGTGAGTCCTGCGTGTGGGGTCATAGGTCGAAGATGCCCCACTGACGCTGGAGCTCTTGGCGTCGTTCATGTCCCCCTCTCCCTCATAGAGGGGACAACCGGCGATGAACAGCATCTTCCAATCACAAACAATCTTAGCAGGAACCAATCTACAAAAATTATACATGTATTTAGAGGAGCTATAAATGTATGAAAGTTGATAATTGGGCTAGTTTTTTTCTTTCTATTCTCGTAATTCAGATTGCATTATATTATCATAATGATGTTGTTTACCCCTGTGTGAGGTCCCTATAGTGAGCCATCTTAGTAGCAAAGTCCAGCATTTGCATCAGAATGCCCTGGCAGAGAGCGTAGTTCTTGGCGTAGTTCAGCTTGGCCTTTTCAGCCAAGTTCTTCTGATAGAGCTCTCTATGAAACTGGAGCCGCTTCTGGTTCTCCACTTCACTCTGCTTAGCAAGTTGCTATAATAAAAGAAAGGGAGAGAGAGAGAGAGAGAGGAGAGAGAGTTTATCACACTGTGTGCTACTTTGCTATACATATAGCCAAGAATTTTTGACGGATCTTAATTACATTCCTGCTATATACAGCAATAACTTACCACTTCTCTATCGAGAGCGTCCTGGAACTCCCTCAGCCTGGCCTCCTCAAGCTGCTGCTGACGGAAGATCCGATTATTTCTAATGGTGTCCTTCTCCCTCCTGATCTGCATGAGCTGAGTGGCTATCCGTCTCTCTTGCTGACACTGGCGCATAAGACGCTCAATTAGCATTTTTTCACGTCTTTCCTCCTAATAATACGACATCAAGTAGTTATTGTAAAAATTACATTTTGTACATGAATTCTCCCCCTCAACATGCACAAAATACCGTATAGCCGGAAATATTGGCGGTTGAGCCCAAAATCGCTATTACAAGAATATTAGCGGATTTAAATTTGGCAGTTTGGTACAGGATCGCCATACATATATGCAAGCAGGAAATTTTGGCGGATTATAAATTTGGCGGTTGTAACATAGACCACCAAACCGCCAAATTTTCCTGCTGTACGGTATTATGTAAGCTTACCTCTTGTTCATGCATGGCCTTGAGCTGCTCAACAAGCACCTTTCTCCTTCGCTTCTCTCTCTCCTCCCTTGCCACTAAGCTGTCCTGGACGCGCCTCTTGATCTGTGCCACATAGTCTGCCGTTGGTCCCGTGGCCGTGGCCAGACTCTGATGATCTGCATCTCTTCTCCTATCCTCACCACCACCACTCTCTGTCCCCTCTCCATCCTGGCCCCGGGCCCCAGACACAGTGGCCACACTTCCCCTCATCGATGACTCAAATTGGTCAATGCTAGCTCTGGTCTCTGCTGCAATAGCCTTGCTCCTAGCAAGTCGTACTCTCTCAGTCGCTAATAGTTCAGCAGTTTGTTGACTGGAGGTGGGGTGCGGTGATTTTGGTTTTCTGCTTGCTGATTTGGACGAGGTGATGGGCTTTAGTTTGGCGTACATATGAGTTTGCCTCTCTCGCACTTGGCACGACTTTTCCAGTGATTTCTGACATGCCTCCTTCCTCTCTTCGTGTAGCCTGAATAATAATTAAGTATTTTTTGGCCTAAGCATTATTTTTTGACATAATAATATATGAAGTCTTGGAGGAAGCATAATTCTAAGTCTAGCTATATTAATTCATAGATTCTTTTATCTATGGTTAATTTTTAGTGAGAAATATGTATTCTTCACATAATTACGAAATATTTTTCTTCATGTCCTCATGTAATGACACAGACTATATAAGAAAAATGATCATCTCAAATATTTTTCATTGATTAATCAGATTCCTGACCTACTTTACCCTACAATACCTTCCAATACCTTATAATACCTACATTAATTACCATTATAGTTTTGGTCACTCAGAGGTCTGAGGCTGTGGCAAGCGAAGTGAAATAGTGGATCTCCAACTGACCAATTGGATTCCCGACCTATTTTACCCTACAATACTTTACAATACCTACAATACCTACATTACCATAAACAAATACTGTGATCTGATTGGTCACTCAGAGGCCCGAGACTGTGACAAGCAAAGTGAAATAGTGGACCTCCAACTGATCAATCAGATTCCTGACCTACTTTACCCTACAATACCTTACAAAACCTTACAATACCTACAATACCTACATTACCATATAGTTTATCTTCCTAGCTGTATGTCACAGTGTGCATGCAGTAGCACAAACTTTGAACCTATATTTCATGCTAACAACAATGAAATTTCTCATCTAAGGTAAATTTGCATCCCGATGAATTTTTTATAATAATATTATTATACTTTTCTCACCTTTTCTCACTGGCCTCCTTCTCCCTTGCCACTAGCTGTTCGTGCTGACGCTGCTTCTGGTGAAACTTGTTGATGAGTGTTTGGAAGTTGAGGTCTACCTGTCTGGGCGTCTGCTGCTTCAGCTGCTCCTGGAAGATTCCCGTCTCAATTCTCTCTAGTTTAACTTTACCCGACGGACGCATACACTCCAGACTCTGACCGGTCAACTGCCTTTGCTGAGGAACATGACAGAAATAAAAATATAATTAAAATTCAGCTGTTGGGTCCCAAATTGTTATTGCGATAATTAATATAGATGGATTTTAATTTGGTAGTTGGAATTTATCTTACCTTCTTCCTATTGAGAGCTACAAAGAGCTGGTACATGAGCCTCGTGGCCACTCCTGGTTTCTCAGTCATAATGTCCCTAGCCTATACAGATAGCACAAAAAATATCATACCACCATAATAAATTGTGTAATAGCTGCTCTATTCATACCATGTTGATATTGAAAGGAATCTCCAGCAGTCTGAAGGTTGGCTCAAGCCTCATAAAGTTATTCAGTTTAGCTTCTGAGCTCCTGAAAATTTTCAAGGTTCACAAGACTTAGTATGTTTAATAATAATAATAATATTATACCAACCATTACAAATATGCATGAGTTATTCACAGTAATGCCCCCCAGGTAAGGACACTGATTGTCTGAAACAATATTTTTTCGTTGATTATGAGCTACATTTTGGTCTTTATACCAGTTCCATAACTATTACTGTTACAAAGATATGCTTTTGCTATACTATGACATGTAAGCATCTTTGAGGAAACTTGGTATGTCTAACATGTTCAGGACCATGGTAGCTGCTTTCATCTGCTCAAGAGCTACATTTTGGTTTTGTTCCAGCTTCCATTGCTGAGATACACTTTGGTGCGCGCCGCGGTATAGAATTAATGATATTCATAGCTTTTAATTAATTACGTCACGGTCTGTACATTCCAACGTGAAAACCATACGCGTTTTGCTACCAGAGGAGGTTCGACAGGGTCAAAAGGTCAGCAATAACCCTCCGTTAACGAGCATTCTTGTACTTTGACCCCGAATTTAGACAGTCCTGATTTATCATGGTGACAGGCGCTGCTTTCTCCAAGGCGGATGATAGACATTTTAGAAGTAATCGGCGGCTTTTCTATGTCATCATTCTCGCTACAGCAGCTTGCCTTGCTGTTCAAGGTCACAAAGGTCAGCCATATGGTAGCCTAGAAAATCGTTCACGAAGGGTACAGGGCTCGAACTAGTATTAGACACGACGAAAAACATGATAGAAATACTTTCGTAGCAAGATAGCTGGGGTACAGTGGAGAAATTAATACTCCCATACAAACATATGGGAGCACGTGATTAGCTAATTGTGACCTTTTGACCCTGACGAACCTCCTCTGTTTTGCTACCCCCTGTCCCAGCTCAATAAATAGCATTTTCTGGGAGGTACTATCGATAACGGGGCTAGACGGTGTCAGGGGTATCCCCTCTGGCACCTGCAGCTGAAAACTGCACATGGTCCTGGCATATATGGCTTTAGGGTCGCCCAGGTTCCTCCCTTGAATACCCCCCATCCCTGGAAGTATGCCTGCGGTAATGTCCGCAGGGTCACTCCAAAACGGATCACCGAAGCTGCGGCACCTCGGCCCGAGGGGAGGGATGATTGGAACTATTTTTATTTATTTTTTTTCAAATTTTCAAATGATCCTAATAGTAATATTTAATATTGAAACAGGCCCACTATAATAATGATACACATAATTTGAAACATTTACCTTGCAGAAGAGAAGTGAGGGAAGTCAGTCTGTAGTCCGTGTCGATGCAGTACCTCACCAAACAAGTAGCCATTGGAGAACTGCTCAGCAAATCCATCACCAGCTGCATATCACATGACAAACGAGCTTGTTTTGACTTCTCTTTGCATTTTTAACGCCATGACTTACTTAGCCTTGGTTCTAAATGAACCTCTTCGTTCAACCACCGACACAAAATGTCCGTCATCTCTTTCTACTCGCCCTCTCACCACGCGTAGCCTGAAACCACTCTGCCCGCCATTTTGTTTTTCCCTTCTTAGTTGCCAGGGGCAACATTGGATTGATTACGTAATTCCCCTGCTACTCGGCGCGCGCTGGCAGGCCTCACATGCACAGTGCACCTTTGTACGAGCCCCTCCCACACTAATCTGTGTAATACATGGCTTCCCTAGAGATCCCTGGGCAACCCAAGAGATGGGGAAACGAGAGTACTAACTTCTACCAAGCCTCGTATACGCTGAGCCCCGGGGCAGCTAGCAGGGACAAGGTATACAGGTGCCATGGGAGCCAGTATGCCAACAGCGGACACTTCCATCTAGGAACAAAGGCTATCAACTTGTGAGTGTTTGATCTGCAAGTGCTTGATTTTACTAGAATATAATTTCATATGTCCTGATTGCAGGAATCCTCCCTTGGATCAGTATGGGACACCAAGTGCAAGAAAGCTAAAATCTGAGGATCAGCGACTCCCCAAAGCATTGACCACCGGGGTAGTGCAGTAAGTCGTTAATAACAATATTTTCCTAAATCTCTGAGTCACTTACTTTTTAATCTTGCAGGGAGCGCAAGATGAGTCCAGACAAACCAGTCAACTTGTACCAGTCACATGACCAGAGCTTCACTGGCTACGCTATGGCCAAGGCTCCACTGAAAAGGCCCACATTGGAAGATGCTACCGGAGCCGACGCTCTAGCTAGGTCACTCAATAAAGCATTCTACATCACAAGTTATCAGTCTGAGATCACAAGATATGCTCCCTCAGGTACTGTATAACATTGTTAGACATGTATTGTACATGATTATGATTTAGAAAACCAAAGGGCTCTAGACCTGTATAGGATCCCAAGCAGTTCTTATGCTTCCAAAATATGACTTTAATAATATTAAAATTTTGTCACAGGTGGTCGTCGTCGGAGTTTATCTGAAGGCAGTGGCCCACAAGGTGCTGAGGCTGCAGGTAGCAGCATGAGCGGTGGTGAAGTAGGAACATTATGTGATAACTTTGAAACGAGAAGAGGCCATATACCTCAACTGGTGGGATCCCAGCGTCGCAAACGCATCACCAGCGCCCCTCCTGTACGATCAATTACAACAGTGCAGCCAGCTGCTTCATCAAGCACTAATTACCAGGGGTTGTCATTGGCTCCCCCCTCACCCCTCCAAAGGAGACGAAGCTTTTCTGCTGTACAGCAGCAGTTTCCATCCAGAGCTGAGATGCTAAAGGAGATATTCACTGTGTACCCTGCCCCCCAGCCAAGGCCTGTGAGCAAGTGGAAGAACAGACCCTCCAGTGCTGTCACTCTCAGGGCTGGAAAAATACCAAACTTGAGAAAAACGAATCCATGGGTGTAGTTAGTGACTAACCATACCAACTTCATCCACTTTTTAATGTCATTGCAGCCACCCCATTCTTATACTCTATACTATAGCTAATGTTTTGTATTCTGAATATTTGGAGTATGTTGAGCAGATATGTAGTCTAGAACTTGTGTACTGTTAATTACTAATTACAAACAATAATAAATAATTCATAGAAGCCCTTGCAACATAAAAATTGAATAAATTCATATTCAAGTCAAGAACCATAGACCCTGCTATACATACACCAAGAATCATCTTCAGTATACTCAAGTCAAACCATATTTACTATGGAGGACACTACTAATGCTACAACTTTGGCTGCTACTGACTCTCCAGTCACCACAGTAGGGCTGGACACCATCACCTTTCCCCCTTTTCCTCCTTCCCCTCCTCTCTCTCCCTCAGCCTCACCTGGAGGACCACCAACTGACAGCACCAGTTTCAGCAGCCCTGTCTCTGTCCTACCCCTTGTCATTTCCCTAGCCACTCTAGTGACTATCATCATTGCAGCCTGTATCATCTACAGAAATAGGCAAAACAAGAGAAGCAGAGAGCTAGCCAGGCAGCTCAGGGTGACTGAGAGAAAGATCGACGTCATTGGTAACTTGAAAGCTAAAAAGGAGCAGGAATTGCTGGGGCTGACTATTGGTGGTAAGAGAAGGGCTGAATATCTTCCCCCAGCTACTGCACCCTGCTCCAGCGCTACCTCCCTAGAGACTCACGCAAACAGAAATTTGGGAGTAAAGTTCACCGTACCAGTGCAACACATAATCTCACATCATGTGAAGGAAGGAGATCACGAACAAGCTACATGTACAACTTCATCGACGGAATATGAACTAAAAGTTTGCGAGGCTAGTATTGAAGCGAATAAAGCACCTAGCTCAATGGGAACTAGCACGTACACCAGCACCCAAAGCCAAGAAGGGAAAGAGAATGAAGGTGGCTCTTCTTCATACTACTGCTCGACTTGTCAGGGCAGCACTGCAACTGGCTCTAGTAAAGATGAAACTGAACGTAAAAGAAAGGAGGTGGAAGTGGGCAATTCTAGCTTGGCAGTGGAGTGTGAGACCATTCCCACGGCTAGCTCCCTCAGTACGGTCATCGGCACCGTGCTGAGTCAGCCAAATCACGTGACGAGGAGTCAATCAGAGCACCATCACGTGAATCCCAACAAGCGGCCAAAACGTCTCTCAACCATATCCGCCTGGACTCAGGTACAAAACTACTCCCACCTTGTCAGAAATTTCCGCTACGGCTCAAAATATCGCTCGACTCACCCAAGCAACGGCAACACAGCATCAAAGGCAGCAGCTACAAATAGTACAGTCCCCCACAGTGGTTCGTGGGGTGCGACCAATCACATCTACTCAACCATCAACCCGCCTTCTTTGCCTACAGCTGCGACCGCCGCCACGGAGGTTAGCTTCTACCCTGTGCCCCCACCACAGAGCTACGGCAGTAGGACCATCAGCTCTTCGAGGAGAGAGGAAGGGAGCGGACGACCCAATACCCCCGTCAGCCACGTGACCGATACAACCACTACTGATACGGACGGAGAGAAAGAAAAATGGGTGTGACCCAAATTGGATGAGGGTATCAACTGCCTATATATACTGTGAAAACTGAATGTAATTAATTGTCGCTGCTAATAATATTATAGGTGTACAACACACAAAATTAGAAAATTGTGTACTAACTCAGTTGACTGTATAATGTGCCATAATATTATTATAAGTCGTATTAAAATTAAATTTTGCTAGACAGAATTGTTAATAACAGAACGTAGAATAAAGATTAAGTTATCTGATAGAGACACAGCTCTCACTTTGATTTCTTTTGAGCGTCCAGTAGTTCAACTGTCAGTGGCTTCCCAGGCATTTTAGTCAATTCTGGCTCATTTTCAAGCAGTTCATCAGCCATAGCTACAAAAATAAGAAAAAAAGAAATGTTAACTTTTCTCAGACGAGACACTTCAAGAATGCCCTCCCAAGCTCTCTCCAGGCAGTGAGATTACACATGGGGAGGGGGCTTCCTCCTTCCTAACTGAACGGTAGTATGGTGCTTGTTCTTACCTATTACTCTTTCCATCTTATTGCCCCAGGCCATATCAGCCTGGTAGCCGACAACAAACGTCAGAGGGATCAGTGGAGCTATCACCAGCGGATGCTTCGTACGAGCAAACCTAATGTAATGAATACACAACACATCAACAAAATCTAATTATCATCCCAGAGTATGCTTAGGCATACATAGAAATTTTTGATGGGGGGGGGGGCGGCACATCTCCAAATAGATAGCACCCTATATAAATTGTGTATATTATATCTATTGATGTATTTCTTACCCAGCCAGTAGTCCAACTCCAGTTAAGCCATAGAACCAGCTCCACCATGTCATTCTCTCTCTGGCCATTGCCAGTTGCTGGGCAACCATCCTCGCTCTCATCTGCTGCTGCATCTCAAGCTGACGACCAAGCTAAGTGCAATTAGAAGGGGGAGGGGCAATCAATAAAATAGGGCGGGGCAACTTGACTCAATATATAGCCCATCCATGATTACATGATATTAATACATTTACCATCCAAAAGCACTATAATTATGCATCACATAGACCCCCAATTTATAAATAGGACTGTACTGGCCATGCTGTAGCTGGCACCCAGACTAGACTATAATTTGTTCTTGGGCCTGACCTGCATCTTTTGCGTTGCTAGCATAAATTCTTGATTCTTTTTGAAGTTTTCATCCATGATGGACGACATCTGCTTTCCTAAGACACTACCCATCTCTCTGCTGCTTTTCTATAATAATATACTTCTCTGACGATCACTACAGTTTTTTTGCACTTTGTACTGGTGATGCAATACATCCAGAGCTGGGGAGGTGGGAGTGGTCTGGTACACGAGACTATATATATATATGGCGCCACGCCATGGCGCGTGCGCGCATGATAAGTGGGCGGTGCGCGTAAAGGTGAAAAGGCGGGGTCATATCATGCACAGAGAAGATGAACAAGCGGATCAGAATTGTGATCGTCTGCTTTGTCCTGCTCCTATTGGCGGCTTTTCTTCGAATCCAACTGACGTATGAGGACAAGAGCGAACATCATGGGCGCGGGCCGCCCAGTGTACTCATCAATAGCGATACCAGAGAACTGGCAGCTGAAAAAAGGTACAAAACCGCCATGATCCGCGAAGATAATTTCACTGATCACCGAGGTTATTTGATCTGACCGATCTAAAGTGATTTTTGGTCCAACCTGCATGATATTAACTTCACTCCCTATTCTGTGACTCCTATGTTTAGATTAATATTTAAGCCACACCTCCCTATCAATTGAATGCACACTTTGCATGGCATTGTAAATAACACTGCTTTGTGCAAATCATGTACTGTATTCAGACAATCATAATATTATTGTGTAAATATACAATGTATTTGATACGGACACATGTTCTCTCTCCCCCTCTCTGAAGGCACAAGCTGATGCAAGTACCTCAACTTCACATGTCTCTCAACAATGATTCACGGATGGCCCAAAATCAGCACCTAAACTCTGTGAAGAAATCACAAAAACCCATTCTCGAAAAACCTGCTCAGCCAGTCCATAAACTTCCGTCTCCACCGCCACTCTCAGCACACTTCACAAATCTGACAATCGAGCAAATTCAATCGATTAAGAAATTTGTCTTTTTCATCGGCTACGGTAGGAGTGGCCACAGTGTGGTAGCAAGTCTGATGGATGCTCATCCAAACATGATCATCGCAGACGAGTATTACCTTTTTGACAAGCTAGCTGGTGACAAAGGTCACAAGCGACGGAAACAGCTCAGCACCAGGTCGGGCCTATTTGACGAATTATACTGGAACAGCTACACATGTGCAAAGAGTGGGCGTAGAAATGCCTCGAGCGCTCACACAAAAAACTACCACCTCGGTGTCGAAGGAATGTGGCAAGGCAGATTCGACCAATTGAAGGTGATTGGGGAAAAAACGGGCGGAGCTACGGCCATGATGTACCACGAGGGTAAAGACAAATTCAAAACGATCTACAAGCAGCTTGAGAATGTGGCTGGAGTACCGCTCTATGCCATTCATGTTGTCAGGAATCCATACGATATGATAGCTACTGTCGCCCTGTACCACGCATCGGGCCACCCAAATGACTACAAAGTACCAGCATCAGTTGAGAATAAATTTGACGATTTGGATCAACTAACTAGAGCTACGGAGATTGTGCTGAGAAAAGCCAACGCCGTAGCCCGCATGAAAGCCGATAGCAAGCTAAATCTGAAACTGCTGGAGATCTACTTAGAAGATTTGATAGTGTATCCAAGGAGAGAGATGTTATCCATCTGTAAGTTTCTTGAGGTGGAGTGCTTTGAGGAGTACTTACGAGCGTGTGCGGCCAAGGCATACCCGAGTGCATCAAGGTCGAGGGACGTAGTAGCGTGGAACAGTGAACTGAAGAAAAAGGTGAACGCAGCGACCAAGAGATATGACTTCTTTAGCAGATACTCGTTCGATGGCTCATAATAATTATTTGCTACAATTTTTGTTATTATGTGTATATATCAGTATTTATTAATTATTAATGCTGTGTAATGCAGTCCAAGGTTTCATCGATCGCAAGAATTGGTCGACCTCTCATACCATGCTGATTCCTAAGTTTTGAGCGTACTTTGTACAAAATTTGTGGCGAAAATAGTTAGTAGATAGCTATAGAGCCCTCACTGCCTTCCTTAGGGAAATTTTTTTGGATGTCGAAATTGAATTTCAGATACGATAAAGGACAGCACAGCACAAATTGAAAATTAACAGAGATCGAAATTTGATAAGATGAAATTTTAAATTTTTAATGAAGTTTGCTTCACTTATCGGAAGTGCTAGAGGTTCTGGACACCTTTTTCAAGTCTTGCTTGACTTTCCACAACATTAGCTCCATACACGCACGAGAGTCCTCCAGACTATCATGACCACCGTCTAAACAGCATGACATCATCATTATGTCATTCTTATACTGATGACATCATCATTACATCACACTCACCAATGCTATCTTGAATGAACTTTTGCATGTACTCTGCCATTAGTGTCTTGAGAGCTCTCTTATAGGGAGGGCCCTTTCTGTGAGGGAACACTATCGCAGTGTCAACCACACAGCTGTGCATTACCTGCACATGAGTACAGCAAAAGAATCATTATTGCAGACCTGATTGAATATACATACATGTAGGTTTATATATCACCGTAAAAAAAATCATAATATTATTATGTGATGATATAGCCTTGTCCTCAGCTTTTAAGGGGCTGGAGACTGGAGACAATTCTATGATTGCATACCTTTAGTGATGTTAGGTCAGACTCTAGGCTGTGCCCCAGCAGGATAGTGTCGGTGAAGAAGAGTTTTAGCAGGTCAGACTGCACATCCTGAAGGCTAGTCTCCACTCCAACCATATCATCACTAGTAAGACCACTGAACCTGAGAGAGAGAGAGAGAGAGAGGGAGAGAGAGATGAAGTTTTTCACTCAGGGAACACTTTCCACACTCTACCTTGTGTTATAGTCGACAATGGGGTGGCTAGGCTTAACCAGTTTCTCATAGATTGGCTGAAGGGACATATTGATGACAGACACTCTAGTCAGCTGAAGACCGACAGTCGTGTAACACATCTCACAGTCCAATGCATACACCGAGGGATGGTAGGCGGGGTCAGTGGGTGGAGCTTCGGTAGTGACGTAACCTTTATCTAATGTGGGTCGTTCACCAGCTGTAACATGAAACTGGAGAGAGAGAGAGAGAGAGAGAGAGAGAGAGAGAGAGAGAGAGAGAGAGAGAGAAATGAGATTATGAAAGACTCCTACTCAATGAGATTAGACTAGAATACCATACCTTTGCAACTTGACAGCCAGCCGAGTCCCGTCGCCCCTGGCAACAAGTGTACTTTGACACCACTCCTTCACCATACTCTATAGAAACAATAGTACTCAATATCTCGAGTTCACTCTAATATTGCCCATTTCACCCACCTTTATTCTTAAATAGCCTCCCATAGTGGTAGACACACTCCTCAGGTCTCTGATACTGTCCACTGTTATAGATGATGAACATCTTACTGCACCTGCAGCAGCGGTGCTCCATGGCGTTTGGCCCGATGGGTCTAATCTCACTCGACTGCTGAGAGTTTCTGAGAATGGAGGCCTCCCCAGGCTTAGCCGTGGGCCGGGGGTAGCCATTCTCACGAAGCTGGTCCTCTGAGAGCACATAGTTCTGCATGTGACTGTAGAACAGTGGGGCTGTGTACATGTGTGCGTGTGCGAAAAAGACAAAAAAGTGGGCAATTTTTGATTTTTAAAGACTCAGTACTATGTACATAGATTAATTGGATATCTTCAAGAAGGACCTCTCTCCCTCCATCCAAAAAAACCAATGTTCCCATCTCTATTATATCAGGTACTACAATGTCATGTAAATGTATCTATCTTACCAGTTAGTTCAATTTCTCTCCTCCTGATAATGCTATACGTCGGCTTAGCAGGTTGTCTGCAGGTGGGAGGGGCAGCAGTGGGCGTGGCTTTCTTCTTTTTAGTGGTGGGAGGAGCTTTGGGTGTGGCCTTCTTCATCTCCATAGCAGCGTGCTTTGCCACTAGCGAGGTATACGACATTTGATTCTTCTTGTGCTGAGCGGCCACCTTTGTTAGATTGATGAGAGGTCCAGAGGGCAGGTACTGTGGACTGACGATTGTCTTCTTAGCACCAGAGGCCTCCTTTGGGAGTGCTGTGTCAGCAATATTACTAGCAATATCACCACTATGCTGTGAAGACTCTATTATATTATGACGACAGTGTGTAATGATATGCATGATAATCTACATGTACATGTACATAACTGTACATGTATATCACATCTCTCACCTTCATTCAAGTCATGTGAGACATCATCACTTGGTGTGGTGGGACTACTGGGTGTCATGTGACCAGTGGGTGTCATGTGATCAGTGGGTGTGGTTTGGCCACTGGATGATGTCGGACTGAAGGGGAAACCCCTGTTCTGTGTCGGAGTCTTGGCCAAGCGAACAGTCGGAGATTTGCGGTTGAAAACGCTCAGATCAAGCTGTGTTGGATGACCACTTCTCTTTCCATCGCCGCTGCCACTAGCTTGAACGCCATCAGATGATGACAAAGAACCTCTTGATTTCGATTTCTTCTTCTGTTTCTTTCCACCCTTCACCTTCTTGGACAAGCTGCCTCGTCGCTTTGTCTTAGCCACACCCACTCCGCAGAGAGCACTGTCAAAGGATATTCCCTGCGAGTAAGATACTTCATCCGAATCTGTCGCAGTACGTTCCTCTCTCCCTTCCTCTTCCAAAACTATCCTCTGAATGATGTCCGACACCACTGCAGCTCTCTCTCCCTCCTCTCTCTCACCATCACTCTCACTATCGCTTCCTCCAAACAGCTCCGTTGCTAGGTCTGCCGTATCCATAGGCTCCGCCCAAGATGAACTCTGACCCTCGCACAGTGTAGCTAGGATATCTTGTGCCGGCTCAGCACTTACATTCATCGTTTTAGGAGAATCAGCGGTAGCTGGAGAATCAGCGGTAGCTTCTTCTTTAGAACAAGGCCTCGCTTTAACTTTCTCGCCAACTGTTTCGTGAATGGAGGAGGGAGAGGGAGGTGTGGCATCACTGGAACGGCTGAATTTCTTGAGAGAATCCAAAGTTACTGACAGCTTCTTCATGCGAGAAAGGGCAGCCTGTCCACCACGTGTAGTATTGCCAGTAGGCTTACTGACAACATCCGTAGATGTTGCCTGATTCGGTGATTCTTTCATTTCAGATAATTTCCTTGTGGCACTCGGTTCAGCTGTAGCACTGCTGCACATGTTCACGCTAGGAGTTGAAGATAAACTGGCAGGCCTGGACTTCATGATAACATCTTTCGATTCAGAGAGGGAGTCACGTTGCGATGACTCAGCACTCAAAGCACCATCTTTAGAATGTCTGGCTTTCTTTGGCAGATGTTTATCTTTCTTCAATTTGCTGTTTTTTACTTTCTTTGAGTCAGCTACTTCTCTAGAACCTGGCTGCTTATCAGTGCTACTGGAAGAAGGCGGAGTCTGATGCTGATCGACTTTAGGTAGCTTCTGACTAATAAGCTCCTTAGAGGCAGGATTAATACTAGCAGCAGTAGATGAAGGCAGTCGATCCATTTCTGCCAATTTTTGGCTAAAATGATCCCCAGAGTCAATCTTTGTCATACTCGCTTTCGATGGTATTTTCTTTTTGGAATGAGCTTTCCTCGATTTGACCTTGCCGACCTCTGCTCCCTCTACTGAAGAAGTAGATGATTTCTTTGAGTAGAACTGAGAGCTACTGAACACTGCTGCAGCACTATGCTGTGGGGCAGGAGATTCTGAAGCTGCTGTCACACTAGATGAAGTTTTTACTCCAGAATCCATAGCAGGAGTCAAACTGGTATCACCACCAAAGGAACTCTGTAGCTCAGCTTCCAGTAATCTCCATCCTTTTAAGTTCTTCTTTTCAGCTCCTCCAGTTGCTGTCTTATCCACCAGTGTCTTCCCCTCTCCTCCCCCTCCCTCCATCTTAAGTATCTTTTTCCCTCTCTCTTCCTCTTCTCCACCAGCCCCAAGAAGATGGCCACTCTCTTTCACTTTCTCTGTCTCGCTGCCATCTTCTTTGTGCTCCTTCATAGCCGCTTCTTTTAGCTGTGCTAGTCGAGCCGCTGTCTGGTTTCTGATCCTCTTCAGAGCCAAGGTGCTCACATTCATGTAGATCATGCGATTCGAGGCACGCTGAAACAACACCTTCTCTTCATCCAGGGCCTGCAAGAGAGACAAAGAGGGGTGGAGAGAGAGAGAGAGAGAGAGAGAGAGGGAAGGAGAGAGAAGCTATGTATCCATATTTCTCAACAAGTTAACTGTCTACCTTTTCATAGGCTTCCTCGGGTTGAGGGTCGATCTTGAGAAACTCGTCGATGAAGGAGTCTAAGAATCTCTGCCTGACCTTGGTGGGGATTTTAGCGTTGGGGGTCAGGGCAAGTTTCGGCCTCTTAGCAGCAGGGGCCTGGGGGGGGGGGGGAGTGGGAGGGGGGAGGTAGACTAGAATTTGAGTTAGATTTCTTAAGCTAGTCTCACCTCCTCTGATGGTTTTGCCAGTCTCTTCTTGCCCATGTACACTGCACTCTGGTCAATACTACCTCCAAACTAAACAATCAACATCATCACTAATTTTTTTGCATACAATTATTTGGCACATACAACTTAATTACAACTAAGTTACTTACATTAGAGCTGGCAGAATGAGTTGCTGTGTGAAGCTTAACTGGTTCTCTCACAACCTGTAGTGGAGAAATGCATTCAGTCAAGTAGTCAGCAATAAGCGTAAAGGGTAATGTTGGTAAAGTTAGTAATTTTGGTGCTATAGGCGACGGCAGCGACAAGGGTAATGTTGGTAAAGTTGGTAAAGCGTCCGACAAAATGATAATTTTATGCAGGACGGCATCGGTAAAGTTGGTAAAATTAGTAATTTTGGTGAACTGTAGGCGACAGCAGCGACAAGGTAAAATTGGTAAAGTTGGTAAAATCGGTAAAATTAGTAATTTTGGTGAACTGTAGGCGACAGCAGCGACAAGGTAAAATTGGTAAAGTTGGTAAAATCGGTAAAATTAGTAATTTTGGTGAACTGTAGGCGACAGCAGCGACAAGGTAAAATTGGTAAAGTTGGTAAAATCGGTAAAATTAGTAATTTTGGTGAACTGTAGGCGACGGCAGCGACAAGGTAAAATTGGTAAAGTTGGTAAAATCGGCATCCAACAAAAAATTTAAATTTGTGCAGGACGGTGTCCGACAAAATGATAATTTTATGCAGGACGGCATCCGACAAAATGATATGGTTATGAATGTTTGTGGATTGTGTTATTTAGTGTTATCAACAGTTATGGAAGGAGGCCATTATTGGTTGAATCCAATTGCAAATCATGGATTCCACATTCATCAACTAAAAGCCAACTGCATGGACTTCATCTATACACACCGTACACGTACCTTAGTGTTGGAATGAGCGACACGCTTCTTCTTCAAACTGACATCAACAAATTTCTTTTCTGATTTCTGTAGCAATAATATAATTATTTTATTAATCAGAAAGGGGTTCACGTTAATTAACCACATCATGTGACATGTACGTGGCAATATACCTGTGGTTTCTTATCCAGTGTGTCAGCTATCTTATCGGAGGCTGATGATGTCTCCCCAGCCGTAGCTGTCGTCGTTGTCGATGGCAACGCCGGCACGGCAGTGATCTTCTTAAACTCTGCCTCAATCCAAGCAAGCTCCTCAGCGTTCAATATCCCCGTCTCCATGGCAATACCATCACCATCGTCACCATCATCTTGAATATCATTATCACTATCGTCGGACATTTTCCCGCTGTCGCCAAATATTTCCTTCTCCGTTACAAGCATGCTCTCTAGTGCAGCTACATCAGCAGAAACTTCAGCTTCACTAGGATCAGGCAGCGCATCCACAACTAGCGGTGGTGGTATGGTGTCTAAAATAGCAGGCACCTCATCTTCAGATTTTGCTGGTGTGCTTGTCGATGGTTCTCTGGTTGGTTGATAGTTGGAGTCGACTACTGTAGCACAATTCTCAGGTGCGTAGCTAGGCAACGAGGACGTAGTGGGAGGGGGAGGAGTTGGGGGTGTGGCAGTGGCAGTGGTAGTGGTCGTTGTCACTGCTACCTGTTCGCTGGAGACCTCTGGAGGTGATGTAATCATGATGTCACCGGAAGGTGGACCACCTCCTTTATCATCATTATTAGCATCGCCACTGGTACTACCGGAGTCTAGTCCACTGCCGTAAAAACTAGCGATTTTCCCTATCACTGCAGATACTTCAGAGACAAACTTCTCGTTAGCCTCAGCTTGACCTGCGATACCCTCCTCCTCCTTTGATGAAGCAGGCTGATCAGATTTTGGCGGTCCATCTTGCAGCTGCTCTTGTGGAGCTTTTTCACCGACAGTATCAGTAGAAGCTGGTTTATCAGTGCCAGTGCTATCAGTGGTGGATGTGGTAGCAGCAGCTGGGGATGGATCTGTTCGAGGAGGGGCTACAAGTCGAGAACGAAGCTTAGGCAGCTTCTTCGCCACCGATTTAGCTGGGGAGGGAGAGAGAGAGAAAGAGATCCCTCAAATTTGGCGGTGATGTGGGGAGGGGGGGATAGGCATAGATTTATAATCTATGGGATAGGGGACTCACTGGCTGGTTTGGAGTGTCTGTAGTGGCAGTGAGGTCTGTGACAAAGCCCGTGCTCGTAGAACGGACACACCACGCCGCGGAAATAACCAGCAGAGTGGAACATCACTGATGTGGCATCAGCTGTATAAGAAAGGTCAAAGGTGAAATTGTGCACCACGTGGGTGACTATAATCAACAGGGGCACCGCCCATACCTGGTTGGAAGTGATGGCTGAAAGTCATGAAAGTATTGATAAGGCAGGCAGCCAGGCGGTGTCAGTGGACATGGACGCCATGATTGATGAGATCCTGGCGAGGAAGGGACCTAAGAAATATCAGGATGGACTATCAGAAGACAACTGGGAGCAGGTAGGCAGGCAGCTCTCCTCCTCCCCCCCCCCCCCCCCCCCCCCCCCCCACCAATAATATACTTTACATGAGACATGCGATGCTTATGTGGTAGGGAGAGTTTCCATGGAACAAAAGAGCTTTTCAACCTACCACCCCTAGTTCTCAAGGCTAGGCACCTATGTGGCTCTGCCTTTTGCTTAAATTAGGTTTGCCTGAGCAGGCAGTGAGATGGTTTTCCCCTTAGGTTTGGATTGGTAGTAGAAGATAAACCTACTGAATTTTCATGAAATTGCATATGTGTTTGTGCAGGAGATGGAGCACATCCCATTCTTCATGACAAAGCCGCCTGATTCCATCGATCCAGACAAGGACACTGCACTGTCAGCACTTCAGCAGCTCAAGTACGAGACTAGCACGGCTGAGGGGAGAGCCATGGCTCACAAGGAGGAAGGGAACGAACACTTTAAGACGAAGAAGTACAAGCTAGCCGTTGAGGAGTACAGTGCTGGGATAAGGGAGAAGTGTTCGGATGGAAATCTGAACGCTGTGCTCTACTGCAATAGGGCAGCCGCCCAGTTTCATATAGGTGAAGTGTTCTCTCATGAAAGGGAGAAAGAGAGAGAAACGGATAAATTTAATCGTTAATTGTCATTGATCCATTTTGCAGGAAATTATCGATCGTCTATCACTGATGCCACTCAAGCTAAGAAACTCAAGCCAGATCACATCAAAGCCTATCACAGAGGTACTGGAATGAGGTGTATACTGGTGGTGGAATGGAATGGAATTTTCTGACCATGTTGCCTAGGTGCTCTTGCCTGTCAAAAGTTGCAGCGCTATGGAGAGGTGATAGAGTGGTGTGATGAAGGACTCAGGGTGAGTGCCTCTTCTCTCTCTCCCTCCCTTTCCCTCTCTCTCTTTCTTTGTGTGAGGCTTATCTGCACACATGTCACTCACTCCAAAGGTTGACGCTGAAAATACCAGTTTGAAGGAGCTCAGAGCTAAAGCTACCAAGGAGAAGGTGTGCACAGAGTAAATTTGAATAATTATTATAACAGTACAGCTAGTCCACTTTTCCCCCCTCATGCATGCACCCCCTCTCCCACACATGTGATACATTTTTCAGAAAAAACAGGAGAGAGATGAGCGAAGGCAAGCAGCTGCTGCGAAAACCAAACTATCAGAAGATCAAAAGCTACTAGCAGCAATTAAAGTAAATATAATAGGGGCTGCCCAAATATGATTCTATGAGAAAATCATGGTGATTTTGTTATAGTCTCGAGGCATCCGATTGGCTGATGATGATGTAGTGGAATCTGGGGGAATTCCCTGTTTGAGCCTGGAAGGTCCCCATCCCTCGGGTGAGAGGGTTCACCTCGACGGCCAGGGTCAGCTAATCTGGCCTGTGCTACTCCTCTACCCCGAATATGGACAAACGGACTTCATAGCTGCCTTCAATGAAAACCAGAGGTACTTATCAATAGAATTGGTTATAAACATTTATGCAGCTTTTAGACTGTTGCACCAATCACAAAAATGATCAATAAATTATTTATAAAAATTATATAGTAACTTTGTGATTTTTTGTGTCCACTATTATTATGCCAGTTCCCAGCTTTTTGTTGATTATTGCTGTGACTGTTGCTGCAGATTCTGTGATCACATAGCTGTAATGTTTGGTGAGGAGCCCCCTCCCTGGGACAGAGACAGACGCTACACTCCCTCCACCATTGAGGTCAGTATATACACAGCTACTATTAATTTTTTTTATCTCCCATGTAGCAATATCCACAGTATTTGATTGAGATTTGAAATTGACAATCCAGCCAGAAATTTTCACCATGAGAAAATTTTCACTCATTTTGTACCCATTTTGCTGGTGAATCTGCACATGCTTATTGAACTTTTTTGATGCCCTGTGTATAATATACTGTACCTCATGAATTTAACTCGATTGTTGTAACTATCGTTGTAGGTCTACTATGAGAACCAGAGTCGTGGAGGTTTGACCCTCGTGACCCTTGAGTCCAGCCTGGCCCAAGCCCTCTCCTCTTCTGGGTACAGGGTCGTCAATGGAACTCCTTCATTCATTGTCCTAGCAGCTAGAACTGACTTTAGAGAACAATATCTGAGAAGAAATGCATAGCTCTGGATAACATAGTCTATGTTTGCACAAGTATGTTTGATGTAATAATCATGGGATAATATGCATGAGTTATTCATATATAGTAATGCCTCAATCCATGGCCAGATAAGGACACTGATCATCTGAAGAATAATATGTTCGTTGATTATGAGCTACATTTTGGTCTTTGTTCCAGCTCCATAACTATTTACAGTAGAACTTCCGAATAACGGACACATTGGGAGCAGGCCTTTTGTCCTTTATATGGAGGTTGTCCTTTTACAGAAGCGGAGACAATTTTACATAATAATAATTATAATATTATAGTCTACACATTATGTAGCTATTATAGCTGCAGAGGTGACTGGAGAAAGAATCAACAGGAAAGCAGCTAGGATATGAGTCTACTTCAATTTATTTATAAGTACTGTGTATGTATGTATAGACCACACTATACTTGAATTGTATCATGCAACCAGACCCCACCGGAAGCTGGCCTCTGGTCGACTGGTCATATCATATCATGGTGCCAGCAATTACGTCACTGGCCGCGAAAAGGGGTGTGGCTTCCTGGCCGTCCGCTATTTAGAAGTAAAATTATACTGAAAGGTTCAATCGGGTCCGAACAATCCGTCCGTTATAGTGAATTGAGAGGTTGTCCGCTCCTCGGAGGTTCGTAATGTACTAAGTCTATGGCAAATTCAATCCGTTCCATAGCGGTTGTCCGTTATATAGTGGGTGGTCGCTCCAGGGAGGGTCCGTTATGAGAAGTTCCACTGTACAGTTTCTGAATAATTATTGTGACATACATTAGGCCAAGCAAAGTTAATTAATAGTTTCTCAGGCCCGCCCGCATCAAATTTTGAGAAAGCAAGACTTTTTTATTTATTTTTCACGTGAGCAGTCACGTGCTAATTAATTTGATTAACAGACAAAAATTGGAATATACACGGTAAAGAGTTCATGAAACTAACTGTTTTCTGGCATCTCGAGACAGTTTGGTTGACATCTCACAACTGAAGTCTCCATGAAAGTGGTATTTAGCCAGCAGCTAGCTAGCTATTTTCTTCAAAGATGATGACGTCATCTGGTGCAGGCTAAATCTTGTCATCTTGCAAGGTTAGTACGACTGATGAAACTTTTCTCTACTAAATAGAAAGCTAAACTTGATTGTCAGGCTAGATATTCTCTCTGGTTGGACTTTAATACTTGTATTTCAGCACTAGCTTGTGTATCAACCACGTGCAACACTAGCGAAAATGGGCGTGGCCATTATCGCCACGCCCATTTTTCATTAAAAAATAAAATAAAAAGCCGCCTCCCGCATGGGTTTTGAAATTTGAAAGCCTGAGAAACTAGTAATTAAGTTTGTTTGGCCTTATTATATTCTTTGAAGAAGCTTGGTCTGTATATGTATGGCATAGTATAACATGTTCAGGACCATGGTAGCTGCTTTCATCTGCTCAAGAGCTACATTTTGGTTTTTGTTCCAGCTCCATAGCTCTTTCCGTTGCTGAGATACACTTTGGCGCGCGCCGCGGTATAGAGTTAATGATATTCATAGCTTTTAATTAATTACGTCACGGTCTGTACATTCCAACGTGAAAACCATACGCGTTTTACTACCCCCTGTCCCAGCTCAATAAATAGCATTTTCTGGAAGGTACTATCGATAACGGGGCTAGACGGTGTCAGGGGTATCCCCTCTGGCACCTGCAGCTGAAAACTGCACATGGTCCTGGGCATATATGGCTTAGGGGTCGCCCAGGTTCCTCCCTTGAATACCCCCCATCCCTGGAAGTATGCCAGCTGCGGTAATGTCCGCAGGGTCACTCCCAAACGGATCACCGAAGCTGCGGCACCTCGGCCCGGGGGGAGGGATGATTGGGACTATTTTTATTTTTTTTTTCAAATTTTCAAATGATCCCAATATTATTATTATTGAACACAGTTCACCAAAATTGCTAATTTTACCAACATTAATTGCCCTTTTCGCTGCCGTCACCTAAAGCACCAAAATTACTAATTTTACCAATTTTACCTTGTCGCTGCCGTCGCCTATAGTTCACCAAAATTACTAATTTTACCGATTTTACCCTTGTCGCTGCTGTCGCCTACAGCACCAAAATTACTAATTTTACCAATTTTACCAACTTTACCAATTTTACCTTGTTGCTGCCGTCGCCTACAGTTCACCAAAATTACTAATTAATTTTTATCAATTTTACCCTGTCGCTGCCGTTGCCTACAGCTCACCAAAATTACTAATTTTACCAAGATTATCCTTATTGCTGCCGTCGCCTGTAGCACCAAAATTACTAATTTTACCGATTTTACCCTTGTCACTGCCGTCGTCTACAGCTCACCAAAATTATTTTAATTTTACCAATTTTACCTTGTCGCTGCCGTCACCTAAAGCACCAAAATTACTAATTTTACCAAGATTACCCCTATTGCTGCCGTCGCCTGTAGCACCAAAATTACTAATTTTACCGATTTTACCTTGTCACTGCCGTCACCTACAGCACCAAAATTACTAATTTTACCAATTTTACCTTGTCACTGCCGTCACCTACAGCACCAAAATTACTAATTTTACCAATTTTACCAACTTTACCGATTTTACCTTGTCACTGCCATCGCCTACAGCACCAAAATTACTAATTTTACCAATTAAATTTTTACCAACTTTACCACCTACAGTTCACCAAAATTGCTAATTTACCAATTTTACCAACATTACTCTTTTCGCTGCCGTCACCTAAAGCACCATAATTACTAATTTTACCAATTTTACCTATTGGGGCTAGACGGTGTCAGGGGTATCCCCTTTGGCACCTGCAGCTGAAAACTGCACATGGTCCTGGGCATATTATATGGCTTAGGGGTCGCCCAGGTTCCTCCCTTGAATACCCCCCATCCCTGGAAGCATGCCTGCGGTAATGTCCGCAGTGTACTCCATACAGATCACCGAAGCTGCGGCGACTTGGCCCGAGGGGAGGGATGATTGGGACTATGTTTTTCTTCCACTACAAGTATGTTTGGACGGGAAACTATTTTATTATAATATTGATGGCCTAATATTATTAGAGTGTACACTCTATATCTACCCCAATCACACAAAATAAATGCCATGAGTGATTTTTAGCATAAAATTAATTAATGTCATGTATACAATTATCTCCTAAGCTTTATATTTATACATGTAATATACAGCTGGCTTACAAAGGGTCTGTCTAGCTAAAAGCATCAAACACTGCATTTGTAGTCAAAAAAGAATGATATATAGCATAGTTGCAGTTCGTACGAACTATGACTAAAAAAAAACTTGATTTTGAGAGAAACGAAAAAAGATTGTACGTGGGGTGAGCGATTGGCAGTTTTTGTATTTTGGCGATTATTGAGCTTTGGGGTCATAGATTTGTCGTGTCTGACCGTAGGCGGTCATTCCTGCTTGACTGGCGACCTGGTTGGTTCCCATCTGAAGGCCAATTATGTTCCTTCCCTCCTTTTGCTTCTGTTCATCAAACTGGCGAGGGTTTGCCTCCGCCTCCTTTGGTCCAAGTGTGGGACCTGCAAAGCCCTTCTTCTGGGCTTTTCTACCAAGAGCAATGATAGTGGAAAGAGCCTGTGAGTGAGAGACAGAGATAGAGAGGGGGGGGGGGGGAGAGGGAGGGAGAAAGATTGTGAAACCCCTGACTTTTATGAGCTAAAATTGTAGTATAGAACATATTGCTGTTACCATAGAATCATTTTGTCATATTATTGCTGTTACCATAGAGTCGTTTTGTCTACAAACCTGTTACATGGCACTACTAACAATACTCTAAGTGTTACTAATGGGTGTTGGCTGTACCAGTACAAATGGAGACTTGATTACAGAGCAAAAATTCATGTACCCTCCTACTCTACACATCAACCACATCAAACACCACTAATTACAAGATTAGTACGACATTGTGTATACAGCACAGTAATGGAACTCTAGGACTGACTGGCCTAGGGCTGGAGCTGGAGAGCATGTGTAATGAGCTAAGTAATTGGCCCTAACAAGTCAATTATGCCTCAGTCAACACACAAACCCATCAATCGTGTATAAAATTAATGCGGCACCAGAATGGCTGCTCATATTTTTATGGATTTGAACAAAGCTAGCTCTTATATGGTTCCACCATCGATATAATACCACAACCATTTATAATAATATGATAGTTGTGGTTTTGGAGTCATCTTTCCAAATTCATAATCTTGAATTAACCTCTAAAGGAGGGAAGCCACAATTACGTACATCATCTACATTGTGTATGCAAAAGGCAACCCTTCCAATCAATATGCCTATCTACATAATATTTTATAGCTATACCTTCAGAAATTCTGAAGGCTTTCACAATCATTCCTTGTGGTCAGTGACCCCAATCGGATGATTAGACCATCACAATTATTTTGTATGAAAACTGTGGTCAACCATGCATCCCATCCCAATGCACAACTCAATCAGATCAAGGAGTCTAAACAAACTGTATTGACATAGCTTCCTGGGGCTGAGTGATACAATGTCAGTAGCATATTTGAGGTTACTAATGCATGATATAGTTAGTCTCTGACTCTCACCATGTTCTGGTCACCAGCTTGTTTCTCATAGATGTCCAGCGTCACACAGCAATCCTTCTCTGTCAGGCCGTACTTCTTGCAGCCTTCAATGAAAGCACCAACTGCTTCCATCTAGAAGTATAGTAGATCAATAATTTTAAAGTTGAATAATTCGGTTTCTTAAAATTATTACCAGTGAACTGATTTTCAAGGGAGGGGGGCAAGCCCCCTGGCCCCCTGAAATAAGCTGATTATACATTACTGTACCTGTTTGAAGGGAGCAATGGAAGGTGTTTCTAGCTTTAGGTTAACTGTGCCGGGCTCAAGCTTGTTGATGAGTCGACAGAGGTAGGCGCCGTCGTGAACAAACTCCCAGAAGTCTCCGACAATCTCTTCCCCAGTGACCGCTTCCATCCATCCCTTGGCCTTGGCCTCATCCTCAAGGGAGTAGCTAGCCTCCCTCTGCAGGCAGCGGTAGCAAGCAATCAATGATAAATCAGTAGGAGTTTAGTAATTATGTCACTAACTATAACAGCTAACATTTCAACAATACTGTAATACCCATCAGATATCGAAATTTATCATGAGGTCATAAAAATGCCAGAATCATGCTATCCTGGGCTTTGGATCTCTCTTTTGTTATTATTACGATAATGTTCACTCACCTTTTTCTGCATATCAGCATTGATTCCTGACTTTGCTGCTCTATTGGCCATTTTCTTTCTCTACTGTATTTACAGCTACCAAACTATAGCCACACTGCACACGTGCTGCACACACAACACTTCACTTGAGCTACAGACTCTCTAGTGACAACTGGTGGTTGGCAAGTCCAGTACACAGCTCTTATAATACCATCCACCAGGGCCTGCAGAAATCAGTACACAGGATCTTATGCGATGCTTCAGGAATGCCTTGAAAGGAATGCCACTAAAGGAAACCCACATTGTTCGTAGCAAATTCCATTACTGTCGAGCAGCTGCATTCTTTGAGGTCTTTGGCAATTAGCCGCCAGCTCCGACAGCTGCCAAGAACCAGACCGGCCATATCTTGCAGTCTTTTGCTATGGTACATGTATGTGTGTGTGTGTGTGTTCTAATACATGCAAGGGTGGTCAAGGTTTGCCCTTTAATGGTAAAAAACGGAGCCGCAGATCTGTGATGTGGTTTTTGTGTGTGGTGGAATGCTCCCACTATGCCAAGGCCCACAGCTTATTACACACATTCTACATACATGCATGTACCGGCATCATGATCAGGTACCATGCATACCATATAGAATACTATTATGACCAATGATCACAATAATGTCGTACATAGTAGGGCAACGATTGTGGACTTTTATAGTAGAGAGGAGAGTGTGAGGGGAGTTTTGATATTCGAGCAGCTGTTTTACTACTGAGTATAGTAATCTCATTATCCCATTCACTGCACTAATAATAATTGTGTAGTATATAGTAGCTTTAGTGCTTTATGATAAATTTGAAGTAGGCGTAGATACGGGGATATAATGCTTGATTGTCTCGTCAGGACCAGGGCCTTTGTCTTTTAGCTGCAACACAGCACATACATAAATAGGAACAACGGTTTCTTCTCATAATTATGAGTGATTAGTGCGGGGCTCACCCCAATTATTATAAAAAGTTACATGTAAGTGACCAGAAATAAATAACGTAATGTAATGGAAAGAAAAGTAAGTACCAGTGACAATAAAAGGAATGGTGTAATAATAATACCGAATAATACATGTGTAAGTAATTTGTTGTGGTTAACAAAAATCAAACAATAATTATTATCAGCTCTCCCCCCCTGTCGTTAAAAAGGTTCTTTCTGTCGTTAATTAGTGTTAACGGGCAAGTCGACAAGTCGAAATATGGGGCTCATGCCAAGTACAGTCTTTGTTATGTTGGAGACGTAGATGAGTATATACATGCCGGCCTCTAGTGGGACCTGCTCGGGGGACAGCTGCCTTGAGTACCTGCGGTCCTTCCCCGACCTTCCTCTACTGGCCGGGGTGTAGATCCAGAAGGCATAATCTCTCTCGTAGCTACCAAAGTCCGCTGGATAGAGACCAATCCAGTCGAAAAAGGAGATGTCCGTCCCCGCGACTACATCAAACTCTATCACTCCCTTCACCCCAGCTACCCACTCATGAAGAGAGAAGACTATCCTTGGAACGTAATTGCTGATGTCGACAGATACTGTCATGCCGGCACTGACCGCCTTGTGATCGCTGATCCGGGGCTGCATATGCATACCATAGTAGCTGGGAGTGAATATCGAGCGAGGCTCAGGATCGGTGATTTTCGGTAACCGACGCTCGTGAGTGAACCAGAGGATGCGATCGCACCAAGCGGGGGCCCTCCCCTTGCCCCCGTCGTTATAGTTATCGGTTCCCGGCTCGTACTTGTAGCTGGGGTAGAAGTCAAGAGGCATTTCCATGAAACAGAATAACTTAGATGGACTATCTTCCCCCTTTATCTGCTCCAGTCGTAGCTGGTCTAGGTCGATGAGATTGCTAGCCTTACGGCTCTCAAGAATATCCACCACTTCATTAAAACTCTTCCCATCCAATCGAAAGTTCAGGTCACCAAACAGCACGACGATGTCATGATCCATGATGAAACAGGACGGGCACTGATATGCCTCAAACGCTTGCTTGGCGAATATCTCCTGGAGCTCTTCGACACGACGCTCGTTATTTTCATTATGTGGTACCAGATGGCAGTTGGTGAAACACAAGCTTACATCGCCGAGGTTAAAGCGCACACTCGACGCCCCCTTGTTCCCGAGCCACCCACTGAAACCTGTCTTGGTCGAACAAGTAGCCACGCCGTAGATATAACATAAAAGTGGTCGCTTCACAAACACCATCGTTAAGATACCAAGCAGGCGTAGGGTAGAGAGACGAGCAAAGCCTTTCTGACAGACATATTTGCTGAAGGTCTCGACGTGTGGATCCTTCCCCACTAAAGGGACGTTTGAAGCTACGGCGTCCTGGATGCTCTGGTAGGCCTCCTGTAGCCCCACTACTATGATGTCAGACTCCCTACACACATTGTCGAGCATGTGGCTCTCCTGCGGAAGGAATAAGCTCTCCACATCGTGCGCGGAGACGGTAGCGGAGGCGACGTTCCATGTCAAGACGTGGATTTTGAAGCCGCTGTACTCGATGCGACGGGTTAGTGTATATTTTCGCGACTTTGGTGGGACTTCCGAGATGCCTGGGTCTTCTTTTACACTATTAAATTTGTCACTCTCATCTTGTTTCGTCACCGAGTTCCGTCTATAGTCTTCTTCGCCAATGGCGGCCATTTTGCTCGCTTTCAATATTACGTTAAATTCCCCAACGATTTTCGAACAATTAGAACACAATTTTGAGCGGGAAATCTGAAAAGGACATGATAAATATGTGCAATGCAGTGAAGCTATACAATGCTACCAGTAACACTGTGCGTCCACAAAGAAACGTTTCTGTCACCACCAGCTACTGCTAGAGTGTTTCTACTGAAGTCCAGTCCAGTGGGAGCACTGGTTCTCTGTTCCAAGGTACAGAGGAGGTCATGGCTGCCTCCAGGTGAGTGAAGTAGGACCTGGCCATCCTTTGAGGCTGTGACAACCATCCCCAGGTTGTAAAGAACACTGGTAATGCTCTGCTGGTGAGTACTTTCAAGTATCTGCGGTGGGATGGGGTGGAAGAAGGTCATCAGTGCAGAATGTGGCGTGCAGTTTATCAATTTTAGTGATAATTATTATGACATTTTGTTAATTTTTGTGCTCTTAAACTTTAGCCTTGTCCCAGTCCCATTCCAATTTTTTCCCACAATATCAGTTTTTCCTTGGGAACAAGCTGCATTATTATAGTTGTTGTCATGTACTAAAGCCCTTCCGTGTGATTCTATACCCGGCCTCTAAGGCTGCCAATGTGTGTAGGTTCCTTTGGCACTTACAGAGAGCTCTTTCAGTGTTCTCTGTGAGCTGTCGTAGGTGATCACTTCTGTCCCCGAAGCAACAGCTAGCACTCCATAGTTCAGGTGGAGAGAGGGAATCACATTTGGCAGCTGAAGAAAAGTAGAAAAAAGTTAGCTTGATCCTTCCGGGGCCATCCCTATTCAGTTCAAAATAATTAAGAATGGTGTATATACCCTTTTGTTTGCAGGTACTAAATTTAACGAAATTAGTGATTTGCCTAATTTTCGCTAATATTAAAATTTTCAACATTTACGAATAAATAGAATGTTATTTTCAAAAATCGCTAAAATGAGTACCCGCTAAACGCACTATTCCAAAATCCACTAAGATTTGTACCCACAAATAATCGTAGCCCTAAGGTATATAGGTATATAGGCCAGATAATAATATAGCCAAAAACTGGAAGAGAAGCTTTTATAATTTCTACAGAGAAGGCCATGAAATTGAAGTACTACTAGGCATACTATTACTGCTGCTTACTTGTAGTTTCTGCATTAGTCTCTGTGCCCTGAGGTCCCAGACACAGAGAGTCTTGTCCTCACTGCCAGAGTAGACGACGCCATTGCTGGCAGCTACACACAGCACTGGTTTGGAGTGCTCATGGTGGAAGTGCTGCACAGAGACGGGCGTCCGCAAGTCCATTACTCTGACGTGTTTATCATAGCAGCTGGAAATCAGCTGATCTCTCTCCGGTATGCATAAGGAGAGCACGGCTGCCTTGTGATGACCCCTGGGCAGGAGATCAAGAATGATTGCTATTATTATTGTTCCAGTAAACCTATGCAGACTCGAGCAACACAGATCAACTATCGTAAATCGCAAA
Source organism: Cliona cf. orientalis (assembly GCA_963930775.1). NCBI lineage: Eukaryota > Metazoa > Porifera > Demospongiae > Clionaida > Clionaidae > Cliona > Cliona cf. orientalis. The sequence continues at coordinate 7,842,856 of OZ005703.1, forward strand.
TATTTCGCTGTTAAAATATTTTTGGACAGCCTGGCTTGTACAAAAATTAAACGCACGAAAATACATGCGCAATATTAACGATAATACGGTACAGGGTCGTTTGTCCAAAAATTATTTAACGCAAAAATTTATCACATGAAATATTTTAGACTCGAAATATTAGCGATTTACAGTAATTGCCACACAGGGGAGGGACATATGGAGAGTGCCTAACATAATATACTCGAAGGTACAACTGAAAATCTCCATCTATTATACTTTTTCACTACCTTAATCAGATGCTTTAAAAATTAATTATGCTGCAGTATCACTTACTTTATGTTAGCTACTTCTTTGCTGACAGTGACATCCCAGACTTTGATCTGATGATCCCACGCTCCAGAACACAGCAATTGGGGGCGGTGCTCCTCATCCGATGCCAAAGACCACACCCACCCCTGAAAAAAAACGGCTCATAATAATATTATAACAATGGTATATCAGCTGTTTGGCCGACTCAAATTCTCCTCTAGTAACATAGTCATACTTTGTGTCCAGATAGTGTTGTCCCGGTGAATGATCTCATGCTCCGCCCATTGGCCACACCCTCCATGTCCTCTGATCTCCGTCTCCAGAGGTAGACCATGGAGTCTCTTGATCCTGCAGCTATGATAGCATTGGCTCCGTGCAGGGTGGGATGCATCAGGTGAACACAGTCAAGACCACCAACTGCCCCTGTAATAATTAGTACAAAATAGACAACCATCACAACAATCACCAACACCATACCATAAAAATTTGCTCACCAAAAGTATGAAGTCAAATTCTCTAAACTTAATAAAACTTCTCTCACCTGTGAGTGAGTTTAGAGTTAGTCTCCCATTCACACCAGCAAGAGCAAACTCGCTCTGTATACACCCCTCCTGCCATTCACGAAGTCCTGCGCGATCTTTTAGAGGCTGAGAGCCGGATAATTGCACGTAGCGAGTCTTCCAGTACCAAGGAGTAGCCACCAGATCACGAAACTGCTTGCAAACCAGAGGAATCTGCGTCACTAGAGTTTGCGAGGGGAGGCGCGAAAATATCATGAGCAGTATCTCTGTCGGGATGTCTAGAATATGCAGCGTCATGGTCTCACTGCGTTGAGATCTCGAGATTGGACTGGAGAAGAATCTGCATGCAGTCTTCACACACCACCAGTTTTTATCTGCATTTTATTCTATTTATAGCCTACCAACAAATGACGTTATGCAAATGGTGACACGTGTACGTGCGCATGCGCAATATGCAAATAAAAAAAATTACTTGCATAATGGGTTAAAATAAAATAAATACTGTCACGTGCATTTGGAGAACATCAATCGAGAAAAAGATGTTTGCAGAAGCGACGAAGAAAGCTGCTGGTGCTCGATTTAAGAAGCGTCAGATCGATTCAGAAGGCCAAGAAATCGAGGTGAGACTTGCTTGATCGCTAAGGATCATTCATATAGTCGTGTTGAGACGATTTCGACCACGCCCCTCTCCTCAATCATTGTACTGCAGTATGATGTTCGTGAAGACGAGGAGCAAAATGTGAAGCTGACAGAGTGTATTGACCTGCTATTGGCAGCTGGCTATTTCAGGGCGAGAATTAAGGGACTTACTCCTTTTGATAAGGTTTGCAAGTACACATCTGACTGGCCTGGGGGTACAAGAGACAAATAAAATTTTATTTTGTGTGTAGATTGTTGGTGGTATGACCTGGTGCTTGCAGACCTGCAACTTTGATGTCGATGTTGATCTTCTCTTCCAGGAGAATTCGACCATTGGCCAAAAGATGTAAGCCACTCGTGATCATCAATGCGGTGCTGCTTATAATTACTTGCCCCCCCCCCCCATAATTATTATACACACCCCCACACATTCTCACCATTAGTGCGCTGACGGAGAAGATAGTGGCCGTCCTCCCTCGGATGCGCTGTCCCCATCGCCTCGAACCTCACCAGATCCAGGGTCTCGACTTCATCCACATCTTCCCCGTGATCCAGTGGCTGGTGAAGCTGGCCATTGCAACGCGAGAGGAGATGGGCGACTACATCAGAGCTTTCTCGGAGTCACAGTTCAGCAAGGAGCATAAGACGTCAGAGGTAAGGAAAAATGCATAATAAGTTCGTTTATTTAGAGTAGGGAGAATTCTAGAGATAATATACGGGTATTCATATGGATTTTTGCAATTTCAGGATCTTGATTTTGAGTCTCGTAAGGAGAAAGCAGTGGCCTCTCTGAGCGATGTAGAGGTCAGTTACCTGTGCCTTATTTCTTATTGCTACACTAATTTTTTTTCTTCTATTTCTTTTAATTAGAATGTGTACAAGCCTCAGCGTCGCTACCGTAGGCCGGTGTCTGTCCAGTATGGTGACGAAGAGAGTCAGGTACACTCCACCCTGCTGGAGTATGGACGCAGGTATGGACTTGGCAGAACCATCAAAACTGACCAGGTTAGCATAATAAAAAATATCCCTATATGAAATCTTGTGCATGCAACATGCATGTTACTAGCTCTTACATGTACATACATGTTTACCTTAACATGCCTGTACCATGAATGCTATATTATTTTATGTACATACATGTATTATGTCATTGCTATTGTTTCTAGGATGCTGCTAAGGAGAAAAAGAAGAAGGCTTTATCTAGCAAGCTTGGGGGATCATCCGCAGAAGAGGAATCGGACGCCAGAGCTGACGAGGAGCGTCGAATCAAAGCGCTAATGAAAGGGATGGCCCAGGCTGAGGGAGATGAGATGTTCGTATCAACAGCTGCCGTGGGGTCGATCGTTGGACTCCAGTCCGCCGAGATTCTACAGATGGCGTCCGAATACGAGGAAAAGAGGGCGGATCTAGCCGCTGGGAAGAAGCCAGACAAGGCCAGTGGAGTACAGGCACACAAGAGGATGGTAGCTGCACTTGAGAAACAGATAGCTATACAGGAGAAGAAGTGTGAAGAGGTGAGAAAGAGAGAGAGAGAGAGGGAGGGGAGGAGGGAGAGTGGTCCATAAAAATTGATTCATTCTTCAGGTTCAAGGTCGTCATGACGAACTCTATGAGCTCTATGTAGCTGCTCAGCAGAAACTTGAAGCGGTAAGTTTAGGGTTAAAAAGATAAGTACCATCATATTCTCTGTGCATTATAGGTGGAGGCCTACAGCCAGAAAATAGCTGAAGAGATGGAGAAGCTCAATGAAATGGAGACAGATGAAAATAGAGAGTGAGTCACTGTACCCTGTCACTATACAAACTTGCATTGTATTGTTGTCACATGACCTGTGTGTAGGGTACTGCAGCAACTCAGAGCTCTAGTGGCAATGAACGAGAATTTGAAGAAACAAGAACAACAGTTCAAAGCGCACTGCAAGGTTGGTCAAGCAGTAGTGTTATTTATGAACTAAAACATCACCGCTTTTGTCCCCCACCCGCCAACAGGATGAGAAGGCTCGACTTGAAGAGGCCATAGCTCGTCTATCGTCTGGTTTTGACATAGAGGGAGGGGAGGAGGATGAGAGAATGGTGGCCATTAAACAACACCTGCAGGCTGACAGGGAGAAGCTTACCAAGATTAGAGCTCTGCTGGTAAAAACAAAAAGAATCCATCTCAGTTTATTGATGGGGAGGGTGTCTTGAGAGAAGTTACCCCACTTCAGGAATTACTCACCGAAGGGCCTTAAAATTTAAGTGCTGATGACCTATCGTGATTCTTTGGCTGTGTGATTTTTTGGCTATTCTCTGTCTCTATTATAGGCTCGTAAGAATCGTGAGATAGCTTTGCTACAGCGTAAGATAGATGAGGTTCCATCTCGCACTGAGCTGGCCCAGTACCAGAGAAGGTTCATCGAACTCTACAACCAAGGTAAAGGAACCTACACTGTACATGCATTATTATGAGCTGAAACATCTGACAGAAGCCAAAATAATGTGGTGATTTTTAAAAAATTTTTCAGTGAATGCGACATTGACTGAGACGAGGCAGTTCTACACCCTCTACAACACACTGGAGGACCAGAAGGCATACATGGAGAAGGAGGTAGGACAGTGGCAAGGAGCGTGTCAGAGAGATGATTTAGTTTTAGCCATTCTCTCTCTCCCCCCTCTCTTTCTGCCCTTTGTTTTAGGTTGGAATCTTGAACAATATCCATGAGAAATTCGACATGTGAGTATATTATTTATGCATTAATTTTGGAAGTTGATTTTCTGGTGTGTGTATATATGAGTATAATTATTATATTAGCATACTGATAGCCTTGTGTCAATTATTATGGTGGTTGGTGTTTCCTCTTTTAGTGCCATGAGTACCGAGACGAACAAGAAGCTGTTCCTCCAACAAGTTGAGCAGATACTGGAGGGAGTCATGGACGACAAAGACAGGGTGAGTGGAATCAACACAAGTATCCCCCCCCCCCCCCCCCCCCCCCCAAAAAAAATCATTCACTAGTATTGTAGTACGCTGGCATTGGAAGATATACAACCTCAAACCCTCTGCTCACCTGCGACATCACAGGACTCCTAATAATATTATTGTTTTATTATTGAATTTTTCACCAGCTTGAGCGTAAGAGGGCTGATGAGAAGAGTGAGAGAGACAGACTCAACGATGTCTACCTTGAGCTGGTAGAGAAACAGAGAGCCTACTACAAGAGAGTCAAGGAGTTCCAAGAGGTAAGCAAGGACTGTGGAATGTATAAGATGGTGATGATCTTTACCTAATTACTTGTAGGAGTGTCGCAAGAACGAGGTTCTTCTGTCCAAGCTGAAAGCAAAGGGTGCTCGAGCATAGGGAGAAAACTGTACTAGTAGAACTACGACTGTAAATTTATTGCGTGTATAAAGTCAACACTTGCTCTGTTTGCAATGCGCACGCGCACACATGCATTAGCCACGGCCACACCCCCTAACCCCTACGGTCTCTGGGTACGGGTACGGCAGCTGTTGTGCTGACTATTCGGTCAAGTTGCAAGCGAAGTGTATTCACTCATCAAATAGAGGTAAGATTTAGTGAAGTGATTCCTATACATTTTATTCACGAATGCTTAATAATACTGGTATGGTGTCTTAGAAATCTACCTCTATATACTGAGTCTTGTAAGTAGCAACTCTAGTCCTGAGTTGTGGTTCAATCATAGAATATATTATAACCTACAGTTCAATACAGTTTGTTCTGCATGTGTATTTCTAAATTTATTTACCCACAGAGACTATCTGAGTTTAATACACCGCCATATTAACTAGCTCCGGGTGAAGATCAGCAGTACATGTACTGATTTCAATTGTGGCTCAGTCTGTCTTGAACTTCAACAAATAAGTTTTTATCAGAGAAGCATCGATCATACGATCAAAGCCTAGATATGGGCCATCTTCTGAGACTTGTCTTCGTAATTTATATCATCAAATGTAATGTGGCTGGTACAACTTCCAATGAGGACATGGGCATGGGATCTGGCGATAGTATGCCGCTTGGTGATCCAAACCCAACTTATTTTGCATCATCAGTGGATTCAACAGAATCTCATACTTCATCAGTGACACTACCTTCTATGTTTTCTATGAGTTCCTCACTAGTGGTATTCAGTAGTAATCAAGATCAAAATCTGACTCCTACTCCAACAACGTCAACTATACCAAGTATTACAACCGCTTCAACAGCATCAACTATACCAAGATTGACAACCGCTTCAACATCACAAACTACAAATTTTTCTGCACTACCAACTGTTATAGCTACTACTAGCACTATCGACATCATCGTCACCTCAGTGATACCAACACCGACTACTAGAAGGGTGCCAATTCCTACAACTACAGACAATGAAGGACCTGGTACTGATGCCCCAACCACTGTCGAGAAATCTACCAGTGGAACTAGCCCTGAAGGTCTTGCTGCTGCGGTTGCCGTGACAGCAGTTGTTCTGGTGATATTGATTATCATACTCTGTGGGCTGATCTGCTGCTATCACATGTTCAAGTGAGTTAAATCTTTACTAGAATTTGTGTGATTGCAATGCTTAATCTTTCTCTCTCTTTCCCTCTCCCTTCCTCATTAACTGCAGGAATAATGCAAAGACACACAAGAAAATAATTGAGTTTGCTTTGCAGGAGGTGAACGGTGATCATGACAAACTGCTAACTCAGGATGTGCTCTACGGCCGTAAGTTGTCAGTGTATACAACACACACAACTACAGCCAAGTATATATGCCAATGCATAAGGAAGGTGTTTTATGGCCAGCACCATGTTATTTCTGCTTGCATGGTGATTTCAAAACTTTGTTTAGGCAGGGTGATAGCTGTGTTTCACAAAAAAGCCAAACATTAGCAGCTATCAGTGATAGCTACGTTATTTCAAAGAGGTAGAGACCTACAGTAGCAGACCACCTTATTATATGTAGCTAGATTGTAGACTTAAGTGTCCTGATTCTGGCCTATTAATATATATGGGGAAGTACCTCGATTTAGATTGTTTAAATAATAATAACGTTATTATTAATGGTCTTCTCACAACCTCCAGCACTCCTTGTAGGTTTCCACTAGCTACTAGTAGTATAGTATAGTATAGCTACCCATGCATTAAAGATAGCCCCCCTTTGTATTCAAGCTTCATGTGTTCAAACTTCATGTATAGCTACGTCCCGTACAATGGCCCTGTATGTAGCTGGTGATGAGTACACATCCGTTTTATCCCCACGTACGGTGTATAGAGAGCTACAGTTTCACTGTTATTCCTCGACAATTCAATACACTGAATGCAACAACAATAACCACACGATTCTATATTATGACAAACCATCATCATCGCCGGCCGGCTGCATGGCCCAATTCTGTATACAATTTAACATGATCATGTGTATATACATGTATTTGCTGATCGATCTAGCATCTGTCGATGACTGCTTAGCGCTAGATGGATATACACTAGGGTTGTAGCTGTATGTTAGCTACATCTATGACTGTCACAGTTCGTACATGTCTTCTTTCAATATTTCATACTCATCAATACACAAGTATTCTCACAAAAATTAACACCCGGTCCAATATGCATACCCAGAACAGTACGTTATGTCAATCAGTGCTGATGTCGATTTTTACGAAGACAACACTAACTATAATAATAATATTATTATGGTGTGGTATGTGGACTAGCTAGCTACCTGGAAATATGTTAGCTACATCAGGAGCAGTGTATTCCTACACTGTCCCACGGAACTAGCTCTCAGTTACCTCAGCTAATACTGTACATATATTGTATAGTAGTATGGTCAGGTGCATGCATAGACTGAGAGTCCAGTCACGGTCAGCTTAATAACTTTCACCCTAAGGTATTTCAGATGTGAGGCACTGAGCTGCTAAGGACCTATAGTTATAATATAAGAGTGTGTGTGAGTGAGAGTGTGTTGTGTGTTTGGGACTTGTGGAGTTTGACTGTTTTTGCTTTCACTATCACTAGGTATAATAATTATTTCTCCTATCTTTCTCCACACAGTGCATGCATATGCAGCTGCAGTGAGCCACATAAACATGACACTTCCCATCCAAAGAGCCTCGCTGCACCTTAGTAGTTTCGGCTTGACTTGGCTTGACTTGGGAAACTATATTCCAATGCGTACAAAACCATAACATTATCTTTAGTGGCTATAGTCTTTCCTGTCAGAGATGTGGTTACACTGACTCAGTACACTGATGTATGTTATGATACTGTTTGATAGCAGGATAGCTCACAATCAGAGTGCTTATCAGTCCTAGTATACTGTATTCGAACTTATTCTGTTGTGTAGTTAGTGTCTTTATCTGCAGCATGTGGCTATATATACCCACCAGGTACTAAAGGACAAGTGACAGATATTCCCTCTCCTGTACTGTCTCTACTAACAACAATAATCCCTAGGGAAATACATACACTATGACATTGTATGTACAGTGGTAGTGTGTAGAGAAAACAATCTATAGAGGAAGTGGGGACTTTTTATGAAAACCATTTACTCCTTGTTGATATAATCGCTGGATGATAATATTATTATTATGATACTAATAAATGGTATACCCTCTACTTGTGTGTATACATGTATTATATACTGTGTATTATGTACTGTGTGTTGTGTTGTGTGCCTTCACAGACATCAATGCCAGCAGGATGGCCACCATTCCAGCCGAGAAGCTGCCGTCCTATGTTATTGATCTACACAGGGACAACTGCTTCAACGCTGAAGAAGAATATGAGGTGCTTATCTCTCTCTCTCTCTCTCTCTCTCTCTCTCTCTCTCTCTCTCTCTCTCTCTCTCCACAGACACACTTACACACAATTCTCTCTCTCTCTCTCTCTCTCCATAGACACACTTACACACAATATCATATTATTATACACTCATACACGTTCATAAACACCTCCTATCATGCTACACAGAGTGTCAAGGAGATGGATCCTGAGTTTTCAAAGCATGCCGCCTCTCAGGACTGCAACGAAGTCAAAAACAGATATATCAACATCTTACCTCGTAAGTGGACCAGCCAGACCGCTCCATGCATGTGTGTATATACAGTGTGTACTTCATAATATACCATATCTCCTTAATTCCCAATGTCTAAATATTTTTTGATCATCCGACCACATCTTCCTGTATGAAACTGTAGCTAGTTTGCACAGAGTTTACAACACAAGGAAGCTCATGTACCTACACTTTAAACATACTTCATTCTGACATAATTAATATACAAGTGAACAGATGCTATTCTCAGGAGCGAGACATTATTTATCCACTGCATTGACCCGATCGAATTCTATCAGGATTTTGACTGACTGACCAACGAGCTAGGCTAGAGGGTGTCAATGATTATCCCATTTTTTTCCTGCAGGGGACGAGACTCGTGTTGTTCTAAGCACCGTTCCAAAAGTACACGGCTCGGACTACATCAATGCCAACTATGTTGACGTGAGTGAGAGCCAACCTTCACAAGACACACACACACTGCAGCCATTTTCACAGCAAGAATCATGGCACTAGCTGTAACAGGGCAGGGGATGTTGCCACAAACGTTGTAGTATTAATTTTGGCTGTGATACTGTACCCTGAAAGAAGGAAATCCTTCCCGATTTTAATAGTCTGGACCTCCAACTCTAGAGGAGCTGTTTTAGGAGATAATTTGGAGGAAGAGGGGGAATAATGTTCGGTGCAGGATAGGAGATGTTCTTAATTTGCTTTGCTTTTCTTGATGAGCTCTAGCTGCATGATAATGGTCGATAATAGTATATCTGAGCTTGCTGTATAGGCTACTGTACAGGGAGAATGATCAATGCAATTTGTCAAAGTCATATAATTTTATTTCTATATTGCGACGAGACACATTAATTTTGCTAATAATTCATAATATTTTTGTCCCCCTCCTTCCCCATGCCATGCCATGCAGGGCTATAACCACGAGAATGAGTACATAGCGTCCCAGGGCCCTCTGCCAAACACTACCATCGACTTCTGGCGCATGATCTGGGAACAAAACGTCCACATCATCGTCATGGTAACGAACCCTGTGGAGAACGGGATGGTTAAGTGTCATGAGTACTGGCCGGAGAGGGGGGTGGGACAGTTTGGAAACATGGTGGTCACAACGGTTGGCGAAAAGCTCTTCCCCGAGTTCATCGTGAGGCAGTTTACACTCACCATGAACTCAAAGAACAGGAAGGTAATTGTCCTTGTAAAAGCACACTAGGATGGATTCGGATCATTTAGCTATTGTATTTTAGCTATAATAGCTGGATTGAAAAGATCAAAGAACTCGTTTTTAAGGCCATGGAAACCATCCCAATGCCTGCACACTCGGAGTTAGTAATACAGTATGATAAAAGTAATGTGAAAATAATTATGGGGATGCCCCTATGGCAATAATACACACATGTGCAAGTAATTATTATTTATATAATAATAATACCTCTATATGCCATCATAACTGTTATAACTAGCAATGAGTACCATCTTAAGCAATCATTACTGTTTATTAACAACACATCCATGCAGATGTCTCAAGTATGCATTGTCCGAGAAATAACACAGTACCACTTCACCGATTGGCCAGATTTTGGCGTCCCAGAGGATGCCAGCTCCATGCTGAAGTTTGTCCGTCGAGTCCGTCGTGCCACTAGCCCCACCCACGGGCCGGTGGTCATCCACTGCAGCGCAGGAGTCGGGAGGACTGGAACGTTCATCGCCATCGATGTCATGCTGCAGAAGATGGCCGCCAAAGAGAGCCTGAACGTACAGGAGTTTGTCTGTCGAATGAGAGCTCAGAGGGCCTTCATGATACAGACAAGTGTAAGGAATTATGTTTCCTAGTATGTAATAATCATATTTTAGTGAGATTCTTGAAAAACCGTTTTGAGCTTCCTGGGGTTATTGGCCCTGATTCTTCAGAGTTTTCAACACATCTACGGCACTAAAACACTTTAACTATAATAATATTATATTGTGTGTACACTTGCACAGGCCTCAGCTATGCTTATCAGTACCTCTGTTAAAAGGATCAAGTATATATCTCAAAAGTTACTATCATTTTGGGACAAAGATTTGCACACAAACTGAGCCTTAAGAATGTAGATTTTTGAATATTAAGCTCTTCTAGTTTAGCCAAATTCACTGCTACTGAAAGAACAACAAGATGACTTATTGAAACTCACATATTGCAAAAAATGATAAAACTCAATGTTATTGCTTGCTAAAGGATGTTATATGATATTCTTCTCTCTCTCTTTCCTCCCATGCAACGACAGGCCCAGTATCTCTTTGTCTACGACGCGCTTCTTCACGCCTTCATCCATGGCTGCACTGAGATCCGTGCTTCTCTGCTTGGCACTCACCTCTCTTCTCTGGACAAACCAGCCTCCAGTGGGGGGTCAGGGGTCACCACCGTCCTCGAACAGGAGTTTAAACACGTTCTCTTGATGAGGTTCCCGGCCGATCACTTCTTCTCGGTCGCCATGGAGGAGTGTAATGCGGCAAAGAACAGGAGCATAGAGAACCTTCCCTGTATGTAGGCTAATTGATAACGGCATGTATGGGGAATTTTTAAATCTGCCCTGTAGGCTGGTTGGTGTCTGGGGAATTGTTCTGTTTAGATGGTTCAAGCTGCTTAGTTTGTGTGGATTGTGTTATCGTTGTCCCAAAATCATGTGCTACGTGAGTGATATCCCACTGATAAATCGTGATTGCAAACATTAAGGCAGCTGATTTCTCAATGATATGATTCTAGATGTCTTCTCTCCCCCCCCCCCCCCCCCCCCACACACACACACACACAGTGGACGATAATCGTGTCATCCTTGAGGACGTGAATAAGGTTGCTGGAGAGGACTACATCAATGCCAGTTTCATCAATGGCTACTACAACCGGGTTGAGTTTATAGCGACCCAGCATCCCGTGGCCACCACCAGGGGAGACCTCTGGAGGATGATCGTGGAGAGAGATGTCAACACGCTTGTGGTCATTGGAGCTCTTGAGGATGAATCTGTAAGTTTAGTAGCTACCTTAAAGACACTTTTGTTTGCGGGCACTAAATTTAGCGAAATTAGCCATTTGCCCATTTTTCGCTAAAAATTGTACCCGCGAATATTAATGTTTTCAAATAAATAGAATGCTACTTTTGAAAAATTGTTAAAATGAGTAGCCACTAAATGCACTATTTCTGAAATCCGCTGAAATTTTGTACCCGCAAATAATCGTAGCCCTAAGGTAGCGTGTCGGACTGACTGTTCTTTGTATGTGTGTGTGTGTGTGAGTGTATGCATCATTTGTGTGTATTTGTATTTCTGGTAACTGTTCGGTTAGTTGCTTAGTGTAGTTAAGCAAGCAGTGCTGAAATTGTACTTGTAAAGACGGCCTGCTGGGTGGGTGGATTGAACACTGCGGTTTGCAGATATTAACGTCAGGTTGTTTTTTTTTTTAATGGCAATGTGTCCGTTAGCTTTCCTTGTTATCGTTTGCCACAATAACTGTCACTAAGAACACAGCGATCCACAACCATATATTGCTACGGAGATGCTCTCCTTTTATGGCGCAGAACCATCAAAAGCTTTAGGCCAAAAATAACATCACTAGATAATTTCACGATACTTTTCTCTATGATATCAATCACTACCTTGTAGGATTGCTACTGGCCGGATGATGGAAAGCAGGAGTATGATGGCGGTATCACTGTCGAGCTCAAAGATACACAGGAGTTTGCAGAGTCAAAGATCACAAAACGCATCTTTGATGTATCCATGGAACAGGTAATGGTCGCCATCTGCGCATGCACCATCTAGGTGTGCGCATTAGTTTTAAGATAACTTCGCGACGAATTATAATAATCATTGCGTTTGCAGGGTGACTCGTGTGTGACAGTTGTCCAGTTCCAGCTGCATGGCTGGCCTCGAGAGGGAGTGCCGTCATCTCCGGACATGATGCTGGACTTGGTCCACCTCTCTCGCCAACACTGGAGGGAGACTGGATTCAACCTCATCACCGTCCACACAGCAACAAAGTAGGCAGCGGGATAAGTATTATTATTATAGCACTCAAAGGTGGGAGATACCCACTTTTAATATAAGGCATGGTCATTGATTTTGTATGTGGGTGGATAGCCAATAATCAGAGTAAAGATCCATACCGAGAAAATGCATCATAAGTAAGGCAGATTTGAATATTAAAGCTACTGCACATGTAGCAGTTAATGATTGTTGACTATAAGAAGCTATAGGCTTGCTCAGATTGCATGAGTGATTTTACCAATTTTACCGATTTTACCCTTGTCACTGCCGTCACCTACAGTTCACCAAAATTACTAATTTTACCAACTTTACCAATTTTACCTTGTCGTTGCCATCGCCTACAGTTCACCAAAACTACTAATTTTACCGATTTTACCAACTTTACCAATTTTACCTTATCACTGCCGTCGCCTACAGTTCACCAAAATTACTAATTTTATCAATTTTACCAACTTTACCGATTTTACCTTGTCACTGCCGTCACCTACAGTTCACCAAAACTACTAATTTTACCAATTTTACCGACTTTACCGATTTTACCTTGTCACTGCCGTCACCTACAGTTCACCAAAATTAGTAATTTTACCAATTTTACCGACTTTACCGATTTTACCTTGTCACTGCCATCGCCTACACTGAGTTCACCAAAATTACTAATTTTACCGATTTTACCAACTTTACCAATTTTACCTTGTCACTGCCGTCGCCTACAGTTCACCAAAATTACTAATTTTACCGACTTTACCAACATTACCCTGATTATTGAACTACTATTATTATATATAAGAAGATGAATGCTCTGCTATTGTTATAGCGTTGAGAGTGAGCTGAGTGGTGTCTACTGCGGCATATGTATCCTCCTGAGGCAGCTGGAGGTGGAGGGATGTGCTGACCTCGTCACAACTGCTCAGAAGCTAAGGCAAAAGAGACCTGCAATCATCACTAACAAGGTAGGCATTTCTTTCTCAGGCTTAGTAACACACTTAAGCTTTGGTTTCAGATTTATATTTCTTATAGTACATTTACCATTAGTCACAGCAGGGATAATATATAATAATTGTGAAAAGAATTCAACTTGATTCCTTCCTCTCTACTCGTTTTTCATTGCAGGATTACTACAGGTTTATGTATGAAGTCTTAGTAGCCACACTCTAGCATTATTTTTATCATGGACATTAATAATTATATTCAGCAATACATGAGTTTTTTTATTATGCACAATTTTTTTTATATCTGTCAGTGACTGTAGAAATGACTCTAATAACTATTATAACTATTGTGTATTAATAGATCACTTTTTAAATCATAATCAACATATGGATCAGGTAAAGGTCGTGACCAGTTCTGTCTCAACGGGCTTAAAACATTACGCATGCGCAATCGTATGCGCCGTAGCGGCGCCATATTACGTCATAGGTTCGGGGGTACCTCGGGCACCTGCAATCAATTATCGGCAGCGCTTGCATGTGAGATCGAGAAGATCGAGTCAACTGCCATCTGTCCAATCGTAGATCGACCGTACCTTGGAGCTCGATCCCCACACCCTAAAAGCGAAACAGAGAGCGAGAGAGACTCGCCGACTGCCCCGGCAAAGAAAGTCAATCGTGATCTTTCAAGATGGCGTCAAGGAGTGCCCTCTTTCTCTTGCTTTGCTGCCTGATAGCATCCTCGTCAGCTCAAAGTAAGCTACTCCTGTACAAGTCGGCCTGTATAAAGGCGGCATGCTACGTACAGCCTATAATATCTGTGCGTTGGGGGGTTTTATCGGGTCAAATCTCATCTAGAAACTTGTCCATATTCGCACCCACACCTGTGTGGTTTTGTGTCGTGAAATTCGATTGACGGCTAGTAACATTGTACACCACAAAGTAAGCCACTAATCACGCACCTGTTTCCCCTTTGCGCATGCCTACCACGTACAGTAGCAAGTCTTGGCATGGTGGCTGGTTCTACAAATTACTAGTTGTACGTTCAGTAAAGGTAACACATAGACTTGGATATGGAATAGTGTCTTTTTATCAATGTATTTGTTTTGGAAGAGCGACAATAAACTTTATGGCACATATCTCATTCCTTGAAAGGTGATTGGTCAATAGTGGCTATGGTTTTTTTATGGAAATGCAGTTGTATGTGTGTACTGGCATTGTGTGTTTATCAAAATAGTGGCCTTGGCATGAGTATTCGGAGCATTTGCCCCTTGTCAATAGGTAGGGCTCTTACCTAACTGACGTAGAAGCACATTTTATTAAGATGTGTGTATGAGAGAGAGTGAGAGAGAGAGAGAGAGAGAGGGGGAGGGAGGGAGGGAGAGAGAGATCAGCCTGCCTATGGGGGTGCTTGTTTTACGCATGTCTGCTCCTGTTACACTGTAAGCCACCTCCATTGTGAGTACGGGTTGGATACTATGGTCGACCCTTTCATGGAGAAAGGTAGTATTCTTGACTGTGGCTATCACTTTTTTTAGTCTTTTATTGAGTGGCCAACTGGAAAGCTTCATCAATGTACGAGTGTATTGTCCTTTGTTTTAAAGTGATTAAATCTGCTATAGAGAGCTTTCCCAGTTTTTTAGTGTTGACTCAGAATTGATCCTGAGATCCAGGGAAAACCATCCCAGAGCCAGACACTTATTTTTATCTGCTGGCTTTTGAGATCTATGATGCGTTTACTATATATACATACACCAATGCTATAATAATAACTAATTTATCGAAATAAGCAAACAATTATCAGAGTCGTGCTAATGGCAGGGTTTGAAATAACAGACTAGCGAGTGTCAGAGGCGCCTGCGTTAGCGCCGCTTGCCATCCTGCCTTGAATGGGATTTGTCACATTGCTTCTTATGTACACCATAGAGTGTTGACGATTCCATGGCTCTGCAAACAAAGGTCAGCATGTCAGCAGCTTTGAATTAGTCGTTTTAGGTATACTAGCATAAACTGTAATACTGAAAGAGGAGGGTAATCTTTCTTGATTGGAAATTTTAGCACCTTAATTTGCAGAGTCAGCCATTTTGGCCCTCCACCACAGTGAACCACAGTGTGGTGGCTTCAATGGAACAGCTTTATTGTCAGTTTGTACAAGGTACTATATATTTGTGGCCCAGCTTACTGTGCTTTGCAGGTCAGTTGTCTAGAAAAGTTAGGGAATGGCACCTGTCTCTGTCACTATATAAACTGAAAGCCTTTGTGACTTGTAGTATAACTAAATTAAGAACTTGAGAGCCACTGCCTATTTACCCTTTCCACTGGACAACTGACTTGCAAAGCACAGTATATATGTAGCTCTATTCAGCAGCTAGAGAATTAATTAATGGTCACCTTGTTGGGGGTAACAGGGTAGCGGCACCATTATAGCACACATGTACCTTGTATGGATTCTCTCTCTCTCTCTCTCTCTCTCTCTCTCTCTCTCTCTCTCTCTCTCTCTCTCTCTCTCTCTCTCTCTCTCTGAAAGCAGAGGATAATAATATATCCACATACCTTCTTATGACTTCACGTCTTGTTTGTGTAGCATACATGTATGACATTGTAATATCCCTCTTGAAATGCTTCAATGATTCAGAAATCTTATCACTGAATCTAGTTTACCAACATGTGCAGCCTAGCATTGCTCTTATCTTCTCCTATAATATACCCTCCCTCTCTCCCTCCCTCTCCCTTCCCATTGAGCCTGCCATATGACCTGTCTTAGCATGTACATGTATAAACCAGGAAGAGAGGTCACTATTCTCCCAGTACAGTCTCTGCTACCCTTCCTATTTCTGCTTGTTTGTTCTGCTAATGACATGTTGGGCCATTGTATCAATATCCAGCAGGGAAAGACCTCTCTCTGTGTGTGTCTTAGAGAATCTGTATATTTTCCCACTCTCTTTACACATGCGACATGTATGGCATGATTGTGTATGTTGTGAGTAGTGAAAGTTATGTTTCACTGCTACCAGGTGCGCTCTCTGAAACTGCCGTGGAATCCGCTTACGTAGGACAAAGGTCGATATCGACTATTATCGACTGGCTTGTTTTTTTTTTCTTTATATGAGGTATACTATTACTCAAAAAAATGAACGTTTCAATGCTCTATACTTTGACTAAAGTCTCTATTTCCACGGGGGGGGGGGGGGGGGGGGGGGGGGGTTGTGTATGCAGGAGAGAGTGTGTACACGTACATAATTCTGCAGTTTGGTTATCTTCAAAGGTTAACATTTTCGTTGGGTGAATGAGTGTGATTTTTTCTTTGAGGTGTGACTGTACATAATATGAGGTGTACCATTTAGCCTAAAATTTTCGAGGGTTGAAGATCAAAGCAATGATTTGTGGATAGTGTAGAATTTTCTCATACATCTGTGTGTACCTTGTACATGTATCATCTTTTTTCCCTCTCCTCCAGCGGTGACAATTGGTTTTGAGCAAGACATGTACTCTGTCTATGAAGGATTTGATGTTGAAGTGTGCGTGAATCTCTCCAGCGGTGAACTAGCGGCTGAGAGAATGGTGAACGTCTCTCTCTTCACTGATGATGTGCTAGGCAGTGGTGGAGCATTATGTGAGTAGTCGAAATTAGCCTGCAGGGGGCAACAAGAGTATATTGATTCAATCATTGTATTATCCTACCGATATTAATTTTTTTTTCATGTATGTGAGTTTTCAGAAATTTTTAATTTTTTTTATCATACAGTGAGTATGGACTATGAACCACTGTCAGTGGATCTCACTTTCTCTGATACTATATCCAATGAATGTGTGAATGTGACCACCAGATTTAATGCTGACACAAATGCTATGCCTTTCAGTGTCAACCTGACCACCACGGAGCCTCCTACTGCAGTCATCCTCAGCCCTTCAGCCACCACCATAACCATACTAGATGGTAGGCAATTCTCCATTGTATCTCATAACTTGATGTGTCAGAATTTACCAGATAGGAAAAATAATCTCTCTCTCTCTCCCTCTCTCCTTCTACACTAGTGGTTGCTCCCAGTATTACGACTCCACCTATGGACCAGGAAGGTATCATTCCTGGTTCAAATGTCAGCTTCACTGTTGTAGCTGTTGGTGGACTTCTCAGTTACCAGTGGTCCAGGAATGGTGTTGAAATCGAAGGAGCTACTCAGGCTACTCTGACCTTAGTGAATGTGACCAATGCGGATGAAGATACCTACAGCTGTTTCATCTACAACAGGGCTGGAAATATCACAACCGATGCTGTCTCTCTCACTGTCTGTAAGTACATGTGTACATATACTTGTACATACATATAAACTACTGCATCATAGAACAATAATTACCATAGATTGCGAAATTTTTGTCGATGACTTTTCTGTCGAAAATTAAACACGCGAAATATTTTGTATAATGTATGTCGACCTATACCTATTTTGGTCGTTAAAAGTCTGGCAACAAAATTTAGACTACGCAAAAAAATTTATAAGTGAAATATTTTACCAGCGCAAGTATCCCGATCTATGGTATGTAGTTTAATGATCATGTTTTAGGCAAAATAATGATGATCAACCCTGTAATGTATTGCAGTAGGCAAGCGCTTGTTTTGTGAGTCTGATTGGGTGGGGGGGGGGGGCAATAATCAAGTTGTTTTAGTTAAAGTTGCCCCCACTGAATCTCATCCTACTGGGCTAGTGTATGGTAGATGTAGAGTTGGGGTATTGTGCAAGTGTGTGAACATAAGGAAGTGTTGTACGGTAGGTATTCGCTATGTACCATATATGGTAGTAGGGATTGTCCTGGGGCAGGAAGGAATATGGACACACAGGATGCACACCCATGCACCTCATTCTGCTGAGTCAGCAAAGTTGACTTGGCTTGCATGTTTTATGCAAAAATTCTTTATAATTAGCTCAGAGTGCTTGGAATTTTCATTTTCACTATACATGTACTTGTTCAATCTCTCTTCATACACATACAGTGCGACAGCCTAACGTCACTCTGGTAGTCCCCGCTGGCGCCCTTTTGAATCAAGAAATAACGCTCACCTGCACAACTACTATTAATGCCACCATTACCTTGATGGTTATGGACAGTGAAGGCGCTAACCTGGCTTTGACTGAGGTGGATTCGACAGGCGATAACAGATCTGTCAATGTAATGGTGATGAATACTGGACAACACACTGTCACGTGTGTAGCTGATAATAATGGATTGATGGAAACGGCAACTGAACAGTTTTATGGAATTAGTAAGTTACAATGTATGATACAAGTAACATTGTATGTATATAGCTATGTGAGCACTGGTTTATACCATTGTATTATGTATTCTCTTTTTTCTAATTTTTAGATTTGTCAATATGAGAAAATTTATGATAATTTTTAGATAATACTCCTCATCATTGTTCCTCTTGCAGCTATTGAAGTTGCTGATGTTACTGCTGGGATCACTGCAACTGCTGAGTTCTTTTGTAACGTTACTGGTGCTAGTGGTGCCGATGTTAGCTACCTCTGGACACAAACAGTGAATGGAGTGTTCCCTGAGGTCAGGTTCCCGCCTGTGATCTATGAAGATCGTGTTATTGGCTTTAGGACGCCTACACTAATGATACCTAATCTTAGTGGACTGGAGCAGGACTTCAACTACACATGCACTGTCTCCATCAGTGGCCTGGAGATTGGTTCAGCAACTGGAACACTCGCATCCCCTGGTGTGTACTCTAGACTTTTATTTGCCTTATAGATAACTGACACTTTGCACTATCTCTCCCTCCCTCTCTCCTCCCTTCTCTCTCTATCTTTCTTTCTCTCTCGGTAGGTCCAGTGATTCTTGTTGGTCCCGATGATCAAGAGCTACAGGCTGGGGAAAGGCTTGTTCTTAACTGCGTCGGACAGAACAATGAAGACGCTACCATGCCACTGAGAGTCAACTGGTTTTTCACTTCATTTGATAGTCAATTCCCACAGAGATTATATAACAATACTGATCAGAGAGTGGATGAGATTAGGCTTCCCAACAACATCACAGTCAATAGTACTTTTACCATTGATCCTGTGATGGCAAGCGATGGTGGAGTGTACGGGTGCCAGGTTTCTAACAGAGATGGAGTACTCCCTGTTGAGCAAAATGCCACTGTCAATGTGCTCTGTAAGTACTGCACCAGCTGGGTTCTGTCCAGAGTGGTTAGGGCTTTTAGCTGAAATATTATCTGACTGCACTGAGTGTAGCATTTTAGTATTAATTATAATACATATAAGAGTATTTTTTAACGGTACATGGTATAATGGCAGGGTGGTGGTTGGTGGCGGACCAGAACCTGATTACCCCAGATGTACAGTTTATTGACTGGTGAAAAAACCCTTTAATTTCCTCTCCCCTGGGTCTGGAGTGAATGATGTGCACATTCACAGTATTCTATGTACAAATCCCGCAATCTTCGTAAAAGGAGTTGAAATGCCCCCCCCCCCCTCTCAAGATGCCAGATTTCAACTGGGTGGGCATGATGTTAAGTTAATTAAGTTAACACTTTGGGCTCTACATTATTTATCCTTTTGCAGTTACTCCTCAAATCGACTTTACGGCCAACCCATCTCGAGTGCCAGAAACTGAGGAAACGATATTAACATGTATCGTCACAGCAGAACCACTCGCAAATTTTTCAGAGATAGTTCGTATTACATCCGATGGAGAGGAAGTGGTGACCAATATATCCAATTCCATGGGTGATAGAACATTTCAGGGGACATATCTCTTCGAGAATGTGAGATTCCCACAAGATGATGGAGCAATGTTTGAGTGTCGATCCTCAAATGCCAATGGGCTTGAAGCAGAGTCTATCACAATCATAGTTCAAGGTGAGCTCTATATAGAATAATCTGTTATGATACTGGGTATATTATTGTTATTATTACATATCAGCTGCATGTGTGCCTACCGTTCCTATAGTTGATAATCTTGAGTCCTGTGTGGCTAGGTGAAGAGGTATTCCTTCCATTCCATAATGACGATCAAACAAATGTTGAAATGCTGCAATGATATTCTTTTACTGAGCTACTAGTTAGTACTAGGTTTTAAGGGTGTATGATGTATGGCCAAGGGCAACCATCCATTGCCTGCTCAGGCAAGCAATGAAATGCAGAGCCACTTTAAGTTTTAGACAGGTGACTAGTAGTCCTTGCGAACTACATATAGGGGTGGTAGGTTAAAAATCTCTTTTGTATGGCATGTGGCTAAACTGTTGTATACACAGACATGCTCATGTTGCATCCATCTCTCTTTCTATAGCTCCTCCTAGTAAAATTGATCATGCAACTGTGACTGCTGAGCTTACAAGTCTGGACAATATTAATATCACCTGGTTTATTCCCTTAGCGAATAATGCTGACATTCTAAGTTACACTCTGACATTCTGTGCTCGGCTTGAGACAGGCTGTGTAGCTGGAACTTTCACCAATGTTACTGGTGTGGTTGGGAGTGAAGACCTGATTATACTTGATGGAAATCGACTAAGATACAACTTCACTCAACTTTTGATTGATAGAGAGTATGAAGTTTTGATAAGAGCTGTGAATTCTGTAGGACAGCAGATGTCTCCAATGTTTGGCGATGGATTCAGATTCAATTCTACTTCCCCTGACGATGGACAAGTTGTGAATGTCGCCTCTGTCTCTTCACCAAATACGATCATCTTGACTTGGAACCTGCCACCCCTGGCTCGTGCAACCAATAACCTCAATGTATCGTTTAATATCACATACTACTGTGCTTGTGATCCATTGAACATTACGTCAGTAGCTGTTGAGTACAATGCATCGCGGCTGGAGCAAGGTGTTTCTGTCGATATCATGATAGCTGATAGTTTTAACAGTCCAGCTCACACTTTTAAGATTGTAGCAGTGTACACTAATCCAAATCTGTTGAGCTCTCAAGCTATTCTGACTGGTGTACGGACACTCGCAAATGGTACAAGGATTAACAATTAGCTAACACACACAACGCACAGTCGATTATTTATAGATGCACTTTTTTTCTATTTTACTCCATCTAGACGCTACACTGTTGGGACCTGATGCAGTAGTCTCCCCTCAAGTTGCTGAGAATGATGTGCTTACTGTTTCATGGCCTGCTCCTCAGAGTACCAGCTTTTTGGTGGCTTACCGTGTCTCCTTCACTACCAGCGCTGCTCGCAGTCGACGACAGACGTCACCTGTGGAAGTCCCAGCAGAAATGACTAGCACCACTCTGCCCTTTACTGCTTTCACAGACTTCACAGTGGATGTGGATGCTGTCTATGCTCCTCCCCCTGATGGAACTAGAGTGTTTATCAATCTTCTACCACGCACCACTTTCACAACTCCACAAAGAGGTAAGAAATGCACAGCTCAGAGATTCAAACTTTTGTGGGGGAGGGGGGGGGTCGGGGCTAGAGGGGGATAGCTGAGCATGATGAAATTATGTTATACGCTGTAGTAGCTCTTGTCGTGGGATTTTTATAATATACATGTATAATATATAGTGTACATGTAATAGTACTTCCTTACATTCCCTTCAATTCCAGCATCCAGTCCCCCGCTCAGCGTTGTGGCTGTGAATGAAAGTGTTGTTAAGATTCGTCTCACTTGGCAAACCCCCACCACTCCCAATGGAATCATTACTGGATACAGGGTAAATCAAGTATTTTAACCTTCATACATGTACATAGTGGCACTATGACTGTGAAATTAGAACATTTTAACAGAAACTCCTGCCCTCAGTATTGTCCACTTGTATTATGTGTGTGAAATTGTTGAGATTGAATTACGACCTTAAGTATATTTTTCTTCAGATTGTAAGATTTAGAACTGATCAGACAACTGATTTTAGTACAACAGTAGATGGAGCGAATACATTAACATACCTCTCACCAGCATTGGATGCAAGAACAAGTTACACATTCCGAGTTGCTGCTATCAATGGACCCATGAATGAACCCATAACTGGAATGTACTCTCCAGATATGGTCGTTCAGACCAACTTCAGTGGTATGTTATGAATAAGATTACCGAACGTACAATAAATTAGGAAATTCTCCACTATGCGTAGCGTAAATCCTTTAATTGTGAACAAAATTCCAATAGCAGATATATAATAAATCGAAATATTATTAATATTCATCATGAGTGTTTATCACCCTGCAGTTGTTCAACCAACCATTTCTAACACTGCTGTTGGAGATTCTGGAAATCCTTCATTTACGATCACCACGCGTGCTTTCAGTGATGCCTATGGTGGAGTTGGTGTCTTCAAGGTGGTTGTGGTACGTGGCAATCGTGTCGAGCCTGGGAACGTCCCGGACAGCTCACTAGCACCAGCTGGAGAATCACAATTCAAGTAAGAGATTTTGAGGACAGTACTCTCTGTAGATCTCATAGGAGTCTATAGCCCTAGAATTTGAGGTGGAAATTTTGGGGGATTTGAGCAGTGGATCACGAACATTTAATAATTATCTCATGAAACATTTTAGTTTATTGGTGATGCAGTGCACCATAAATAATAGTTACAGACTAAGTCCAAGGTCTCTACGCATTTTAAGAGACGCGAAGGCCCTGGGTGTAGCATCCCAAGCGAAAGTGAGGGTGCTACTAAGGGCCTGAGGGTCTCTTAAAACCATAGAGACCATTGGATGAGGTCTCTAACTGATTTAGAATATTATAGCAACTGTAACCGTGGTAGTTGACCTGAGGACTAGGCTACTGTTGCACTGTGTATCTTTCTTTGCCCTCGGCTATATTTATAGGTCTCTGTGAAACTTGTAGGTCTCTATGAGAAATAGAGACCTCTGAGTGACCAATCAGATCACAATATTTGTTACAACGATTATTCTAAATAATAATATATGATTTCTTCCAGCTACTATGTGGCGTACGCTGGAGATGTCAGTAGAGTTTCGTCACTAAATTTGAGAACTTTGGTTATGACGATTGTCATTGGAGATGGCCGTACAAGTGAAAATGGCAGCACTACCTTCACCAACCCTCCTCCCGAGGTTGGAGAAGACTACTACATCTTTATCAGGCTCTACTCTTCCTTAGACGTGAGTCGGGAGAGGGGAGGGAGGGGCTCGATTAAATGATAGAATTTTATTGTACTGTTCTTGATTGTATAGTGGATATTTGGTGAAGAATTTGGCAATTTTGGTGCATATAAAATTAAATGGCCTATATTTCCAATTTTTGAAACTTCAAAATTTTAATAGTAGTTAACACGAGTATGCTGAACATTAAGGTCACCAAAATTGAAATTTACTGTCTTAATTGGTTTTTGCTGACACCATTTCAATCTTGAGAGCCATTTCTGCCACATATCATTGCTCACCAGAGTTCCTCACTTTCTCAATATAATATCTTGATCATTATTTTACCTACAGGATTCTGTGTTTGCTGACAGTTTGCTCACTGGAATACTGAGTAAGTAGATGTGCGTAAATTATAATAGTTTACCTTACAGAGCCCTCTCAGCCTTTATCACGAAATTAAGTACATAGGGGTTCCATGCATGCTAGCCAAGTTAACGATTCGCCACTCTATCCTTCACTTTGGCTACTATACATGTGGTCCCTGGATTTGAGTAGCCATTTTTTGCCATTGCTTCCTTTTTGAGATCACTATGAGATTTTTACGCTTCGGGAACTCCTTGTAGTACATGTACTGTACGTTGAAAAACCTAGGGATGAAGTAATATTATATTGCTATGTTACCCTCTCGTGTGTGGCACTATGATATGTACATGTATGTTATTGTGTCTGTGTGCAGGGATCAACCCGCCGCTCGACCCTGCCGTCATCATAGCTCCTATTGCAGTGGTTGCTGTTGTTCTACTAATCATACTTGTTGTGCTGCTCGTCGTAGTCTTTGTGTACGTTCACAGTGCTTCTTTATAATGAACCACACCCACATATTGGTCATTCACGTAACTCTAAATTTTAGTTATGATGCGTTGATACGAGAAGGCATTTTCAGTTATTGTGATTATCACCCTCTCCCATCATTTCTTTCTCTCCCTCCCTCCCCCCCCCTCTCTCTCTCTGTCTCTCTCCCTCCCCCTCTCTCCCTCTCTCTCTCCCTCTCTCTCTCCCCCTCTCTCCCTCCCTCTAGCTTCACTCGTCCCCGTCGTGGCTACACTATAGCTGCCACAGGAGAGGACGGAGTTCATCGCAAGAAGAGGGGTGGGGCCCTTGAGCTACGGAGGACACGCCTCTTTTCTCCCGTCGTCAACGTACCAGTTCCTGACGTGTTTACATCAGCCGGTCAGCCGACCACCCTTGTGTGTGAGGCCTCGGGCACACCAGCTCCTGAAGTGGTCTGGACCCAGAATAACGAGCCATTAGACAAGGAGCGCTTCATTCAATTAGCAGATGCCTCCCTCTTTGTTAACGATACGGATCTCAAGGACGAGGGGGCGTACATCGTCACGGCAACCAATAGTGCTGGCACCGCAGAACAGATGGTTCGGGTCACTGTCATCCGACCTTCCCCTCCTGAACGTACGCCCCTAGTAATTAAGCTAAAATATCCGGAGATCTCAGTTCTTGAAATACATGTATTTAGATATGAAAAAAATATTTTTTTACTCAAATCTTATCCATAAAATTGTGCTATATTCACAGCTGATCCAGACCACCCTCCAATCCAAGTTGGAGAATTCACGGAAAAGATCGCTCTACTGCGAGCCAATGATGATGAGGGTCTAGAGGACGAGTATTCGGTAAGGAGGGAGGGAGGGAGAGAGAAGCTATTACCGATAATATTATGTTTTGTATTTGTGTATTAGGAAGTGGAGCCAGACATCACGTTCACCTCGTATGCTGCCAAGATCAACATCAACAAGAACAAAAACCGCTATATTAATATCATTCCATGTAAGAATCACTCGCACACACGTACATGTACATGTATAGGGCATGTTAAACATGCCGACATTGAGCATGTGCACTACCGTGCTGTAGTAGGTTTTAGGAACCACAGAATTGAGAAGCATTGCATGGTGATCATGTGCATGTACATGTAGCATCACGTTGCATGCTGTATTTTACTGATTTTATACGATTGTCATGATTGTGTGTATTACTGTGTTTGGCATAATAATATCGTGTACATATCCATAGCTCTCTACAAGTGCATAATATTACTATACATGTCCCCTACAAGTGTACATTACATAAATATGTTATGTTTGGTGTATGTGTTTGTGCCTGAGCAAGGCTTGACAAAGGCGCAGGGCTTTACCATAAGAACAAGATAATAATTATAGCACTGGTATATATATTAATAGTAGCTACACACAGTATATAATGAGGAGCGTAGTTTATAAGTATTATGAGGTACATGTACAAGGTAATGGGTATGTTGTGTGTGTGAGTGTAGCCCTGAATAGTCTGTGGTGTCTTCAATTCCTGCTCCAGCTCGAAAATGGATGACCTATAAGTAATATTATTGGTATCACTGTACTCAGTTGGTGTGTATGTGTGCTGTGAACATGTCCTGTCAGCACTTCCTGTTTAAGGGTTGCAGTATCACATTACCAGTTCCTAATTAAGGCACATTAGCACTGGTCCTCAGTCACATGGCATGGCACGGCACAGTACCATTCCATTATACAGAGGACAAAGCCATGTGTGTTAGGGCCAGGCTAGTGGCATCTAATAATGATTTTTCTTTGACCATGAGTAAGATTTCTTTGTACGACAGCAATATAATTCCTTGTGTATACTATGGGGGAAGGGGGTATAAAGCATGCTCTCCATGTCTGGTAAGAAATATTAATTTTTGTACTATTTTTCTTGTATTTCAGATGACCACTCTCGTGTAGTGTTGTCCCTTCAGGACAACACTCCTGGGTCGGACTACATAAATGCCTCATATCTTGATGTAAGATAATAAACTGATACTAACGAGAGATATCCTGCTATGATTAGCTCTTCCCACACATCACACACACACACACGTATACCTAAACTTCTCTCTCTCTCTCTCTCTCTCTCTCTCTCTCTCTCTCTCTCTCTCTCTCTCTCTCTCTCTCTCTCTCTCTCTCTCTCTCTCTCTCTCTCTCTCTCTCTCGGCTGCAGGGTTTCAATCGTCCGAATGCATACATAGCCACTCAGGGTCCCCAGCCGTCCACCTTCCCTGACTTCTGGAGGATGGTCTGGGAGTTTGACTGCCCCACTATCGTCATGGTAACCAACCTCAAGGAAGAGGATAAGGTATGTGCTGTGTATTGTGGCAATTACTGTCTAATTAAGATCTCTCTCTCCCTCTCCCTCTCTCTCCCTCTCTCTCTTCCCCCGTACAGTTGAAATGTCACCAGTATTGGCCCAACTATGGTACCACCACGTATGGCAATATCCAAGTCACCCTTAAGGGAGTGGAAAACCTTGCTGAGTACTCCATTAGGACATTCCACATCACCCCGGTGAGTTCTGCACTAATCACATGATATGCACAATCATGTGTATTGAGTACATGTGCATGTACAGTGGTGTAGTAGCTGAGATGTGCAGATATACAGTGATAGCTTTGATTTTTCGCTTTAAAGTTTATAAAGTTGGTCCAGATGTGATTTCTAGCCTAGCTATGGTTGCACTGTCCAGCTGGCCTCCAGCATTTCTGCCATCCCATATCTACAGACGGACAAACAGCCAAAGCTTTGTACTACCTTACTACTGAACTGTACACTGACAAGCGTTCTCATGTACTTGACATGTTTCATTCAATGATATTTCTGTACTTCTGTTGTATTGAGACTGCGTTCCGTGTTAATTTTGTATAGATTGCCGGTCAGAGTAGGGTCCAGATGCCAACTCGAGAGGTGAAGCAGTTCCACTTCCTAGTGTGGCCTGACCATGGCGTCCCGCAGTTTGCCACACCCCTTCTCAGCTTCAGGAAGAGGGTAGCCAAATATCATCCTGACAAGAAGGGACCAATGGTTGTCCACTGCAGGTTAGCTCTCTCTCCTCTTCTCTCTCTCTCTCTCTCTCTCTCTCTCTCTCTCTCTCACACACACACACACACACACACACACACATTAAAATTTGTTGACTTTATAGATTTTCTTAAGAATTGTCATAATGATTTTTATGCAGATTTTTATCAAACTAATATTATTTCAATACACTCCCCCCTACACACACACACACACACACACACACACACACACACACACACACACACACACTCTCAGTGCTGGTGTTGGTCGAACTGGTACCTTTGTCACAATCGACACAATGCTTCGTCAAATGGAGGCAGAGGGTGTCATTGACATTTTCAACTACGTCCGTCACATGCGATTCCGTCGTAACTACATGGTTCAGACCGCCCCACAGTATGTCTTCATCCACGATGCCCTGCTCGAGGCAATAATGTGCGGGGACAACTCGATCCCTGCCCCAGAGCTACGCAAGAGGTTCCAGGACTTGATGGAGGTTGATCCAGAGAGCAATAAATCCAGACTCCAGCTTCAGTTTGAGGTGAGTAAGTGTGTGAAAAGTTACTGGTAAACCCAACTTGAGAGTCACTTACATAATAATATTGTGTGCCTAGCCTTGAGAACAGGGAGTGGTAGATTAAGATTAAAAATGTGCTCTGTTAGTGCTACAAAGTGGGATATTGAATGGCAGAAAGATTTTTTGGCCCAAAATTTTTGTTTTACAACTCTTGGAAAAAATGATTTGGGACTTGCCAATTTTTTTCCAAAATTTATGAAAAAGTGTACCACTGCATATCAGAGTATGATTGAATGTTGGCTGTTTGTATCTTTCTGGATAGCGTGGCATAACTTTTGTGGACACAGTGCTCTGGCAAAAATCAAAATACATAGTTTTTGTAGCTGCAGTTTCAATCTATTTAGAGTAAACTGTCGAAGTATTCGTACATGTGTACATGTACTATGTATATAATTATATTAGTATAGTTATGTATTTAGATTTTTCCCCTTTCTCTTTCTCTCTCTCCCTCAGAACCTGAACAGCAATAGTCCCCAGGATGATGACTTTGATAGCACCATAGCCGGCCTACCAGACAACATGGCCAAGAATAGGTTCAAAGTTCATCTCCCAGGTATATACCTACATAAGAGCATGTTCGGTAACATGGACTGGTACAAACCTAAAACAGTTTCTCCGAAGGTAGCTACATGTAGCCAGTGTCTAGTTTCATTTCCAGTTCCAGACATTTGTCACATGTAGTAGCCTAATTACAACAAAGTTGGGGGGAGGGGTTAATTATCAGGGATCTCCCCAGGATTCCTGACCACGCCAGAACCCTGAATCACAGCATACTTCATGTTGTACAGTAGGAGTATCTTGGGATGTGTATCTTATCAAGGGGGTTGATGACTTACTCCACATTGGAGGGAGGTTATAGTCGGTGTTGACAGAAGCCGCCACAGTGGAGAGAGGGTTGGGGGCTGTTGATCTGTTGTATGGTTGTTGATGGTGGGCAAGTGGTTGGTCTTGGGTGGTTGCTCCTTGCTTGCTTGTGCACACAACTCTATAAACTGAAATTCAAGGGCTGCTTTGCCATGACCTAGTATGGATATAAGGAGCGA
Organism: Cliona cf. orientalis; assembly: GCA_963930775.1. Lineage (NCBI taxonomy): Eukaryota > Metazoa > Porifera > Demospongiae > Clionaida > Clionaidae > Cliona > Cliona cf. orientalis. Next base: position 7,871,888 of record OZ005703.1, read on the forward strand.
CAGCTTTGCTAAGCATTGTTTAATAAAATCGCAATTTGTTGATATTTATCTGCATGCTTGAGACCACTTGGGATGGGAAAGTACTAGAGCACAATACATGTAGCTGAGTCAGCAAAGTTTGGAGAGGGGTGGGGGGAAACTTGAAGTTATAAGGTGGGATACCTTATGAATTCCATATAATGCCCACCTACCCTCCTCTCTCGTTACTTGATCTCTCCCTGTAGCTAATGACTACCGTGTTCCCCTCGGTGCCCCTCCCCCTCGCAGTGAGGGCGGGGACGATGACGACGATGAAGATGAGAAGGAGAAAGAAGCGGAGGAGCCAGACTACATCTGTGCCAGCTTTGCTGACGTAAGCATTATAATATTTAGACCATCTTTGGATGGATAGATAGACGGATGGATGGATGGATATGGGTCGTTTGCTGATCAGCGAGCCACGAAATTGCATAATTTGCCCCCAAGTCCATAGTACATGCAACCACACCTATATGTACGGTTGTTAGCTAAAAGCATGGTATGAATGTACCTTCATCTGTTGTTGAACATGTAGCTCTGACTTAATTAGCCATCACATGGTGAAGCTTGATGGCACAGTTTCTGTACGTATGTACTGTATCCACTGATGCATGTCTAGCTACAGGTATAGTACTGCACCCTACTACGTGCGTATGTATCTCCAGTCTACTTTCACTATACATTGTAGTTGTCCGTCCTATACATGTACATGTACCGTGTGAGTTTGTTTCCGAAACCAGACCTTTTTTACTACAACTTGACCTTGTAAACTCAGTGTATCCTCGGTAAAGGAAGCTAAGACAGTGACTCGCTTGCTGCTTCTGCAAACTCATCAAGACAGATCAAAAAAATCATCAAAACGGACAGCACTTGCATAATTATGCATGTATCTATCTACACGGTGGTACCCCCGTACTCATTAACGTGACTTGATAGTAGGGTTGCTCACACTTGTGGGGATGCGGATGGATGCCTCTGAACTGTGTGTGTGTGGGGGGGGGGGGGGGTGGTGGTGAGAGAGAGAGAGAAAGATCAGACAGTATCCTTTTCTTTCTAAGATCTACGTGTTGCTTATGCCTGGGCACTCTAATGATTATGTTTGCCGTGTGTGTGTAGAAAGCATTTACATATGAATGTGTGTGTGTTTCATAATAGTCTGCATGTTTTTGTTCCTCTACGCTGAACACAAGGTACTGTTGCAATACCCTCTATACATGTTGTTTGTACATGGCTCTACACAGACTGTCTGTTGAGGAAACAGCTCAAAAATACATTCAGTCCTTCTGACTAGTCAACTGTTGATGTTTTTCTTTCTCCTTGTTATTGTTACTCTATCTCGACAAGTGCAACTTTTATGCTTTTGCTACCCCCACATCCACTCACTCTCCCTTACTTACTTAAGCCTTGGCACTATGTCTCTCTCAAGACTGACGATAAGTGTATTTTGTGTACATTTTTATAATGTACATGTATATATAAATTGTACCTTCATTTGGGTTATGTCTTGAGTATGTGTGTGTGTGTGTGTGTATCTAAGCGAGTGCTGTGATGGTGTACCTTTGCGAGAAAGTGGATCTTTTACATTACAATCACTAATGCACATAATTATACTTGAATAAGCCTTATTCTTCTGGTCTGTGATGAACTTGTGACGTTTGTCAAAGTACAATTTTGTGTTTTTGTTAACATTGTACAATGTGCTTCGTTGTGCATAATAGTTTTATAGTCGTGGTATTGCGCAATGCACACTGGCCTGCCAGAGATTGTTGTTATAACTGATTGATAATGTGAACAACTAAGTATGGCATTGGTACGGCACTGGTATGGATGGAATCGCTCAGTTAGTGATTAACAGGTATTTGGGGGACCCTTGTAGTAATAACATTTATCCTGAAGTTACAATAATCTACTGGAACAAAAATAATGTAGACTGACCCCTGACCCCCCCCCCCCCTCTCTCTGTCTCTTTCTCTCTCTCTCTGACACAGGGCTACCGTCAGCGTAATGCATTCATCATCACACAAGCTCCGATGAGCAACACTACGGGTGACTTCTGGAAGATGATCTGGGAGCAGAAATCAGCCGCCATTGTCATGCTGACTGAACTCGAGGAAGATGGAAAGGTGATCCTATTACTAGCATATTATTTTATAAAAACTCGAGTGGCTAGTATAAGCAGAAGCATGCTGCACTAGTGGTGTGGTATGGTCAAGGGCTTAGAAGTCTATATAAGCCCTTGGTATGGTAGATTGTATAGTTTGTTTTTTTTAATCGCTATTTTTTCTTGTTATCCAGGAGATGAGTGTGAAGTACTGGCCGGGTGAGGTCGGTGAAGCCAGTCTGTTTGGCTCCTTCCAGCTTGAGCTAAGTGAGGATGAGAAAGATAAGGGAGACTACGTCACCAGGAAATTCAAACTATCACACGTTGATACAGTAAGTGAAGGCTAGCTGGTAGGTACAGGGTCGTCAGTAGACAAAATCGCTATTTGAACATTACCTGCCCCCTTCCTAAGCTATAAGGGGAATACTGGTGACATATTAATTTGTCATTTCTTTGATTGTCTGTTTAGCCTCAGGATTGCCGTATAGTGACACAGTTCCACTTCACCAAGTGGGCTCGAAGCTCCACCCCCAAGGACACTCATTCCGTCATCGACCTCATCGACGAGATCCAGAGGGTTCAGAGGAAATCAGGAAATCAACCAATCACCATACACTGCGAGTGAGTCAATCATCAATGGTAACAATAGGGGCACCCCCATCAATACTTAGTGTTCAGAGAGAGAGAGAGAGAGAGAGAGAGAGAGAGAGAGTGAGTGAGAGAGAGAGAGAGAGGCCTCTGTCTATATAAGGGTAAGCCTGGACTATTATTGTGACATTGTGTTGGATGTTTAAGCCATGGTGTGTTTAGGTAGTGGTGTGACAGGAACCACATCCTGATAGCTGACATTTCCAGTGCTTCCATTTTGAAACATACACACACCTGCCATATTATGTCCATGTATTTAGCTAGTCGAGTCATGAAGGCTGGCCATATCCATCTATCCATCCCCCCTGGATGACATCACACCTTCATAAGGGAAACTAGCTATTTACACATCCTTGCATGGCAGTCTGAGTCAGCATTAGGTCTTGCTAATATTATAGTAGTATATAGGTGGCTGCTATGTATAGTATGGTTGATCTGCTCCAGTCACACCTATGTTGACATAGCACATTGTAATAATTATGGGCATCAACTGGAGCATGTCATAACTGGACATGCATATGGAGTGCATTCTTATCCAGTGTGTTTATTATTGTGATTGAGAAGATATTATCAAGATTTTGGTAATTAGCACAATGACAATATTTTCAACATCGTGGTACAATTTTGTACATAATAATATAGTCATAAAATAATATTTTTTCGTCTACTTCACTTCTCTTCTCTTTGCTTACCCTCTCACTGCAGTGATGGTATCAGTCGTACCGGTGCATTCTGCACTTTGTACTCTGTCCTTGAGCGAGTGAAGGTGGACCAGGTAGTTGATGTCTACCTCGCCACAAAGACGCTCAGGATCCAGCGAGCTGGACTGCTAGAGACACTGGTGAGGGATACTATTGTAGACTAGACAGCTCCACAGCTGTTTTTGTTGGCTATTTTGAGAGATGGAGTACCGTACTTAATCTAATACTACAATGAAAAATTTTTGAAAAACGTGTGCTTTTCTGGTAAAGGTCGTCAATCGCTCCACATAATATACACGTTACGAGAATTCTAATTTCTTATGTTAGATTGGATCATACGTTGTATTCGATTAACTACGGTATTCTAGAGTCTATGGCAGCTAGTTTAGTTCAGGGTGTTGGATGTTTTTGAAGAGTGTGTAATGACTGGGAAGAAAGGTGCTAGTGATTCTTTTACGTCTCTCTCTCTTTCCTTTCCCCCCCCCCCCCCCCCCCCTCTCTCTCTCTCTCTCTCTCTTCTCCCCACAGGACCAGTACATCTTTGTCCATAAGGCAGTGATAGAGTTTCTTGATGCATTTTCTGACTACCAGAACTTTAAGTGATGCTTCAGTGCACCTTGACCCCTTTAATTATCATAATAATATTATTATGGTTCTGAATATTCAGTGACAATGTTAATTATTAGTTATTATTATAGGTAATTAATTTGTTCCTCTATTATGACACTGTATCCTGCCTCTTTTTTTTTAGGTTAGTGTATACTAATGTTATAGCAATGATTTGTTTGAGCTGTAAATTGTGCATTATGATTGTATATGATGTTTGATTCTTAAAAAAATGGTGTGTAATTTGGTGAGCGAGCCCTGAATATAATATTATATACGAGAAAACAGAGTGTAATTATACTATAATATTATTATTATACAACAAATACTTTCAGATCTTACCTGGAGGGCATTACTTTGAATAATAAAAACAAAAATGAAGGAACCCCATCCCCCCACCCCCAGGCCGAGTCACCGCAGCTTCAGTGACCTGTATAAGGTATGTGCAGATTACCATAGCACAGTTGGCACGCTTCGAATTCCAGGATCGGATAAGGGCGGTCCCTAAGCCATAAGTGTCCAGATCCTTAATTAGTAACAAAGAGAGAAGGAGGGCAATGTTGTGAATAATTTATTTTTGTTACTTCAAACATAATAAAAATACTTCAAACATAATAAAAATAGCCCCAATCATCCCCCCCCCCCCCCCCAGAAATGGTATAATAGGGATTCAATGAGGGATACATTTTCCTCACTAGTGAAAAAAAAAAATTATAACCCCATCCTCCCATCGACCTTCCAATCGCAGAGCTCTAGGCTGGAATGTTGGTCAGGGTACACTGCAGACATTACTGCAGCCAGTTAGGCTTCTGTGTCACAACCACAGGGGACCGAAGTCAGCCTATGGTGGATTACCAGGCTTTATCCAGGATGGGGGGTATTCGAGGGAGGAACCTGGGCGACCCCTAAGCCATATATGCCCAGGACCATGTGCAGTTTTCAGCTGCAGGTGCCAGAGGGGATACCCCTGACACCGTCTAGCCCCGATAGGTAAAATTGGTAAAATTAGTAATTTAATATGGCGCTTTAGGTGACGGCAGCGAAAAGGGTAATGTTGGTAAAATTGGTAAATTAGCAATTTTGGTGAACTGTAGGCGACGGCAGTGACAAGGTAAAATCTGTAAAGTTGGTAAAATTGGTAAAATTAGTAATTTGGTGAACTGTAGGCGACGGCAGTGACAAGGTAAAATCGGTAAAGTTGGTAAAATTAGTAATTTTGGTGAGCTGTAGGTGGCGGCAGTGACAAGGTAAAATTGGTAAAATTAGTAATTATGGTGCTTTAGGTGACGGCAGCGAAAAGGGTAATGTTGGTAAAATTGGTAAATTAGCAATTTTGGTGAACTGTAGGCGACGGCAGTGACAAGGTAAAATCGGTAAAGTTGGTAAAATTGGTAAAATTAGTAATTTTGGTGAGCTGTAGGTGACGGCAGCGACAAGGTAAAATTGGTAAGGTTGGTAAAATTAGTAATTTTGGTGCTGTAGGCGACGGCAGCGAAAAGGGTAATGTTGGTAAAATTGGTAAATTAGCAATTTTGGTGAACTGTAGGCGACGGCAGTGACAAGGTAAAATCGGTAAAGTTGGTAAAATTGGTAAAATTAGTAATTTTGGTGAGCTGTAGGTGACGGCAGCGACAAGGTAAAATTGGTAAGGTTGGTAAAATTAGTAATTTTGGTGCTGTAGGCGACGGCAGCGACAAGGTAAAATCGGTAAAATTGGTAAAATTAGTAATTTTGGTGAACTGTAGGTGACGGCAGTGACAAGGTAAAATTGGTAAAATTGGTAAAATTAGCAATTTTGGTGCTGTAGGTGATGGCAGTGACAAGGGTAAAATTGGCAGCAATAAGGGTAATCTTGGTAATATTAGTAATTTTGGTGAACTGTAGGTGACGGCAGCGACAAGGTAAAATTGGTAATGTAATAAATTGGTGGGTAATGTTGGTAAAATTGGTAAATGTGAACTGTAGGTGACGGCAGCGGATAATGGAAGGAAAAAAATCCACCACACTCAAGTCAAAATTATGCAAAAAAAAAAGAACAAAAATAGTCCCAATCATTCCTCCCCCCGGGCCGAGGTGCCGCAGCTTCGGTGATCCGTTTGGGAGTGACCCTGCGGACATTACCGCAGCTGGCATACTTCCAGGGATGGGGGGTATTCAAGGGAGGAACCTGGGCGACCCCTAAGCCATATATGCCCAGGACCATGTGCAGTTTTCAGCTGCAGGTGCCAGAGGGGATACCCCTGACACCGTCTAGCCCCGTTATCGATAGTACCTCCCAGAAAATGCTATTTATTGAGCTGGGACAGGGGGTAGCAAAACGCGTATGGTTTTCACGTTGGAATGTACAGACCGCGACGTAATTAATTAAAAGCTATGAATATCATTAATTCTATACCGCGGCGCGCGCCAAAGTGTATCTCAGCAACGGAAAGAGCTATGGAGCTGGAACAAAAACCAAAGTGTAGCTTTTGAACAGATGAAAGCAGCTACCATGCATGGTACCGAATATACTGCTTCATATCTTGACTGTATATGTCATAGTGAATACTATACTATAGTGTGAAAATGCTTATGGGTGTCGCTGTATATAGAATGTACTCAATTCATATGGTAGTATGTAGCTCAAAATCAGGTGAAAGCACTTGCACTGTACATGTTATAAGATTATGGAGTCTGACTCCATTAAAAATTTTATATCATCAAACATGTATTGTGCGAAAAATAATACACAATTAATACTATCATACAACTCGAGTGTATACATGTATACAATGTCATGTTGTCCCAGTGACCCAGCACAAAGATAGACTAGTCATATAAACAGCCTACGATAATAATATAACCACGTAATAAAATTATGTATATATGACATTCTATAAACATAATATGAAGCACAGACAAGCTTGGTACACAAAATAGCAAGACAGCAACGAACTTTTGTTTGCGAATAAATGATTTGAGTGATTGAGAAACAAAGAGAAATTAAAGGCTCTCTCCTTTTTTCTCGACAGTGAAAATTGTTTCAGATGTTCTGGAAGTTGGCGTAAGTATCAAAAGACTCCAGAAATACCAAAACCGTTTCAAACAATGTCTTGTACTGAGACTGAAGAAATAAAAAGTGGATAATAACTTTAATTATTGCAACACGAAATCAATGAGTCTGACTCACCACAGTGGGGACAGCCCCTGGTTTCTGTACTCGCAGAGCCTTGACGACCTGGAACACATCCACCACTCCCTCTGTCTTGCATCTCTCAATGGTGGTGGCAATGGCACAGAACATTCCACTGCGAGTCACTGTATCACTGCAGTGGACAACAATGGGTTTGTTGCCTGATCTTATCTGGACCTTGGTCATCTCCTCAATCACATCAGTGACACTCTTCAGGTTGGAGCAATGACCATCAGGCCTCCAGCATGTGATGTGGAACTGAGTAACTTTGAGAGATTTCTGAGTCTGAAAACAGAGAGTTGGTAAAGGTCGTCGAATAAAAAAAGCACATTCAACAAAAAGTGTGTGAAATTCTGGCCAAAATTTATGCTCAATTACAGCTAATAATGTTCTGTCAAACATACTAATAATTCACATAGCAAGTATGCTCGTTCTTGTTACACCAATTAGTATCTATTACCCAACTAAGAACCTCGATATCTTAATACTAATAATAATTGCCCGTACCCTGTTATCAGTGATGCTGATGTCTCGGATGATGAACCCCTCTAGCGGTTCCTCTCCCATTAGCTCAACGTTGTACTCTCCGTACTGGTAGGAGCCACTGCTGGGCCAATACTGAGCACTGGCCTCCTCCCCTCCCTCTACCAGGTCAGACAGCATCACAATCACAGCACTCCCACGATCGTGGATCATCTTCAAGAAGTTTCTGACCGTTGATTTTAGTGGGCCTTGAGCAATGATGAATGCTTTGTGCTTCTTGTATCCCTGGATATGGGAGAAATAACATGGAGAGCTCTCTCCTCCCCCCTTCTCTCTTAATTTCTCTCTTTCTCTCTCTCTCTCTCTCTCTTTCTAACACACACACACCTCTTCAAAGCATAAGGGTACAGGCCCCAACAATTCAATCCCAGGGGGACAACCCTTACAGGCTTTCCTCAAACTTCTCAACCACACTACTTCCTCTCAGTTGACCCCCAAACATGTTTATGACATACTCTACTACTCAGCATTGTGTTGAAGCAAACCTCAATACTATACCAGGAAACGCTATTCACACCATAACATAATATAGTGGAGCCTTTCTATTAGGAACACCCTCTCTTTATTACAGAGGTGCATGTAGGTTAGTACACCTCTCTACAACAGAGGCGATGCCCTACTTAAAATATAATTAATTAGAGGGGCGTCCTCTTTTCAGGCCGGGGTTCTTAATAGAATAGAGGCTCTGTATACTAGATCATCCTCACATTGATGTTGACTGCATGTATGTAGTCAGGCTGCTCTCCTTTTAGAATAGCCCTCCAACGATCCGCTGAAAAATGAAAAAAACATGTAAAATTTTTTTGCTACGCAGGCAGCTAGTCCAATCAGCCTAGGGCGATCAGCCTAGGGTAATCAGATCAACGATAAACACACGAGAGAGGTTTGAATAAGCAAGGAGGCGGATTATAATAATTCCACTACAGTCAATAAACACAAAACAGTGCTTATAGTAATAAGCAAGCTACGGGTGGTGCACAGTGGAAACGAAAATACACATACATCACATTATCGAAAGTTGAAAGTACATTCATGGAGTTTTTGTCATTGAAGGGTAAAGCATACAATGCCAGGCATGCATGAAGATCTAGAGTACGTAATTTGTAGTTGGAGTGAATAGGGGAAGCAGACTCAGTGCCGTGGGATGCCAGTGGCTTACATCACCATAGCATATCTGCAGCTAGCCTACGCTCATGACTATGGGTCAAGGTTCACCCACATGCAAGCAACTCCTTCCATAAGAAGCATTAATTGCCCCAAGTAACCGCCATTATCGTGAGTGCTGACCTGGCAGATATTTGTTTCCCCTGTTCCTGTCCGAATATCGCAGAGCTTGGTTGCATACGACATCATTGGTCTTTGGGGACACCTGCTCCAAGATCTGTACCATAACATTATTATAAAATAACGTGATTATCTGTGTAATTATTGGTGAGCTGCAGTTTCAAAGTTTACACTACAACAAGATAATTACAGAGAGCTAGATAAGCTGAAAGCTGAATGCTCCAAACGTGTAAATGTTGACTGTCTGTCGAAAACATTATCATTAATCTCGTAGGATTTCTTTCCAATGGGAAGGGACTGACAAGTGAACATCCAACAGACTTGTGTGCAAATACTCACCAGCTCATATCCTTCTCATGTGCAATTCCACAGACTATTGTTACATCTATATACCCCTCATACAAGTCACCTATGGCTGCAATACATGCTCATGGGATTTATCATTAGCTCAGACACACCTAACAGTAAACCATTTTCAAAATGCCATACATACATACAAAGGTACATACTGACTGCACATTATTATACACTAGTGTCACAGAAGATTGCATGGTAGACGCCATCACCTACTTAGCTAGCGGCTGGCCATAATTGTATGAACAAGACGCCCTAATTACCACTACATACACACCAAATACAGCAAAAAATGTCAGAGCTAATGGATCTGGACGAAGATAGCCATTACTTCCAGTATGAGTTATGTACATTGTGCATGTACAATAGCATGTTTACATAAGGATATGCATTGTGTAATCAATGTACATGTACATGTACATGTATGTATAATACATTATGCAGGTACAAGAACATGTTACAACACTACTTACTGGCCATCACCTAGCAACCAAAAGTTTTTATAGGCAAATTGCCGGCCACCATGGGGGTGTGGATGATCATAGGGTAGGCCAATGATGAGAGGGGGTCATGGGCCAATAAGACAGTTACAAGACCTTAATTGGGGTGCATTTGACCATGCATCTCATGCACCCCAATTAAGGTCTTGTAACTATAACATGTTAATGTCATGTATAATAACATACAGCATGTCATGTACAGAGTCATAATAATATCTGAATCAGTGAGGCTAGTTGATCGAATAGAGAGAGGCCTATGGCAATGATATGTGACTGTTTTACCTGGAACTGATGTTGGAAGGCATTGAGCTGGTTCAAAGGATCTTTCTTCTTCATCCGGTTCAGCGAGCTCCTCAGGTTGGTGGCTGCGATCTGAGTATCTCCACAGGTGACTGACTCTAGGATGGCGTCGTGGATGAACATGAATTGATCCTGTGAGGGGAAACAATAACTAGCAGTCAAATATAATAATATTATTTTTGTTATAATAACAATCAATGTGTTAGGTGTTATAGTGGACCCATGCTGTGAATAGCATGTCAACAAGCATGTAGTCAGAGCTGTCCGAAGCATGCGTGTATGTGCATGTACATGTACACGCCAACACTATCGACACGAAATGTAGGTGGTTTTTATAACAAGCTAGTCTTTGCAAATACTTGAGCAAGATTGGCTTTGAGATAAAGGGGACCTAATCCATCTGGTGACATGTGTTAAGCACTTAGGAGGAATCCTAGACAAACAAAGATTATCATTATTTCAGAGGTTTTCCCATAATACTAAACCAAGGGCTTTGGGGTCTATAAGTCCCGACTAAACAGACAGCTAGCTATAGCCATTAGCTAGCTAGGTGCACATGTACGTACAGTGTAGAGACTGTTATCCCTACAAGCTCTCTACTTACATCAGTTTGGACCATTTTCATTCTTCTTTGTCTGATCTTGGTGATGGCTCCTGGGATGTCCACCACCTGCTCTTTCTCTATCTGCTCCAGCACATTGTCTATTGTGATGAGTGTACCTGTGCGACCCACACCAGCACTGAATGTGTACAAAACCAAAAGATTTAATAATATAATATGCTTGATATGGTTTAGCTATCTTTCTCACCTGCAGTGTACTACCATTGGTCCCCTGGAGGGGTGGTGCTGAGCCTTCACTCTCCTGTGGAAGGCTAAGATGGATGTGGCATAGTCTGGTACTCCATGATCAGGCCAGGCAGTGAAGTGGTATTGAGTCACCTTGTGGGAACGCCCTCCAGAACCAAGCTAGGATGTTGAGAAAATAACAAAGGTTCACGTTTGCTCTGAAAAGTGATGCTTTAACCAAAATTTACCGAGACAGAGAGAATTCTGATGGTGTAGTCTGCAAAGATCTGCTGGTCTGTTATGATCACTTGAAAAGGTCCAAAATCTTTCTTCCCACTCTCCGGCCAATACTGCTGACACTTGATACGAGTACCCTCCTTCACGTTGGTCACCATGACAATGGTAGGGGGACGCTCCTGCCAAATTAGCCGCCAGAAATCCACCACTGTCTTAGGCAAGGGACCTGTGTATAATAAGCATTATATAGATAATATTAGATTTTGCTATGGGAGCGTGAAAATTGATCAGTCAACTAAGATTGAGGTTGAGGTACATTGCAACTAATTATAAGTGATTGTGGAGCTATTCGGACAATCATGTGATCCCATTAGTAGATTACAAATTTCTACTTTCAAGTGCAGCAGCCATAATTATTATAGTGTGTTAGCATGGAGAGAGAGACTCACCTTGAGTGGCTATGTACTTGTTGGGAATAGAATATCCCTGCAGGGAGGGGAGAAAGAGAGAGAGAGAGAGAGAGAGACAGAATTTGAGTGGGTGTAGAGATGCTCTTTTGTTTACTGTTAATTAGTTTTTCACAGTTTATACTGGTCTGTTAGTTTAAAATGAACACTACAGAAACCCAATTTTATGATAGTTACATGTTAATTAGCTGAGTGGGCGTGTCTTAACTAATTACATACATCAATGTAGCAGGCGTTGATGTAGTCCTGGCAATCATCAACTCCTGGCATCAGATCAAGGACAATCCGGTTATCATCGTCTGAAACAAAATGAAAGCGCAACAATAATTGTACCATACACACTTGTGCATACGTACATACATACAGACAGACAGTCAATATAACAATAAATAATTCCAGTTGACATACTAAACAGTTCCAGTAACGGCAAGTGATGTAGATTCATTGTCAGCGGTGGGGTCCTACATTTCTACACCCCTACACACATACACACAACAGATGGACGGATTGCGGACGCCTTCATACCCCAACTGACATTCATACACTGGGCATCAATGAATACCGTATCCTTAATGATATTCATAGCCCACTGATGGGTGGGGTAGAGTAGAATGATTTATGCCTTTGCTGGCCAAAATAGGGTGTGCACATGTACACAAGTGGTGTGTTTAAGGTAAACCATTATAACAATATGGACATGTAATCACAGGCTCCATTGCACGTACACGTACATGTACGTTAATTATTTTTGTACAATCACCTAGTTAATGGAAGGTGTGTGTGTGTAGGGGAGGGGGTAAGGGGATGTGTGTACGCAAGTGAGAAAGGCTTTTAGTCAAAAATGCAGCTGTTTTGCTAATAAAAAAAAACCCACCCACCCACACGTGCACACACACACACTCTCTCAGGGCGGGCGGCCATTGAACAACAGGCTAGTGCAAGAGAAGCACTCTCACAGCTAGTGCAGTATTTATGCATGGTTTACTGGTGTGTACATGTAGCTCAGTATCAAAGGCAGCTAAGTAGTTTTGGTTGATCATGGAGAGATAAGTACACTCGTACTCCTTAGCTTTCAAGGTTTTGCTTATCTACCTAAGTCCTCTAGTGAGTTGAGGATCCTTCATTGTGTGTCAGATGACCATGGAGTAGGACAGCCTTAGCTAGGCCCTGCTCAGAGTAGGAGCTAGGATGAAAATACAATTAAGGTTGAAACTAATTAAGGCAGGGAACAGGCTAGGGGCATGTAAAGGTACACAGAAAGGAAGACAGTGGAGCTAAGAAGCTAAACAGGAGAAGCTTGGCTAAAACGTAGCTGGGGAGGGAAGCAGGACATACTCAGCTACTACAGTTGAGACCTCAGCTGAGGTTGGTAAGGCTTCAGTACAAGGTGAACAGCACTCACTGCAGACCACTGTTCAATGGGGAGGGGGGCCCCACAAAAGGTCTACATCCACTTTGAAACCAAGGGTAAGTGCAGCTTGCCCACAATGAGAGACTATATACCCTTTAGAGGAACCTTTGAAGGGGAAAAGAGATGAAAACACTAGTTCCTTATTTGGACTATCAGTGTTCAACAAGTTCCCAAATGCACCCACTGGGCTGCCACTTGGCCACATCTGTGCAGTCACACACATCCACTCAGGTACACATCTGTTGCAGAGCCTGACCATTTAGGCTTGGGAGACACACAAATACAGTTCTCTGACTACCAGTACACTGGGCATGAGTAAACATCAATTGCACAATGACATGTTGTGACTTAAACAAAATTACCTTTTATATACAGTCACATTCAACAGCAGTAGCATTGCAGAAAGTATAATAATATGAATGAAGTACTGTCCCAGCTAAATGGGGATACCCCTTTAATTAGGGCACCACACATACAAGGAACACAAGAGAAGTTTATAAAACATTATTGTTACCCCGAAATGAAGGCACCTCCCTTATTAATGCCATTGTCAATTCAATTAGTGCTGATGTTCACTTACATACAACAATGTTCCCAAATCTGTTGAACATTTTCCGTGGACCATCAGTGGCATAGGTCACATTGTGTCCCTGCTCACCAGAGTCCAGAGCCTAGGGGGAGGGAGAGGAAAGGAGAGAGAGAGAGAGGGGGGGGGGGGGGTAGGATAGACAAGCAAACACATAACCATTCCATTCTAGGAGTTGAATCATCAAAGTTGAAATGTCTAGGACAACAAAAACTGTTGATCTAAGCTAAAAGCACTCGTATCTGTGCAGGAAGAGAAACTGTCAACATATGTCCACGTGTTTGATAGATCAACTGAAGGCCAGCAGACATCAACTACACAATGACTCCAGCAGAGAATTAAGTCTAAGGGGTGAGGGTATTGTAAGGGAGAGTTTTATGGGAAATAGCCAGGCAATGATTAATCCACTGAATCAACAGTGCCGTGCATAATATCATCAACACCCAATCTTTGTGTGTTTAAACACAGTGTCTGTCCACTAATAAACAACATTAACACAAATCTGTGCACACAACTTCACCAATTTTCCCTCTATTTTAAAGACAATTTTCAACATTTCCATAATAGCCTTGTATGTGTGTGTATTGGTGTGTGTATATTTTACATAATATAGATTATGTAGTACTCACCTCAAAAAGATCTTTGAAAGGTTGATTCGAACTGGCATGAAGATTAGCAACGTACTCCCCAAACTCAGGAATGGGAATGGGACGCGATGAGACGATGTCACCGACGGCAACAGCCGTTGAAGCTCCTCCCTCCTCGTTAACCATCAGCTTGATTTCCCTCTCTTCAGAGCCGTGTGAGTTGGCAGCCACTGCCTTGTAGACTCCAGAGTGTTTCAGCTCCGTGGAGAGAATGGTCAGGCTCCCGTCTGACTCAATCTCACGGGCATAGTCTGCTCTGACTGGCTCCCCATCGTGGTACCAGGTCACTGTTGGCTGTGGCTCTCCACTCACCTTGATCCTAAAGTACACTCCCTCTCCCTCAATGACGGTTGTATCAGAGGGAAACTTCAAGATTTGTGGATCTGAAAGTTTGTACCAGATCAAGCACTTTAAAATTAAGGGTCATACAAGTATCAGCTATTATCAAGGGCTCATAGACTCTTTGGGGCCTTGCTATTACATTCTATACTGAGCTAATTAGCACTTGAGAAGAACAATAGACAAAGTAGACTAAAAACGGTTAGTGCACCCCAAGCCCAAATAATCAGCAAAGAGCGATGAAGCTAGTACCGGTAATAGTACGAACGTTGATTGAATCAAACTTACTTGAGTTGTTTCCCCCAAGTCCAGTGATCTTGTTTCCATTGCGTGTCTTTGAGTAGGCAATGGGCGGAGCCGGGCGAGACCGACCAGAGCTACTGATGTAGGGCTTATCGGAACGACGACGCCTGGAGAGAGAAAGTGAGAGAGAGAGACAGAGAAAGAGAGAGAGAAACATTGAAGAATTGTTGGGGGTGGCACATCATAATAGCTATGACTCACCGTAAGAAGAACACTACAAATATCACTGCGATTATCACTATCACTAACACCAGGACTACAACGATAGCAGCACCAGCCGCCACTCCCGCACCTGGTCCACCACTATCTTGCTCACCAGGATCTAGGAGAGAGTGAAAAATTAATCCTTCAACTTTTAACTGCCATGGGTAAATTTATATCATTGACTTACTGCCTGAGGGGTTTGGTGGGCTAGTAGTAGTAGGTAATTCCAACACTGTATGCAAAATTTGTATGATCATGATAATAAGATAATTAATTTAATTTTGCTCACCGATATTAATGCAGGTAGTCTTGTCAGTTGAGGTAGCATCAGGTACCACACAACAGTATTGCCCCACTGGGGATGTGGCATCGTTCCTGCGATTGAGGCGTACACTACCAAGGCCTCTGTCACGATAAAAATCATCATTACTTCCATTAACACGAACAAATGATCCATTGGGATAAAACCACTCCCCCAGAGCTCCACCTACACCAGGAGTATCCTCACCACGGCAACACTGGACTAGGTCAGTGATACAGAGCAGAGCTGCTTCATCTCCCTCTCCAATCTCACCAATCAGAATGTGGCTACCATTATGGTAGGGCTGACCTCCCAGTGTGAAGAACACTCCTGCATGGAATATGAACTCTAGATGAACATTGCTAGTGTATTATACTGCAATACACAACCACACCAATAGTGATTTTTGTGGTATCCATTCCTGAACCAGATCCGGAGAGGTAAGTTGAAGCTGGCAGTGGTCTGACAGTAGTATTGCAGGTATAGTTTCCAGAGTCATTCCTCCCAAATGAGCTGATCTGGGTAGTGTAGGTGAAGGTTGTGCCCCTCATTGTGTTAGAGAGACTCAGCATAGTTCCATTTGGGTGGGTCAGCTGTGCAGATACCATCAGCAGTGAGAGATCAGACTCCATCACTGATGGGCCCAACTCAACAACACAATTCACAGCGACAGTGGAGGTAATATCATTGACTGGGCTAGATGGAGTGCTTGAGACAGACACAGAGACTGGAGGGGGGACTGAGGGAGGAAGAGAAGATCATCACTTTATGGCTCTACTTTCTCTGGAATCACACTTACTTGTTAGTCTGATGTCTTGAGGGGGGCTACTGAGTATCATCCCGTCCACAGTGACCTGGCAGGTGTACTGGCCACCATCACTGAGTCTGAGAGAAGAGAAGGAGAGAGTTGATTCAGTGCTAACTTCAGTGCCATCCTTCCTCCACTGGTACGCACTGACAGTACCGCTAGCTTCACTACTGACTTCACAGGTGAGGGAGTAGCTCTGCCCTAGACCTGCAGTGCCAGTGATCCGTACATTGACGCCAGCACCTGGATGTCAAAGACCAATCATGAGCAATAGAAAGTAACCACAATACTATAGAAGAAATTCAGCCAACTCACCAATGTTAGCACAGACTGTCTGTATAACATTTAGGGCATTATGTACTTCACAGCAGAACAGTCCAGTTGGCATCATGACACCGGAGTTTCGATTTAGGTTGACTGTTCCATCATCATTGCCTCTGTTTCTGTAGAAATTCACCATAGTTGATGGTCCTGGAACCATCATCCTATCAGGAGTGTACATGTACCACTCTCCTGTTCGGAAAGCATGCCTGCAACATGGTATTCTGTCACTGATGCACTGGAGCCCATTATTTAGATCAGTATCAGGATTAGTCTCTCCAATCTCAGTGATCTGGATGGCGCTGTTGTTAGCATAGACCATATCCTTTAGGGAGAGGTAGACACCTGAAGGTGAGTGTGTGCATGCATGTGTGTATATTACGTATTTATCACCTAGAAATCTCAGTAGGAAAATTATCAGCTATATGGGATAAGTAAAAGTAGTATTATGGATAACTCAATGATAGGGTAGCCAGATGATGAAAGGGGTCATAGACAAAAAAATCAGTTGTCATGTAACTACCATGTGCATGTACGTATACTCTTCCCCTCTCCTTATTATTTACTCTTGGTATGCACGTATACCTGTATGTATGTAGTAAATTAATGGGTACCTCACCAGTGGTGACTCTGAGTGTTCCAGATTGTGAACGGCTGTTAAAAAGAAATGAATTTGGAGGTGATGGACTAACAGTAGCTGAGCAGGTGTAGAGTCCAGATTGATCTCTCCCAAATGAGCTGATGGTAGCCATGCTGCTGTAGGTTGATCCAGTCATTGATGGAGTAGTGGTAGTCAGTGGACTCCCAGCTGGATCACTCAACTGAATATTCACAGTCACTCCAGGGACATCTATTGCTGGATCCAAGTCAGCCATGCAGGTCAGAGTAACACTGGATCCAACAGGACGAACCATCAGTGGGTTGTCTTGATTCGTCGAGATTCTGATCGTTGCTGGCCTAGGTACTAAAGATAAAATAATTTTGAGTTTGTAGGAGCTGTAACTATTAAAGAGTTCAAGACCTACAAGTCAGTCGAATACTCAAGGAGTTGGCTGAGGCAGTGGTAATGGGACCACTCAGTAGACTGGAGGTGACAGTGGCTTGACAGGTGTAGCTTCCAGCATTAGAAGAGGAGAGAGAAGAGAAGGAGAGAGTAGCCATTGTCTGATCTGAAACCACTGCACCATTCTTAAGCCACTGGTAGGTCACCATAGCACCAGCATCAGTGAGCCTCTCAGCTCCAGTGACAGTACAGGTGAGGGAGTACATTGATCCTACCACTGGAGTAGCTACACTGGATGTAACTCTGACAGTGATGGTTGGGGCTGGAGATGAGAAGACATAATGAGAAAATTCAAGTACCATAGTGTCCCCACGTATTTAAAGTTCAAGAAAAACCTACAAGTCGGTTGAACACTCAAGGAGTTGGATGGGGCAGTGGTAATGGGACCACTGAGTAGACTGGAGGTGACAGTGGCTTCACAGGTGTAGCTTCCAGCATTAGAAGAGGAGAGAGAAGAGAAGGAGAGAGTAGCCATTATCTGACCTGATACCACTGCACCATTCTTACACCACTGGTAGGTCACCATAGCATCAGTGAGCCCCTCAGCTCCAGTGACAGTACAGGTGAGGGAGTACATTGATCCTACCACTGGAGTAGCTACACTGGATGTAACTCTGACAGTGATGGTTGGGGCTGGAGATGAGAAGACATAATGAGAAAATTCAGGTACCATAGTGTCCCCATGTATTTAAAGTTCAAGAAAAACCTACAAGTCGGTTGAACACTCAAGGAGTTGGATGGGGCAGTGGTAATGGGACCACTGAGTAGACTGGAGGTGACAGTGGCTTCACAGGTGTAGCTTCCAGCATTAGAAGAGGAGAGAGAAGAGAAGGAGAGAGTAGCCATTGTCTGACCTGATACCACTGCACCATTCTTAAGCCACTGGTAGGTCATCATAGCACCAGCATCAGTGAGCTTCTCAGCTCCAGTGACAGTACAGGTGAGGGAGTACATTGATCCCACCACTGGAGTAGCTACACTGGATGTAAGTCTGACAGTGATGGTTGGGTCTGGAGATGGGAAGATACAAGAACATCAATAAAACCTCAAGTTATAATCGCTTCACTCACTCTGCACAGTGATGGTTATGGATGCCGAGTCCACAGCACTGCCCAGTGTAGTTCTACATGTGTATGTCCCAGCATCAGAGGCTGACAGTGGGTTAAATATCAGTGTGCTCATGCTACCAGTTGTCACTATTCCAGATGAAACCATCATTTGGTTGTTCATAGGACCCATCAGCCAGGTGATGGTTGGCTGATCAGTTGACCCAGTCACAGTAACAGTACACTCCAGACTGTAGCTCTCCCCAGCAGTGGCAGCACCAGAAGAAGTGATGGGGGAGACAGTGACAGAGACAGGAGTTGGTGGTGGGTCCACTAGAATGGAATGAAACAGAGATCAGTAGTACTAGTATCACAGTCTATGATATGTATACAAACTACTCACCAATATTCACAGACATATTCATATTGACCCCAGCAGCATTGGCTACCTCACAGCGAAAACGACCTCTCTCTGATGGATTATTTCGACGATTCAAACGCACTACTCCATCTCCCCTATCTCTGTAAAAGAAATTTCCTGTCCTTGTACCTTCAATTAAGACTTGATCTCCATCAGGGAAGTACCACTCTCCCTGAGCTGCACCGTCTGAACCTCTGCAACAATCACTTCTGTCAGTGTTGCAAAGTAGACCACCACTACCCTCACCGATGGCAGTGACTAGGACAGTGCCATCATTGGGGATTGTCTCTCCATCGAGCGTGAGGTACACTCCTGTGACAGTGAAAAAACAGCTAACGTTATCAGATCACTTTCAGAGATCAACCACTTACCTCCAGACTGTCCACTGACAACTGAAATGATGGCTGTAGTCACAAACAGCAGCGCAGTAAGCAAGAGCGACAGCTGCGAACATTGATTCGCCATAGCTCGTTTGGATAATACAATTATGTAAGTGAATATCTTCATATGTCGATCATTATCAACTACCGTATAGCGGGAAATTTTCGAGGGAGAAAACTTTCGCGGATCGGTAGGAAAGCAGCATTTCGCGGAGAAAACTTTCGCGGAATGTTAAAACTGGGCGCATAATGGGTGTGGCATGCCTAGAATTTCGTGGAGAAAACTTTCGCGGATGGCGGGAAAATCGCGAAATTCGTGAAAGTTTTCTCCCTCGAAAGTTTCCCGCTATACGGTATGTGATTGTCACGACGACTCTACGGTACGCATGCGCAGAATAAACGTGTAAACACACCAGCTAGGCTGATGTGTCTCATATAATTATTATTATTATAGCCCAGCCAAGACAAACAATAATACTTAGCTAATATCTGTGCAAACATTATGAACCTGAATCTACATACAGTATATTATAATAATATAGTTCTGCAGTACATGTAAATACAGTAGTGGTATTATTATTATGCAAACAGACACTGTAGAAATTTCAAGTTGATATTAAACTGTTGTTTTTCCACTGTTAGTGTTATCATCTGCTGTAGCATACACTGGAACCTCTGGTTTACTAACAGGGAACTCATAGGGAGCTGGACATCCTGTTGGTTCATAGTTCCCTCCACCTCCTCCCCCACCACCTCGTCCTGACCTAGCCAGCTTGTCTGGATCCTCATACTCTCCACCTGCATCTCCCAACCCCCCCAGCTTCACCTGACCATAGGCCATGTTTGCTGACACAGCAAAATCACTCTTGCTTGACTTCCTTCGCCTGTGGAGTACAGTGAAAGTACACATAGCTAAAAGGATACTTGCCAGTAGTGATTTATACCAATATCAAGAATCATGTATAATAATATTTTACACTGACCAGCATATGACCACTGTGATAGCAGTCACTGCAGCAATGGTTCCCACTACCAGAATCACCACCCCCACAGCAGTACCAACCTCACTGGAGCATGTGCGCAGTGTCTCATCTGACGATGCTATGCGGCAATTCAATAAGTTGGGTACATTAGCCATAATCTTTACATAGTAGTTTACCTGTAGTTGCAGTGATCAGTTCACTGGGTAGCTGAGTTGACTCGGAGCGGACAGACACCGACTCTATCTGACTTGACTCCACAAAGTTTAGCACTATGCGGGTGACGTATGAAGGAACAAAAAGATTTTGTTGATTGCCATAGAAGATCCTGTACCCAATAATAGCAGGGGCAGCATCAGATGGAGGACTCCAGCTGACCTCCACTGGGGCAGAGGAACCAGACTGAGTGGCTACAACATCCACAGGGGGAGCAGAAACTGGAGAAAAAAAATGATAATATCAACTTTAGCTATGTCGTACTGTATAGGTACATACACTGTAGATTTATTATACCTTGCACAACAAAGTTAGCTGAACCTAAATCTTGATCGCTGGTCCCTCTTATCGTGCATGTGTATGTTCCTGGAGTCCTACCACTGACCGTAAGGACACTGCTGTAAGAGAGAGTGGAGGCATCAGTCTCTACTAGAGGATTGGTATTATGCAATAAGAAACCATCTCTTGTCCAAACCACACCACTAGCTCGCCCGCCAGTGGAGTTACAAGTGAGGGAGAAGCTGATATTCATAGACTCTTGATCTATGAGCTGAAAGTTAACTTGAACCATTATACCTGCATGGAAATCATAAATCTATAAAATAGCAATGAATAGTCACAACAACACTGACTTACGAGTAGTGAGTATAATAGCATTGCTGAGCACTACAGATCCAGAGAGATAAGTTGCAGTTGGTTGTGGTCCAACAATAGCCGTGCAGGTATAGTTTCCAGAGTCACTCCTCCCAAATGACTCAAACCGCCTGGTATAGGTGAAGGTTGTGCCAGTCACTATTGGTCCACTTAGAGCCAGCGGAGTTCCATCTCTGGATAACTGTGCAGATACCATCAGCAGTGAGAGATCAGACTCCAGTATTGCTGAATTTAACTCCACGGTGCAGGTCACAGTGACAGTGGATGCAACGCTGATAGGACTAGATGGAATATTTGTGACAGATACTGATGCTGTGGGTGGGACTGAGAAGAGAAGGTCATCAATCACTTTATGGCTCTACTTTTTCTGGAATCTTACTAACTTGTTAGTCTGATGTCTTGAGGGGGGCTACTGAGCATCATCCCATCCACAGAGACCTGGCAGGTGTACTGGCCAGCATCAGACAGTCTGAGAGAAGAGAAGGAGAGAGTTGATTCAGTGCTAACTTCAGTGCCATCCTTCCTCCACTGGTATGCACTGACAGGACCACTAGCTCCACTGACTTCACAGGTGAGGGTATAGCTCTGTCCTGGAGCTGGAGTAGCTACACTGTCTCTGATTTGTACAGTGGGACCAGAAACTAGACATGGGGAATGAAAGGTAAAAATTGAGGCAGAGGCCCTGAAATTCGTGTGATATTAACTCACCAATGTTAGCACAGACCCTCTGCGTCCTACCAGAAGCATCAGATACTTCACAACAGAACAGTCCAGTTGGCCTGATGATATTAGTATTGAGGCGGTTCAGGTTGACTGTTCCATCATCTCCTCTGTTTCGGTAAAATGTTGTAGGTGCACCAACAATTGGTGGTACAGTTACCTCATCAGGAAAGTACCACTCTCCAAATCTGTTTGATTGAGCAGCACAGCATGGCATCCTGTCAGTGATACACTGTAGTCCATTGTTGGAATTTGGAGGTGGTGGCATAGCAGTGTTAGTCTCCCCGATCTCAGTGATCTGGATGGCACTGTTGTTAGCATAGACCACTCCCCTTAGAGAGAGGTAGACACCTATTTAAATTTAATGTGTGTGCATGTGTTAAAGAGGCAATCAGTATCATGGCCTCACCAGTGGTGACTCTGAGTGTTACAGACTGTGAACTGCTGCCAGAAAGGAATGAATTTGGAGGTGATGGACTAATAGTAGCAGAGCAGGTGTAGAGTCCAGATTGATCTCTCCCAAATGAGGTGATGGTAGCCATGCTGCTGTAGGTGGATCCAGTCACTGATGGAGTAGTGGTAGCCAGCAGACTCCCAGCTGGATCACTCAACTCAATATTCACAGTCACTGGGACATCTATTGCTGGGTCCAAGTCAGCCATGCAGGTCAGAGTAACAGTGGATCCAACTGGACGAACCATGAGTGGGTTAGTTTGATCCACAGAGATCCTGATCGCTATTGGCCTAGGTACTAAAGACAAATTTAAGTTTTAAGGAGGTGTATCTATCAAAAATTAAAGACCTACAAGTCAGCCGAACACTCTCAGAGTTGGCTGAGGCAGTGGTAATGGGACCACTGAGTAGACTGGAGGTGACAGTGGCTAGACAGGTGTAGCTTCCAGCATTAGAAGAGGAGAGAGAAGAGAAGGAGAGAGTAGCCATTGTCTGACCTGATACCACTCCACCATTCTTAAGCCACCGGTAGGTCACCATAGCACCAGCATCAGTGAGCCTCTCAGGTCCAGTGACAGTACAGGTGAGGGAGTACATTGATCCCACCACTGGAGTAGCTACACTGGATGTAAGTCTGACAGTGATGGTTGGGTCTGGAGATGGGAAGACACAAGAATATCAATAAAACCTCAAGTAATAATCACTTCACTCACTCTGCACAGTGATGGTCATGGATGCTGAGTCCATAACACTGCCCAGTGTAGTTCTACATGTGTATGTCCCAGCATCAGAGGCTGACAGTGGGTTAAATATCAGTGTGCTCATGCTACCAGTTGTCACTATTCCAGATGAAACCATCATTTGGTTGTTCATAGGACCCATCAGCCAGGTGATGGTTGGCTGATCAGTTGACCCAGTCACAGTAACAGTACACCTCAGACTGTAGCTCTCCCCAGCAGTGGCAGTACCAGAAGAAATGATGGAGACAGTGACAGTCACAGGTGGAGATATAGTTGGTGGTGGGTCCACTAGAATGGATTGAAACAGAGATCAATAGTACTAGTATCATAACAGCACATGTATACAAACTACTCACCAATATTCACATACAGATTCACCAAGTCACTAGTAGTATCAGGTATTTCACAGCGAAAACGACCTCTCTCTGTTGGATTATTTCGACGATTCAAACGTACTACTCCATCTCCCCTATCTCTGTAAAAGAAGTCTCCTGTCCTCGTACCTTCAATTAAGACTTGACCTCCCGGAGGATCAGGAAAGTACCAGTATCCCTGAGCTGCACCGTCTGAACCTCTGCAACAATCACTTCTGTCAGTGTTGCAAAGTAGACCACCACTACCCTCACCGATGGCAGTGACTAGGACAGTGCTATCATTCGAGACTGCCTGTCCGTTGAGCGAGAGATGCACTCCTGAGCGTGGCAGAACACACTGACTATTAAACGTTGGATCAGACTAGATCACCATCATAGATCAACCACTCACCTGAAGGCTGTCCGCTGACAACTGAAATGATAGTGGTAGTCACAAATAGCAGCGCAGTAAGTAAGAGCGAAAGCTGCGAACATCGATTCGCCATAGCTTCAACTCGGTAAGTGAATATCTTCATGCGCCGATCATTACCAACTATTATGTGATTGTCATGACGATTCCACAGCACGCATGCGCAGAATAAACACACCAGCTAGGCTGATGTGCCTCATAGCCCAGCCAACACAAACAATAATGTTTTAATAGCTAATATCTGTGCAAACATTATCATTTATGAATCTGAATCTACAGTGTAATAATTATTATATATAGCTCTGTAGGAAATACAGTAGTGGTATTATTGTCATGCAAACAGACACTGTATAAATTTCAAGTTGACATTAAACTGTTGTTTTTCCACTGTTATCATCTGCTGTGGCGTACACTGGAGCCTCTGGTTTACTAACAGGGAACTCATAGGGAGCTGGACATCCTGTTGGTTCATAGTTCCCTCCACCTCCTCCCCCACCACCTCATCCTGACCTAGCCAGCTTGTCTGGATCCTCATACTCTCCACCTGCATCTCCCAAACCCCCCAGCTTCACCTGACCATAGGCCATGTTTGCTGACACAGCAAAATCACTCTTGCCAGACTTCCTCCGCCTGTGGAGTACAGTGAAATGTTCACCGTGTTCAAACTTGTACGTAGCATTGAAAAAAACAACAACTACAAACAACATCTATTCATAGCCAGCTATAGCTGTTTTTATTTTTGTACAATAGCTACATGTACCTACCAGCAGATCACTGTGACAATGATAGCAGCCACTGCAGCAATAACTCCCTCCACAAGAATAAGTCCACCAACAGCAATACCAACATCACTGGAGCATGTGCACAATGATTCTGATGACAATAACTGTTCACCTATAGATTAGTATTATTATCATAATAATAATATACATACATAACATTGTCATTGCGATCACTTTAAGTAGGTCTTACCTGCCATCATCACAGTTGCAGTGACCAGTTCACTAGGCAATTGAGTTGACTCAGAGCGGATAGACACTGACCCCACTTGACTTGAATTTAGCACTATTCTAGTGACGTACCAAGGAACAAGAAGATTTTGTTGATTCCCATAGAAAATTCTGTATCCAGTAATGATGTTATCTCTGTCAGATGGAGGACTCCAGCTGACCTCCACTGGGGCAGAGGAACCAGACTGAGTGGCTACAACATCCACAGGGGGAGCAGAAGCTGAAGAAAAAAGAATTAGATTAAAGCTACATTGTGTTTACCAAGCAGCTGGCTAGAATCTACCTTGCACAATAAAGTTAGCTGAGCCTAAATCTTGATCGCTGGTCCCTCTTATTGTGCAGGAGTATGTTCCTGATGCCCTGCCACTGACCATAAGGATACTGCTGTAAGAGAGGGTAGAGGCATCAGTCACTACTAGAGGATTGGTGTTGTCCAATAAAACACCATCTCTTGTCCAAACCACACTACTAGCTACTCCACCAGTCGAGTTACAAGTGAGAGAGAAGCTGATAACATCATCAGAATTTTCACTGACTTCAAAGTGGAAGTTAACTTGAACCATCAAGGAGGGCACTGACTCATCTGAAGGAATTACCGGTAATTAAATTTTGCATCATAAAAACGAGAATGTAATACAATAATCTTTGCTTACTGATATTAATGCAGATAATCTTGTTAGTGAAGATAGCGTCAGGTACCATACAACAGAACTGCCCAATTGGGGACATGGCATTGTTTCTGCGATTTAAACGTACAACACCAAGGCCTCTGGTACGATAAAAGTCATCACCACTATCTTCAATTTGAACAAGTGATCCATCGGGATAAAACCACTCCCCCAGAGCCCCACCTATACCAGGTGTATCATCACCACGGCAACATTGGATCAGGTCAGTGACACAGAGCAGAGCTCCATCATCTCCTTCTCCAATCTCATCCATCAGAATACTGCTACCATTGCGATAGGGCTGATCTCCCAGTGTGAAGAACACACCTGGAATACGAAATCTAGATAAATATTACAGGCATATTGCACACAACAATTTCATAGTAAATGTGTGTACTTTTAAAAGTATGTGTATTTGCCTAATAACCAAACTTTGTTTTGTAGAAAAATTGTTGGCTTTGAGATTAGTCTAGATCTCCTGGATGAGTATAGATGATCATAGGGCAGCCTGATGATGAAAATTAATACCGTATAGCGGGAAATTTTCGTTGGTGCTAATTTTCGTATGATTGACCAAAACACCCTTAGAATAAATTTTCGTATTTTTAAATTTCGTATGCTTGCTGCGGGAGATTGCGCGCATGCGCAGCTGGTAGTATGTGCGGTATGCGGTAACGCTAGCATCTTGATCGTAGCGGGGCTAATCGATGCTGATAACGGTCCACTGGGATCAGAAAGGTCACTCCATTTCGATGCCTTGGCAAAGAACCGATAAAAAGGCAGCGTTCAGTAAGCTGGGCTTGCATTTAGCACCTGCTACTAGCGACAGCGTGTGGTGCGTATAGGTCAAAGGTCACGCGCGAAAGGAAAATTTTTCACACATTCAAATTTTCGCAGTTTTTATTTTCGTATAAAGGATGGAGCATACGAAATATACGAAAATTAGCACCATACGAAAATTTCCCGCTATACGGTAGATTCATGGCCAAATAAATTGGTTATGTGTCAATGTAGAATGCACTTGACCATGCATCTCTTTCACTCCAATACCATGTGCATGCATATTATGTGTGCATATTATTTTGATGGTAGCAAATCAAGTAGCTATTATAGCCTCACCAGTGGTGACTCTGAGTGTTCCAGACTGTGAACCGCCGCCAGAAAGGAATGAATTTGGAGGTGATGGACTAACAGTAGCAGAGCAAGTGTAGAGTCCAGATTGATCTCTTCCAAATGAGCTAATGGTAGCCATGCTGCTGTAGGTGGATCCAGTCGCTGATGGAGTAGTGGTACCCAGTGGACTCCCAGCTGGATCTCTCAACTGAATATTCACAGTCACTGGGACATCTATTGCTGGGTCCAAGTCAGCCATGCAGGTCAGAGTAACAGTCGATCCAACTGGACGAACCATGAGTGGGTTAACTTGATTCGTTGAGACCCTGATCGCTGTTGGCATGGGTACTAAATGAGAAAATTTTGAGTTACATGTACTAGCTACTATTATTTAGTATCACTTACACTGCACAGCGACAGTCCTGGATGCTGAGTCCATAGCACTGCCCAGTGTAGCTCTACATGTGTATGTCCCAGCATGAGAGACTGCCAGTGGGTCAAATGTCAGTGTGCTCATGCTACCAGTTGTCACTACTCCAGATGTGATCATGTTGTCCATAGGATCCATCAGCCAGGTGATGGTTGGCTGATCATTTGACCCAGTCACAGTAACAGTACACTCCAGACTGTAGCTCTCCCCAGCAGTGGCAGCACCAGAAGAAGTGATGGAGACATCAGTGATAGTTGGTTGAGTAGTTGTAGGTGGAGCATCTGTTGCTGGTGTATCTGTAGGGGCAGCAGTAGTGCTTTCCTTAGTAGTGACAACTGTTTCTGTGGTTATAGGTGGCTCAGTGGTAGAAGGTGGTAATGTGTCCACTGGAATGGTTCATAAATAAAAACTAGCAGTCAATGATGATTCAAACCAACCACTCACCAATGTTCACATACACAGTCACATTGACCCCAGCATCATTGGGTACCTCACAGCGAAAACGACCTCTCTCTGGTGGATCACCAATACGATTCAAACGCACTACTCCAGCTCCCCTATTTCTAGAGAAGAAGTTAGAAGTGGGATCATTATCCTTCTCCTGTGTGAAACTCCCAACTTGGTTCCCATTAGGGCGGTACCAGTGTCCCTGAGCTACACCATCTGTTGCATCTGCACCTCTGCAACAATCACTTCTGTCAGTGTTGCAAAGTAGACCATTAGCCTCTGAACCAATGTCAGTGACGCGGGCATAGCCATCATTGGGGATAGTCATTCCACGGAGCGAGAGGGTCACTCCTGAGCCAAGCAAAACACATTTATTAACGTTGGATCAGATCACTATCAGATATCAACCACTCACCTGACTGTCCGCTGACAAATGAAATGATGGTGGTAGTTATTTGCAGCAGCGCAGTAAGCGTGAGCGAAAGCTGCGAACATCGATTCGCCATAGCTTCAACATATGCCGATCATTACCAACTATGTGATCGGTTCATTATTTGTCCCTATCCCCGCCAAGATAAACAATAATGTTTGGCTAATACTTATGCAAACATTTATCATTCATGAACCTGAATCTACATAATATTGTATACTACAGTTCTGTAGTAAATGTAGTCTAGTAATACAATTATATTGCCATACAGGCATACACTATATTATATAATATAATTTCACTAAACTGTTATTTTTCCACTGTTAGCTATAGCTATATATAGCTAGCTAGTGGTATCATCTGTTGTGGCATACACTGGAGCCTCTGGTTTACTAACAGGGAACTCGTAGGGAGCTGGATATCCTGTTGGTTCATAGTTCCCTCCACCTCCTCCCCCACCCCGTCCAGATCTAGCCAGCTTGTCTGGATCCTCATACTCTCCACCTGCATCCCCCAACCCCCCCCCCCCCAGCGTCACCTGACCATAGGCCATGTTTGCTGACACAGCAAAATCACTCTTGCCCGACTTCCTCTGCCTGTGGAGTACAGTGAAATGTTCACCGTGTAGCTAGCATTGTTAAACACTAAGTAGTTACACACTAAGTAGAAAAAAACAAAATAAATTAATTCACGGGGGGTTTGGGAGCACTTGAGGAGATTATTTTTACATGGGCACGCAGAATGGGTCGTAACTAGAGATTTGACCTTGGGGAATTTTGATTCACACCCTAAAGTGAAAGTTACAACACTTTCAAGTTTCCCCATATGTTTGTGCAGGGAAGCCACGTATTTGCAATGTTTTGAGTCCCGGTGTGCGTTATTTAGAACGTGCTCGCATATCAGCGCATGCGCGCGCTGGGCATTAATGAGTCCCGGTGTGCGTTATTTAGAACGCGTTTGTATATAAGTGCGTGCCTAGGGCGTTTGAGCTCAGTTCCTCGTCTACCGGTTTCTGAAAAGAGTCGTGGTCAGGAGGGTGCAATCGAACTTTTCCTCGTTTTTACCAAGTGTTGTAAGTATAAAGTATAGCAATCATTTAACAATTTTTAGCGTTTGGTAGGCACAGTCAAATTTTGTTGACAAATGCCTGTCCGTGCTAAGCTATGTAGCGTATGTGGCCACGCAGTGAACAACGTTCGTGCTATGGCCTGTATTAGTTGTGGGGAGAGCTTTAGGAAGCGAGATCGTCCTCGTGGGACTACCCGACAAGCTGGCTATGGTAGGCAATGCCCAGAGTTTCATGATACCATAGAGCTTCCAACTGATTGGTGTCACTCTTGAATTGGTGAACATTGATGATGAGCTGCTAGATGCCTGCGCACGTAGAAGTTCACAGCAGCGTACCTTTGATCAGAAACCACTGGGTTTAGCTGTGTGTTACGGGTGTGGCCATCTATTGTGGAGTAGAGTTGATGGTGGTCACACCTTTCTTGTGGACAAGCCCAGTGGCATGAGCGAAGATGAGGCGCCTGCAAATGCTTACTTGCGAGCTGTACCTAGCTGTACAGTAGGATTTGTGTACACTGAGAGGGGTACATCAACTAAAGAGCGATGGTACTCCTGTCCCTATTGTAGGTGCAATACTATTCCATCAAACCAGCATATTGGGTGTATCCTTGATCATAGTTTAAATGTGAAGCCTATCAATGAGTGGGATATCAGCTTTCCCACGGAGATACATTCTCTAGCAAACCAATATGAGCGTGGACAGATATCTATCTGTGGCTTATTTTCTAGTACTGTCAGGGAGGCAAGCATGACTCAGTATCGCCATTTTCAAGGTGAAGTCAATGCTATCACAAGACTAGATAAGCATTATCATGGTAACATGTCAGGTGCTACATCTAACGTTGATACTTCAAAGTCACAGGCTCCTGATAGTATTGAGCATCCAAAATATGGAAGAGGGCGTCCACCTAAGAGAGCCAATAGTGATAGCAGTGGACAACCCCCTAGTAAAGTGCTTAAGCTTAGTACGGTGGCCCTGGAGGTCACGCGTCACGCCAGTGGCTATCACGTATCACTCCAGTATCCTCTCCTCCTACCGTCGTCACGTCACCGCCGTCCGTAACGCTGATGTCCGTACAGTTCAGTCTCCGTACCGTCGCCGTTCTACGACCAGTCCTAGGGGTGTGGCTATCAAGTGTTCACTGACCGCCACACCCCCTCTTCCGAGGGTGCGATGTGAGCGTAGCTACGATCAACAAATAAAATTATTTTAACGATGATAAAATCAAGTATGTGACCCTTGATCTGTTGCTGTGTTCTTATTGTCAATGATAGATACCTCAGTGTGTTATAATTTGTTCTCTCAAGGGATGATCCAGAAGTTGCCATGATAATGAGTTTAGTATTGAACTGATAGTACCATCAGTACCAATGATACATGATTGCACGGATGTACCACCGTGTAATCCACACACTCCGTCATCTTGTTACGTTTTTGACCCTATATATCCCAAGATTCTTAGAACAGTCACCCTGGAGACTTCTATGATGCCACATAATTTTAAAGTATGGCGAAAAACCGTATGTACTGTATATCTTGACTGTCAATATAGATAAAAAAAAAAAAAAGATTTTTAATTAATTAATTCAGGGGGGAACTGGGAGCACTTGGTGACATAATTTTTGCACCGGCGCGCAGAATGGATCGAATGCAGAGATTTGACCTTCAGGAATTTTGATTCACGCTTTAGAATCAAAGTTACGGCCCTTTGAAGTTTCCCCATATGTTTGTACAGGGAAGCCATGTGTTTGCAATGTTTCCGCCCACGCGCTACGTGAGGGGCGGGGCCACGCGCGCACATAAACGTGACGACCTTTACCAATTTTTTGATAAAATTGAAATTTAGGTTGCCTGCTTGCATTGTATGGTTCCACTATGCACCCAGCTCGTCTATATGGTGGTTTTTGGACAATTTTTTTTTCTGCTTAGTGTTCAGGTCGCCTTGAAAAAAAAAAAAAAAAAAACAACTAGCTACAAGCAACATCTGTTATAGCAACTATAGCTGTTTTTGTTTTTGTACAATAGCTACATGTACCTACCAGCAGATCACTGTGACAATCGGATAGCAGCCACTGCAGCAATAACTCCCTCCACAAGAATAAGTCCACCAACAGCAATACCAACATCACTGGAGCATGTGCGAGATGATTCTGACGACATATCTTCAACTAATTACCGTATTTCCTCGAAATCTCGCCGCGGCGAGATTTAATTTCAAGTCGCTGCACCCTGCGGCGAAATTTCGAGATTTCGAGGGCGGCGACTAGTCCACTCACCCGCCTCGTATGGGAGGTGAATAGTGCCAAAATTAGGCACCATGCACTTTCCGGTCATAGAGTGTAGAGGAGGTATGTATTATGAAGTGGAGGGGGCATGTTTTGTGTAGTGGAGGCATGTTTAGTGAAGTGGAGGGGGTATATTTGGTGGAGTGGATGCATGTTTAGTGAAGTGGATAGTGTATAATATTTGGTGGAGTGGAGGGGGCATGTTTAGTGAAGTGGAGGGGGTATGTTATGAATTGGAGGGGGTATAATTGGTGCAGTGGAGGGGGAACCTTTTGTGACATGGAGGGACAGGTTTGGTGCTGTGGAGGGGACACATTTCATGAGTGGAGGGGGTACGTTTGGTGCAGTGAAGGGGGCATGTTTCGTTAAGTGGATGGGCACCTTTCGTGAAGTGGAGGGGGGCATGTCTCGTGCAATTGGAGGGGTGGGGCTGCTGATCTGCGCATGCGTGCTCTCGCAGTTTTATGACCACACCCACGATCGTCAGAGCGCGCGCGGGCTAGCTTGATTGCGGTTTGGTATTAAAAAGAAGACCGAGTACAGCGTATTGAGCCACTAATTTAGTACTACGACCACGCGGCCTCGAAATCTTGAATGTCTGACATAAGAAATTTGGTCACTGCTACCAGCCAGCTACAACAACAGCTTCAACAGGCTGTTCGTCACCTGCAAAATCAATCACCTGCATCTGGATCTGGTCATGTAGGTACGTTTTCCAGAATATCCAAACAATTTAGATATTGAGCCAAATTGCATGCTCATTTGTAACTTATATTTATAAACTTCATAGACTAAATATAAGTACACTACATGGTCAGTACAGTGCATGAGGTTTGGGCGGAGTTAAATTTGTCCGTGGGTGTGGCTTGAATGACGGTGTCAATAAATAATATCCTAAGTGGAAACTATGACCCCCAAGGGTGTTGATCAAGCCTCCATGTAGCTCTTCTTACTACAGGTAATCCTTGCCCACCTTCTACATCTCAGCAAGCCTTTCCAGCAACCAACCAATCCAATCCTTTGCCTGCTCATAATACCCCTTCATCTCAACAAGGATGTTCCGTTGCCAATCCTGCACAACATCAAGCTAGTTTGACTTCATTATTCCGTTGGAATCCGACAAGTTTAATAGGGAAGAAGCGCAAGGCAACTGGCCGCAGTGCACGCAAGTCACACAAGAAGAGATTGCCTACATGGAGTCATACATTCGTGTGTCTTGCCAGTACCACTCAAGAGTTACTTCCTGATGGTGAAGAGAGGGCTGCCTTGCAAATAGCTGGACTCGGGGAGAAGAAAATCTCGTTAAATGCATTTGCAGATGCTCAGGAAATTTACCAAGATTTAGCATTTCATTTTCCTAAGCTATGTGATGGTGGGGGATTTGAGCTCTTGAGGGTGCCAGAAGGTGGAGGGAAGCAACTTGATGTGATCGCTTCTCCTGAGTCAGGGTACTCAGTATCCTATCTGAGAGCTGTTGTGCATCATGCAAGGATTTTCATAAGGCCCTTGCAAAAAGATCTAAGCTTAGAGCCACAAAAGGATGAGGTTATACAACCTTTTTTTTAGTTGTATGATTATTGTGTTACTAAAATTAATTTCATTTTTCATGCAGGTGATCCTAGATCCTCCCAAGGAGGCTTGCTTGTGTTGTGGAGAAGTGGTGACAGTAACATCCCTCAGGGAACACATGGTTACTTGTAAACGCAGGTGATTATTGCAACTAAGCTCAGATGCAGCATGTGCTCAGTGTCACCGTGATAATTAAATTTTGTGGGTAATATGCAGAAAGACTGATGAGCAAAGCAGTTTAAGAGATTCTTCCCATTCCTCTGTCACTGATGATCCATCAGCTGATCTGACAGCTGATCCACCCACTGATTCATGGGATAGTCCACCAGATTATGCTGACTCTCTTTCCATAGACCATCATGATCCTAGCGTCGACAGTCCCATTTTAATTGATTCTCCCAGAGTAAGTAATGAACACTTATTGTACAATGTGGTATTATAATATAATGCAGAGTGTCTTGGAGTCAGGGGCTGATGATCAGGATCCAGTTCTTGAGGTAGCAATTCACCTGAGCAAAGAACAGAAGCAACCAAGTACAGCTGATGAGCCTAAGTGAGTGAAACACCTGTGCGTAATAATTAAGCTACCGGGGGGTTGGCAAAAATTATAATCATGGTATTGCTTCCCACAATAATATTATTACTGTATAGCGGCAAACTTCAAGAGTGAAAACTTCGTAAATTAGTAGGAAGGGAGCATTTTATGGAGAAAATCTTCACGGGATGTTAAAACTTGTCGCATAATGGGTGTGGTATGCCTAAAATTTCATGGAGAAAACTTTCACGGATGGCTGAAAACTCGCAAAATTTGTGAGACTTTTCTCTCTCGAAAATTTCCCGCTATACGGTGTATGTTGGATTCATGAATTCCATCCTAATATAGCACTATTGCTGATGTGGTTGCTAATCTCCAGACAAAGGTTGTAAACAGGTCCCCCCCCCCTTTGACATGGTGATCAGAAGATCTAACATCCTAAGTGATGCTCTACGCAGAATGGAACGTCTATCTTTTGATCCAGAAAGGGAGTTAAATGTATGGATCCAACACCTGTCATAATAATGAATCATTATGTTTGTGTATAATAATACTCTAAAGGAGTGTAATAAAATAACGCCACTGTGTTGGGAGGAAATAGGTCAGAGTATAAATTAGTATGCTTACCACACCCACAATAACTGTAGTTAACTGTTGATATGGATGTGTTTTGGATGTCACTGAGGTATTTCATGGTTTTAATGTAAGCTACTAAGAGATTACTAATCACCCCCCCCCCCCCCTGGATGAAACCCTGCTTGATGCAATAATGATACTGATACACAGGTAGTTTTTGTTGGTGAGAGTGGAAAGGACACAGGAGGACTAACAAGGGAATTTTTTAGATTAATCTCTTACAGCATCAGTTCCAAGTATATGTTTTCTACTGGCTGCTTCCGGCATAATGCAATTGCATACCAGGTACTTTAAGTAGGGACATGAATCACATGACTCCTATACATATTGGGCTTCACTTGTATTTATTGTAATTATAATAATAATATTATTATGTGACTTACTCAACAATTGCAAGACAATATTAATATAATGGGCACATGTTAACCATGTCACTAGAATGACAGTACTAATGTCACTCTTAAAGCTTACGGGGGAGATACATGTACTGATGCTCTAATGTATAATAATTGTACAAATACTCTGTTAATAGGAGGGTGTATATTCAAGACTTGGAAAGTTGGCAGCCATGTCGCTAGTTCATGGAGGAGGTGCCTTTAGGTTGTTTGGCCCAACCGTGTTCAATTTTCTATGTGGATCAAATCCAGCTGACCTAATTGCTGGTGTTAGTGAGGTTCCTGATCCTTCAGTAAGGGAATTTTTGAAGCAAGTGAGTTTAATTTGAAAGGCCCCACCCTGCATGACATTGTGTGAATTTGGAAATTATTAACCCTCGCCGCAAAGCATAGGGGGAGGGTTACTGCAATCGTTTGGCGTTTTTTGTCCGTCCGTCCGTTTGTCCGTTTGTCCGTCTGTTTGTCCGTCCATCCGTATGGTAAGGGTCTTCTGGGAGAATTCAAAGTATGCATCTGAGGATTACCAGGCATTATGGAAGAGTGGTCACATTAAGTCCTGCCCAGTGGTGTAGTAGTGTGCAGCTGTGGGTAATTACCATTCTGTGCCTTGCTGGTCAGTTGTCAATGCAGTGACAGTGTAAACAGGCAGTGGCTCTCAAGTGCATAATTCAGTTTAAATAATATAATCACAGAGGCTTTCAGTTAATATAGTGACATAGGCAGGTGCCTTCCCCCTACACTTATATCATGCACTGACTCTGAAGAAAACTGGAGTACCTCAGGTGCAGGGTATGTATATTATGGTAGTATGTATTTAGTTCAATACTCCTGATCCTGAGATTTGCTATAGATCTACATGTGCATGAGTCATGCATGCATGTAGCGGTGAGGGTTCTGCACTCCTGTGCATTCATTATACTTGAAATCAGTATCAATGATAGATGATGTGTCTTGTGTACGTGTACATGTGATAATAGGTTCAGACTACTACAGACATCTCTGAGTTGCGAGAGATAGCAACCAACCAGATTGATCTATTGATAGAATGTGGTTTTAATAAGCCTCTTATCAACATCGAATTGAGTGATAAAGTCAATATCATTCAAACAGTGGCCTTACACAAGGTTATTCTTGGGTCCTTAGCTGAACTATCTCAGTTTCGTGATGGTCTTGCTTCTCTTGGAGTTTTGGATGCTATTAAAAAATATTCCCACTTGCTTTGTTCCTACTATTGTTGTGACTATGATGACAAGTTGTCTTCAGGTATAATATAATTATATTATTATAATGATCTTTTAATATTATTGTTTATAGCTAGACCCAAACACTAATAATGATTTCAAAATTATTATAGATGCCATTCGTAACATCTTTTCTGAAATCAAATTTTCTGAGAATGGAACAAATGCCCGTTTAAATGAAGAAACTACATAGCGTAAAGTACCAATTATCGGCACCTAAATTTGCCCCGCGCATAACTTACCAGCAGAACAACCTATGATGATGGTTCTTGCACCAAAAGGTAGGTTTTTAACTCAATATACTATACCGCAAATCCAAGGCTATAGATACAGTTCTTCGCGAAACTATGGACAGCACAGCCAAGGTATCAAAAAATCAGATATCGGCACCCCGTACGTATTATCGGCACCCCATAGTACTGCCTATACTCAATTATCGGTACCAGCAAGCTTTCGTGTATCTTGACACTTGTCACTTACTTGGAAAATTCTGAAAAAAATTCCACAGGTTCCTTTCAATGTGCTCCACTAACAGTAGCGTTTAAAGAGAGTGAATCTTTCCATTCGCTACGTAATAGCTAAAATTACATCCAAAAATACACAAAATTTTCTCTTAGATATGATCGGCGTTAGTCTGACACTTTGTAGGCTAAACTCTAGCTTCTGGCAATAGCCTGAAGCTATAGAACTCATAAATAGTAACTTCAAGACTCAGTGGAGACTACCAGACAACAAAATAGCAAAAAAACTCGATCCCAAAATTCGGCTAGCAAACTGGGGGTCGAAGGTCACTTTCTTGGGCTCTATGGGTCCGTTGCCACGCCTACATAACGGCTGTTGGCCTTAAAACGTCCTGTTTACTTCCTTTCGAGAGATAGCGCGAGTTTTTGTTCCAGGACCGTAAACGGGTCTGTAATTTCCCGTAAAATTTGCCGTAAACGCGGGTGCCGATAATTGATACATGCCGATAATCGGTCGTTTACGCTACATGTATTTTATAGATTACCTGGATGATTGTGAAAAAGGTACTAATGATTATATTGATATCATGACATTGTGTATTATACCAGTATGCTAATGTCCATGATTTCCTGACCAAAAATAATAGTTGAAGCAACTGCTGCCCCGGACGACTTGGATAATATCATGATTGAAGAGGGGGAGGAAGATATTGCCAGGGGTAGGTTATTGACTTAAAAAGATTAAACAGATGAGTATAATAGTACAATTTTATCTTGGACAGAGACTCAGTGGAGATAAGGTTTCATTGAAGATGGTGCTCTCATTCTTCACAGGAGCTGATAGTATTCCGGGCCCCTCTTGGCTACAAATCCGCTATACTACATTTCAATCCCAATAATCATTATCCTACAGCTTCTACGTGTGCTATTCAGCTCACTCTCCCAACCAAGTACCAAGATTATCAAGAGTTTAAAAAGCAGATGGATGTGGCATTTTGTATGCATGGGGGGTTTGGGCTCATGTGAAAACATGCTGAAACTTATGCAATGGTCATACAATCTTCATACTTATAGTTGTTGAACATAATCATGATTATTAATAATATTATTATGATCGGACTACAATATTATTGTAGCTACTCTTTTTTATTGTTAATGATAATCAATATTAATAATAATAATATATTATTATTATTATATAACTAAATTTTATTTTGATCATAATAGTTATTACTTGTTATACTGAGTAACCAAGACTTAGTTATTTCATGACTATTGAATGTTGATATCGCAATGAACTTATAAGTCTTGATTAAGGGTAGTTACTGATCTTTTGACATACAAATTGTAGACATCTAAGAAATACATCAACTCCATGACATTCACTTGTGTCAACAGGGGATATGGTAGCCTGTAGCTGTAGAAAATCTGCCTCTTGAAGGGGATTCAAAGTGTTAGCTACAGTAACCAGATCTTCCACTGTATCTGGAATTGGACCATTCCAGTCAATGCCATACAAAGCAGTATCAATCTGCATGAATAATAATATTATTATGGATGCTATAATCTTAATAATATTAATAATTATAGTTGTGCATTATTATCACTCTTACATACCTCAGTCAGATATTCAGGGGAAGGATTCCGAGATAAACCAGAAATCCAAAGTTGAATGGGAGATAGGTTGCTCATACTGGAGAGAGGATGGTGGTTCCAGGCTTCCAAAAACTGGTTTATTGCATGATTTATTCTTGGCAAATACACATAATGGAGGCAAAATGTGTGAATCTCATTGTCAACATTCAATATCATGAGATCTTCCATTTGATAGAACAGGTGATAGAAAAGAATTAAGCAGCTTTGAAAAAGATCATGCCAGAGACGTTCTATCCTCTGATTATGAACGGACCTTCCGCTGATGAAACTGCCACGTCCAGGACCCCTCAGTGGATGTTGCATCATATATTGTGCCACACCAACATTTTCTCCTCCTCTATCAGCACGCACGCGACTTGGAAGACCTAATCGATTTACTGCATCAGTAAATAGCTCAAGAACAGTTTCTGCCCGATTATTGTCAACAGCTTTCAGGTAAACGATTCTTCTGCTATACCCATCAATACAGCCGTGCACGACAATCCTCCATCTACGTGGTAATACAGACATACATGTACACTTGTAGGCAATGGGCATGCAGCTCTGACAGTGTCACATGCACGGTTATACAGTCAAAGATCCTGGCATGGTATGCACCATGCAGCTAGTAGTACAAGCTTTCATACTAAGTCTTACTATGACGGTAAGTACTCACCAGTAACTTATACACTAATAATATTTGTGATATAAAAGCAATAACCATGTCCCATGAGGGAAAAGGCTTCTTGGTTGGAGTACGTACTGTCGAACCTCTAATAAAGAACCCTCTGAGAAAGGGACACTGTTTGGGATCCCAAAGTTACTATTACATATAGTTTCTATTCATTGAGAACCTCCAATAAAGGGACAACTTCTCTATAAGGGCTGAATTTACATTGTTCCCAAAGTATCCTTTGTTTGGAGATTTGACTGTATACCGTAGTGTGCATATAATATTATAATCGTATCATACTATAGCTAATACTATATTAGAGGAAAATTTGCATTCTCACATGCAGGCAGGTTGGGTGCTACAAAAAATTAATAAGAACCGAGAAATTGTGGTATCATACACATGCGGCTGTCACTTATACTGTCGCGGCAGCTGATCAATGTATGTGGATGGGTTCTCAAAGCACAAGCATAAAGTAGTTAAAGCAACATGGCTCCATGATAATGGTATACAATCTTGGAGAAAGGGGAGGGACCCTAATTGTAGTATCTGCAAACCTAAATGAGCACTGCATTTGTACCTTATCAATTTATGATGACCATCAATATGATAAAGTGAGCGAGGAGAAGGAACTGAATACTCACGCCTATTAAGGACGTGCAGACGTCGTATTATGGCTCCTTCAGGATCTACTCTTCGTTGTGATTCCCTAATTCGATTTTGTTGCACGCGGTATCCTCTAGAGAGGAGATGACCCTGCATTTGCCTGTTTCCACACATGGGAAACTGACGCTGGACCTCGCTATATTGCGCAGTTCATACAAGGATCTCATCCTTGAAAGGCAGCTTCGAACAATTTCAGTAGCCTGACACTGGATGGGGCTTAATTGAGCCGTGGTCTCCAAGACGATTAATTCTCGGTAGACAAATTCCATTGACACAATGAAAGAATCAAGAACATCCTCGGGAATGTCTCTTCCATCAGTAAAAACGGATAGATCGCTTGATAATCGGCGTAGAGTATCAACAGCCAAACTTGTCATCTTCACAGCTAAGGTTAAAGTTCAAAGTGCGAATGGGGGATATAGCCACGCCCACAATTGGTAGCATTGCGCATGCGCGCTTCATCAAACACGTACACCTCTCCACTTTTAAACACATGTCCCCTCCACTTCATCAGACACACCCCTCCAATTGATTAAATATGCCCCCTCCAAATCACCGGACACACCTCTCCAATACATTAAACATGCCCCCTCCAATTCACCGGACACACCTCTCCAATTGATTAAATATGCCCCCTCCAAATCACCGGACACACCTCTCCAATACATTAAACATGCCCCCTCCAATTCACCGGACACACCTCTCCAATACACTAAAAGCACCCCCTCCACTACACTAAAACATGCCTATCCACTTCAAGAAACATATACCCTCCATTCTAACAGAAGAATAATCATGCCCCCTCAAACTCACGAAATACGCACCCTCTGATCAAGTTATACAGTTAGTATGTGTGTCCTAATTTTGGCACTATTAACCTCTTATAGCCTCGCGCCTTGCGCACTCGTCCATTTCGATAGTGCAAATCGTGCGCGTGCATTGCGCACCTGCATTCCGCGTACTTTGAATCCGACGACCCTTTTCCATGCGGCGAGATTTCGAGGGCGGCGTTTGTTGGAACCAGCCTCCTTATAGGTGCGGCGAGATTTCGAGGGCGGCGGGATTTCGAGGTGCGGCGAGATTTCGAGGAAATACGGTATAACAGTGATCCTAAATTCAACACTACTAAAACATTACTATTGACTTACTGGGTGTTGGTGAGCTATAGCTAGTAGCAGGTAACTCCAACACTGTATACATAATAATTTTGATCACAAACAATCATAGAGTCTACAAGTAGGGATGACACGGATATACCATATATTATATGTCCGATCTAATTAACGCGCCACTAAAAAATTTATTGATCTTGGGTGGTGCATAGTTAGAGCACGGAAATTAACGTTCTGATCCAGGTGGCGCATCTTTTAGAGAGGTGCATTGTAATTAGAGCGAAAGTGTGGAACCAGTACTCAGTACGGGATACTCGGTACTATTGAGCTATTGGCAACTGCAAGTATACGGTAACCTGTATCACTCTAATTAGAATGCGCCTGGAAAAAACAATCAGCATGGCCACATGGCGCATACTTAGTCTAGAGCGCGAAAATTAGGATTCTGGCGTAGGTGGCGCATTCATTAGAGAGGTGCCTTAATTAGAACGGGTACGGTACCTCAAAAAAGGTAACTGTGTGGAATTTTTAAGTATCAAAATCGGAATCTCCAGGAAATTATCTAACAAGACCAAGATCATTCATCAAATCCATTGTTACATTACATGCCAAAACCAGATGTTCGAAAAAATGGCCATTTCTCATTCTTTCTTTCTAGTTTCTTGGGCTAGCTCAAGATTGCCTTGATCTCCCATCTTAGTTTGAGTATAAATCCATTCCATTTAGTCTGAGCGTGCAGTGCAGTGGCATGCTAATTTTGCGTTATCTTGACAGCTACGTAATAGTGGGTGTGTACGGGGTAACAACTGGGTGTGTCTGATACGCCATTTTGAGATATAATGCGCATGTTCAGAATGTGTTGCCATGGTGAAGTCATGTGACAGCGCCCTGGCCCTCGGTGATTCCCTAGCCCTAGCACATGCAGTGCTAGTGCTCTACTGGATTGATCATGGATATGAAAGCACAAGGCTCAAGGAGCGTTTTTTTTTAGGGGTGCAAAAACAGTAATATCTTCCATATGCAAGTAAAGAGCGCTTAATGAACAAGTTAGGTGCATGATAATCGAGAAAAGCAAGTATAGGGATGATTATCCCTACAAATCTTGTTTTTGACCCTACCATCCCTACTTCAATTTTATTCAATTGTTTTTATACTTGTTATTGGTAGTAGTAGCAAGATAATTATTTCCTCACTAATATTAATGCAGGTAGTCTTGTCCATGAAGGTAGCATCAGGTACCACACAACAGAACTGGCCAGTTGGGGACATGGCATTATTTCT
Source organism: Cliona cf. orientalis (assembly GCA_963930775.1). NCBI lineage: Eukaryota > Metazoa > Porifera > Demospongiae > Clionaida > Clionaidae > Cliona > Cliona cf. orientalis. The sequence continues at coordinate 7,913,638 of OZ005703.1, forward strand.
GCGATTTAGACGTACAATACCAAGGTCTCTGTTGCGATAAAAGTCATCACCATTGTCTTTAACACGAACAAGTGATCCATTTGGATAAAACCACTCCCCCAGAGCTCCCATTCCACCTGTATCCTCACTACGGCAACACTGGACTAGGTCAGTGACACAGAGCAGAGCTGCTTCATCTCCCTCTCCAATCTCACCAACCAGAATGCTGCTACCATTGCGGTAGGGCTGACCTCCCAGTGTGAAGAATACACCTGGAATATGAAATCTAGATAAATATGACATGCATAATATTGCATACAACAATTTCATAGTAAATGTGTGTACTTTTAAAAGTATTTGCATTTGCCTAACAACCAAAGTTTGTTTTGTAGAAAAATTGTTGGCTTTGAGATTAGTCTAGATCTCCTGGATGAGTATAGATGATCATAGCAGGGGCGTAGCCAGGATTTTCTGAGGGGGTTTCCTAGCAGTTGCGCGCGAAGCGCGCGCGAAAAAAATTGAAGGCCACGCCCACTTTTCGTCACGCCCTCTAATTAACAATCGCCATTTTCAGCAAGATTTTGCTAGATTCTCGAGATTTTGGCAGAGAAAAGCACAAAAGGAGGAGATCTAGGCTAAGTTTTAGGAGATTTTAGTGCCTGCACATTGAATCTGGAAACCAAGGGGGTTTCCTGATAGCTAAATCATACTAAGATAATACTGAATCTGACTGCCAGGGGGGGTTTCCGGGCAACAAGGAAACAACTAAGCTACGCCCCTGCATAGGGCAGCCTGATGATGAAATAGAGTCATGGACAAATAAATCAGTTATGTGTCAACATAGGATGCACTTGACCGTGCATCTCTTTCACTCCAATAAAATTTATATTATTACCATGTGCATGCATGTGTGCATGCATATTATGTGTGCATATTTTGATGGTAGCAAATCAAGTATTACAGCCCCACCAGTGGTGACTCTGAGTGTTCCAGATCGTAAACTGCTGCCAGAAAGGAATGAATTTGGAGGTGATGGACTAACAGTAACTGAGCAGTCGTAGAGTCCAGATTGATCTCTCCCAAATGAGGTGATGGTAGCCATGCTGCTGTAGGTGGATCCAGACACTGATGGAGTAGTGGTAGTCAGTATCCCCCCAGTTGGATCTCTCAACTGAATATTCACAGCCACTGGGACATCTATTGCTGGGTCCAAGTCAGCCATGCAGGTCAGAGTAACAGTCGATCCAATTGGACGAACCATGAGTGGGTTAACTTGATCCGTTGAGACCCTGATCACTACTGGCCTAGGTACTAAATGAGAAAATGATTGAGTTACATGTATTACTATTAGTATCACTTACACTGCACAGTGATGGTTGTGGATGTTGAGTCCATAGCAATGCCCAGTGTAGCTCTACATGTGTATGTCCCAGCATCATGGATCAGAGGCTGCCAGTGGGTTGAATGTCAGTGTGCTCATGCCATCAGTTGTCACTACTCCAGATGTGATCATATTGTCCATACCGGGACCCATTAGCCAGGTGATGGTTGGCGGATCATTTGACCCAGTCACAGTAACAGTACACTCCAGCCTGTAGCTCTCCCCAGCAGTGGCAGTACCAGAAGAAGTGATGGAGATATCAGTGATAGTTGGTTGAGTAGTTGTAGGAGGAGCATCTGTTGCTGGTGTATCTGTAGGGGCAGCAGTAGTGCTTTCCTTAGTAGTGACAACTGTTTCTGTGGTTATAGGAGGCTCAGTTGTTGAAGGTCGACTGGGGGTAGTTACAGGTGGCCCAGTGGGAGGAGGTGGTAATGTATCCACTGGAATGGTTCGTAAATATAAATAAGCTTGTCAAACAAAATTAATGATGATACAAACTACTCACCAATGTTCACATACAGAGTCACGATGTTATTATCAGCATTGGGTATCTCACAGCGAAAACGACCTCTGTCAGACTCTGGTGGAGTACCAAAACGATTCAAACGTACTGTTCCAGTTCCTCTATTTCTAGAGAAGAAGTTTCTAGTGGCCCCAGTGTTAGCAGCCTCATCTGTGAAACTACCAACTTGGTTCCCATCAGGGCGGTACCACTGTCCCGGAGGTGTATCTGAAGCCCTGCAACAACCGCTTCTATCAGTGTTGCAATGTAGACCAGAATCCTCTGCACCAATGCCACTGGCTAGAATATAGCCATCATTGGGTATAGTTGTCTCATTGAGTGAGAGGTACACTCCGCCTGACAGTGGTAAACACAGCTATCAAACGTTGAATCACTGCATGATTAGGCTCAGAGATCAACCACTTACCTGGCTGTCCATTGACAACTGAAATGGTAATTATCAACAGCAGCGCAGTAAGCAAGAGCGAAAGCTGCGAACATCGATTCGCCATAGCTTCAATTTTTCTTGGTGTTGATATAGACTTAATATCTATCATCTTCACGGAGCGATCATTACCAACTTAGTCTCTACGGCACGCGTGCGCAGAATTAACAAACATAGCCAAGATAAACAATAATAAATATTTAGCTAATAATATCTGTGCAAACATCATCATTTATAAATCTGAATATAAAATTTGTACATTGTAGCTCTGTATTAAACGCAGTAGTCGTGATGTATAAATTCCATGTCGACATTAAAGAGTTACTGTTGTTTTTCCACTGTTAGTGTTATCATCTGCTGTGGCATACACTGGAGCCTCTGGTTTACTAACAGGGAACTCATAGGGAGCTGGACATCCTGTTGGTTCATAGCTCCCTCCACCTCCTCCCCCACCACCTCGTCCAGATCTAGCCAGCTTGTCTGGATCCTCATACTCTCCACCTGCATCTCCCAACCCCCCCAGCCGCTTCACCCGACCATAGGCCATGTTTGCTGACACAGAAAAATCACTCTTGCCCGACTTCCTCCGCCTGTGGAGTACAGTGAAAGTGCTCATAGCTAAAGGATACTTTCCAGTAGTGATTCAGAAACAATATCAACGCAATTTTACAATAGTTACCTCATCACTGACCAGCAGATGACCACTGTGATGGCAGTCACAGCAGCAATCGTTCCCACTACCAGGATCACCACCCCCACAGCAATACCAACCTCACTGGAGCATGTGCATGGTGTCTCCAATGATGACTGTTTATCTATGTGATTCAGAAGTTGGGTCTCACTAATCTTTATTACAGTATAATAATTATAGTAGTTTACCTGCAGTTGTCACAGTTGCAGTGATAGATTTACTGGGTAGCTGAGTTGACTCAGAGCGGACAGATACTGACTCTATCTGACTTGACTCCACAAAGTTTATCACTATGCGAGTGACGTACGAAGGAACAAGAAGATTTTGTCCATTGCCATAGAATATCCTGTATCCATTAATGATGTTAGCTCCATCAGATGGAGGTCTCCAGCTGACCTCCACTGGGGCAGAGGAACCAGACTGAGTGGCTACAACATCCACAGGAGGAGCAGAAGCTAGAGAAAAAAAAAAAATCAACTTTAGCTATACCCATAATAATAATATTATGACATTGTCATACCATAGCTATAATACTGTAGATTTATTATACCTTGTACAATAAAGTTAGCTGACCCTAGAGCTTGATCGCTGGTCCCTCTTATTGTGCATGTGTATGTTCCTGGAGTCCTGCTACTGACCATAAGGACACTGCTGTAAGAGAGGGTGGAGGCATCAGTCAATGCTAGCTAGAGGATTGGTGTTATCCAACAGAAAACCATCTCTTGTCCAAACCACACTACTGGCTACGTCACCAGTGAAATTACAGGTGAGGGAGAAGCTGATATCATCAGAATTTTCACTGACTTCAAAATGGAAGTTGATTTGAACCATCAAGGAGGGAACTGGCTCATCTGGAAAAAAGAATGAATAAATTTTGCATCATAAAAACAATAACAGTCTTTATTTACTGATATTAATGCAGGTGATCTTGTTACTTGAGGTAGCATCAGGTACCATACAACAGAACTGGCCAGTTGGGAACATGGCATTGTTTCTGCGATTTAGACGTACACTACCAGGACCTCTGGTACGATAAAAGTCATCATTACTCCCATTAACACGAACAAGTGATCCATTGGGATATAACCACTCCCCCAGAGCTCCACCTACACCTGTATCATCACCACGGCAACACTGGACTAGGTCAGTGACACAGAGCAAAGCTCCATCATCTCCCTCTCCAATCTCACCAATCAGAATAATGCTACCATTGCGATAGGGCCGACCTCCCAGTGTGAAGAACACACCTGGAATATGATATCTATGTGAACATTAGCACACAACATGAATATTATACACCAATAGTGATTCTAGCGGTGTTATTTAGTGGATCCGATCCAGAGAGGTAGGTTGTGGCCTGATAGTAGCAGTGCAGGTATAATTTCCAGAGTCACTCCTCCCAAATGAGTTGATCTGGGTAGTGTAGATGAAGGTTGTGCCTCTCGTTGTGTTAGAGAGACTCAGCATAGTTCCATTTGGGTGGGTCAGCTGTGCAAACACCATCAGCAGTGAGAGCTCAGACTCCATAACTGATGAGCCCAACTCAACAACACAATTCACAGTGACAGAGGAGATAATGTCATTGACTGGGCTAGACGGAGTACTGGTGACAGACACAGAGAGTGGAGGAGGGACTGAGGGAAGGAGAGAAGATTAACGGTCGGCTTCTTTATTACACTTACGGCTACTAACTTGTTAGTCTGATGTCTTCAGTACGACTGAGCATCATCCCATCCATAGTGACCTGGCAGGTGTACTGGCCAGCATCAAACAGACTGAGAGAAGAGAAGAAGAGAGTCTGTCCTGTTTCAGAGAGCACAGTGCCATCCTTCCTCCATTGGTAGGCACTGACAGGACCACTAGCTCCAGTGACTTCACAGGTGAGGGAGAAGCGCTGCCCTAGAGCTGGAGTGGCTACACTACCAGTGATCTGTACATTGACACTGGTAGCTGAATGTCAAAGAAGGGAAGGAGATCACTTGCTAACAAAATTGCAATTCATTTCCAACTCACTGATATTAGCACAAAGTCTCGGCATATCACCAGCAGCATCAGGTACTTCACAACAGAACAGTCCAGTTGGCATAAATACATTAGTATTGAGTCGATTAAGGTTGACTGTTCCATCACCTCCTCTGTTTTGATGAAATGTGGCAGCACTGCTTTGCATTGGAACATGTGTCCCATTAGGAAAGTTCCACTGTCCAATCTGGGCTCCTGCACAACATGGCATCCTGTCAGTGATGCACTGGAGTCCAGTGTTGGACGTAGTCCCAATCTCAGCAATGGGAATGACACCGTTGTTAGCATGGACCATTCCATCAAGAGAGAGGTAGACACCTGAGTGTGTGTGTGTGTGTGCGTGTGTGAGTGTGAGTGTGAGTGTGTGTAGCTCTTGACATACCAGTGGTGACTCTGAGTGTTGCAGATCGCGAACTGCTGTCAGAAATAAATGAATTTGGAGGTGATGGACTAACAGTAGCAGAGCAGGTGTACTCTCCAGATTGATCTCTCCCAAATGAGCTGATGGTAGCCGTGCTGCTGTAGGTGGATCCAGTCACTGATGGAGTAGTGGCAGTCAGTGTCCTCCCAGCTGGATCTCTCAACTGAATATTCACAGTCACTGCATGGGACATCTATTGCTGGGTCCACGTCAGCCATGCAGGTCAGAGTAACAGTGGATCCAACTGGACGAATCATGAGTCGGTTAACTTGGTTCGTCGAAATACTGATCACTGTTGGCCTAGGTACTGAAGATAAAAAAATATTTTAAGGAGGTGCAACTATTAAAGAATTATATAAAGACCTACAAATCAGTCGAACAATCAAAGCGTTAGATATAAGGCAGTGGTAATGGGATCACTGATGAGTAGACTGGAAGTGACAGTGGCTCGGCAGGTGTAGCTTCCAGCATCAGAGATAGTGAGAGGAGAGAAGGAGAGAGTAGCCATTGTCTGACCTGATACCACTGCACCATTCTTAAGCCACTGGTAGGTCACCATAGCACCAGCATCAGTGAGCCCCTCAGCTCCAGTGACAGTACAGGTGAGGGAGTACATTGATCCTACCGTTGGAGTAGCTACACTGGATGCAACACTGACAGTGATGGCTGGGTCTGGAGAGTAGGTTGATAAAACCTAATGAAGTTATAGCTACATGTAATCACTTTACTCACTCTGCACAGTGACGATCCTGGATGCTGAGTCCACAGCACTGCCCAGTGTAGCTCTACATGTGTATGTCCCAGCATCAGAGGCTGCCAGTGGGTCAAATATCAGTGTGCTCATGCCACCAGTTCTCACTGCTCCAGATGTGATCATGTTGTTCATCAGCCAGGTGATGGTTGGCGGATCATTTGACCCAGTCACAGTAACAGTACACTCCAGACTGTAGCTCTCCCCAGCAGTGGCAGTACCAGAAGTAGTAATGGGCGAGACATTGATAGTTACAATGGGCTATTCCAGTTAATTAAGGATACACCCCCATGGAAGAACACTAATTAGTCTTCAGGGTTTTTTTTTTGGAGAATCTAATTTCTGTCTTATGGGCTCAAAATAACATTTAATAATTCGTCTGATGGGCATCTTAAATTAGATTAATAATTTGTCTGATGGGTAGATGGGTATTTTAAAGAAGTGAGGGAGAATCAAATCATACAATTAATTATTAATAATCAGGGATTCCCCCAGAATAGAATCCAAACTGGGTGCTTAATGATATTCATAGGCGTTTAATTAAGTTGTGGTTTTAAACTCCACCCATTTCTTTGATGTTTATCCAATTAGCCCAAAGTCAAACCGGGTGGCCCACCCTGATTCAGGTATGCTGGGGGAAACACTGAATAATAATAACCAATACTTCAAAATAATTTACTCATCAGCCTTAAATTACCTATACATCTCAGATGCTCCCACAACCATGGTATCACAGTGCTGTATTATTATAGTATACAGTGCATGGAACCCCTCTATAAGGACATCCCTGAAATGATGAAACCTCCCTTAATCAGGACACCATGCATGGTTCCAGTAACCTATAGCTAGAAAGGTGCATAAAACTTCCCCTAGAAATGAGAACACTTTTGATCAGGACACCTTAAACTGTCCCAATTTGGAATATACAGAGAATTCTACTCTACTGTAGAAGTATTGAACCACACTATCACATATATCCTAGCTCTAGAGTATATCTGTGCATACCGACCCCATAGGATAAATATAAAAGGGGTCAGATATAGCTACCCGTTCAGACTAATTGTGACCTGCTCTGAGAAAAGGGACCACTCGGGATATTTCATAAAAATTGAGTTTTTAGCAAGGATTGATCTGTGTGTGCTGAATCCAATGGTGCAAGTTTCATAAAAATTTATATTGATCACTAGCCGAGTTATGACCATTTTTATACACGCAGATAGATATAATATTCGATTTTCGGAAAATGCGTATATTTAATTAAATTTTGTATTAAATTGTATGTGTCCGAGCAATTGCAATTTGCGCCCATAACGATAGTTTACATTATCAACTACATAAACATAGCATATCAATATGAAGCCAAAATCCTATAGTTTCTGGTAATAAAAGTAAAAAAATGATATTTTATCCCGAGTGGTCCCTTTTCTCAGAGTGGTTCACAATTATTTGGATACATACTATATGTATTGATACACAGCCTAGCTTTAACTTACATCATGATTTTGGTTTCATAATTTATCCCTAAAGATATAGATAGACCCCCTAGGGACATGATTTATATTATTGTCGACTTAGCTAATAATTATCCCTATGGAGAATTACGTAATACTGTAGAGCTGGAAAATTTGGCAGGGAATAAAATTGGGTGGGTTGATGGTATGTCTCTAAATTAAATTCTGATCTGCATGCATGTAATATATGTACACATAATAACAAGAGAGTATAAGATAATAATATTATAGCGATACCATACCATAACCGCCAATTTAAAATCAATTTAAAGTGCTGAATAGTGTGAAATGCGCCATTGGGACCCAAATTGCCTAACTTATGTGACTGCCAATATTTTCGCCTATATGGTATATTAATTTAATCCAAGCTATCCTTCAAACAAACTCTCCCCATTACCATAATAATTAATGATAAGTTTGTGCTCAAGTATTGTCATAGGGCTTACTTGGGCCAGTGTTCATTCTGTCAATCACGTTTATTTGCATAATATTATGATTTTTTCTAGGGGTTATGACTCTGTATGCGCATGGTGTGCGTATACACATGTGCATAACTATAGCAGTTGAACCTTGCCATGTTTCTCTAGTTTCTGTATTGTAATGTTTTAGAGATGCTACTTAATTGTTGAGCTCAAAAACTCCAGAAGATTTTATAAAATTTACCTAATATTATGCCACTTGTCGAGAGGTGAATAGTGAGGTACTGTTTATTATAATAATATTATAATTAGCTATCTTTGTTGTGACAGCTAAATATGCAGTGGCGTGTCCAGAATTTGAAGGAGGGAGGTGCTAAATTTTAGGCCACGGCGCCCAAAATGTTGCTTACAAAGCGAATTTTAAGTTCATTGTTGGTTCTGGCTACCAGTTGTTGATTATCAGCATAAAGAGTTGCCACTGAGCTACTGATCTGGCTGTTGTGCCAGATCGAGCTGAGGGGGGTGCTCGAGCACCCTGAGCCCCCCCCCCCCCCCTTGGACACGCCACTGATATGTTTCATACAAGTGTGAACTAGCTATAATAAACTCGAGGACAGGTGTTAGCAACAGCAAGAAAGTAGATAGTGATCATTACTCATTAAGTTAATCGATTTTATAAACCAGTGCCCCCTCCTCTGTATGCAACTCTGACCCCTTAGAAACGAGCCAGGCTTCCCCTTCAGAATACCAGCATGTAAGTTTAGGTAAATAGCTTATAGGCCATATTCACAATAACATTCTATTATCACCACTAGCATATCACAGGGAGAATGGCACTGTTGGTATGCTAGTAAGGTAGAGCTATCAGGAATTATGGCTGAGGACTCATACCCCCCAGTAATAGAAAATAAACAAGGAGGAGCTAGAGGGTCTGGCTGGTGTACTACTAAAGTATCCACAAAGAGAGGGAAGGGGTGGTGAATGAAGCTGGCCAACAGCAGCACTTGATCTATACTTTCCTGAGGCTCCAGCTCAATTCAGGATCATGCAGTGTGTGCAATAGAGTTAGTGATTGTGTATGTGAAGCTCAGGGTGGTCTCCACCACAGATGGAGTGATGCAGCCCTAGGGGTGCACATAATTAGTCTGTTTGGGTTAACACCTTCCTTATAAGGAAAGTGTGAATGTCACTATGTACACACCTGTCCACTGCTGCATAAAAGTTACTGCTTTGAGTTTGCAAAGCTCACTGGCAACCTATATATATTATGCTCCAATCTCATCATACTCTTAAACACATTCCCCAAATTTATATGACATACAATGTACTCAGACAGCATAATTCACTCTCAAACTCAGAGCTTCAAAGGTCACACTCTATTGTAATACCCTAATCACATCACACATACCCTAATCACATAAACAACTCATACATATCCTAATCACTTCACACATTATCATATCATACCCTAATCACATCACACTCTCAAACAATTAACTAGTATACATATAATAGTTATCTGCCAGTAATTGGGGTGCATGAGATGCATGGTCGAATGCACCCCAATTACTGGCAGATAACTATTTTGTTGGTAGCTGACCTCTGTTCATCATTGGCCTACTTTATGATGATCCGACCCCTTCCCATATGCATAGCCGGCAAATTGCCTATAAAAACTTTGGTTGCTAAGCAACTACCAACAAATATCCATACACTCTAATACCTCCAAACTATTCATGAACATACCCAATTAAACTATCACTTCATTGACTCATACACATACCGTAAATTGCGAATATTTCGTGTCTAAAATATTTCCTGCGATAAATTTTCACGTTAAATAATTTTCGGACAAACGACCCTGTACCACATTATCGTTAATATTGTGTATGTATTTTCGTGCGTTTAATTTTCGGACAAGCCAGGCTATCCGAAAATATTTTAACAACGAAATATTCGCGATTTACGGTATATCCCCATTCCATCATTGATCAATATAAAAATAATACAATGTACCCTAATCACCTCAATCGCAATTGAGTATTACCAATCACATCACACATATACCCTCATAACCCATAATACATACCTAGCCTAATAATCACATCAAATTAATACCCTAATATCACACAGCTCAAACACATAATTGCCAAGGTAAATAGTGGCAGAATATTCTCCAATACAGAGATTAGAGTCTCAAATAGGTTCATGTTAGTGTACACAGTGACACTGTGGGCAACATGCTCAATATAAAAGAATTATTAAATTCCTATGTCAAGGTCTAACAAGTCAGTTATATGGCAGCCACTGCCTTGTATATATATAACTTATTGTATCCCCTCACACACTCATTGACAAGTAACATAACACCACTTACCCACTTAGATACATAATACCACATACAATCTCCATTATTATTATTATGGACTATACAGTACACAGTACGTAGTTGACCATTGCCTAGCAACAGAAGTTCTTATAGGCAAATTACTGGATACCAGAGGGGTATTGGTGATCATAGGGTAGCATAGGTGGCAGAACCAGGGGGGCATCAGGGGCATGTGCCCCCCTTGCATGATAGTCCTTTAATAGATCCCTATTGTGGTAGACATGTGACATATCCACTGCGTCTCTCCCCCAATCATCCTCTGCCACTGGGTAGGCCAATGATGAGAGGAGTCATGAGAAACTTAACTAGTACGTTGTATGCAAGACCTTACCTGGGGTGTATTCGATCATGCATCTTGTGCACCCCAATTAAGGTCTTGTATAGCTTACAATCCACCAGTCGTGCTGTTCTTGTATTATACTTAATGCATTAATTCTCTTGGCTGTGCCACGGACACATTCAATTCTTCAATAGTAATCCCCTACCGTTTTTGCAGTGGTTCCCTTCAAGCACAGTATCAATTACCTTATTGTTTCTGCTAATTAAAGGGTAATACCCCAGACATCATGCATTTAGCAGCTCCCTATCGACACTACCTCTCAGTGCCCTATGGACACTGTAATGTCAATTAAAAAATGCTTGAGATAATAATCATATTATTATGGAATAAATAGCCATCATTGCTAATCTCACCTGTGAGGAAGTATATTATTATAATTAGTCCGGAAGGTATCCAGTGTATTCATTATGACGTCTTGGGGGTTCAATGAATTATAAGTTGTCATCAGGGTAAAATTAATGTACCCATAATTAGTCCGGAGGGTACCCAGTGTAGTCATTATGACGTCTTGGGGGGGGGGGGGGGGGGGGAGAAGTGGCTTTAATTAAGTTGTCATGAGGGTAAATGTATAATATATACCCATAATTAGTCCGGAGGGTACCCAGTGTATTCATAATGATGTCTTGAGGGGTGAAGTGGCTTCAATTAAGTTGTCATCAGGGTAAGTGTGCCCATAAATTAGTCTTGAGGGTGTTTAGGTGGTTTTAATTATTGTCATGGGGGGAAACGTGATAGTGTTCTTCCATGGGGGTGTATCTTTATTAACTGGAATAGCCCAATGTTCACATACACAGTCACATTGACCCCAGCAGCATTGGCTACCTCACAGCGAAAACGACCTCTCTCTTGTGGATTACCTCGACGATTTAAACGTACTACTCTAGTAAGCCTATCTCTGGAGAAGAAGTTAGTGGGATCGATAGCAAACTCCTGTGTGAAACTCCCAACTTGAGTCCCACCAGGGCGGTACCAGTGTCCCTGACCTACACCGTCTGCATCTGAATTTCTGCAACAACCGCTTCTGTCAGTGTTGCAATATAAACCAGTACCAATATCGTTTGCGCTGACATAGCCATCATCGGGGATTGTCTCGCTATTGAGCGAGAGGTGCACTCCTGAGCGTAGCAAACACAGCTAACGTTGGATTAGATCATTATCAGAGCTCAATTACTCACCTGAAGCCTGGCTGTCCACTGACAACTGAATTAATGGTGATAGTCACAAACAGCAGCGTAGTAAGCAAGAGCGAAAGCTGAAAACATCGAGTCGCCATAGCTTCAACTTTTGTTTGGTGCGGTAAATGAACATCTTCATGTGTCGATTATTACCAACTGCATGTGTGAATCGGTTCTACGGTACGCATGCGCAGAATAAACACGTAAACAACAGCTAGGCCGTCCCCTGCGCGGCCAGCCAAGATAAATTAATAATAATTGTTATGATTAGCTAATATCTGTGCAAACATTGTCATTTATTTATAGTACCGGTGTATAAATGTAGCTCTATAGTAAATGCAGTAGTGGTATTATTGTCATGCAAGCAGACACTACCCGGCAAATAAATTCGAGTTGACATTAAACTGTTGTTTTTCCACTGTTAGTGTTATCATCTGCTGTGGCATACACTGGAGCCTCTGGTTTACTAACAGGGAACTCGTAGGGAGCTGGACATCCTGTTGGTTCATAGTTCCCTCCACCCCCTCCCCCACCACGTCCAGATCTAGCCAGCTTGTCTGGATCCTCATACTCTCCACCTGCATCTCCCAAACCCCCCAGCTTCACCTGACCGTAGGCCATGTTTGCTGACACAGCAAAATCACTCTTGCCTGACTTCCTCTGCCTGTGGAGTACAGTGAAATGTTCACCGTGTAGCATTGAAAAAAACAAACAAAACAACAACTACAAGCAACATCTGTTATAGCAACTATAGCTGTTTTTGTTTTAGTATAATAGCTACATGCATGTACCTACCAGCAGATTACTGTTACAATGACAGCAGCCACTGCAGCAATGATTCCCTCCACAAGAATAAGTCCACCAACAGCAATACCAACATCACTGGAGCATGTGCACGATGATTCTGATGACATATCTTCAACTAACAGTCATTACAAAGATATCATGTCAATAATAATTGTTAGGTTGTGGTTTACCTGCTAATATCACAGTAGCTGTGATCAGGTCACTAGGCAACTGAGTTGACTCAGAGCGGATAGATACAGACCCCACTTGACTTGATTCAATAAAACTTAGCACTATGCTGGTGACATACAAAGGAATAAGGAGATTTTGTCCATTGCCGTAGTAGATTCTGTATCCAGTGATGGTGTTAGCTCCATCAGATGGAGGACTCCAGCTGACCTCCACTGGGGCAGAGGAACCAGATTGAGTGGCTCGGACATTAAGAGGGGGAGAAGAAACTGAAAAATATTTAAGCTACGTAAAAGGTATTACAGCTACTAGCTAGAATCTACCTTGCACAATAAAGTTAGCTGAGCCTAGATCTTGATCGCTGGTTCCTCTTATTGTACATGTGTATGTTCCTGGAGTCCTACCACTGACCATAAGGACACTACTGTAAGAGAGGGTTGAGGCATCAGTCTCAACTAGAGGATTGGTGTTGTGCAACAAGAAACCATCTCTTGTCCAAACCACACTACTGGCTTGTCCACCAGTGGAGTTACAAGTGAGGGAGAAGCTGATATTCATAGACTCTTTGTCTATGAGCTGAAAGTTAACTTGAGTCATTATACCTGCATGCGTGGAAAATTTATAAAAATTAGAATAGTCACAGCATGTGACTTACGAGCAGTGAGTTTAATAGTGTTGCTGAGCACTACAGATCCAGAGAGATAAGTTGAAGTTGGTTGTGGTCCGACACTAGCCGTGCAGGTATAGTTTCCAGAGTCACTCCTCCCAAATGTTTCAAACTGCCTTGTGTAGGTGAAGGTTGTGCCAGACACTGTCGGTCCAGTTAGAATCAATGGAGTTCCATCCCTGGACAGCTGTGTGTCCACCATCAGCAGTGAGAGATCAGACTCCATCACTGATGGGCCCAACTCAACCACACAATTCACAGCAACAGTGGAGGTAATGTCATTGACTGGGCTAGATGGAGTACTGGCGACAGACACAGAGAGTGGAGGAGGGACTGAGGGAACAAAAGAGACTATAACGAAAATTAAAATGATATCACTAACTTGTTAGTCTGATGTCTTGAGGGGGACTATTGACCATCATCCCATCCACAGAGACCTGACAGGTGTACTGGCCAGCATCAGACAGAGTAAGAGGAGAGAAGGAGAGAGTTGGTCCAGTACTAACTGCAGCACCATCCTTCCTCCATTGGTATGTACTGACAGGACCACTGGCTCCAGTGACTTCACAGGTGAGGGAGTAGCTCTGCCCTAGAGCTGGAGTGGCCACACTACCAGTGATCTGTACACTGATACTGGCATCTGGGCATCATAGAATGAAAGGAGATCAATTGATAATAAATTCATTTCCAACTCACTGATGTTAGCACAGACCCTCCGCATAGCACCAGTAGCATCAGGTACTTCACAACAGAATAGTCCAGTTGGCATCATGACATTAGTATTGAGGCGGTTCAGGTTGACTGTTCCATCATCTCCTCTGTTTCGATAAAATGTTATAGCCACACCCACCGGTGGAACAGTTGCCCCATTAGGAAAGTACCACTCTCCAGCTCTGACTGCTGCACAGCATGGCATCCTGTCAGTGATGCACTGGAGTCCGGTGTTGGATATAGAGTTAGTCTCTCCAATTTCAGCAATGGGAATGGCGTCATAGTTATTATAGACTGTCCTCCTCAGAGAGAGGTAGACATCTGTGTGTGTAGCTATGTGTTTGTGTGTGTGCATTGCTCCTGAATCATTCAGAGGCAAATCAAGTCATCTCACCAGTGGTGACTCTGAGTGTTTCAGTCTGTGAACCACCGCCAGAAAGAAATGAATTTGGAGGTGATGGACTAACAGTAGCAGAGCAGGTGTAGAGTCCAGATTGATCTCTTCCAAATGAGCTGATGGTAGCCATGCTGCTGTAGGTGGATCCAGACACTGATGGAGTAGTGGCAGTCAGTGGACTCCCAGCTGGATCTCTCAACTCAATATTCACAGTCACTCCAGGGACACTTATTACTGGATCAAAGTCAGCCATGCAGGTCAGAGTAACAGTGGATCCAACTGGACGAACCATGAGTGGGTTAGTTTGACTACTGATAATCCTGATTGCTGTTGGCCTAGGTACTAAAGAAAATTTGATTAAGGATCTATATTATTACCTTTAGTATTAAAGACCTACAAGTCAGTCTAACACTCTCAGAGTTGGATGGGGCAGTGGTAATGGGATCACTGAGTAGACTGGAGGTGACAGTGGCTTGGCAGGTATAGCTTCCAGCATCAGAGAAGGTGAGAGGAGAGAAGGAGAGAGTAGCCATTGTGAGGTCTGATATCACTGCACCATTCTTAAGCCACTGGTATGTCACCATAGCACCAGCATCAGTGAGCCCCCCAGCTCCAGTGACAGTGCAGGTGAGGGAGTACATTGATCCCACCATTGGAGTAGCTACACTGGATGCAACACTGACAGTGATGGTCGGGTCTGGATATGAAAGATACAAGAACATCAATAAACCTCAAGTTATAATCACTTTACTCACTCTGCACATTGATGGTCCTGGATGTTGAGTCCACAGCACTTCCCAGTGTAGCTCTACATGTGTATGTCCCAGCATGAGAGGCTGACAGTGGGTTAAATGTCAGTGTGCTCATGCTATCAGTTGTCACTACAGTAACTCCATCTGCATTAGTATTAACCATGTTGTTCATAGGACCCATCAGCCAGGTTATCATTAGCTGATCATTTGACCCAGTCACAGTAACAGTACATATCAGCCTGAAGGTCTCCCCAGCAGTGGCAGTACCAGAAGCAGTGATGGAGACTCCAGTGATAGTTGGTGTAGCCTCACTGGTGGTAGTCATAGGAGGCTCTGAAGGTGGAGGTGGGTCCACTAGAATGGAGTATAATATAGTATACGTAGCTATCACAATCCATAGTTTATACTCACCAACGTTCACAGACAGATTCACCAGGTCACCATCAGCATTGGGTATCTCACAGCGAAAACGACCTCTCTCTGTTGGATTACCTCGACGATTCAAACGTACTATTTTAGCATCTCTATTTCTGTAAAAGAAGTCTCCAGTACGGCCTCCTTCAATATCTACAGCAGTTTCATTAGAGAAATACCACTTTCCCTGACCACCACCATTTTGATTGTCCGTTGCTCTGCAACAATCACTATTTTCAGTGATGCAGAGAAGACCACCACCCGTAGTGGTCATATCATTACCACCTTCGCCAATGTCACTGGCGAAGACATTGCTTTCATTGGAGATTGTCTGTCCGTTGAGCGAGAGGGTCACTGAGTGTGGCAAAACACAGCTAAACTTCTATCAGATCACTCTCAGAGATCAACCACTCACCTCCAGTCTGTCCACTGACAACTGAAATGATGGCAGTCATAAGCAACAGCGAGAGCGAAAACTGCGAACATATGCATCGATTCGCCATAGCTTCAACTCCTTGTTTGGTGCGGTAACGTAAGTGAATATCTTCATGCGTCGATCATTACTATGTGAGCGGTTCTACGGTACGCATGCGCAGAATAAACACGTAAACAACAGGCTGATGTGTTTCATAGCCCAGCCAAGACAAACAATAATGTTTAGATATTATCTGTGCAAACACGAACCTGAAAGTATATTATTATAGTTCTGTAGTAAATGCAATAGTGGTATTATTGTCATGCAAGCAGACACTATAATAATAATATAAATTTCAAGTTGACATTAAACTGTTATCTTTCCACTGTTAGTGTTATCTGCTGTAGCGTACACTGGAGCCTCTGGTTTACTAACAGGGAACTCATAGGGAGCTGGACATCCTGTTGGTTCATAGTTCCCTCCACCTCCTCCCCCACCCCGTCCAGACCTAGCCAGCTTGTCTGGATCCTCATACTCTCCATCTGCATCTCCCAAACCCCCCAGATTCACCTGACCGTAGGCCATGTTTGCTGACACAGCAAAATCACTCTTGCTTGACTTCCTTCGCCTATGGAGTACAATGAAATGTTCACTGTGTTCAAACTTGTAGTATTAAAAAAAACAACAAAAAACAACATCTATAGCTATAGCTGTTTTTGTTTTTTGTACACTAGCTACATGTACCTACCAGCAGATCACTGTGACAATGATAGCAGCCAGTGCAGCAATGATTCCCTCCACAAGAATAAGCCCACCAACAGCAATACCAACATCACTGGAGCATGTGCGCGATGATTCTGATGACACTAATTGTTCACCTATTAGTATTATTATCATAATAATAATATTATATGCAATGATAACATTGTCATTGTGATCACCTTAAGTAGGTCTTACCTGCCATCATCACAGAAGCTGTGATCAGTTCACTAGGCAACTGAGTTGACTCAGAGCGGATAGACACTGATCTCACTTGACTTGAATTTAGCACTATTCTAGTGACGTACCAAGGAACAAGAAGATTTTGTTGATTCCCATAGAAGATTCTATGTCCAGTGATGGTGTTAACTCCATCAGATGGGGGACTCCAGCTGACCTCCACTGGGGCAGAGGAACCAGACTGGGTGGCTACAACATCCACTGGGGAAGCAGAAGCTGGAGAAAAAAGAATCGGATTAAAGCTACATTGTATTTACCAAGCAGCTGGCTAGAATTTACCTTGCACAATAAAGTTAGCAGAGCCTAAATCTTGATCACTGGTCCCTCTTATTGTGCATGTGTATGTTCCTGGAGTCCTGCCACTGACCATAAGGACACTGCTGTAAGAGAGGGTCGAGGTATCAGTCTCTACATAATAGTTAGACACTGTTTAGGAGGTTTCTACGTGATTTAGAAGACCGAAGGGCTCTAGGTAGAATCCCGAGCGAAGCGAGGGTTCTACTGAGCCCTGAGGTCTTCTAAATCACGTAGAAACCGACTAAGCAGCGTCTAACATGTTTAGATCCTAGCAACAATGCCCAAAAGCTAGACACATAAACTGCTGCCTAGCAACAACCCTAACCATGGGCAAGAAAATTTACATGATTTTCTACAGAGCTTTACATGATTTTCTACAGAGCCTACATGATTTTCTATGAAGGATAGATACTTCAGTTTAACCAATCAGATCACAGTATTTGTTACAAGTAGGATCTAATAGAGGATTGGTGTTATGCAACAAGAAACCATCTCTAGTCCAGACCACACTACTAGCTTGTCCACCAGTGGAGTTACAAGTGAGAGAGAAGCTGATATTCATAGACTCTTTGTCTATGAGTTGAAAGTTAACTTGAACCATTATACCTGCAGAGATGTGGAATACTATATAATTAAATTTTAAACAAGCTAATGAATATTGACAACGTACTGTTACTTACTTGCAATAATTTTAATAGCATTGCTGAACACTCCAGATCCAGATAGGTAAGTTGCAGTTGGTTGTGGACTGACAGTAGCTGTGCAAGTATAATTGCCAGAGTCACTCCTCCCAAATGAGTTGATCTGGGTAGTGTAGGTGAAAGTTGTGCCTCTCATTGTGTTAGAGAGACTCAACATAGTTCCATTTGGGTGGGTCAGCTGTGCAGACACCATCAGCAGTGAGAGATCAGACTCCATCACTGATGGGCCCAACTCAACAACACAATTCACAGTGACAGAGGATGCAACGATGATAGGGCTAGATGGAGTACTTGTGACAGACACAGAGACTGTGGAGGGGACTGAGGGAGGAAGAGAAGAGCATCACTTTATGGCTCTACTTTCTCTGGAATCACACTAACTTGTTAGTCTGATATCTTGAGGGGGGCTACTGAACATCATCCCATCCGCAGAGACCTGGCAGGTGTACTGACCAGCATCAGACAGAGTGAGATAAGAGAAGGAGAGAGTCTGTCCTGTTTCAGAGAGCACAGTGCCACCTCTCCTCCATTGGTATGCACTGATAGGACTGCTAGCTCCACTGACTTCACAGGTGAGAGAGTAGCTCTGTCCTAGAACCGCAGTACCAGTGATCCGTACATTGACGCCAGCAGCTGGATGTCAAAGATCAATCATGAGCAATAGAAAGAAGTAATCTATAGAAGAAATTCAGCCAACTCACCAATGTTAGCACAGACTGTCTGCATAATATCTCGGGCATTAGGTACTTCACAGCAGAACAGTCCAGTTGGCATCATGACACCAGGGTTTCGATTTAGGTTGACTGTTCCATCATCACTGCCTCTGTTTCTGTAGAAACTCACAGTAGTTGATGGACCTGGTACCATTGTCCTATCAGGAGTGTACATGTACCACTCTCCTGTTCGGAAAACATGCCTGCAACATGGCATTCTGTCACTGATGCACTGGAGTCCATTGTTTGAATTTGGAGGTGGTGGCATAGCAGTGTTAGTCTCCCCAATCTCAGTGATCTGGATGGCACTGTTGTTAGCATAGACCACTCCCCTTAGAGAGAGGTAGACACCTGAAGGTGTGTGTGTGTAAGTATGTGTGTATACATGATAATTACCGTATGGCAGGTATAATTTTCGTGGGTGCTAATTTTTGTGGAAAGTCCAAAAAGGCCCTCAAAATTAATTTTCGTGGTTTTAAATTTCATGACAGCAACCAGTCCAGGGGCGTGGTACTGCTGCACAAGCGATGATGTAATCGATACACTCGTTCGATCTCGCTCACAATCTTCTTTGTTACTAAGCCATACCTACAGAGACTTGGACAAATAGCATGAGATAGAAGAATATGTCGAAGACGCTATCAGCTGGATGACAGTGGCTACTGTTGCTTGCTAACACTGGGAAGTGTTGGCCAGGCTGCCACAATGTTTGTGGCCACGCCCATCATCATGGACTCAACCGTAGGCATTAATTTTCGTGGGTGGGAAAATTTCGTGACTGCCAAGTCAACCACGAAATGACGAAAATTAGCACCTCATGAAAATTACCCGCTATACAGTATCATCTAGCAATCACAGTTTTTTAGTAGGAAAACTATCCAACTATGGGATAAGTAAGTACATGCATGTAGGATAAGTGAAGTGGACTACTAGCATGCCTTCAAAAGCTTGTTCATGCAAGATGATACTAGTAATATACACCAGCAGTAAAGGCTTTTATGGCGTATAGGACTGAGGTTATTCATCATCCTACTATAATCATTGCCAAAATGCATCACATAGGCAAAGATGATGATCATAGAAAAGCCAGAATTATGAAAGGAGGTCAGGGACAGTTATCATATAACTACCATGTGCATGCACGTACCTGTATGCATATGTGTGTATGTAGCTAGTAATCAAATGGCTACAGCCTCACCAGTGGTGATTCGGAGTGTTTCAGATCGTGAACTGTTGCCAGAAAGGAATGAATTTGGAGGTGATGGACTAACAGTAGCAGAGCAGGTGTAGACTCCAGATTGATCTCTCCCAAATGAGCTGATGGTAGCCGTGCTGCTGTAGGTGGATCCAGTCACTGATGGAGTAGTGGTACCCAGTGGACTCCCAGCTGGATCTCTCAGCTGAATATTCACAGTCACTGGGACATCTATTGCTGGGTCCAAGTCAGCCGTGCAGATCAGAGTAACAGTCAATCCAACTGGACGAACCATGAGTGGGTCAAGTTGATTCGTTGAGATCCTGATCACTGCTGGCCTAGGTACTAAGGACAAAATTTGAGTTTTAAGGAGCTGCAACTATTAAATAGGTAATAATTATTGAAGACCTACAAGTCAGTCGGACACTCAAGGAGTTGGATGGGGCAGTGGTAATGGGATCACTGAGTAGACTAGAGGTGACAGTAGCTCGACAGGTGTAGCTTCCAGCATCAGAGATAGCGAGAGGAGAGAAGGAGAGAGTAGCCATTGTCTGACTTGATACCACTGCACCATTCTTAAGCCACTGGTAGGTCACCACAGCACCGGCATCAGTGAGCCCCTCAGCTCCAGTGACAGTACAGGTGAGGGAGTACATTGATCCTGCCATTGGAGTAGCTACACTGGATGTAACTCCGACAGTGATGGTTGGGGCTGGAGATGAGAAGACACAAGAACATCAATAAAACCTCAAGTTATAATCACTTCACTCACTCTGCACAGTGATGGTCCTGGCTTCTGAGTCCATAGCACTGCCCAGTGTAGCTCTACATGTGTATGTCCCAGCATGAGAGGCTGCCAGTGGGTCAAATGTCAGTGTGCTCATGCTACCAGTTGTCACTACTCCAGATGTGATCATGTTGTCCATAGGACCCATCAGCCAGGTGATGGTTGGCAGATCAGCTGACCCAGTCACAGTAACAGTACACTCCAGACTGTAGCTCTCCCCAGCAGTGGCAGTACCAGAAGAAATGATGGAGACATCAGTGATAGTTACCTGAGCTGTGAAGGAGCAGTTGACTCTAAGTTCAAGAACAATGAATGACATCTTTTAATACCTGTCGCAGTCTGTGCACAGATCACTGAAATGAAAAATACGGCAGAAATCCACGAGGTCATAGGCTTGGCCATAGCCTTCCCGCCCCTCTATAAGATCCTACAATTATTCTATGGACAATGCCCTCTTCGCAAACATTTTCAATTCGCGATAACGCGGAAATTTACCACCTGGCTTTACTGGAGGAAACCACCCTTTACCATTTAATATTGACTAGTGACTGCCCAAAATTTTGACTGCTGTGCTGCAGTCTTCATCAGGGCAGTCTACCAGAAATCCATCTGAGCCAACGCCTGTGCCCAAAAAAAAAAAAAAGAAGGAAAAGATTGATCCGAACTTTTATGATACACAAAATGCCCCCTCCCCCATATCTCTGCTCTTTAATGTCGCCCCCTCTCTTCTCTTCCTTTCTGCTGATTACATCTTATACATTGAATACTTGTTGTGTCATAGTAATGCCATTAATAATTTTATCTTTTGTCTTTGTTTCTACACTACCATAACTATTACTGTTATCCATTTCTTATTTACTTTATTTTGTCACATAGGCCAAATTCTGGCCAGATGCATTATTTAATGTGTACATTAAAATATCTATCTATCTATCATAGTCTTGTACCCCCTATATTATAGCTAAGTCTCATATGGGCCAGCTCTTTCTATAGCCCGTGAGACTAGGCAATGAAATATATATACCACCTAAAATTAAGCTCCGCTATCCCCTGCACAGATCACTGAAATGATAAATACGGCAGGAAATCCACGAGCTCATATGCTCTGCCATAGCCTTCCCGCTAGCGCTCCTCTAAGATCCAATTTTCTTGTACAATACTGGTATTATAGTTATAGTGCTTACTTACCCATGCACAAACATTTTCAATGCATGATAACGTGGAAATTTTGGCTAAAAATTTAGCGTGTATTCAGTCTTCTCAAAACGACCGTTTACCATTTAATTATTTCATTATGTAATGTGTAGACATATTATTGTATATGTAATGCCCAATCAAGAAGTTCACTGAAATACCCTTTACCACTTGTACATTCATGATTAATTCATCTATATATAATATACTAGGCATCTGGTCAAGTGTGTGGCAGACTGTGTAATAGAAGTCACTGTTGGTAAAAGTGTAGTATGCTATATACACCGATAGTGCTATAGCTTGAACATGTACGAGCACTTATACTGCTTTTATATTTGATCTTTTGAGTCAATGTGGTCTATTGGATCATGGAGGCTAAGTGATCCAAACAAGGGGACTCATGCAATGCATGATTTGAGTAACCACAAGTAACTCAGCTATATGCCACATCAAGCTCCATTAATTTAAAATCGTGGATTGAGCAATTAATCAGTGATTGAGCCCAAAGTTCTGCACTTTTAATTTTTCACCCCCAATATTCTACATCAGGTTGTGAGCTAAAAATTGGGTGTCCGGAATTGCTACCATAATCACTCCTGAATTCTAGCAGGAATGATGGCGATTTATGCTCCCACGATAGGTGCAAAAACGAGCTTAACTTGCCCTCCAAAACTAATTAGGGATGAACATCACATGATTTTGGTTTTATATACACCATGTGCAAGGACACATTAATTGGGGTGCACTCGATCATGTATCTCTTGTATATGTACCCCATGTATACTAATTCCATGACCATTAATACTTTAATATACCGAAGCTGATGACTAATTTATCAGCACTTTGGTTGCTAGGTGAACACACACACACATACAATTATGAATAGA
Organism: Cliona cf. orientalis; assembly: GCA_963930775.1. NCBI lineage: Eukaryota > Metazoa > Porifera > Demospongiae > Clionaida > Clionaidae > Cliona > Cliona cf. orientalis. Next base: position 7,936,768 of record OZ005703.1, read on the forward strand.
TCATGCAGCTAAATAGCCACAAGGGGAGCTTTATGGCTAATTAATAAATGGTGGGAAATAACTGGTCCAGAAGTTTATGGGAGAGTATTAACCATAGATGATGAATACGGTTCAGCTTCGGAGTAGAGGGGTTATTTTTACAACAGTCTAAAAGTAGATGGACTAAACTACATAGCTGCCTCAAGATGGCCTCTTCTCTGTCAGGTAAGTTTTTGCATAGCTAATGAATAAATATATACTGTATAGTAATAATTACAACAATGTGTAGGCTGTAAGACTTACAAAAATTTAATAGTAAGAGCAGTAATTAAATAATTATTATTTTGGATACCAATGGGGACTGAGTAAAGTTAGTGCAGTGATGCACTGATTTAGCCGCAAGTTTAGTGCACGAGGATATCAATGGGTTCGATTCCTAGCAGCTTCCGTGGACTTTTTTTTTCTCTTCCAGCTGGCTTACTAGAAGAATTTGTGGTGCTCTAGCTGCTAATATGATTATTATTAGGACTACCATGTAACCTCCATAGTGAGACAGGGTATAGACATGGCTAGCTCGCTCCCTCCTACCCAATGTTACCACGTCTTATGTTAATGACAGAGCCTATGCTAACCAGCAGCATCTGACAGCCTCTGCTTTTGTATTGGGTCTTCTGAGCCATATGGTGCTACATAAGTGGTCTAACCAAGCTAGGGCACTTATCATAGTAATAATTGACACACATACATGTACATTGTATTATAGGGGAAACAGAAGCCATTATTGACTGTAAAAAAATTGTTCTTTAGTGTTTGAGCCCAAAGCTTTGTACTTGAAAATTTTCACCTGCTAATAATAATACTCTACTGTCAGGCTGTCAGGTATCCGGAATCGCTACGAAGGGCCACAATCACTCCTGGATTCTAGTGGAAATGACAGCGATTAAAATTTGATGCTTCCACAATCATAGGGAGCTTAACTTTCCCTCCAAAACTAACTAGGTATGTACATACTGTAGTTAATCGAATACAACGTATGATCCAATCTAACGTAAGAAATTAGCATTTTATGAATTCTCATAACGTATAATATATTATATGGAGCGATTGACGACCTTTACCAGAAAATCGCACGTTCTTCAAAAATGAAAATTTTTTTCCATACGTAGTATTAGATTAAGTACGGTAATATTGTTTAGGGCTAGGGTACACTATAGGATGATGAATCTTTATTATTAGAAATCTGGAGTCAATAATATTCTATTATACGGCCATATATATCAGTGTCCAAAGTCATCATACTCGAGTATCATGCAACGGTTCTACTTCAAGTTCTGAAATATAGACTGCCAATTCGCCATCGAGGTACCCATACTGCATGATGGGTACCTTGGGAGGTGGAGGGGGGATGCAGAGTGTAGGAGACCACTGTTCGTGTCCAAGACCGTCTTTTCGCCACCCCTTCATCAAAACAGAATCACGGTATTTTTCAGGAATTTCTTTTGCCACTTCGTCAATTATGCTACCGAGTTCTTGAGAGGACGGCCAGTGCTTTGGATATGGACGATGTTCGGGGTTTTTAGCGAATATCTTATTATGTAACAACGATTGCCCTGCGTACATGATCTCGATCTTGATGTTTATATAAATAGGAGAAAAATTCCATGTCGTCTTATCGAATACGCTGGTATATGGAAGAATATTTCTGATTGTCTTATTGTGAAAGGCATTGAAAGCGGCGTCGTATCGAGCGACGGAAAAGTACTCTGCGGACTCGTTAATGTTAGCACGGCACTTCATGTTCTTCCTCCCGGTGACGGCACGACGCAGCCATGTATTGTCCCCGATATCAACAGCAGCTGCAGCAGGCTCAACTCGAACTAGAAACTGCTCAAACTTCCTCCACGGAGTGGCATCGTAGGTACTCGTCCCCTCGTGAAGAAGTATGTCATCATCCAAGAGAATGAAGTAGAGATATTCTTGATTTCTCTTCATAGCTTCTTCATACAGGACGTTTCTCCCTCCTCCCCAACTGGTCTTTGTCCCCGTGTAGATATATTCAACATTTGGGGGAGGGGTCTTATCACACTTTCTTCTAAAACTGAGCACGGATACGTCACACGGGCATACGGATGGGTCACCAATGATCTTTTGTAGGTATTCAGATATACAAGACTCTGTTTGTAACATATAGAGAAACTTTACGCTATTTTTTTCTGTCGTAGGACGCTCTCCTGACTCGGGTGGAGCCGGTTCCCTGGCCCCGTTTTCGACCGCCCCTCGATTCATCGTCATCCGCCATAGTCTTTCTTGTGGATTAGTCAGTGGAGTGAGCTTCCATATACACAATAACACGATCAAACAAACTACTTTGATGCACAGAACCACTTGTAGAGTCTGTTTCTTCATCCAAGACATGATAAAATACAACTAGCTACTGAGTCGACACCTAAATGGATGGAATCTGTCAGCTGCCTTGGTCGTGACCGGTCGACCACACCCGTACCCGGTACCCATAGCCTAGCCCTGGCCAGTCACGTGACTAGTGGAAAGTTCCCATGTCACGCACGGGGTCTGGGAACCGGAACGAGATTAGTGGATCGTGGATCGTACGTGCGCGTGATAAACGAGCCCCACCCAACGCAAAATCGTGTGCGTCCACCTTACCAAATATCGCGCTTGCCTCAAACAACATGTTGTAGGTATACTCTTAAAGAAATTTACTAACTTTAATCATCATAAGAATTAATATAAGAATAATAATATTATTCGCAATAACAGTGTTCATGTATTAAAACTTGTGTATATTATACAAACAATTTTTATGCAAATCAGAGACACCAATCTTCAAAGCACTAAAAACTCGTGATGTTGTATTATAAAAATCATTAACAAATCAGAATTCGAAACGTATTTTTATGTTAGCTTTTGCTACACAGTAACAATAGTGAGTTAAACAAGTTTGCTACCAACTACATCTGAAAGTTGGCGTATGTATCAAAGGATTCAAGAAACACCAAAGCAGTTTCAAAGATCTGCTGGTATTGCTCCTAAAAGAGTAAACAATGTAAGTGAACATGAGAGTTTGAAAAGCCCAACTCACAAAGATGCAGGTACGATTTGCTTTTATGTGACTAGTAGTCACGGTACAGTGGCGTAGCTAGGGTTTGGCCGAGTGTAGCTTTCACCATACCATACACTGAACAAACACAACTTCCTTTGAGCTAAAGAAATTATTTATTTACCCATCGCTTCTGAGTTCTACCCTTATTTGAAACAGCTTTAGCCACACCAATCTTTTCACATGCTAGCTGCTCCCTAAGACGGAATTTCTTTTTACTAAATAGGATGGGGGGATGCATAAAGCCGGTGAAGGCCTATACTTCAAACATTGTATAGTACTATAATATATGTTATAGTTAATCGGTTCTACTCCTTTGTAAACAGTCAGTGTTATGTTTGTCACTGTCCGTGGTAGTGTAGTAAAGTCATACACACTCTTGAGGGGTTAGGTAAACAGTAAACTACATATTCAACGGATGTGTGTACTGGTGTGTGGATTGGGTGACGATAAATCTATAATGTCATGTGCACCCCCCCCCTCCCCCAAAATGCGTCCACTCACCACAGTGGGGACAGCCCCTGGTTTCTGTACTCGCAGAGCCTTGACGACCTGGAACACATCCACCACTCCCTCTGTCTTGCATCTCTCAATGGTGGTGGCAATGGCACAGAACATTCCACTGCGAGTCACTGTATCACTGCAGTGGACAACAATGGGTTTGTTGCCTGATCTTATCTGGACCTTGGTCATCTCCTCAATCACATCAGTGACACTCTTCAGGTTGGAGCAATGACCATCAGGCCTCCAGCACGTGATGTGGAACTGAGTAACTTGATGTGCCTTCTGGGTCTACAATAAAAAATAAATAATGTGACTTGCTATGAGAAAAGGGACCGTTAGGGGAAGATTTTCTATTATGATAATACCAACATGTGTCAGTATACGTGTGTCAGTATACGTACAAACACAGAGCGGATTACACGTACAGTACACTACTACAGTCAAAAACAAATATGTGACTTGCTATCTGAAAAGGGACCATCAGGGGAAGATTTTCTATTCAACTGAACATATACATGTATCAGTATAGACACAAACACAGACCGGATTATACGTACAGTACATTACTACTCCATACAAGTATAATATAAAAAGCTACATACTACGAACAAAAGCCAAAATAAAATGTAGGATTTCTTTCAACACGAGGGAATTTTGTCTAAAAGTGGGACATTCTCGTAAACTTCAATGAATTGCTAATTATTAAGGGCTAATAAAGTGAATAACAAGAGATGCAACACAGAAGAAGCTTGGCTACGCCCCTGGGAACCTTGGAACCAAAAATCGGGGACAGTTTAAGCCTCTTTTGCTTCCTGATGTTGACCCTGAGGTCACTCTGGCTACCTTCTTGTCCATGACACTGAGTGTCCTGATAGTAAAGCCTTGCAGTGGTTCTTCTCCAAGCAGGTCAACAGCGTAGCCTCCGTACTCGGCTACGCCGCTGTTGGGCCAGTACTGAGCACTGGCCTCCTGCCCTCCCTCCGTCAGGTCAGACACCATCACAATCACGGCACTCTTGCGATCATAGACCATCTTCCAGAAGTTTCGGACGGTCGACTGAAGGGGACCTTGAGCGATGATAAATGCTCGCTGATGTTTGTACCCCTGAGTAAATGAATAGCAATACCTTAAAATCAACAGGCCGGGCCTGTACAAACACTTATAATATCATTCTACTTGATCAGAAATTGGCTTTAGCATAATTATATACATGTAAAGCTTTCATGCATAAACAGCCCTAGCTATTAGCTATCAATCAGTAAAGTATTTTAAGGGCATACATTGATGCTGACTGCATGTATGTAGTCAGGTTGCTCTCCCTTGAGAATTACCCTCCAACGATCGGCTGCAAAAAGAATGATAATTTTATTATCTCATACTTTACATTTCCTTCAAAATCAAATGGTTTCACAAGGGAACTGACCAGGAAGGTATCTCTCCCCTCTGTTCCTGTCAGGGTGACTCCGAGCTGTGTTGCACTGTACCTCATCAGGGTTGGGAGAAACTTGCTCAAGAACCTAAGACAGTGATTAAAATTTTAATAACACAGGATTATCGATTCTTTGGGGGGGGGGGGGGGGATCAGACATGTTTCAGTACTTTAGAATTATTCTAGTATCTCTATGTACATTTGAGAAAGTTCTAGGGAGGGGGAATCAACTTCATAAATCCAAGCTACAAGTATCACACAGAAATGACATTCTTTACAATCCAGCACTATCTTGACATTTTGTACACTATAGAGCACTTGCTGGCCCAATAACGTAGACCCCAGTATACACACAGTGTGCATTCCATGTAAACTTGACATACACAATTTGTGACAAAGACCACTAGTTTATACAACAGCAACATTCCGTGGCCTTGGGCCAGCTGGGCTGACTTGCAGCAACCGATATAATTATAGCATTTGTACATCTTCTCTCTCACCTTCATTTGATGCTGGAATCCAGCCTTCTTCCCCAGTTTCACAATGGTTGCCCTCAGGTTGGTGGCTGAGATTTGAGTGTCTCCACAGGTGACCGACTCCAGGATAGCATCATGGATGAATGTGAATTGATCCTGCACATGGAGATTGCATAATATTATGGCAGCAATCTGAGAAGTTAAACTGGTGAACTCACATGAGTTTGGACCATTTTCATTCTTCTTTGTCTGATCTTGGTGATGGCTCCTGGGATGTCCACCACCTGCTCTTTCTCTATCTGCTCCAAGATGTTGTCAATCACAATGAATGTACCTGTGCGACCCACACCAGCACTGAATGTGTACAAACCAAAAGGTGTAACATAATCATGTGATAATAATATTATTATGGTGAAGTTTAGCTATCTTTCTCACCTGCAGTGTACTACCATTGGTCCCCTGGAGGGGTGGTGCTGAGCCTTCACTCTCCTGTGGAAGGCTAAGATGGGCGTGGCATAGTCTGGTACTCCATGATCAGGCCAGGCAGTGAAGTGGTATTGAGTCACCTTGTGGGAACGCCCTCCAGAACCAAGCTAAGATGTGCCAAAAACAGGTAATCATGTCTAATATTAATTTTCGAAATAACAACATTAACTTACCGAGACAGAGAGAGTCCTCACGGTATAGTCAGCAAAGATCTGCTGGTCAGCAATGATTACTTGGAAGGGTCCATACGATTCTTGCCCACTCTCCGGCCAATACCGCTGACACTTGATCTTACTACCCTCCTTCACATTGGTCACCATGACGATGGTAGGGGGATGCTCCTGCCAAATTAGCCGCCAGAAGTCCACAACAGTTTTCGGGATGGGGCCTGGGAAATGACACAAATACAAGGGCCAGGTGTACATGATTCTGGTTTGCATTAGCATATCTAAACATGTGCCAAAGATTATATTTTCGTTAAATAAGCAAAATTAGTTACGGTTTGTTATGTACACAGTCGCACCGTCCCGGCCCGAGCCATGCATGTACATGTACATGTACATGTGCACAAACATGTACTGTTAGTGGGTGTACTTCTTTCCTGCATATTTAACTCACCTTGCGTTGCAATGAACTTGTTCGGAACGGAATAACCCTGGATGAGTGAAAGAAGACACCGGTTTCAGTTCGACAAGGAATTCGTGATAAATTACTAATTGAAATGCGATAGTTACTAAACACTCACATCGATGTAGCAGGCGTTGATGTAGTCTCCTTGGCAGTCCTTGTACTCACCGAGGGGCTGGAGCACAATGCGATTATCATCATCTAACAAACATAGGCAGAGAGATAGATAGAGAGATAGATAAGTGGGTCATATATGGCCATATGAGCACAATTGTGAAACTTATTCACTGGTAAGTATTGATATTCACAGTGGTACATGGTATGAGAGGTGAGACACATGTATCTCATGAATACACTCAAGTGGCGAGGCTGGGATCAACAACAGGACTAGGAAGTGACCTCGGCTACACAAACACACTAGAGGTATTTTGGGGGGTGATCCCCGAGTGTGTGTAGGGGTGTGCATACCACTAAATCAAGCACCCAATACTACAAGTACAGCGGAGATAATTGGCTTCTAATGGCTTCATGAGTAATTCAGTCGCTTCATTGGAGACTATCGATACTCGTGAAATACTCCAGAATCGTACATGCATGTAAACTCTGGATTCCTTTCGATAGTATTATATGTATAGTCGTACATGTGTGTGTGTGTGTGTGTGTGTGTGTGTGAGGCAAAGTGAAAGTATGCCCTACACAATCAAAGGGCATGTTTGTGTCACTCACAAACAATAATGTTTCCAAATCTGTTAAGAGGTTTCCTTCGAGGCTCTGTGGCGTAGCTGGTGCTGTGGCCATGCTCACCACGGTCAAGGGCCTACAAGAGAGAGGACACAGAGAGAGAGAGACAGAGAGAGAGAGAGAACACGAGTCATGTATGGACACAAGGGCTGCGGTGTGTATTTATCACCATTAGCAAATACTTTCTTTGTAGGCACAAGGCACAAAGATAACAGAGGCTAAGCTATTGAAAGTTAGAAGGGCTACAAAAAGCAACTTACCTCATAGAGCTCCTTAAACGGTTTGTTCGAGTTGGAATGAAGTTCGGAGACGTACTCCCCAAATTCAGGAATGGGAATGGGCCTTGATTTCACCATCTCCCCAAGGTCGATTGCTGTCTCAGCACCGTCTTCGCTGACTGTCAGCTTGATTTCTCTCTGCTCAGAGCCGTGTGAGTTAGCAGCCACTGCCTTGTAGACTCCAGAGTGTTTCAGCTCCGTGGAGGGAATGGTCAGGCTCCCGTCTGACTCAATCTCACGGGCATAGTCTGCTCTGACTGGCTCCCCATCGTGGTACCAGGTCACTGTTGGCTGTGGCTCTCCACTCACCTTGATCCTAAAGTACACTCCTTCTCCCTCAGTGATGTTAGTATCAGAGGGAAACTTCAAAATCTTTGGCTCTGTGGTTAGTAACAAAATGCACAAATGCCCCTCTTGAAATAATTTCACTTACGTTTACTAGTTGCGACTCCAAACACTTGATCTCCATTTTTCTGCTTGGAGTACAGTACAGACGACTTAGTCTTTGACACCTCATAGGGCTTGCTGGAGCTACGCCTGTGGAGGGGGAAAATAACAGGCATGTACACACAAGCCATCACGATTAATTTTGAGGACTTTGAATAACAAAATGATAAATTATTGAGACCCACCTTCTCAAGAACATCACCACGATTATGATTATCACAATGAGGATTATCACTACAGCCAGTCCAGCAACAGCCCCACCTGCTGCAGCCGGAGCTATATTATTACCCCCTTGTTGTGGAGATTCAGTTGGAGTTAGTTGCAAAACTATGAATAATAAATTCATGAAATAATAATATTATATCAAGAAAGGCATTTTAGAATTCACCAGACGTTAACCCACCTATATTTGCACAGACTCTTGTCACTTTTGACCGAGCATCAGGTACTTGACAGCAGTATATCCCACTGGGAGACGTATTGTTTCTTCGATGCAGTCGCACAATACTGGATTCTCTTGTAACATAAAAATCTCCACTACTAGTGCCACCTTCATCTCCAACATTTCCTCCACTTGGCCCAACCCACCCTCCAATATCATTACAACATTGGGTACTGTCAGTATAGCACAGCAATGCCTCTCCAACTCCTCCTCCTTCCATTCTATCTCCAATTCGAGAGACGAGAATCTCACTGTTGTTTGTAAACACTTGCCCATTCAAAGAAAGGTACACACCTATAATTATTATACAAATAATTAATAAGTATTATTGTCATGATGTAAGAGTTCACCTGTAGTGACTCGAGTTATGGAAGAAAGTAATGCTGTATTCCCATCGAGATAAGTTGCAGTTGGCTGTGGTCTGACTTCAGCCATGCAGGTATAGTTTCCAGAGTCATTCCTCCCAAAAGATTCAAGCCGTCTGGTATAGGTGAAGGTTGTGCCACTGCCAGTCGGTGTTGATCTGGTGGGATTACCGAGTTGAGATCCATCTCTGGACAGTTGTACATCTATTATTAGCAGTGAGCGATCAGCTGCTGCTATTGCTGAATTAAACTCCAAAGTACAGGTCAAAGTTACATCAGCTCCAAACATCACAATTTCAGAAGCACCACCGTTTGATAGCGCAATAGAAGAAAGAGTTGGAACTATATTGATACAAGCACATGATAGCATTATATAATATGTATTTTATCTAAAACTCACTCGTAATCCTGACACTAAAAGGATTAATATTCATTGCTACGATAGTTCCTTCGAGGTACATTGAACTGATGGTGACTTGACAAGTATAGTTAGCGGCATTAGACAATAGTAATGGAGATAAGGAGAGATCAGAGTTCATTCCAATTTGTTCACTACTGTTCTTTGTCCACATATACATGACATTGTACATGTTATCAGGTCTGAGCTGTTCATCTCCAGATACACTACAGGTCAGTTGATAAGATAGCCCCGCAGTTGGACTCATTTCACCATCAGTGATCTGGACTGACACAGAGGGAGCTGAAATCAAGAGTGCAGTGTGCATGTACAATGTAGGATAATAATTACATAAGATCATGATGAATGTTAGGTTGTAGTACCATTCACTGTGATGTTTACTGATTCAGATAAGAATGCTAATCCACCAACACTTGCGTTGCATGAGTACGAGCCATTGTCAGACTGTCCTATTGGTCTAAACTGCAGTTGGCTTGTAGTAGCATTGGAGATGATATTCAAATTTGGCCTGCTCTCAACAACTGGTGTCCTGCCATCAGGTGGTCCCTTTAGCCATTGAAAGCTTTCAGCTTGAGAGCCACCTGCTGAACACTCCAGTGTGTAGCTCTCACCAGCAATGGGAGGGTCAGATGGGATTGTGATGGATGCACCACCTAAAAGAAAATATCGTTAATTCAGCATGGCACATAATATTACTATAGTCAACATGGAGCATACCGATGTTCACACAGAGAGTTTGATTGGTGTTAGTAGTATCAGGTACCTCACAACAGAACTGTCCAGTTGGTGATTCAACGTCACTGGGTCGATTCAAGGACACCTCTCCATTAGCTCCTCTGGTTCTGTAAAATGCCATGGTTGAAGTAGTCCCTTGCACTAGTGCTCCATTTGGTTGGTACCACTCTCCAAGTGCAGGGTTCTGACTGCAGCAACGAAGGTTGTCAGTGATGCACTGTAGAGCACCACTGGGGTTTTCACCAATGTCTTTGGTGTTAATGTTGCTGTTGTTACTAATTTGTACATCTCTCAGTGCAAGATAAACACCTGAAAATACAGCATTAGATACAGGGTGCATTTTCAATTAAACACATCTATCTTACCAGTTGTGACTCTGAGTGAATGAGATGTAGTGCTGCTGTCACTGATGAATGCATTAGATGGTAAACTGACAGTAGCGCTGCAGATGTACATTCCAGAGTCACTCCTCCCAAATGGGCTGATTGTAAATTCTGAGGCATAGTTAGTAAGGCTTCCCATAACTGACTGTGCAATGCTAGTACGCATGAACCCTTCATCTGTAGTCAATACTATGTTGACAGTCACTGGAACATTCACTGCTGGATTCAACTCCACAGCACAGGTCAGAGTAACATCAGATCCAAAAGGTGATATGGGGTTGGGAATGCTACTTGATAGAGTTACTGAAGTAGGAGCTGGGACTGCAAAGTAGCAAGTACACAGCAGTGTTTCATACAGAGGGTGGGGTGCCCTGGGATTTCCCATACCTAACTCAGATTTCCCCCCTCGAGCTTTCTGACTCTACCGTATAATTTGTATTAGTTTCCCACCCTAATGGCATCAGGTCATCCATCTACTTATCATAAAATCAGTGATTCTGTATGAAACACTGCATAGTACACCCTAAAGGAATTGATATCACACTGTACACCCTAAGGGGATTAATATCGCACACACTGTGACATTAAGGATATAAGAGCAAAATCTGTACATAATAATAATATTATTATTATCATATACATGAATGATAAGTATGGCTAGCAAACTCAAGTGCCATAATGACTACACAAATGTATTATTTGAGGGGGACTCATGATTGCCATGAAAATTTTGCATGTATGCTTCATATAAAATGTGAATAAAATTATATTGCTCACGCTCATAAAAACCCTTTTATTATAAAGTTAGTATTACCGTATAGCCAGAAAAGTTGGCGGTTTAGTGGATCAGCCAGCCAGCCACCAAATTAAAACCCGCCTATATTTTGCGCATGCAAAGGTGATTGCGCATTGAAGGAAATTGGAGGGTGTGGTCTTTGCACTAATTTGGTACCCGGTATGAATCACTTCTACTGTGTACCGATCCTTCAAGGCTTGTTTTCGAGTTCTCTTTTAGTGCAAAATAATCTCTCACTGATGGTTGGACTTAGCGTTCCATACAATTCACTCGATCATGATCTAGCAAGCCACTCCTCCCCTCAACGATCTCAAGCGTGTGTATGCATGCGGCAGATTCGGTGTGTGGCTAGATTGAACTTAGAACTTAGCAATCCGCCAAATTAAAATATTTTTATTTTGTTCTCGCTGGTTAAGGCCAATCTGCCATATTTTCCAGCTATACGGTACTAAACTTACTTTGAAGTGTAACATCTTGTGTATCCATCTGAGTGACGCTACAGGGTGAAGTAACAGTAGCCTGACATGTATACTGTCCAGCATCAGACAGCCTGAGAGGAGAGAAGGAGAGTTCTCTATCATCAGTTCCAACTGGAGTCTGAGTGCCATTGCCATTGTTCTTGGTCCACTGGTAGGTTATGGTGGGATCTGCAGTTCCAGTAACTATTTCACCACATATGAGGGAGTAGCCACTTTGCCCCAACACCTTAGCTCCACTAGTAGTGATCTGGAAACCTACCAGGGAAGGGAAAGAGAGCTCAATGTCTACTAACAATCATGTACTACATGGCAATACCATTCACAGTAACCGTAGTACTGGTTACCAGCTTTACAGGCCCAAGTCGACATGTGTAGTTCCCTATATGACACTGACTCAGTGGAGAAAACTGCAGAGTACTGGTATAGGTAGCGCCACTGCTAGTAGTTCCCATATCAGTGACACCAGAGGGAAGAGGATCACTGCCACTTGGACCAAAGGACCACATAAAGGTTGGTGCAGGGACATTGACTGGTAGAGGAGAAGAATCACTATTGAGGGTTGATGAGCACATCAGTGAGTAGACTGTCCCGGCAGTATTGGAACCAGAGGAAGAAGTTGTTACATGAGGAACGTCAAAACGAGACGCAAAATTCACTGCGATATGCAATATGCAAGCATATAGAATTCATCGATTGTGAGCACCCAGTAAACAACTATCAACTTACAAATGTTTACATAGAGGATCTGGTTAATACTGGGATTAGCAGCATTGGGTAGCTCACAGCGGAAACGACCTCTTTCTGTTATACCACTGAATCTACGAAAGAGACGAACTGAGCCATAAACCTGTTGTCCAGTTATGACTTCATTTGGACCTCTGTTCACCATAAACCGTGTACCACTACCAAATTCACCAACTCTGGTCCCAACAGGAAAGTACCAGAAACCATGCTGAGTACGCGGGACAGGACTACCTGACTCTGTACCACAACAGTCCACTAGGTCAGTTATACACTCCAATGCTGCACCATTACTGCCAGGGTTCCTATTTGTTGGACCAGGACCACTTCCAATGTTCAAGACATCATCAAAATCCACAAAGCTGTTATTGGGAATGGTCTCTCCTCCATATCTCAGAGAGACACCAGCTGCATGTATGAAAGAGAGAGCTAGTCAACCTCAGCCAGCATCACTGAGATCGGACTACTATACCTTGCCCATTGCTAAGCGAAACCAGTACAGCTTCAAGCAACAGCAGCCCCCCAAAGAACATCCCTCCAACTTTACCACCAGCACTAGCAACAACTTCCATCTTCGTTGACTGCATACGAACACGGCCAGGGCCCTGCCATCGGAATGGATCGTGGACTAGTGAAATTGGATTGGATTTTGGGCGAGACGCGCCAATGATTGACGACCATTACCATTCAAGGGAACGCCAAAATTAAACACAAATTGAACACGTTGAAGTATACTTTCTCTCTGCTTTACTGTCTAGCAATAGTCACTCAGCCTCCAATCTGTGCATGTAGTCACAGAGAGCAGCCAATAGGTGATCTCCTAGTGGTGCGGTGGGGATGGAGCTATTGGGCAGAGCTATATATTCCAGATAATGGACGTACACCCCTGTCATGTTGCCTTGTGGAGGAAGAAGTTTGCATTTTCTACCCTAAATACTACTTAAATTAGTGAAATCATCATCAAAAACTAGTCGTCAATTTTCTGATTTTATTCCTCCACGCCCTGGATGAGCTACCCCTTCAGGTACCATTTAATTGCGTGGGCGTGAGCGTCAGGAATGGCTTATTCAATTAGCGAATCGTGAAGGGGCGTGGCCGAAGAGGCCATACGAGTGCTTTTGGTCGAAGGTGGGCGTGTCCAGAATCGGCCAGGGATGATTATGCGCGTGTAATTAGCGACCGGAAGTGGCCCCTGAAGAAAAGGCCGGTAATTGCCCACATCAAAGCAAGATCAAAGCATTCTTGCTTAACTATTAACCGCAACGACTTATTACTAATTACTAATACTAAATACTAAGTAGAAAAAAAAAATACTAAAATAATACTAATTAAACACTAAGTAGAAAAAAATTATTTAATTATTTAAATCTTTTCTTTTTAAATAATCTAATTCATGGGGGGGTTGGGAGTACTTGGGGAGATAATTTTTACATGGGCACGCAGAATGGGTCGAAACTAGAGATTTGACCGGACAGATTTTTGATTCACACCTTACAATTAAAGTTACGGCCCTTTGAAGTTTCCCCATATGTTTGTACAGGGAAGCCATGCGTTTGCAATGTTTCGCCCACGCGCACATAAAAGTGACGACCTTTACCAACTTTTGACAAAATTGAAATTTAGGCTGCCTGCTTGCATTGTATGGTTCCACTATGCATCCAGCTCAATTATATGATGGTTTTTGGACAATTTTTTTCTGCTTAGTGTTCTGGTCGCCTTGTACTAATACTAAGTAGAAAAAAAAAAAAGATCTAAGAACTGAAAAAAGATTAGAGCACTAGGAAGCATTTCAGGCCATAATTTTGATATGGGCACGCAGAATGGATCGAAACAAGAAGTTTAATCTTTTTGAATTTTTGATTCACGCCTTTATATTAAAGATACACCCCCTAGAGTGTTCCCATATGTTTGTATAGGAAGCCATGCACTTGCAATGTTTGCCCATAAAAAAATTACGGGCGCGCGGGGTACGTTGACGACCCTTTACCAAACATTGTATATATTGCTATTTGGATGCCTGCTTGCATTGTATGGCTCTACTATGCATCCAGCTCGACTGTGTAGTGGTTTTCGGACCATTTTTTTTTCTGCTTAGTGTGTGGTCCCCTTGTTACACACTAAGTAGAAAAAAAAAGCGAATTTAAATAATTAAATAATTAAATAATCTAATTCATGGGGGGTTTGGGAGCACTTGGGGACATAATTTTTGCACCGGCACGCAGAATGGGTCGAAACTAGAGATTTGACCTGAAAGAATTTTGATTCACGCCTTAGAATTAAAGTTACGGTCCTTGAAAGTTTTCCCATATGTTTGTATAGGAAGCAATGTTTGCCCATAAAAAAATTACGGGCGCGCGGGGTACGTTGACGACCCTTTACCGAATATTGTGTATATGGCTATTAGGATGCCTGCTTGCATTGTATGGCTCTACTATGCATCCAGCTCGACTGTGTGGTGGTTTTCGGACCATTTTTTTCTGCTTAGTGTGTGGTCCCCTTGAAAAAAAAAAAAAAAAAGCTAATTAGGCCTAATTAAGCATGTGGGCGTGTTCCTGGCACTGTGTGGAGTGTGTGCGTGTGCGTTAATGCAGGTTTTATTGCTTCCGATTGGGCGTGGCTTCACAGGCCAGTGCTTGGACATCGGGGCCGGGGACTTGGCTGCGGCGATAGGTGGGCGTGTCCCGGATGCGGTGGTGACCTTTGAACCCGTCCAGGAGGCTTTGGGGGCGTGGCAGGAGGTCAAAGGTGAGGCCATGTCTGTTAATGAGGCACTGTACGGCGGTGCGATCGAGGGGCCTGTACGGCTGGACGGAAGCTGACGATGGTTTGAAGCGGATGTGGTTGCGATGACGTGTTGTTACTCCGCCCACACAGGAAATGAGGTGAGCTCTTGTGTGGGCGGTGTGGCAGAACGGCCTCCAAGTGTTTGTGTGTGTTTTGGCCTCGAGGAAGCTGTGTGTTTTAATTGGGATTGATTGTGGGCTTCCGGTGGACATCCGGTGGTTAGTAGGCACTTGATTGAGAATGGTGGTCCTTGGGGAACAGGGTGGGGCTGTTTTGGGCGTGGCCTGGCCCCTCCCTTCCGGCTCGGCTTCCGGTCCATGGAGGATATTAAATGAACACTTCCGGCTCTAGCAGCCACACCCCTGAGACCTGTGCAATTAAAAGGGCGTGGTTACACAACATGCACCTCACTAATGACTTTGATGTGGTTTAGGTGTCATATCCCCACCTCACGCCCACGCAATTTAATGGTACCTTCAATACTCATTATTTGCTGGCATGTCGCTCAGCACTTCATTACTATCTGGTGTCTACAATACTTCATTAAATCCATAAAAGTACCATTGATACTTCATTAAATCACCTCAAACCAACTCTTCAGTACTAATCAACCTTCCTCCACAGGGGTGTATCCTTATTAACTGGAATAGCCCAATTGTGAGTTTAAGTAATCCATACTTAGATATCGAGGTTCTTGGTTGGGTAATAGATACTAATTCGCATAGCAAGTATGCTCGTTCTTGTTACACCATGTTCTGCCAGTGTTGGTGTAACAAGAACGAGCGTACTTGCTATACGAATTAGTAGTCTATACTCAGTCTGTGCTCTATTTGGGAAAGCCATGTACTATTTACTTAGTGGAAATGTATTTTTTAACCATAAATCCCCCCCCCCCCACCCCCAAAATAATCAATTCTTGCTGTATACTTTCACCGATTCCTGTTACTTTTCCAATCTATAATTTCTCGTCAGACCTCTATCCAAGGATTTACAGCAGTGTGGGGATGATCTTAACCCTCTCCTGACGAGCACTCCAGTACTAAGATGATCCAAAAGGAAGCATAATAGTCCCACTGAACAACCGATAAGCAAGAGGAGAAAGAAGGTATAATATTACTATTCTAGTAGCCAGTACTGAGATTAGTATCATACCTGCTATTAAATTTTAATACTATTATACTCAGATAAAAAATCAGAATACAGTGGCAAAGGATCATAATAATATAATACATCAATGAAAAGCGAAGTCTGGCACAGCCAAATGGTGTATGTGGACTTGACGGCACAAAGGAAAAGAAAGACACTGAACTGCCGCAACCATGGATGAAGATAGGCACAGTTCAGCTGTCTCAGGCTGATAAGGATATCCTCCTTATCTGGCAAGAGCATGGCTGAATGGTAACATCATTAATTTTATGCTGCCCAAGTGCTACTGAAGAATCAAGCACCCATGGTTGGTGGTCTGCAAGAGCCTAGCAAAAGACATGTTTGTTCAATTGACATCAAACAAGTTGAATTTATGCGGATCCTACATGATGGGCATGGGCATTGGTTGATGGTGAGCACAGTTGGAGCAAAGAATGGTCAAGTCCATGTATACAATAGCATGTATCCTTCGGTTGGGACGTACTCAAAAAACAGATTGCTTCAATTTTGTGCACCGAACCAATCCAAGATTGAGTGCATATCATGGATGTGCAAATGCAGGTCGGTGGCAGTGACTGCAGGCTCTTTGTAATTACATTTACAACTGCGATCGTGAATGCCATAGTATTCCACCTGGAAAATATGTCCTGGATCAAGCGAAGATGAGACAGCATTTGTATGAGTCATTGCTAAGTGGAAAACTACAAATGTTCCCAAAACTGAGGGAACGGAGGGGTGCTACTCGGGTCAAAGTCAAAGATGATATCCAAGCATTTTGTGTATGCAGAATGCCAGAACTACCAGGAATAGAGATGGTCGAGTGCTGCCGGTGCAAAGAATGGTATCATGTTCCCTGCATTCAAGTACCACAGGCAGCACTGAAGGACAAGAAAGTTGTTTGGTTTGTGATAACAGTGTACTGAGCTAACTGGCTACCAGCAACATTAATATTTCACCGTGTATGCTGCTCTATAGTTCTCAGTGTTTAATAATCATCAGATTCTGAAAATTCACAAGCGAGTTGTGGGGTGAGGGGGACTATATAAAGTGCTGTGGATGGTCCACCTAGGACTGTCTCAGGCTATAGCGCCATAGATATTGGAAATGGTCGTCAACAGTGTTACTGGTCCACAATCTCCAAGATCCAATCCCGAGTCTCGAGTCCACATTTGTAAATCACTAAGCTTGTCATAGCGGGCGGTTTATGAAGATGGTGCTGTTTGGTGGTAAACTTGGACGGGTCTTCTCTTTGGCGCTGCTATTGCTAGTGACTGCACGTGTTTCAAGACAACAAGGTATGTACGCGGCTGTGTTCAGTATGATGCACCAGTACCATGTACCACATGCGCCAGACTCCCTCGAGCTCAATAGCTGAGGGTCTTATACTTAATATGCTATATGATTGGGAAGGTAGCGTTTTCTTTCACATATGCAGTTGGTGTCTATCTGAGGTATCGAGGAGAGACCTTACCCAGTGACAGCTTTGTGGATAGTGATGATGTCTTAAACATTGGAAGTCCTGATATTGCTCCAACAAATAGGAACCCTGGCAGTAATGGTGCAGCATTGGAGTGTATAACTGACCTAGTAGACTGTTGTGGTACAGAACCTGACACACCGTCAGGTATCATGCCTACTGAGCGTGGTGACTGGTTCTTTCCTGATGGGAACAGAATTGAATTTTCTAATGGTGGTGCACGGTTTCTAGCAAACAGGGGTCCAAATGAAGTCATAAATGGACAACAGTTTAATGGCTCAGTTCGTCTCTATCGTAGATTCAGTGATGTACCAGGAAGAGGTCGTTTCCGCTGTGAGCTACCCAGTGCTGCTAATCCCAGTGTTAACCAGATCCTCTATGTGAACATTTGTGAGTTTATTAATTATTAGCTATGTGACTAGTGTGTACCAATAATGTTATAATAATAATATTATTACATGTTCTTCATTATTTCTACAGTGAATTTTGGGGTCCGTTTTAATCTTCCCCATATGACCTTCTCTCCCCCCGCTGGCTCCACTCCTCCTATTGCTGGGCAGAGAGGCTACTCACTGACATGCTCAACAATTCTCAATAGTGATTCCAGTGTTGATCCTGAACGTCTACCAGTCAATGTCCCTGCACCGAGGTTTGTGTGGTCCTTTGGTTCAAGTGGCAGTGATCCTCTTCCCTCTGGTGTCACTGATATGGGAACTACTAGCAGTAATAATATTACCTTCACCAGTACTCTGCAGTTTTCTCGACTGAGTCAGCCTCTGCATGCAGGGAACTATACATGTCGACTTGGGCCTGCACGACTGGTGAATAATGTTATAATAGCTGTAAATGGTAAGTTCTCTGTCAGTAAAGATCATATTAATAGTAGCACTGAGGGCGATCGTGAGTGGATGTTATTGATAGACTATGAGCAGTTCAGTGTGTTGTGATCACAGTAGTCTGAATATACAGACACAGAGAGAGAAGAGCTACTCTAAATCAATTGTATTATAATATGTAGCTATCTCGTTGCATGCATGAAGGAGCATCTCTCTTTTTTGTAGCCAGTTCTTTTCTTTTGCTCTTTCTCTAGATCCGGCCATCTCAGCCATGGTAACTGCTAATCTCAACAACCCCATAATGGTGGGACAAACTGACCACACTCTAACTTGTGATGTTTCTGGAGCTGATGGTCTTACTGACCGAACAATAACCTACCAGTGGACCAGAGATGGACGAACAATACAAAGTGGCAGCTCAAATACTTTTGATTTCTCTTCTCCTCTTCAACTATCCCTAGCTGGACGAAGTGTATATACTTGTAGTGCCAGTGTTGGCTCTAACTTGCTAAATGCTAACATCGATGCATCTGCTGGAACTACTCAGACTGTGACGATTCAGAGTGAGTTAACAATTCAATGCCATAGTAGCTGTCATAGTGGCGTAATTATAATACTTTTTTCCAACAGTTCCAGACCCACAGTCTGTTACTCTCACTACTAGCCCTGACAATATTCTGAATGGATCTCTTGTCATGGTGAACTGTTCTGTGGTGTTGAACTCAATAAGAGAAGAAGATCTGTCGTTGCTGAATGTATCAGCAGAGATCTCCAGGAATGGGACTATACTAACACAGACTAGTCAATCCATGGATGGTACAACCTTTAACTTTGGAGCCACTGTGAACTCTTTCACTCAGAGTAATGTTGGAAGCTACATCTGCACAGCTACTGTTAGATCAGCACTATCCTCCCAGTTCCTCACTGGGACTGGACAAGGGACGTCGCCACTCGTGAGACTGACAATAGGTAAGCGATCGAGCTACACAAACACCCTGAAATTGACTATTATGTAATGACTGTGCTCTGTGACTCTATCATCTTTTTTGTTAGGAATCCCGCCTACTTCTCCTCCTTCTCCCAGAGGTGGTAGTAGTCAGGCTGGTGCCATTGCTGGAGGTGTCATTGTTGTCATCGTGGCACTGGCTGCAGTGGTTGTGGCTGTAGTAGCCCTGCTGTTCTGGTTCAAGTAAGTCGTGTGACTATCTCTGCAGCGACATGTATGTGTATAAGGGTGGTGGGAATGTCATTCTGACCCGAACCAGGACTGACACTAGATGTACTCTTCACCTTTTACACGATGTTATTGTTATGATATTGTGTTTCTGTGGAAGCAGCTGAATGGCTTCCCCTCCATAGCTAGAATATTATTATAGCTGTGGGGTTGGGCGTGTCAGAGATATGCATCCATATGCATATGCAGGTGTTGATAAGGGGGTAAGATGTTTCACTTAGAAAATTCCATGAGGGGGGAATCAACCTCAGGGGTCCCCATGCTCCCCACCCTCTAAATAAAACAATACATAGCCGTAGAGTTAGTTTCTTGTCAAATTTTCATGTATCTCTCCTCCCCCTCCCTTAGGAAGAGGCGAACCCCAGTGCCGTACAAGCAGGCCTACGGTGGATCTAAGCCGCCAGTTGCCTACACCAGACCACTCAGAGCTGGTGATGTCGCACTCACCGGAGCAACTAAAATCACAAGTGAGGACAAAAAAAACATTTTCTGTTACAGGTCCACCGTAGTTTCTGACTGGGATTGGAATCTGACAATATTTAGTTAGCTTGTATAGATTGTGATATACCAACCAGAATCTGGTACAAAATCTGAGAAAAGGTCCATATCAAGTTGAACGGTTTTTGTTTATCTAACTAAAGTACCACCAGTTAGAATATTGCAGTCTTGCTATATAACTAAGTGGAGTAGTATCTGCTTTGGTGTGTACAATTTTGAGATAGTTTTGTATTTTAGTTATGTTTTGGGAGAAATTCATGGCTGAATGATCGGTATTTCTGCAGAACCAACAATCACCAAATTTCCCTCTGATACAAACATCACTGAGGGAGAGGGAGTGTACTTTAGGATCAAGGTGAGTGGAGAGCCACAGCCAACAGTGACCTGGTACCACGATGGGGAGCCAGTCAGAGCAGACTATGCCCGTGAGATTGAGTCAGACGGGAGCCTGACCATTCCCTCCACGGAGCTGAAACACTCTGGAGTCTACAAGGCAGTGGCTGCCAACTCACACGGCTCTGAAGAGAAGCAGGTGAAGTTGACGGTCAGCGAAGAAGGAATATCTTCAACAGATGCTGGTGCTATGAACGGAATGGTGTCGTCCCGTCCCATTCCCGTTCCAGATTTTGGGAAATACGTCGCCGATCTTCATGCCAACTCAAATCAACCTTTTAAAGATCTTTATCAGGTTTGCGTTTTCAGTTCACCTAAAAATAACTACCAAGTTTATCGATGATTATGAACAAACAAATAACTGTTATTTTAATAACCACAATTCTTCTTGTCAATATTCAATTCTACATATATGTACATCACCACCTTCATTACCTGGTACCCACAGGCTCTGGACACTGGAGAGGGAGGACACAGTATTGAATACGCCACCAACCGTGAGAGGAAACCCCTCAACAGATTTGGAAATATCGTTGTTTGTAAGTCAAAAAGACTTTTATTTTCTCTGTGTGTCTGTGTTTGTGTGTGTGTGTGTGTGTGTGTGTGTGTGAGAGAGAGAGAGAGAGAGAGAGAGAGAGAGAGAGTTAGGCATGTAGACTTTTATTTTCTGTGCTGGTGTGAGTGTGTTTGCACATATATGCTTATGTGTCTTGAATACTCTTAATTTTATTGGCAAAGAAACATGTATTTGCCCTACCCTTGTTGATGTCACAACATTAGGTAGCTTTGATGTTAAAAATTAGTGCTTATAATAGCAAGTGTGCTAACGTGAGGGCAAGAGATCATGGAAGGTTGGAACACTATTTATTATCTCGACTAGGTACCATGGTAGAGTGAATCTATGTTGTGAGGCAGCCATCAAGAGGAGGCCCTTCTTCACTATAGTGCTTCTGGACAAGTGTAGAGTTCAGACAGAATACCACTCCATAAGAAGGTTGCTTCATTGATGATCCTCCCCTCCCCCCTTTTGTGAGGGTAGTGAGGCCATGAAGAGAAGCAGTTGATCTGCTGCTGGCTTGATTTCTTCACCTCCCTTCCTCCATTAGCAGGGTCTAGGTGGCAATCTGGTCAGCTTGTTAGCACACCAAGCTTTAGGATGTTCTAATCTGACATAAGATTACCTTTTATAGAGCTTCCATGATTGAGCAACCCTCACAAACCACACACCATACCTTTAATAGCTACACTAGTAAGAGTTTGGTGGTGGGTTCCCTGCATGTGAGTGGTTGACATGTGTGGACTTCCTCTGTGAGTCCAGGGCCCAGGGCCTTGTGATGTGTGAGGAAGTGAGGGCTCCACCTCAGCCCTTACTTGGTGCTCACCACAGAATTAACCAAAATAATCCATTGTTTGTCTACTACAGAATTTACATGTGTCTTGTTCATGAAGCTGACTGTTTTAGGTAGACAGCTGCATGGTCCCGTGCCTTCCTGCATGATGGTAGGGTCTTGTTTTCTTATGGAAACACAGCAGCCCTTCCACGTACACGAAACACGCTCACTGTCTCCTTCAGTCGCTCAGGCAAGCAGGCAGTCTCATCATGAACACACACACACACACACACACACACTCACACACAAACTACTGGTTTCTTGTCCGTTTCACTACAACTAGGAATCCTGTTTAGTTTCACTAACTGTCCCTCTGCTGTGAGTATACTGGCAAAGCCCCTTACTACAGGGATACATGTACAGGTACATGTGCGTGCTACATGTACCTGTACCTGTACCTGTACATGTACATGTACATGTACAATAATTGTACTGTTCATGTTACATGTGCACTGAGGTGTGTAAGGTCATAAATAAGTCCATTTTATGAAAGGTACTGCACTATAATGCTATTGTTGACCTGTTTGCTGTCGATAATGGTTGATTGGTCATGCATAACCAGAGATAATCACTGATTCCATCAAGTACTGCTTGCTACAGCTCATCATAGTCACACATCCTACAAACACCGTGCCCTTTCCTTGCATACATAAGTGACCTATATACACAGACTCGCCCCTAGTTGTGTTAGTGTTTATCCTAGAATGATTATGTCTTCCTGCAGATGATGACAATCGCATTGCTCTGAAGCCTCTGCCTGATGTCAGTGACTGTCAGAGAGACTACATCAACGCCTGCTATGTCGACGTACGTTTGTTGACCCGAGTCCTTTGATCTTTAAACGGAAACTGTTAAAGTTTACCATTCTATAAACACCCTCACACACTCACACACTCACACTCACACTCACACACTCACACTCACACTTCACACACTCACACTTCACACACACACACACACACACACACACACACACACACACACACACACACACACTATTCTTTGTATTTCAGGGCTACTCCGTACCAAACAAGTTTATTGCCACTCAAGGTTAGTTATGTCAACTCCAAACTCACATTTCACCAATGGCTAACTTATCTTATACGATGTCATGTACTGGTAGATCCTAAAGGCGGGGGGATTATATTACTTTATGTGACTGTACTGCTGTCCTGTATAGTATGAACCCTAGCTTGCTCTTGTGTATCCATTTGCTAGCACAGGCAGAGCCACTTGACTTGAATGTGAAAGTATTAAGCATACGATATCGGCATGCTTGAGATAGTGTTGGGCCAACAATTGCTGTGTACTGGAACGACGCACCATCACAGTGTTCAATCGATGTTGATCTATGTTTGTTAAGTGGCTCAGTTCCCTAGCTACGTACAGTCTTAAGTGGCCATCAGTACTAACAGCCGGCTAAGTACATGTAGGTAGTGTAGATCACTACAGCCTTCTACAGCCAGTTAGCTTGTAGTTTAAGTGGTATAGTGCCATTTCAATCCTTACCTTTATTAGCATCCACTTCTCCTCATGTACTATTATGTGCGACTACTGTACATGCAGTATCACCATGGTACTGCAAATTTTGCGCCGTATATAATTATAGTGTAGTATGTTCAGGCAGCTATCAGCTTGTGCTTGTATGTTAAGTGGCATAATTCATTTTAGCGTGCCTTCTTCCAAGCTCCCACCTCCCTGCTGATCATAGGTACGTAGCTAGAGTAAGTGTGTACAGATCAGAGAGAGAGAGAGAGAGAGAGAGAGAGGGGCTGTAAACAAGAGTATTATTTCACACCCAGCTAAAGTGAAAAGCTTGAGCCACGTGTGGAAAGCAATAACTGATCATTTGTAGTACAACAGCACTAGATTGTGAGATTATAAACAAAAGCTGCCAACCCCCCACCCACTCCCTCCCTCCCTTGCTGCAGGGAACTGTTGACACAGAAGGCTAGAGTAGCTATAGAGTGTGGTCTTAGGCCAGCTGGTGAACATGCCAGGACAAGGTGTACACTCCACTCTCTTTGTCTTTGATGTCTCCCATTGCCTCTGAGTCAAGTGGTAGAGTGTGTGGGTTGCAGTTTGCCTCTGGAGTTATATAAGCAAAGGGTTTCTTTCTCTCTCTCTCTCTCTCTGGCTTGTATTGGTGTCGGCTGTCGCTGTGTGGTTACTATAGAATGCTATCAAATTGCATTTGGAGGAATTCTGTGAAGTGGTCTCCCAAAGTGCATGGCTATAGCCTCTAAGTATCACTCACCCACTGTGTGTGTGTGTGTGTGTGTGTGTGCTTGTGTGGGAGTCAGTGTTATGTGAAGCTTTACGAGGTCTTCTAGAATGTCGGTGAGTCAATCGTCCATTCAGCCCTGGCCTGTCCGACTATCCAACCATTTCCTACCGCTAGCCCCACTAGCGCTGTTGCCCTCGGCTCAAAATGATGCGTGCATTTATGTATGATATATGATAATAATTAGCTGAGTCAGCGGAATAGTATGGTCTGTTGTTGTGTCAACCAGGCAGTGTGAATATTGTTATCCTCCTGAGCATGTGACTGGAGGTATTGTGTCTAATTATAGCTTAGGCCTTAATTGGTTTCAACCATATTTGGAAGTTGCTGATTCTACACGTACAATGTCATGTATATACATGTATGCATGTGTAGTCTTTTTTAGCGATCATAAAAATTAATTATTATAGTGCCGTACATGTTCTCACTACTGAAGACCTACAGTGTGTTCAAATACAGGTACTCCTGTTGTAAAATATAGCGTTCCTCCTCTTCACCCCACGCTAACAAACTCTGTACCATCAAAACAATCTAGGCTTATCATGCACGGTGCTAATTCATTGCCTAGTTCTGTTATGGTTGATATGAAACTGTTCTGGTGTTGCGTCTGTGGCTGGCAGCCCCCAGCCTACCAGTGTTTCCTTATTTGAGAGGCTGGGGGTGATTTTAGACGGAGCATTGGGAAAAAAATTATCGATCTATGCATGTTATTATATACCTGCATAGAGGTGTGCTGTGTACTAACCAGCACTTTGCTTTTCTTAAGAAAAAACAACAAACAAACATGCATAGTATGAGTATACTATATAGTACACTTTATATGTATACCTTTATTGATTAAAAATGGCAATTTTGCAGTACGGTCTACATGTACCTTCATAACCTCCAAATTAACAATATTTCTTATTTACATATGTACATGTACGTATGCCAATCACTGGCAGATTTCAATCCACTAATATCCCACATACATTGTGCATAAGTTGGTTAAGCTGTTATTGCAGTGTGCGACTGTTTTGCATAACATCATATTACGAGTTGCCTTTGATATTCCCAGTAGTTTAAGCATGCTCTTGGATGTGGGCTATTGGTTAAAGGAATGTTTGCTGCTGGCATGGAGTGGTCAGCCCTCTGCTGTACGTAGTAAACCATGTTTTTGTGTGCAAAGCATGTGGTAGAGGATTGTTCAACACTGTGTAGTGGTGTGTATGGTATTTAAGTGTCCGTGAGCTCAGGTACATGTAAAGATGTACAATCGAGCATGCCAAACTTGCTTTCTACAACTGTAGTCATTGGTATATATATAATATGAGACTCAAACATACAGTAGATTACACTACCGTACAATACCTCATACATATTACAAAAAGTCCAAAGGTCCCTAGGCGGATCACGTAATTAATATTATTTCATGCACAGTAACGATAGAGATATCGAATTATTGCGCTTTGCTCTGATACAGGTCCCCTGCCCAAGACAGTGGTGGACTTTTGGCGGCTAATTTGGCAGGAGCGTCCCCCTACCATCGTCATGGTGACCAACGTGAAGGAAGGTACTCGTATCAAGTGTCAGCAGTATTGGCCGGAGAGTGGGAAGAAAGATTTTGGACCTTTTCAAGTGACCATAACTGACCAGCAGATCTTTGCAGACTACACCATCAGAATTCTCTCTGTCTCGGTAAATTTTAGTTAAAACATCACTTTTTAGAGCAAATGTGAAGCTTTATTGTTTTCTCAACATCCTAGCTTGGTTCTGGAGGGCGTTCCCACAAGGTGACTCAATACCACTTCACTGCCTGGCCTGATCATGGAGTACCAGACTATGCCACACCCATCTTAGCCTTCCACAGGAGAGTGAAGGCTCAGCACCACCCCTCCAGGGGACCAATGGTAGTACACTGCAGGTGAGATAGATAGCTAAATCATACCAAGCATATTATTAAATCTTTTGGTTTTGTACACATTCAGTGCTGGTGTGGGTCGCACAGGTACACTCATCACAATAGACAATGTGCTGGAGCAGATAGAGAAAGAGCAGGTGGTGGACATCCCAGGAGCCGTCACCAAGATCAGACAAAGAAGAATGAAAATGGTCCAAACTCATGTGAGTATCGTAGTTTGTCTTATTCCGTGCTTATATGGCAGCTATTGTGACTGATGCTCCATTGTGCAGGATCAATTCACGTTCATCCATGATGCCATTCTTGAGTCAGTCACCTGTGGAGACACACAGATCGCAGCCACCAATCTTCGCATGAACATATCTAAGATGAAGAAGAAAGACAATCAAAATCAACCCAATGGATTCCAGTATCAATACGAGGTATATTCATACGTTCAGGGTGTGGATTTTGGTTATTTAATTTTACATTTTCATGTTGTTTTTTTTCTGCATTAGATCCTGGAGCAGGTTTCCCCCAACCCTGATGAGGTTCACTGTGGTGGAGCTCAAAGCTATCCAGAGAGAAATCGCAGTGAAAAGTTCCTTCCTGGTAAGTCCCCACGCACTTTACCTTATTTGGTGACCATCAGCATATCCATGGGCGTGGCAGTGAGGATGCTTTTGCTATAATATTATGTGACCTGCTATGAGAAAAGGGACCATTCATGTTAGTATGAAATAAGATCAATTTCTATCATGACAATGGCCAACTTGCTTTCTACAAATGTAGTAGTGAGTATACTTGTATCAGTGTATTGACACCAACATACAGCGGATACACCTACAGAATATATATTATCCTCTATGCATACTAGTACAACCTACATACGACAAACACGAAGTCCCAAATGGTCCCTTTTCTCACAGTTGGTCACATAATTATATGATGTTACATTTTTACGTGTTGGTTGATTCATGACCTTTGGGATGATTGTTTTCATATTATTTTTCTCTCTACTTTCCAGCGGATCGTTGGAGAGTTGTTCTAAAAGGAGAGCAACCTGACTACATACATGCAGTCAACATCAATGTGAGTTTGTTGCTACTACCGCTACAGTATAGTATAGTACCCCTAACTGGAGTAAAGTTCTGTGGTAGCTTCCTTTGTAGTAGAGATTCTCTTTGCTTCGATGAAAGTGGCTTCTCTTTAGACAATATGAACATTAATTTCACTTCAAGGCTCCGAATTGATATTTCCAATCGATAATATAATAACTATCGATATTAATTATTTGTTCCTTTAATCTTGTGTATCAACATTATGATGTGGTATAGCTACACTGCTTATTGGAAAACCACATCCATAGCTTAAATTGATAATTTTTATGATTGAATGTCAACACTTCCTTGATTGCTTCAGTGACGGAGATTGACAGCGTGTGATGAAATTATGATGTAATGTTTGTACCTATGCAGGGCTACAAGCACAAGAGGGCATTCATAGTTGCGGAAGGTCCAATGAAGTCAACAGTGAGAAACTTTTGGAAGATGATTTACGAGCGCAACTGTGCCGTGGTGGTGATGACATCATCCTTAGTTGAGGGAGGGCAGGAGGCCAGTGCTCAGTACTGGCCTGACAGTGGAATAGCTCATTATGGAGAGTTCGCTGTGGACCTACTGGGTGAAGAGAAACTGCAGGGATTTGTGATTAGGAATCTCAGTGTCATGGATACAAAGGTATGCTAAATACTGTCACATGATTGAGTGCGCACCATGCTAGTGGCACTTCTATATTTAACGACCTTTACCAAATCCCACACCGCATCATGGAATCGATATCTCTCCCCCCCCCCCCCCAAAATTCTTTCTTGCAGACTCAGAAAGCTCACAAAGTTACTCAGTTCCACATCACGTGCTGGAGGCCTGATGGTCATTGCTCCAACCTGAAGAGTGTCACTGATGTGATTGAGGAGATGACCAAGGTCCAGATAAGATCAGGCAACAAACCCATTGTTGTCCACTGCAGTGATACAGTGACTCGCAGTGGAATGTTCTGTGCCATTGCCACCACCATTGAGAGATGCAAGACAGAGGGAGTGGTGGATGTGTTCCAGGTCGTCAAGGCTCTGCGAGTACAGAAACCAGGGGCTGTCCCCACTGTGGTGAGTGGACATGTGTCATAAATCATCTGTGGGCAAAATTATGTGAATTTTTCCTTGTTCCCCCTCATGCAGGAAAACTACAAACACATTTTCGAGACAGCTTTGGTGTATCTGGAGTCTTTTGATACCTACGCCAATTTCCAGAACATCTAATTAATTTTAATATTATGTGACCCTCTCCCCCTACCATTTTAATTAATTAGAATGTGTACAGTGTGGTTTAATTCTTTAGTTAATTAGTGCATTATTATTAATAGCTTGTGGAATTTAATGCTGCTATGTAATATCGTTCAACTGTGTGATGCTAATACGGACGCGAGTGGCGGCATTAACGACCTTTACCAAATGGGGGCGTGCTCAATTGCGCATGCGCACTACGTGCACATCAAACCGCAATTTTTCTGTTTACTCTTGACTAGCCATTTTAGCACGGCTCAAAATGCCAGTTCAATTGCATATTTCTCTAGAGTTCAGCGGTGTACCTAATTATTAGCTGACCGTCTGGGCAGCGCAGCTTGTGAGATGGCGCGTGCTGATGGTCACTTCTGTCTGGGGCTACTTCTGATGGCTTCACTGGCTGCTGGAGCTCAACAAGGTAGCAAGACTGATAGTAAGATAATCCCTGGCTGACAAAATTTTTAGACTAATACCCAAAATGTACAATCATGCATCCAGATCTCTAGTATTAATAAATAATAATTATTATGCACACACATCATTAGCTGGTGTCTCTCTGAGGTTTCAAGGAGAGACCTTACCCAATGACAGCTTTGTGGATCTTGATGATGTCTTGAACATTGGAAAGGGTCCTGCTCCAACAAATAGGAACCCCCGCAGTAATGATGGACAAGGTGCAGCATTGGAGTGCATAACTGACCTAGTAGACTGTTGTGGTAGAGAGTCTGACACACCATCAAATATCACGCGCACTGTTAGTGGTGACTGGTTCTTTCCTGATGGGACTACAGTTGGGTCTGGTAGTGGTTCAGTGTTTCTAGTGAACAGAGGTCCAAATGAAGTCATAAATGGACAGCAGGTTAATGGCTCAGTTCGTCTCTTTCGTAGATTCAGTAAAATACCAGAAAGAGGTCGTTTCCGCTGTGAGCTACCCAATGCTGCTAATTCCAGTGTTAATCAGACTCTCTATGCTAATATTTGTGAGTTTGTTTCACTTAATGTATTAGCTATATTTTATCGAGTACCTTACTGTAGTGAATTTTGGATTCAAATATGATATTGATCATGTGACCATCTCTCCCTCCACTGGCTCCACTGTCCCTACTGTTGGGGAGGCATACTCACTGACGTGCTCATCAACTCTCTTTAATACCAGTCGTCTAAGTACTATAACCTCTGGTGTACCTTTACCAAACTTTCAGTGGTTCTTTAATGGCAGTACCTCACTCCCCTCTAATGTGACTGATATGCCAACTGTTATAAGCAACTCCACTAGCGAGACCTACACCAGTATTCTGCAGTTTTCTCCACTGAGTCTGTCTCATGCAGGGATGTACACATGTCGACTTGGACCTGGAAGACTGGTGAAGAATGCTACAGTAATAGTGAATGGTATGATAAGACTAGTAGCATACACAAATTCTAAATAATTATAGCCATAAATCTAATAATAATTATTATGACACTGTATGTCAATAGCTCCACCCAATCGTGGTAACAGCTAATCTCAATGCACCCCTAATGGTGGGACAAACTGACAAGATTATATTATTATACTTGTACTGTACTAACTGTACTCACTTTGAATGGTCACCATTCGACTGTTAGTAGCCATCACTGGATGATTCAGTAAGGCTGAGGTGACATTGCATAAGTATAGTTTCCAGCATTAGACATGCTAAGTGGAGTGAGGGGTCGAGTTGTTGAGTTATCAACTTGAGTCTGGCTGTTTCCATTCTTAATCTAAATTATCACTCATTGTTAGGCCATTCCAGCTAAACTTGGAATCTTTAATTATAAGCTTGGGGGATGGGGGGAGGGGGGACCCTGGGGACGAGGCTAGAATCACGGTAACAAAATTGAAATACATAATAATTATTACATATATACACTATTCCTATAGTCCCAGATCCACAGTCCGTCATTGTCAATAGCAGCCTTGGAAGCATGGTTACTAATGGATCTAATGTTACTCTGACCTGCTTTGTACAAATGGGTGAAAATGTAACTTCAGCCCATCTTGAGTCACTCATGATGGTGAATGCTTCAATAATCAAGCCAGATGGGACTGTACTGGTCCTATCCAACCCAAAGATAGAGGGAACAGCCTACAAGTTAACCACTCGAATAATCTCCTTTGGTGATGATGATGTTGGAAATTACACCTGCAATGCTACAGTCAGGCCACTACCTGCAGTTTACCTCACTGGAATGGGTCAACTTGTGTCTAGTCCTTACGAAATAGTAATAGGTACGTGAAAAACTGAAATCTCGCCCTGTTCTACGTATGTGTGTGTGCTTTATAATAGCGCTCCCTACTACCTCTCCTCCTCCTACCATTCAATCACCCCTCAATCCAAGTGGCAGGACTGACACTGGTAGTGGTAGCAATTCAGGTGCCATTGCAGGAGGTGTGATCGTTGTCATCATAGCACTAGCTGCAGTGGGGGCCACGGCTATTATAATCTTAATATTCATGTAAGTTTCATCACTGTATCATCAGAGACTACTTTATAATATTATATCTGGCCTACTGGCACAGGAGGAGGAGGAGATCAACAGCATTTTACAAGCATGCAACTGTACCTAGTGTAAAACAACGCCCTCCAGTCCCTGCTGCTTACAGTGGCAAACAGGTCAAGAAGGATGATATAGTATGCATTGGGTTGGACAATAATAACAGTAAGTATAGCTTACTTACAAGTAACCCTCACTTACTAAAGGTTTATGTCGTGCTTAATTACCAAAACATGAGCTTTCCGACACATGTTTGGCAGAGGATAGGGGAGAGTTTTATAAATGAAATGTGTAGAAAATTTTTCCCTATCCTACACATTTCCTATATACATGAATGAAATCTGAGTTTTTATCTAGAGCCTGGATTTGGAATATTAATTTTACAGACCCACAGATCACAAAGTTTCCCTCGGATACAATTGTCACTGAGGGAGAGGGAGTGTACTTTAGGATCAAGGTGAGTGGAGAGCCACAGCCAACAGTCACCTGGTTCCACGATGGGGAGCCAGTCAGAGCAGACTATGCCCGTGAGATTGAGTCAGACGGGAGCCTGACCATTCCCTCCACGGAGCTGAAACACTCTGGAGTCTACAAGGCAGTGGCTGCCAACTTACATGGCTCTGAAGAGAGGGAAATCAAGCTGATGGTTAATGAGGAGACGGGGACTTCGACAGCCAGTGCCATTGGTGAAGTGGTGTTCTTCAGGCCCATTCCCATTCCTGAGTTTGGGAAATATGTTGCTGAACTTCATGCTAACTCAAATCAACCTTTCAAAGATCTCTACCAGGTTAGGCTTCAAAAGAATTTCCATTAATATATCGATATCAATTACCTGGTACTTGTATATCATACTTTTGATCTCATTTCTCCTACATGCATGCACCTCGCTTATTCACAACACCTTCGCTATCACTACAGGCTCTGGACACTGGAGAGGAAGGGCATAGTATTGAATACGCCACCAAACATGAGACAAAACCACTCAACAGATTTGCGAATATTGTTGTTTGTAAGTGAAATTTAATAAATATTTTGACCAGATGTAAGACACTCAATATTATTATACCTGGCCTTTAAGCTTAAGTATTAAAAATATTGGGCACATTATTATGGATGGCACTTTTCCTGCAGATGATGACAATCGCATTGCTCTGAAGCCTCTGCCTGATGTCAGTGACTGTCAGAGAGACTACATCAACGCATGCTATGTCGACGTACGTGAGTTTATTGTTGATTTTTCATTAACAATCACAACTACTATAGAATGAGTTTTATAGCTTGTTTTTTTGTGTTCCCAAACTTACAGGGCTACTCTATTCCAAACAAGTTCATGGTCACCCAAGGTAAGTGGGCATGGACAATGTCATGTGATGAGCTATAGCTACATGACGCCAATCCAAGAAAAGGTGGTACAAAGGATAGTTTCTGATCATTAGATTCAATTTTGATAGGAAATTTGGTTCATGATAACATCCACTGACTCGCATCATACCCTTCACACACACATGCCTGCACACACACACACATGCATGCTGTGATGTTGCACTGCAGTTGTGTGACTGTTTGTGCCACAATACAATAATTATGTTATGAAGTAATGAAGGTTGCTTTCATGCTTTTTATATACAACAACGGAGAACTTTTGCTTAAAATAACCTCATGCTTTGAGTTTGATCCCAAAACACTAACTGTGCACACATGCATAATGTGATGACAGCTAGGGATGGGTTCTCAGGCAAACTTTGCCATTTTTGTTTAAAATAGGCCAATGTTTGCACAAAACTGTTATCATTTTTTGCTAAAATCAACAAGAATAGCAATTTGAATCAGCCAGCTCAATTATCAAACAAGGAGGGATTGAGATAACATTATTACAATGATATTGTCATAGCATTGCATTGTCGCTAGAAGGTCACAAGCATTACAAGGCAGCAGGGTTTCATCCAGTTGGGGGGGGGGGGGGAGACAGGGGGCTCCCTAGCTTCCCCCCTAAAAATTTGACTTTAATTAAATTAAGCATCATAATATCACAGTAAATCACCAAATAAAATCACTAGCATTTGTTTTTGATCAAAAATTATCCGAAACAGTATGGAAGAATTAAAGAAATTTTCCTAAAATACGTCCCAAGGAACTTGGTGTGCTGAATATGCCCACTCATTTATCATACTTCCACCCCAATTTTTGTCGCTAGATGAAACCCTGAGCAGTACAATGTCATGTAAATAATGGTCCACAGGTCCCCTACCTAAGACAGTGGTAGACTTTTGGCGTCTAATTTGGCAGGAGCGTCCCCCTACCATCGTCATGGTTACCAACATTAAGGAGGGTAGTAAGATCAAGTGTCAGCAGTATTGGCCGGAGAGTGGGAAGAAAGATTTTGGACCTTTTCAAGTGACCATAACTGACCAGCAGATCTTTGCAGACTACACCATCAGAATTCTCTCTATCAAAGTATAATAATTTAATTTTAAGAAAATATTTAAAAATTGGTTGTAGTTTGGTTCAGAACGTTCCCATAAGGTGACTCAATACCACTTCACTGCCTGGCCTGATCATGGAGTACCAGATTATGCCACGCCCATCTTAGCCTTCCACAGGAGAGTGAAGGCTCAGCACCACCCCTCCAGGGGACCAATGGTAGTACACTGCAGGTGAGATAGATAGCTAAACTTTACCATAATAATATTATTATCACATATAATATGTTAACACCTTTTGGTTTTGTGTTTTGTACACATGCAGTGCTGGTGTGGGTCGCACAGGTACATTCATTGTGATTGACAACATCTTGGAGCAGATAGAGAAAGAGCAGGTGGTGGACATCCCAGGAGCCATCACCAAGGCCAGACAAAGAAGAATGAAAATGGTCCAAACTCATGTAAGATCACCAGTTTGATTGCTGCCATAATATTATGCAATCTCCATATGCAGGATCAGTTCACATTCATCCATGATGCTATCCTGGAGTCAGTCACCTGTGGAGACACTCAAATCGCAGCCACCAATTTGAGGACAACAATAGCTAAAATGAAAAGGAATGATAGCAAGAATCAACCTCATGGATTCCAGTACCAATTTATAGTATGACATTGTAGGATTTGCATGGTAAGGGATCATCACTACTATCATTCTTGCAGATTTTGGAGCAGGTTTCTCCCAACCCTGAGGAGATTCATAGTAGTGGGGCACTCAACTGCCCAGACAGAAACCGCAGCGACAAATATCTTCCTGGTAAATATTCCCATTGTGAGCTGGGGTGTGCAATAGTCATAGCTACCTTGCTTTTTTCCAGCGGATCGTTGGAGGGTTATTCTAAAAGGAGAACAGCCTGACTACATAGCTACATGCAGTCAACATCAATGTGAGTGATATCTTGGTATCTATGAATTTTAATTCAATAATCTACAGGATAAGCTCATCCACAAAAATTTTGATAGTTTACAGCACTAAAATATTTGTATCAACGCAGGGCTACAAGCACAAGAGAGCATTCATAGTTGCGGAAGGTCCAATGAAGTCAACAGTGAGAAACTTTTGGAAGATGATTTACGAGCGCAACTGTGCCGTGGTGGTGATGACATCATCCTTAGTTGAGGGAGGGCAGGAGGCCAGCGCTCAGTACTGGCCTGACAGTGGAATAGCTCATTATGGAGAGTTTGCTGTGGACCTACTGGGAGAAGAGAAACTGCAGGGATTTGTGATTAGGAATCTCAGTGTCATGGATACAAAGGTATGCTAATACTGCCACATGATTGAGTATACACCATGCTAGTAGCACTTCTATATTTAACGACCTTTACCAAATTCCACACCACGTCATGGAATCAATATCTCTCTCCCCTCTCGTTCTTTCTCGCAGACTCAGAAAGCTCACAAAGTTACTCAGTTCCACATCACGTGCTGGAGGCCTGATGGTCATTGCTCCAACCTGAAGAGTGTCACTGATGTGATTGAGGAGATGACCAAGGTCCAGATAAGATCAGGCAACAAACCCATTGTTGTCCACTGCAGTGATACAGTGACTCGCAGTGGAATGTTCTGTGCCATTGCCACCACCATTGAGAGATGCAAGACAGAGGGAGTGGTGGATGTGTTCCAGGTCGTCAAGGCTCTGCGAGTACAGAAACCAGGGGCTGTCCCCACTGTGGTGAGTGGACATGTGTCATAAATCATCTGTGGGGGGAATTTATCAAAATTTTTCCTTGTTCCCCCTCATGCAGGAAAACTGCAAGCACATTTTCGAGACAGCCTTGGTGTATCTGGAGTCTTTTGATACCTATGCCAACTTCCAGAACATCTAATTTAATATTATGTGACCCTCTCCACTACCATTTTAATTAATTAGAATGTGTACAGTGTGGTTTGATTATTTAGTTTATGTAACTAGTGTATTATTAATAGCTTATGGAATTTAATGCTGCTGTGTAATAATGTTCAAGAGTGTGATGCCGGACGCGAGTGGCCGCGTTAACGACCTTTACCCAATGGGCACGAAGGATTTGCGCACTGATTACAGTTAGTGTTTAGAATCTCTAGATATTCTAACGGCTCAAAATCATGCGCATGTCAGTTCAATCGCAGGTTAGATCTCAGCGGTGGTTGAGCGGCATTATTTAATATAGCTAATACTGCGCTTGCGATTTAGCCCAGCTCTGGGGATTTCGGGTACATGAGTAATTAGACTGTCGGGGCAGCACAGCTGGCGAGATGGCGCTTGCTGATGGTCTCTTCTGTCTGGTGCTACTGTTGCTGGGTTCACTGACTACTAGAGCTCAACAATTGCAAGGTAGTTACTCTAATATTATTATTATACTGATATAATATTATTATAGTGAGATTTAATAGATCGTATTGACGTACGTTAGATAAAGCATATCCATGCAGATCTCTATCATTGTATTAATTTTGATGATTGTGCACACATATCTTTAGCTGGTGTCACTTTGGTTCTTCATGGAGTAACTATACCCAATGACAGCTTTGTGGACCTTGATGATGTCATGTACACTTCTCCTAGTGAAACGAATAGAAGGGCTCCTCCATCAAATAGGAATCCCAGAGATGAATCACTGCAGTGCATAACTGACCTAGTAGACTGTTGTGGTACAGAGTCTGGCACACCATCAGGTATCATGCGCACTGTTCGTGGCGACTGGTACTTTCCTGATGGGACTACAGTTGAATCTACCGCTTCTGGAGCAGTTTTTCTAGCAAACAGAGGTCCAAATGAAGTCATACATCAAAAACAGTTTAATGGCTCAGTTCGTCTCTATCGTAGATACGGTAATCCACCAGGAAGAGGTCGTTTCCGCTGTGAGCTACCCAGTGCTACTGATCCCAGTGTTAACCAGACACTCTATGCCAGTATTTGTGAGTTTCACTTGCTATGTTATAGCTAATACTTCATTGAGTACTCTACAGTGAGTTTTGGATTCCGTCATGATATTGATCATGTGACCATCTCTCCCTCCACTGACTCCACTACCACTACTGCTGGGGAGAGAGACTACTTACTGACATGTTCATCAACTCTCTTTGAACCCACTAGTCTACCCTCTGGTGTACCTAAACCAATGTTTCAGTGGTTGTTTGGTGGCAGTACCTCACTTCCCTCTGGTGTGACTGCTATGCCAACTGTTATGAGCGACAGCAACTCCTCTAGCGAGACCTACACCGGTATTCTGCAGTTTTCTCCACTGAGTCCATCTCATGCAGGGATGTACACATGTCGACTTGGGGCTGGAAGACTGGTGAACAATGCTACAGTTATAGTGAATGGTATGATAAGACTAGTAGCATACACAAATTCTAAAATTTAATAATTAGCTATAGACAGATTTTTCACCGTAAAATATGTATACAACCAAGGGCTTATCAAGCCGTGGCTCGATAAGCCCTTGGTATAATACTTTCATTTTTGCCAAAAGGGACGAGCCACTCTCTTCTTAATTTATTTACCGTAACAATCCAATAAGTAGGAGTGGTCACAAAATTGGGCGTGGCAACACAAGCCCCCCTCCCCCGCCTCCCCACTACGAAAAAGTTATTTACACCGATGGTCAGGCTGCTTCCATTCTTAATCACTCATTGCTAGGCCATTCCAGCTAAACTTGGAAACTCAAATAATTATAAGCTTGGGGAATGGGGGAGGGGGGGACCCTGGGGACGAGGCTAGAATGTAAATACATAATTACATACGCTATTCCTACAGTCCCGGATCCACAATCTGTCACTGTCACTAGCAGCCTTGGTACCATGGTTCGTATTGGATCAGATATTACTCTGACCTGCTCTGTGCAAATGGGTGAAAATGTACTTTCAGCTCATCTTGAATCACTCATGACTGTGAATGCTTCAATCACCAAGCCGGACGAGACTATAGTAGTTCTATCTAGCCCAAAGATAGAGAGAACAGCCTACAAGTTAACTACTCAAATAAAATCCTTTGGAGACGATGATGTTGGAAACTACGTCTGCAATGCTACAGTTGAGCCATCACCTACTGCAATTTACCTCACTGGAATGGGTCAACGTGTGTCTAGTCCTTTAAAAATAGTAATAGGTAAGTGAAAAACATAAACCTTGCCCTATTCTACACCATACTCTCCTCCCCGCTAATCAATCACCCTTCAATCCATGCAGGTGGCAGCGATTCAGGTGCCATTGCAGGAGGTGTGATCGTCGTCATCATAGCAATAGTTGCAGTGGGGACCGTGGCTATTATAATCTTAATATTCATGTAAGTTTCATCCCTGTATCAACAGAGACTAGCTACTTCATATTGTTATATCTGGCTTACTGGCACAGGAGGAGGAGGAGGAGGTCAACAGCATCTTACAAGCATGCAACTGTACCTAGTGTAAAGAAACACCCTCCAGTCCCTGATGCTTATAGTGGCAACCGGCTCAAGCAGGATGATATAGTGTACATTGGGTTGGACAATAATAGCAGTAAGTAGCATACTTACAAATAACCCTGGATTAGGAATGTTAATTTTACAGAGCCACAGATCACAAAGTTTCCCTCGGATACAACTGTGATTGAGGGGGAAGGGGTGTACTTTAG
Organism: Cliona cf. orientalis; assembly: GCA_963930775.1. Taxonomy (NCBI): domain Eukaryota; kingdom Metazoa; phylum Porifera; class Demospongiae; order Clionaida; family Clionaidae; genus Cliona; species Cliona cf. orientalis. The sequence goes on from OZ005703.1 coordinate 7,975,060, forward strand.
GATCAAGGTGAGTGGAGAGCCACAGCCAACAGTGACCTGGTACCATGATGGGGAGCCAGTCAGAGCAGACTATGCCCGTGAGATTGAGTCAGATGGGAGCCTGACCATTCCCTCCACGGAGCTGAAACACTCTGGAGTCTACAAGGCAGTGGCTGCCAACTCACACGGCTCTGAAGAGAGGGAAATCAAGCTGATGGTTAATGAGGAGACAGGGGCTTCAACAGCCAGTGCCATTGGCGAAGTGGTATTCTCCAGGCCCATTCCCATTCCTGAGTTTGGCAAATATGTTACTGAGCTTCATTCTAACTCAAATCAACCTTTCAAAGATCTCTACCAGGTTGGCCTTCATGAATGTCCATTAGCTATAGATAGATATCAGTTAGCTTCTTGTTTATTTGTGATCATTCCACCTACATGCATGCACCTCACTTATTCACAACACCTTTGCTATCACTCACAGGCTCTGGACACTGGAGAGGAAGGGCATAGTATTGAATACGCCACCAACCGTGGGATAAAACCACTCAACAGATTTGCAAATATTGTTGTTTGTAAGTGAGATATAGAACACTTATATATTTGTATGTACATTATACAATATTATTATACCTGGCCCTTAAGTATCGTAACTATTGGGTACATTATTGTATGGTGCCACTTTTCCTGCAGATGATGACAATCGCATTGCTCTGAAGCCTCTGCCTGATGTCAGTGACTGTCAGAGAGACTACATCAACGCCTGCTATGTCGACGTACGTGAGTTTATTGTTGATTTTCCATTAGCTACTCAACTACTATAGAATAGCTTGTTTGTCTGTGTTCCCAAACTTACAGGGCTACTCTATTCCAAACAAGTTCATGGTCACCCAAGGTAAGTGGGCATGGACAATGTCATGTGATGAGCTATAGCTACATGACCCCAATCCAAGTGATTGATAGAGATGGTACAAAGGATAGTTTCTGAGATTCCAATCTTAATAGAAAATGCAACATTAATTAAAATAATTTTTACCTTCATCCACATGCACTGACTCGCATCATACCCTCCACACACACACATGCATGCCATGACGTTGCATTGCAGCTGGTACCAGTACCCCAGACTAATACAATGATATTGTACTCTTCATTATGAAGTACTGAAGGTTGCTTTAATGTTTTGTGTATTTGGCTTAAAATAACTGCATACTTTCAGTTTGATTTTTTAAGCAACACTGACTGTGCACACATGCATAATGTGATGATAGCTCTCAAGTAAACTTTGCCATTTTCATTCAAAATAGGCCCAGCATTGCATGTTTGCACAAATCTGCTATCATTTTTGCTAAAATCTACAAGAATAACAATTTGAATCAGCCAGCTCATTCAGTATCAAACAATGGAATTGAGATAATAATATATTATATTAAAATTGCGCAGCATTATGGCTAGAACACCTTTTTTGTCCTAATTATAAGGTCCCCTGCCTAAGACAGTGGTGGATTTCTGGCGGCTAATTTGGCAGGAGCGTCCCCCTACCATCGTCATGGTGACCAATGTGAAGGAGGGTAGTAAGATCAAGTGTCAGCAGTATTGGCCGGAGAGTGGGAAGAAAGATTTTGGACCTTTTCAAGTGACCATAACTGACCAGCAGATCTTTGCAGATTACACCATCAGAATTCTCTCTATCAAAGTATGATAATTTATTAATATTAATTAAAGTTATCTTTAATTGGTTGTAGTTTGGTTCAGAAAGTTCCCACAAGGTGACTCAATACCACTTCACTGCCTGGCCTGATCATGGAGTACCAGACTATGCCACATCCATCTTAGCCTTCCACAGGAGAGTGAAGGCTCAGCACCACCCCTCCAGGGGACCAATGGTAGTACACTGCAGGTGAGAAAGATAGCTAAACTTTACCATACCAAGCAAATTTTACACCTTTTGGTTTTGTACACATTCAGTGCTGGTGTGGGTCGCACAGGTACACTTATTGCAATAGACAATGTGCTGGAGCAGATAGAGAAAGAGCAGGTGGTGGACATCCCAGGAGCCATCACCAAGGCCAGACAAAGAAGAATGAAAATGGTCCAAACTCATGTGAGTTCACCACTTCAACTCTCTGATCAATGCCATTTCATCATCAATCTCCATACATGCAGGATCAATTCACATTCATCCATGATGCTATCCTGGAGTCAGTCACCTGTGGAGACACTCAAATCGCAGCCACCAATTTGAGGACTACAATAGCTAAAATGAAGAGAAATGATAGCAAGAATCAACCTCATGGATTCCAGTACCAATTCAAGGTATGTATGTCGACTTTACATGGTAAGGGGTCGTTACCCTCTCATTTTTCTCTCTGCAGATCTTGGAGCAGGTTTCTCCCAACCCTGAGGAGATTCACTGTAGTGGGGCACTCAACTGCCCAGACAGAAATCGCAGTGACAAATATCTTCCTGGTGAGTTTCCATTGTGAGCTGGGGTGTCTATGTTATAATAATTATCATATCTTGTTCTTTCCAGCGGATCGTTGGAGAGTTGTTCTAAAAGGAGAACAGCCAGACTACATACATGCAGTCAATATCAATGTGAGCTTGGAAATGATATCTATGAACCGTAATGCAATAACTTAATGGATAAAGCTCTAAATTTGGAATTTCCCATTGGATTTTTTTATGCAGGGCTACAAGCACAAGAGAGCATTCATAGTTGCAGAAGGTCCAATGAAGTCAACAGTGAGAAACTTTTGGAAGATGATTTACGAGCGCAACTGTGCCGTGGTGGTGATGACATCCTCTTTAGTTGAGGGAGGGCAGGAGGCCAGCGCTCAGTACTGGCCTGACAGTGGAATAGCTCATTATGGAGAGTTCGCTGTGGACCTACTGGGAGAAGAGAAACTGCAGGGATTTATGATTAGGAATCTCAGTGTCACGGATACAAAGGTAATAATATGCTGATACTATCACATGATTGACTATACACCATGCTAATAGCACTTCTATATTTAACGACCTTTACCAAATTCCACACCACATCATGGAATCAATATCTCTACCCCCTGTCATTCTTTCTTGCAGACTCAGAAAGCTCACAAAGTTACTCAGTTCCACATCACGTGCTGGAGGTCTGATGGTCATTGCTCCAACCTGAAGAGTGTCACTGATGTGATTGAGGAGATGACCAAGGTCCAGATAAGATCAGGCAACAAACCCATTGTTGTCCACTGCAGTGATACAGTGACTCGCAGTGGAATGTTCTGTGCCACTGCCACCACCATTGAGAGATGCAAGACAGAGGGAGTGGTGGATGTGTTCCAGGTCGTCAAGGCTCTGCGAGTACAGAAACCAGGGGCTGTCCCCACTGTGGTGAGTGGACACGTGTCATAAAGGATCTGTGGGGGGAATTTATCAAAATTATGTGAATTTTTCCTTGTTCTCCCTCATGCAGGAAAACTATAAGCACATTTTTGAGATAGCTTTGGTGTATCTGGAGTCTTTTGATACCTACGCCAACTTCCAGAACATCTAATTATTATGTGACCCTCTCCCCTACCATTTTAATTAATTAGAATGTGTACAGTGTGGTTTAATTCTTTAGTTAATTTGTAACTAGTATATTATTATTACTAGAGATGATGTTTTAACATCAATGGGGCGAGCCTCCGCGAACCCCACACAAGTGGTGTACAAATGATTTTATCAAGTTTGGAAATTTATGATCGACTCGAGAGAGTGGAAACTACGGTTAGAACGTGTCTGTAGCTACTTGGATAGTGCATGGTCTCATAGTTCAGTGTAGCCTCATATCGATGATCATTTTGCTAGCAACAGTCACTTGTTTTTAGGGCCTTGAATTTGGAGTCTCAAATGGACCATCCGGCTGTATCTACTGGAAATGTTTCGCTCTGCCTGCCTAGAACGACATACTTATTCTTTGTAGCCTTGCCCCTCTCAGTCTGAGTCTCGGCAGCTCTCCTTTTGAACCTTCTGTTTCTGCGTTTTCTCAGTCTTTCTTTTTTAGTCCCTCGATGTCAGTGTTCGGTGCTCCCGTACCGTGTCCCTACGTCGTATGCGCATGCGCGTAACGGAAGAAATATTGTATATCGTTGAAATAGAAGACAGGTATATACGGAATGACGTACGGACGGCAGATATATATATATAAACGGAAAATCTCGATTGACATCACTTGTGTGGGGCTCGCTTCGGCTCCCCCAAATAGCTTGTGGAATTTAATGCTGCTGTGTAATAATGTTAAAGTGTGTGATGGCACGCGGACGCGAGTGACGGCATTAACGACCTTTTCCAAATAGGCGTGCGTAGTTGCGCATGCGCATTAAACACAGTTCATGCACATCATGAGTTGGAGCATTTTCGTTTACTTTTGACTAGCTGGATATTCTATTTTTAGTACGGCCGGCTCAAAATATCAGTTCAATCGCATGTTTAATATAGTCTAATAATTATTATCTCTAGCTCAGCGGTGTGCCTAATTATTAGCTGACCGTCGGGACAGCCGGCGCAGCTGGCGAGATGGCGCGTGCTGATGGTCTCTTCTCTCTTGGGCTGCTGTTGCTGGCTTCACTGACTACTAGAGCTCAACAAGGTAGCAAGTAAGATAATCCCTAGCTAACAATTTTTTTAGACTACTACCCAAAATGTACATGCATCCAGATCTCTAGTATTAATAATGATGATTGTTTAATGTGCATTAGCTGGTGTCACTCTGGTCACAGTTCTTCATGGAGTAACCATACCCAGTAACAGCCTTGTGGATTTTGATGATGTCATGTACACTGCACCCAACTCCATGAATGCTGATCCTCCATCAAATAGGAATCCCAGAGATGAAGCACTGAAGTGTGTAACTGACCTAGTAGACTGTTGTGGTACAGAGTCTGACGCACCATCAAATATCACGCGCACAGTTCGTGGTGACCGGTACTTTCCTGATGGGACTACAGTTGGGTTTGGTGATGGTACACGGTTTCTTGTAAACAGAGGTCCAAATGAAAACATAAATGGACAACAGGTTAATGGCTCAGTTCGTCTCTACCGTAGATACAGTGGTGCACCAGAAAGAGGTCGTTTTCGCTGTGAGCTACCCAATGCTGCTAATCCCAGAGTTAACCAGACTCTCTATGCTAATATTTGTGAGTTTTGTTTCGCTTAATGTATTAGCTATATTTTATCGAGTACCTTACTGTAGTGAATTTTGGATTCAGTTATGATATTGATCATGTGACCATCTCTTCCTCCACTGACTCCACTACCACTACTGCTGGGCAGAGAAACTACTCACTGATGTGCTCATCAACTCTCTTTGAACTCGATCGTATATTCTCTCGGTCTGATGTACCTTCACCAAAATTTCAGTGGTTGTTTGATGGCAGCAGTACCTCACTTCCCTCTGGTGTGACTGCTATGCCAACTGTTATGAGCAGCAACTCCGATAGTGAGACCTACACCAGTACTCTGCAGTTTTCTATAATAAGTCAGTCTCATGCAGGGATGTACACATGTCGACTTGGGGCTGGAAGACTGGTGATCAGTGCTATGATTACTGTGAATGGTATTATTATAAGACTAGCAGCATAATTATACATAATGTTCTCTAGATCTGTTAATGGTAGCTTAGCCTATAGATATCATTACTATAGATTTATGACATTATGTCTTATAATCTCTCTAGTTCCACCCATCAATATCATAGTAACTGCTAACCTCAACACCCCCCTGATGGTGGGACAAACTGACTTCACTCTAACTTGTGGTGTTTCTGGAGCTAGTAAACTTACCCCAGTGATAATTTGGATTAAGAATGGAAGCACTCTGACCCAAGTTGATAATTCAACAACTCTACTCCTCACTCCACTTAGCTTGTCACATGCTGGAAACTACACATGCAGTATCACCTCAGCCTTACTGAACCATCCAGTGATGGCTAATAACAGCCAAATGGTGACCATTCAAAGTGAGTACAGTTAGTACAGCATAAGTATAATAGTCTTGTTGCTAGGCCTTTGCAGTTAAAATTGGAAACTGTAAGTGGGGAGGCGAGGATAGAATTTATAATAGACTATTCCTACAGTTCCAGATCTACAATCTGTCACTGTCACTAGCAGCCTTGGAAACATTGTTCTCAATGGATCTGATGTTACTCTGACATGCTCTGTGCAAATGGGTGAAAATATACCTTCAGCTCATCTTGAGTCACTCTTGATGGTGAATGCTTCAATCACCAAGCCAGATGGGACTGTACTGGTCCTATCTAACCCAGAGATAGAGGGCACAGCCTACAAGTTAACCACTCGAATAATCTCCTTTGATGACGACGATGTTGGAAATTACACCTGCAATGCTACAGTCAGGCCACTACATGCAGTTTACCAGGGGCGTACCTTAGTTGTTTCCTCGTTGCCCGGAAACCCCCCTTGGCAGTCAGATTCAGCATTATCTTAGTATGACTTAGCTGCTACAGGAAACCCCCTTGGTTTCCAGATTCCATCTGCAGGCACTAAAATCTCTTAAAACTTAGCTTAGAACTCTCCTCTAGTGTTTTACCTTGTGTTTCTTTGCTAAAATCTTCGAGAAACTGGCAAACTGTTACTAAAACATGCTAAACAGCGATCGTTAATTAGAGGGCGTGGCCCCAAAAGTGGGCGTGGTCGATAACTTTTTCGCGCGCGCTTCGCGCGCAACTGCTTAGAAACCCCCTGTATTAAATCCTGGGTACGCCCCTGTTTACCTCACTGGAATGGGTCAACTTGTGTCTAGTCCTTTAGTAATAGGTACATGATAAACTGAATCTCACCCTGTTCTATGTTAGTCTCGCGGCGCCGCCCCTTCACAAGAGGTGGCACCGCGAGACTAGTTCTATGTATGTGTGTGTGCTTTATAATAGCACTCCCTACTACCACTCCTCCTCCTTCTACTACTCAACCATCCCTCAATCCAAGTGGCAGGACTGATACTAGCAGTGATAGCAATTCAGGTGCCATTGCAGGAGGTGTGATTGTCGTCATCATAGCGCTAGCTGCAGTGGGGGCCACGGCTATTATAATCTTAATATTCATGTAAGTTTCATCACCGCATCAACAGAGACTACTTCTGAATCATACTAAGTTAATATATCTGGCCTACTGGCACAGGAGAAGGAGGAGGACGCATTCAACAGGAACTTACAAACAAACAGCAGCATCTAGTGTAAAGAAACGCCCTCCAGTTCCTGTTGCATACAGCAAACACTACAAACGGGATGACATTGAGTACATTGGATTGGGAAACAACAGCAGTAAGCACAGCTCTATTCATATGATTAGAAACAGCCCTAGATTTAAAAAAAATATTATCTCAAGAACCACAGATCACAAAGTTTCCCTCTGATACAACCGTCATTGAGGGGGAAGGAGTGTACTTTAGGATCAAGGTGAGTGGAGAGCCACAGCCAACAGTGACCTGGTACCACAATGGGGAGCCAGTCAGAGCAGACTATGCCCGTGAGATTGAGTCAGACGGGAGCCTGACCATTCCCTCCACAGAGCTGAAACACTCTGGAGTCTACAAGGCAGTGGCTGCCAACTCACATGGCTTTGGAGAGAGGGAAATCAAGCTGATGGTTAATGAGGAGACAGGAGCTTTAACAGCCAGTGCCATTGGCGAAGTGGTGTTCTTCAGGCCCATTCCCATTCCTGAGTTTGGGAAATACGTTGCTGAACTTCATGCTAACTCAAATAAACCTTTCAAAGATCTCTACCAGGTTAGACTTCAAAAAGAATTTCCATTAATATATCAATATCAATTACCTGGTACTTGTATAATATTATTATACTTTCAATATCATTTCTCCTAGCTACATGCATGCACCTTGCTTATTCACAACACCTTTGCTATCACACACAGACTCTGGACACTGGAGAGGAAGGGCACAGTATTGAATACGCCACCAAACATGAGACAAAACCACTCAATAGATTTGCAAATATTGTTGTTTGTAAGTGAAATTTAATAAATATTTTGACCAGATGTAAGACACTCAATATTATTATACCTGGCCTTTAAGCTTAAAGATTAAAAATTTAATGTTGGGCACATTATTATGGATGGCACTTTTCCTGCAGATGATGACAATCGCATTGCTCTGAAGCCTCTGCCTGATGTCAGTGACTGTCAGAGAGACTACATCAACGCCTGCTATGTCGATGTACGTGAGTTTATTGTTGATTTTTCATTAGCTACTCAAACAATCACAACTACTATATTTTAGCTTGTTTGTCTGTGTTCCCAAACTTACAGGGCTACTCTATTCCAAACAAGTTCATGGTCACCCAAGGTAAGTGGGCATGGACAATGTCATGTGATGAGCTTTAGCTACATGACCCCAATTCAAGTGATTGACAGAGATGGTACAAAGGATAGTTTCTGATCATCAGATTCAGTTTTGATAGGAAATTTGGTTCATGATAACATCCACTGACTCGCATCGATCATACCCTTCACACACACATGCATGCTGTGATGTTGCACTGCAGTTGTATGACTGTTTGTGCCACAATACAATGTTATGAAGTAATGAAGGTTGCTTTCATGCTTTTATATACAATAACAGAGAGCTTTTGCTTAAAATAACCTCATGCTTTGAGTTTGATCCCAAAACACTAACTGTGCACACATGCATAATGTGATGACAGCTAGGGATGGGTTCTCAAGCAAACTTTGCCATTTTTGTTTAAATAGGCCAATGTTTGCACAAAACTGTTATCATTTTTTGCTAAAATCAACAAGAATAGCAATTTGAATCAGCCAGCTCAATTATCAAACGAGGGATTGAGATAACATTATTACAATGATGTTGTCATAGCATTGCATTGTCGCTAGAAGGTCACAAGCATTACATGGCAGCAGGGTTTCATCCAGTGGGGGGGGGGGGGGGGGGGGGGAGACGTCGACAGGGCGCTCCCTAACTTCCCCCCTAAAAATTTGACTTTAATTAAATTAAGCATCATAATATCACAGTAAATCACCAAAAAAAATCACTAGCATTTGTTTTTGATCAAAAATTATCCGAAACAGTATGGAAGAATTAAAGAAATTTTCCTAAAATACGTCCCAAGGAACTTGGTGTGCTGAATACGCCCACTCATTTATCGCGCTTCCACCCCAATTTTTGTCGCTAGATGAAACCCCGAGCAGTACATGTAAATAATGGTCCACAGGTCCCCTACCTAAGACAGTGGTGGACTTTTGGCGTCTAATTTGGCAGGAGCGTCCCCCTACCATCGTCATGGTTACCAACGTTAAGGAGGGTAGTAAGATCAAGTGTCAGCAGTATTGGCCGGAGAGTGGGAAGAAAGATTTTGGACCTTTTCAAGTGACCATAACAGACCAGCAGATCTTTGCAGACTACACCATCAGAATTCTCTCTGTCAAAGTATAATAATTTAATTTTAAGAAAATATTTAAAAATTGTCTTTAATTGGTTGTAGTTTGGTTCAGAACGTTCCCACAAGGTGACTCAATACCACTTCACTGCCTGGCCTGATCATGGAGTACCAGACTATGCCACGCCCATCTTAGCCTTCCACAGGAGAGTGAAGGCTCAGCACCACCCCTCCAGGGGACCAATGGTAGTACACTGCAGGTAGGAAATATAATAGATGTATCTTAATAAGGTATATTTTAAATCTTTTGGTTCTGTACGCATGCAGTGCTGGTGTGGGTCGCACAGGTACATTCATTGTGATTGACAACATCTTGGAGCAGATAGAGAAAGAGCAGGTGGTGGACATCCCAGGAGCCATCACCAAGGCCAGACAAAGAAGAATGAAAATGGTTCAAACTCATGTAAGATCACCAGTTTAACTTCTCAGATTACTGCCATAATATTATGCAATCTCCATATGCAGGATCAATTCACATTCATCCATGATGCTATCCTGGAGTCAGTCACCTGTGGAGACACTCAAATCTCAGCCACCAATTTGAGGACAACAATAGCTAAAATGAAAAGGAATGATAGCAAGAATCAACCTCATGGATTCCAATACCAATTTATAGTATGATATTGTAGGATTTGCATGGTAAGGGATCATCACTACTATCATTTTTGCAGATTTTGGAGCAGGTTTCTCCCAACCCTGAGGAGATTCATAGTAGTGGGGCACTCAACTGCCCAGACAGAAATCGCAGCGACAAATATCTTCCTGGTAAATATTCCCATTGTGAACTGGGGTGTGCAATAATCATAGCTACCTTGCTTTTTTCCAGCGGATCGTTGGAGGGTTATTCTAAAAGGAGAACAGCCTGACTACATACATGCAGTCAGCATCAATGTGAGTAATATCTTAGTATCTATGAATTTTAATTCAATAATCTACAGGATAAGCTCATCCACAAATATTTTGATAGTTTACAGCACTAAAATATTTGTATCAATGCAGGGCTACAAGCACAAGAGGGCATTCATAGTTGCGGAAAGTCCAATGAAGTCAACATTGAGAAACTTTTGGAAGATGATTTACGAGCGCAACTCTGCTGTGGTGGTGATGACATCATCCTTAGTTGAGGGAGGGCAGGAGGCCAGTGCTCAGTACTGGCCTGACAGTGGAATAGCTCATTATGGAGAGTTCGCTGTGGACCTACTGGGAGAAGAGAAACTGCAGGGATTTGTGATTAGGAATCTCAGTGTCATGGATACAAAGGTATGCTGATACTATCACATGATTGAGTATAGTAGCACTTCTACATTTAACGACCTTTACCAAATTCCACACCACGTCATGGAATCAATATCTCTCCCCCCTCTCGTTCTTTCTTGCAGACTCAGAAAGCTCACAAAGTTACTCAGTTCCATATCACGTGCTGGAGGCCTGATGGTCATTGCTCCAACCTGAAGAGTGTCACTGATGTGATTGAGGAGATGACCAAGGTCCAGATAAGATCAGGCAACAAACCCATTGTTGTCCACTGCAGTGATACAGTGACTTGCAGTGGAATGTTCTGTGCCATTGCCACCACCATTGAGAGATGCAAGACAGAGGGAGTGGTGGATGTGTTCCAGGTCGTCAAGGCTCTGCGAGTACAGAAACCAGGGGCTGTCCCCACTGTGGTGAGTAGACACGTGTCATAAATCATCTGTGGGGGGAATTTATCAAAATTATGTGAATTTTTCCTTATTCCCCCTCATGCAGGAAAACTACAAGCACATTTTTGAGACAGCTTTGGTGTATCTGGAGTCTTTTGATACCTACGCCAATTTCCAGAACATCTAATGTAATATTATGTTACCCTCTCCCCTTACCATTTTAATTAATTAGAATGTGTACAGTGTGGTTTAATTTTTTGGTTAATATGTAACTAGTGTATTATTATTATAGCTTGTGGAATTTAATGCTGCTGTGTAATAATGTTCAAGTGAGTGATGCCAATTCGGACGTGAGTTGCGGCGATAACGATCTTTACCCAATGGTCACGAAGGATTTGCGCATGCACACTGATTACAGTTTTAATAATAGTGTTGAGAATCTCTAGATATTCTAATAGGCATGTCAGACACACAAAAAATTGCCTATAAAAACCTGCATACATTTAAATATTATGAAGTTTCAGGGATCATAACTACTCACTACAATGTGCTACGAACACCAAACTTGCACCACAGCCTTCAGCAAAGATAGCACTACACTGCAGTATCCAAAGTGTAACCACTTCCGGCATTGCAGGGCTTCAGGAAAACTCCACAAAATTAATATTTAATATTGCTGATGGATAATTTCAACTTGCTCCATGCTGCTCACTTTTCCAGGGCATTTTATGCTTCTAGGGGTACTTCAAGGTGCTGATTTCAAATTTTTCAGTAGTTTCAACCATTTTTGAAGTTTTCGGTCGAAAAGAGCTCGATCAGCATTTTACTTTGTGTAAAATAGCATGTGTACATATGAAAAAATGCGTTGAAAATATGAAAAATGAAATTTTTGGCTCAAACTACCCCTGGTTAGACTATTTCTGCCAAAAAATATGCTACATAGAAAGTGCACGCACTTTAAACTCTTTGTTGCTTCTAAGGAACTCGGGGCTTGTCTTACACTTTAAGAATAGATTCCACTAAAGAAAACAATATTAATATATGCATAATGTGCATGTACATGTGTGAACATGTGTGTGTACTACTGTGAGAGTTTATGTATGTGTTTGAGTGGACATCTAAACTAGAAATTTCAAAAAAGCATGCATGAAGTCAGCTTCTGGAATTCTGAGGCAGTGAAGTATTAGCTACAATAGCAGTCAAACCAGTATGCACACCAACTTTTTTTTATTGATTAAGTTATAGTTATAGCGCGGGGCCAGGGATTTATGGCAGTAAACGAACCGAGTCCGAGGGCGCAGCCCGAGGATAAGGTTTGTTTACGTTGCCATAAATCCCTGGCAACCCGCGCTATAACTGTTATATATCCCACCCGATTGGTCAGAGTTCCCGGTATCTATGGTGACACGCTATTTAAATTATTGTTAGCAACTGACAGTGTAACATTGCTCACTTCGACTATGGATGCTCAGGCTTGTCCCTACGATCCATACTGCCTTGGCCTCTGTGAATGGACCGACTGTCCAGGTGCGCTTCAACTAGACAACACGCCACGCCCAACTAACCTGCTCGTTTCAGCCCCGCCTTCTCAATCTCCTCCAGTAGCGAGCCACTCCTCTCTCTCCGTCCAGCCCGAATCTACGCGGTTTAAATTCGCTACAGAAGAAGAGCTGTCCACTTTCGCTAAGGGACTAGTTCCTGAAAATACTACCAGGAGCACCAAATGGGCCTTGAACACATTCAGTGCTTGGATAAGGGAAAGAAATACTAGATATCCAGCCGATCCAGTCCCAGATGACATTCTGGTGTGTAGCGAGCCTGAAATCATAAATCTCCATCTCTCCAGATTCATTGTGGAGACAAGAAAGTCAAATGGAGAGATTTACCCTCCATCTACACTTCATCAGTTATGCACCTATCAATGTCAAGCCCCACTACCCCCCATAGGGGCGAGGGTGGGGGTAGGGTGGGGATTTGACACCCGAGAAGTTCAAAGTCTCCGCCCCCTGGGCCAAAATTACAGGAAAATCCCCCTATTTATCAAGTTCTATAGTAGCTGTGTATTGACTTTACCTTGCGCAATAATAAATGGTGTATTAATGCACATGTGCAATAATTACACACTAAGCATGATCAAATGCCCCTCCCATCCCCTACTGGGTCAAATCCCCCACCCTTTAGGCAGAAATTTGCGTCAATGGACTTTGAAATGCCCGACCCTCGCCCCTATGGGGGGTAGTGGGGCTTGACATTGATAGGCGCATTACTTTGTGGAATTTTGAGACGTATGCGAGAACTCAATCCGAATTGTCCAAACTTTTTGGACAAAAATGACAACAGATTCCGGAGTCTTCAAGGCACTCTTGACTCGTATTTTCACAAGCTGCACTCTGAAGGTATAGGGAGGAAAGTGAAGCATGCAGAGGTGATAACAACAGACGAAGAAGACCAGCTATGGGAGAGTGGTGTATTGAATGTAACTACACCTAGAGGATTGCAGAATGCAGTATTCTTCACTATTGGAAAGCTCTTTTGTCTTCGTGGTGGAAAGGAGCATAGGGCTTTGAAACTGTCCCAGCTAAAGCGAGATAGCAACGTCGACAAGTACATATACCACGAGAATGTATCAAAGAACAGAAATGGCAGTTTTAAGCAGCTTCATGTTCGCAGCAAGGTGGTACCTGTCTATTCATGTCCGGAGGCTGGCATACGGTGTCCTGTGTACTTGCTAGATCTCTATATCAGCAAGCTTCCAGAAGAAGCAAAGGAAAAGGATCTAGTATATGTGCGACCGTTGGAAAAACAGCCTAATGATGCAAGCAAGCCATGGTACAGTGCAGTACCGATTGGAAACCACACATTACAACAAATGGTAAAGAAGATGTGTGCGGATGCTGGCATTGGTGGCCACAAAACTAACCATAGCCTGAGGGCTACTGGTGCAACTGAACTTTTCAAGAGAGGTGCTCCAGAGAAACTGATCCAAGAACGAACCGGACACCGCTCCCTCGAAGCTCTCAGAACCTATGAAAGATCGAGTGAGGAACAACACAAAGCAGCTTCTGCACTACTGTCCGCACCAAACCATTTACCTCATTATAGTCATATAGCCAACACAAGTACATCTACCAAAACACAAGCAATCGAAATACATCAAGCCGCACCATCAACACAAGGAATAAGCAGTATGCCAGTATCATTTCAAAATTTACAGGGCTGCACTATCAACATCATTGGGTCTCCAAACCTCAAGTGATTGCATATTATTTACAGTATGCTAGCAGACTAAGTATGTGATCATAACTTCTTATTTTATCACTATTGACTGATAGATTAACTTCATTCATGTTATTTGTGCAAAGTTATTATGTAAAATATCCATGTCTTGAGGACACAAAATATGAACCATATCGGCCTTGTAGCCCTCAAGGCCCAAATTATGAGATTTATTGTCCAGTCAATTGTATTGCAAAGGTATAGGAGGTGGGATATATTGCATGTTAAATTCATCAGTCTCTGAGAACAAGCAGAGAGATACTAACATGCTATAATATTATTTCAAGTTTGGAGTCAATCAGTAATATAGTTTTTGAGTTATAGGCCTCTAAAGCAATCAACATGTTATGTGCCATTCCCCTATTGGAATAGTACACACAAGCCTGGCAGAAAATAATTGTGATGTTTAGAAATATTAAAACAGCCATATCTCTGCAACCACTCAACGAAATTTTATGGAACAAAGACTAAATTGTAACTTGAAGGTATGGCATTCCAACACTGACAAAATTGGCAAGCTCAAATATATGGTCAAACTTGAGTCAGATATATGGTCAAACTCAATTATGTGGTCAAAATTGTTGCCTATACGTGGTCAAAGCCAAATATATGGTCAAATTTTATATGATCAAACTCAAATACATGGTCAAACGAAAGTTATGGTCATTTTCCCATATATGGTCAAACATGCAGCAAATATATGGTCAAAATTCAAGAAAATCCCCTTACATAATAGTCACGGATATGACGTATCTATTAGTTAATTGGACCGACGTGACGTCAACAGAATCATAGCCAGAATCCGCGTTCGCGAATAAAATTCGCGATCGCGCGCACAAACGATCCTTTACCCGCTATGTAGTCTCGTTCACGGACCTGCCCCCTCTGGGGCGGAGTCTGGGGACTTGGCCATCTCGCTCCGCTACCTCCTTCGTAGGGCTTGCGCGCGAGAGTAGGTACAATCATAGATTATATATTCCTCTCTGGTACAATCGGACATTGTAAGGTACAGTATGAATGAAATTAGCTGAGCTAGCCGTGTCCCCAGGCCCTCTCTCTATCTTTCATAATAAATACTGGGAGATCGAGAGAGGGCCTGGGGATAAGGCTAGCCCAGGTAAGACTCTAGTCTCGAAACCAGACCGCTCCCACCGCAGCGTTCAGTTCTTTCAGGATGAACTGAACGCTGCGGTGGGAGTGGTCTGGTTTCGAGACCAAGGTAAGACACACCAGGTGCAGAAGGATATATTATAGTACATGAATAGCTAGTAGTTTCATTCATGCTTACCATACTGCTTTAATGCCATACAATACAATGTCCGATTGTACCTAGTCTCGCGCACCAGCCCTCCCACGTAGGAGCGGAGCGAAATGATCAAGTCCCCAGACTCCGCCCTAAAGGGGGCCGTCCGTGAACGAGACTACATAAGGTAAGGATCGTGGGTGTACGTTTGTGCGCGCGATCGCGAATTTTATTCGCAAACGCGGATTCTGTGACGTTACGTCGATCCAATTAACTAATAGATACGTCATATCCGTGACTATTATGTAAGGGGATTTTCTTGAATTTTGACCATATATTTGCTGCATGTTTGACCATATATGGGAAAAATGACCATAACTTTCGTTTGACCATGTATTTGAGTTTGATCATATAAAATTTGACCATATATTTGGCTTTGACCATATATAGGCAACCATTTTGACCACATAATTGAGTTGACCATATATCTGACTCAAGTTTGACCATATATTTGAGCTTGCCAATTTTGTCAGTGTTGGAATGCCATATTGAAGTCTCCTTTATTATTATGTGCAGCAAAGAAAGTGTAAGGGGTAACCTAAAATTTTGATGTAATATGCCTAATTCTAACGGCTCAAAATCATGCGCATATCATGGATCAGTTAATTCAATTGCAGGTTAGATCTCAGCGGGCGAATTTTTTTGATGCAAGTGCACCGGACCTGACGAATTTTTTTTTTTTTTTTTTTTGGGCCCACTCTCAGTCGAAAGTGGGCACCAAAAAAATTCGCGGTCGCGAAGGATAATTGCCAGCACTCGTAATTATTTTTTCATGGCGCGTTAATTAGATCGGATATGGTAAATCGACAAAGATGGAAGTTGTTGCTGGTGGTAAACTTGGAAGGATGTTCTTTTGGGGACTGCTGTTGCTCGAAGCTGCACTGGTTTCGCTTGGCAATGGACAAGGTATTGTAATCCGATCTCAGTGATGCAGGATGAAGCTGACTAGCCTTCTCTTTCATACATGCAGCTGGTGTCTCTCTGATGTTCCTTGGAGAGACCTTGCCCAGTGACAGCTTTGTGGATCTTGATGATATCTTGAACACTGGAGGTCTTCCTGATCCATCAAATAGGAACCCCGCCAGTGCAAATGCATCATTGCAGTGCATAACTGACCGAGTAGACTGTTGTGGTACAGAGTCAGGTACTGTGCATACCACATGTGCGTGGTAACTGGTACTTTCCTGATGGGACTATAATTAGGTTTTTCAGTAGTGGTACACGGTTTCTAGTGAACAGAGGTCCAAATGAAGTCATATTAAATGGCGAACAATTTTATGGCTCAGTTCGTCTCTTTCGTAGATTCAGTGGTCCACCAGGAAGAGGTCGTTTCCGCTGTGAGCTACCCAGTGCTGCTGATCCCAACATTAACCAGATCCTCTATGTGAACATTTGTGAGTTGATAGTTATTATTAGGTACTTATATGTAGTTCTACATCCTTACATATTAAAATTTAGTGAATTTTGGGTCTGAGCACAACGTTCCTCATCTATCTATTTCTTCCTCTGGTTCCAATACTGCCGGGACGGTCTACTCACTGATGTGCTCATCAACCCTCAGAAGTGATTCTACTCCTCTACCAGTCAATGTCCCTGCACCGAGGTTTATGTGGTTCTTTGGTCCAAGTGGCAGTGATCCTCTTCCCTTTGATATGGGAACTACTAGCAGTGACAATATTACCTTCACCAGTACTCTGCAGTTTTCTCCACTGAGCCTGTCTCATGCAGGGATATACACATGTCGACTTGGGCCTGGAAGACTGGTGAACAATGCTACAGTTACTATGGATGGTATGATAGGAATAGTAGCATACATATATAAATATTAAAATAATGGTATAATTATAGCTATAGATCTAATACTAATATTATGTCAATAGCTCCACCCATCAGAGTCGTGATCTCAATGCATCCCTAATGGTGGGACAAACTGACAATACTATATTATTATACTTATGCTGTACTAGCTGTACTTTGAATGATCACCATTCGACTGTTATTAGCCATCACTGGATGATTCAGTAAGGTTGAGGTGATACTGCATGTGTAGCTTCCAGCATGTGACAAGCTAAGTGGAGTGAGGTGTAGAGTTGTTGAGTTATCAACTTGTGTCTGGCTGCTTCCATTCTTAATCCAAATTATCACTCATTGCTAGGCCATTCCAGCTAAACTTGGAAACTTTAATTATAAGCTTGGGGGATGGGGATGGGGGGGGGGGGGGGGGGGACCCTGTGGATGAGGCTAGAATGTAATTATATACACTATTCCTACAGTCCCGGATCCACAATCTGTCACTGTCACTAGCAGCCTTGGAAGCATGGTTCGTATTGGATCTAATGTTACTCTGATCTGCTCTGTTGAAATGGGTGAAAATGTAACTTCAGCCCATCTTGAGTCACTCATGATGGTGAATGCTTCAATCACTAAGCCAAATGGGACTGTAGTGGTTCTATCTAACCCAAAGATAGAGGGCACTGCCTACAAGTTAACCACTCAAATAATCTCCTTTGGTGACGATGATGTTGGAAATTACACCTGCAATGCTACAGTCAGGCGATCACCTTCTGCAGTTTACCTCACTGGAATGGGTCAACTTGTGTCTAGTCCTTTAGAAATAGTAATAGGTAAGTGAAAAACTGAAATCTTGCCCTATTCTACACCATATTCTCCTCCCCCCTAATCAACCACCCCTCAATCCAGGTGGCAGGACTGACACTGGCAGTGGTGGAAGCAATTCAGGTGCCATTGCAGGAGGTGTGATCGTTGTCATCATAGCACTAGCTGCGGTGGGGGCCGCAGCTATTATAATCTTAATATTCATGTAAATTTCATCACTGTAATAACAGAGACTAGTTCATATTATTATATCTGGCCTACTGGCACAGGAGAAGGAGGAGGAGGAGGTCAACAGCATCTTACAAGCAAGAAACTGCACCTAGTGTACAGAAACACCCTCCAGTCCCTGCTGCTTACAGTGGCAAGTGGGTCAAGCAGGATAATATAGCATACATTGGGTTGGACAATAATAGCAGTAAGTAGCATACTTACAAATAATCCTGGATTAGGAATGTTAATTTTACAGAGCCACAGATCATAAAGTCTCCCTCGGATACAACTGTGATTGAGGGGGAGGGAGTGTACTTTAGGATCAAGGTGAGTGGAGAGCCACAGCCAACAGTGACCTGGTACCACGATGGGGAGCCAGTCAGAGCAGACTATGCCCGTGAGATTGAGTCAGACGGGAGCCTGACCATTCCCTCCACGGAGCTGAAACACTCTGGAGTCTACAAGGCAGTGGCTGCCAACTCACACGGCTCTGAAGAGAGGGAAATCAAGCTGATGGTTAATGAGGAGACAGGGGCTTCAACAGCCAGTGCCATTGGCGAAGTGGTATTCTCCAGGCCCATTCCCATTCCTGAGTTTGGCAAATATGTTACTGAGCTTCATTCTAACTCAAATCAACCTTTCAAAGATCTCTACCAGGTTGGCCTTCATGAATGTCCATTAGCTATAGATAGATATCAGTTAGCTTCTTGTTTATTTGTGATCTTTAGTTTACATTCCACCTACATGCATGCACCTCACTTATTCACAACCCCTTCACTATCACTCACAGGCTCTGGACACTGGAGAGGAAGGGCATAGTATTGAATACGCCACCAACCGTGGGATAAAACCACTCAACAGATTTGCAAATATTGTTGTTTGTAAGTGAGATATAGAACACTTACATATTTGTATGTACATTATACAATATTATTATACCTGGCCCTTAAGTATCGTAACTATTGGGTACATTATTGTATGGTGCCACTTTTCCTGCAGATGATGACAATCGCATTGCTCTGAAGCCTCTGCCTGATGTCAGTGACTGTCAGAGAGACTACATCAACGCATGCTATGTCGACGTACGTGAGTTTATTGTTGATTTTCCATTAGCTATTTAAACAATCACAACTATAATATACTATAATATTATAGAAATAACTTGTTTGTCTGTGTTCCCAAACTTACAGGGCTACTCTATTCCAAACAAGTTCATGGTCACCCAAGGTAAGCGGGCATGCACAGTGTCATGTGATGAGCTTTAGCTACATGGCCTCAATTCAAGTGATTGATAGAGATGGTACAAAGGATAGTTTCTGAGATTCCAATCTTAATAGAAAATGCGACATTAATTAAAATAATTTTACCTTCATCCACATGTACTGACTTGCATCATACCCTCCACACACACACATGCATGCCATGATGTTGCATTTCAGCTGGTACCAGTACCCCAGACTAATACAATGTACTCTTCATTATGTAATGAAGGTTGCTTTAATGTTTTGTGTACTTGGCTTAAAATAACTGCATACTTTCAGTTTGATTTTTTAAGCAACACTGGCTGTGCACACATGCATAATGTGATGATAACTCTCAAGTAAACTTTGCCATTTTCATTCAAAATAGGCCCAGCATTGCATGTTTGCACAAATCTGATATCATTTTTGCTAAAATCTACAAGAATAACAATTTGAATCAGCCAGCTCATTCAGTATCAAACAATGGAATTGAGATAATATATTATATTAAAATTGTGCAGCATTATGGCTAGAACACCTTTTTTGTCCTAATTATAAGGTCCCCTGCCTAAGACAGTGGTGGATTTCTGGCGGCTAATTTGGCAGGAGCGTCCCCCTACCATCGTCATGGTGACCAATGTGAAGGAGGGTAGTAAGATCAAGTGTCAGCAGTATTGGCCGGAGAGTGGGAAGAAAGATTTTGGACCTTTTCAAGTGACGATAACAGACCAGCAGATCTTTGCAGATTACACCATCAGAATTCTCTCTGTCAAAGTATGA
Source organism: Cliona cf. orientalis (assembly GCA_963930775.1). NCBI lineage: Eukaryota > Metazoa > Porifera > Demospongiae > Clionaida > Clionaidae > Cliona > Cliona cf. orientalis. The sequence continues at coordinate 7,995,554 of OZ005703.1, forward strand.
TAATTTATTAATATTAATTAAAGTTATCTTTAATTGGTTGTAGTTTGGTTCAGAAAGTTCCGGCCACAAGGTGACTCAATACCACTTCACTGCCTGGCCTGATCATGGAGTACCAGACTATGCCACATCCATCTTAGCCTTCCACAGGAGAGTGAAGGCTCAGCACCACCCCTCCAGGGGACCAATGGTAGTACACTGCAGGTGAGAAAGATAGCTAACTTTACCATACCAAGCAAATTTTACACCTTTTGGTTTTGTACACATTCAGTGCTGGTGTGGGTCGCACAGGTACACTTATCACAATAGACAATGTGCTGGAGCAGATAGAGAAAGAGCAGGTGGTGGACATCCCAGGAGCCATCACCAAGGCCAGACAAAGAAGAATGAAAATGGTCCAAACTCATGTGAGTTCACCACTTCAACTCTCTGATCAATGCCATTTCATCATCAATCTCCATACATGCAGGATCAATTCACATTCATCCATGATGCTATCCTGGAGTCAGTCACCTGTGGAGACACTCAAATCTCAGCCACCAATTTGAGGACTACAATAGCTAAAATGAAGAGAAATGATAGCAAGAATCAACCTCATGGATTCCAGTACCAATTCAAGGTATGTATGTCGACTTTGCATGGTAAGGGGTCGTTACCCTCTCATTTTTCTCTCTGCAGATTCTGGAGCAGGTTTCTCCCAACCCTGAGGAGATTCACTGTAGTGGGGCACTCAACTGCCCAGACAGAAACCGCAGTGACAAATGTCTTCCTGGTGAGTTTCCATGGGTGTCTATGTTATAGCTAATAGCTATCATAAAATTAATTATTATCTTGCTCTTTTCAGCGGATCGTTGGAGAGTTGTTCTAAAAGGAGAACAGCCTGACTACATACATGCAGTCAATATCAATGTGAGCTTGGAAATGATATCTATGAACCGTAATTCAATAACTTAATGGATAAAGCTCTGAAGTCGCAGTTGTGTATTTGCCCACTAGCTACACTAAATTTGGAATTTCCTATTGAGTTTTTGTGTCAATGCAGGGCTACAAGCACAAGAGGGCATTCATAGTTGCAGAAGGTCCAATGAAGTCAACAGTGAGAAACTTTTGGAAGATGATTTACGAGCGCAACTGTGCCGTGGTGGTGATGACATCATCCTTAGTTGAGGGAGGGCAGGAGGCCAGTGCTCAGTACTGGCCTGACAGTGGAATAGCTCATTATGGAGAGTTCGCTGTGGACCTACTGGGAGAAGAGAAACTGCAGGGATTTGTGATTAGGAACCTCAATGTTATGGATACAAAAGTATGCTAATACCATCACATGATTGGGTGAACACCATGCTAGTAGCACTTCTATATTTAACGACCTTTACCAAATTCCACACCACGTCATGGAATCAATTATCTCTACCCCCTCTCATTCTTTCTTGCAGACTCAGAAATCTCACAAAGTTACTCAGTTCCACATCACGTGCTGGAGGCCTGATGGTCATTGCTCCAACCTGAAGAGTGTCACTGATGTGATTGAGGAGATGACCGAGGTCCAGATAAGATCAGGCAACAAACCCATTGTTGTCCACTGCAGTGATACAGTGACTCGCAGTGGAATGTTCTGTGCCATTGCCACCACCATTGAGAGATGCAAGACAGAGGGAGTGGTTGATGTGTTCCAGGTCGTCAAGGCTCTGCGAGTACAGAAACCAGGGGCTGTCCCCACTGTGGTGAGTGAACATGTGTCATAAATGATCTGTGGGGGGAATTTATCAAAATTATGTGAATTTTTCCTTGTTCCCCCTCATGCAGGAAAACTACAAGCACATTTTCGAGACAGCTTTGGTGTATCTGGAGTCTTTTGATACCTACGCCAACTTCCAGAACATTTAATTATTATGTAACCCTCTCCCCTACCATTTTAATTAATTAGAATGTGTACAGTGTGGATTGATTATTTAGTTAATATGAAAAACTTGTATCTAGTGTATTATAGCTTGTGGAATTTAATGTGTGATGCCAATACGGCGGCGTTAGCGACCTTTACCCAATAGGCGCTAGGAATTGCGCATGCGCACTAAGCAATCAAAACGTGTTATATACAGATCCAGAAATTATTACGTCCAGAGTCCCAATTAACAAATCGATTCGGCCTCGCGATGAGGTAATTATGATGAATAATGATGAAACCTATGATGAAATTGTGATGTAATTGCTGTGAAACTGTTTCAAAATGTTTAGCGCTCATGAAAGGTTGTTGGGACCCAGAATTCGAACCTAGCGTAGAAGAGATCGTGGATTATCCGATGATATCCTTTTGGCGTTTCTCTCAGTTCGCTTTCTCTAGCGAGCTCGCTTTCAGGGCAGGGGGATTTCCCTATTCAGTCGAGCACATGGAAGGTGAAGGTCAACCGGCTCAAGCCGCGCGCCCCAATATTGTACGCGTATACGGAGCATGCGCAGTTTGTCGATGTGTCCCAGTTCGAATTTATGGCGGCGTATCCATGAGGGACTCTGGACGTAGTCTCTGAGTTGTTCATTATTATCTCCCCAGTAACAATTTACTTTTCTGTGGTTATGAGGTAATTATAGTGTAATTATGATGAAACCTATGGTGTAATCTATGAGGTAATTATGAGAAAATTCAGGGCCTCGCTGGAGCCTTTCTGAGACTTGAAAATCAGTAAATATGTAGAGTATCTTACGCGTGTATCCAGCGAATAGATTACAACCTGAGCGCTACTTTCTCTGAGAAGTACTGTTGGTTGAACTTCACGTGTTTTCTTGGCTTACGTAATGCCATGGATAAATAAAGCTAGCCTTGCGCTATATATAGCACATGTAGCACGCATCACTGCCACAAGGGGCTGGCCCGCGCGCGACTGCAGCAGCGTGACCAACCTGAAGTTCGGAAGGAATACTGTGTTGTCGAGTTCGTCTCTATGATTGAAGCATCGAAACTTGTCGCTATCAAGGTTGAGAGTCGATCTTAGACGCCATCTCCACGATTTCTGGGGCCAGCATCGATCGATGTGTACGCATTCTATTGACGACCTTTTACCATATGCACCATTACACTGTGCAGCTACTGGGGAGATGGTCAAGGGTTCATTAATAATAATTATTAGCCAATCATCGCAAGCGGCGAGATGGCGCATGCTGATGATTTCTGTCTGGGGCTACTGTTGCTGGTTTCATTGACTCCTAGAGCTCAACAAGGTAGCACTATACACTGATAGCAAGATGATCGATCCCTGGTTCTATAATTATTATTTGCAATAATATTTTGATATCATGATGCCTATAGTTGGTGTCTATCTCAAGGTTCAAGGAGTGAAAGTACCCAACGATAGTCTGGTGGATGTTGGTGATATCCTTTATCGCACAATTCGTGAACCAGAGTTAGAAGATCCCTCCAACAACAATGCCACACTTCATAATGCAGCATTGCTGTGTGTGACTGACCTAGTAGAGTGTTGTGAGTCACCTCGTCGTGGTGATTGGTTTTATCCCAATGGGAGCAGAGTTGAGTTTGATGGAAACCCTGATAACGCAGTATTTCGAGCAAATCGAGGTCAAAAAGAAATGAGAAATGGGCGACAATTTTATGGCTCAGTTCGTCTGTGGCGCAGATATAGTCCAACACAAAGAGGTCGCTTCCGCTGCGAGATACCCAGTGCTGCTGATTCTAATGTTAACCAGACACTCTATATTAACGTTTGTGAGTTTTATTTCACTTGATATGTTATAGCTAATCATGATTTTATTGAGTACCTTACTCCAGTGGATTTTGGATTCCGTCATAATATTGACCCAGTGATCTTCTCTCCCTCCACTGGCTCCACTATCACTGCTGCTGGGCAGAGAGACTACTCACTGAACTGCTCAACCACTCTTTTTAATGCCAATCGCCTAAGTGTACTCTCTGATGTACCTCCACCAAACTTTCAGTGGTCCTTTGATGGCAGTACCTCACTTCCCTCTGGTGTGACTGCTATGCCAACTGTTATGAGCAGCATCAACTCCACTAGCGAGACCTACACCAGTACTCTGCAGTTTAGCTCTCCACTGAGTCAGGTTTATGCAGGGATGTACACATGTCAACTTGCACCTGGAAGACTGGAGAACAGTGTTATGATTACAGTGAATGGTATGATAAGACTAGTAGCACACATCTGTTAATGGTATATATTCTTAATAGTTCCACCCATCAATATCATGGTGACTGCTAATCTCAACACCCCCCTAATGGCGGGACAAACTGGAAACACTCTGACTTGTGATGTTTCTGGAGCTAGTAAACTTAGGCCAATGATAATTTGGACTAAGAATGGAAGGACTCAGACAGAGATTGATAATTCAACAACTCTACCCTTCACTCCACTGAGCTTGTCACATGCTGGAAACTACACATGCAGTATCACCTCAGCCTTACTGGACCATCCAGTGATGGCTGCTAACAGTCGAATGGTGGTCATTCAAAGTGAGTACAGTTAGTACAGCATAAGTATAATAATTATTATAGTCTTGTCGCTAGGCCTTTCCAGCTAAACTTAGAAACTTTAGGCTGGGGGGAGGGGTGGGGCCCTAGGGATGTGGCTAGAATTTAACAAATTGAAATACATAATATATTAATTTCATACGCTAGAATTTATTAATAATATCGTATAATACACTATTCCTACAGTCCCGAATCCACAATCCGTCATTGTCACTAGCAGCCTTGGTACCATGGTTCCTAATGGATCAGATGTTACTCTGACCTGTTCTGTGCAAATGGGTGAAAATGTACTTCCAGCTCATCTTGAGTCACTCATGATGGTGAATGCTTCAATCACCAAGCCAGATGGGACTGCAGTGGTTCTGTCTAACCCAGAGATAGAGGGAACAGCCTACAAGTTAACCACTCGAATAATCTCCTTTGGTGACAATGATGTTGGAAATTACACCTGCAATGCTACAGTCAGGCCACTACCTGCAGTTTACCTCATTGGAATGGGTCAATTTGTGTCTAGTCCTTTAAAAATTGTAATAGGTATGTAAAAATTTGAAATCTTGCCCTATTCTACGTATGTGTGTATGTTTTATAATAGTATTCCCTACTACCCCTCCTCCTCCTATTCAACCATCCCTCAATCCAAGTGATAGGACTGATAGTAGCAGTGATAGCAATTCAGGTGCCATTGCAGGAGGTGTGATCGTTGTCATTATAGCGCTAGCTGCAGTGGGAGCCACGGCTATTATAATCTTGATATTCATGTAAGTTTCATCACTGTAATAACAGAGACTAGTTCATATTAATATATCTGGCCTACTGGCACAGGAGAAGGAGGACGCACTCAACAGGGACTTATGAACAAACAGCAGCACCAAGTGTAAATAAATGGCCTCCTGTTTCTGTTGCGTACAGCAAACGCTACAAACAGGATGACATTGAGTACATTGGATTGGGAAACAACAGCAGTAAGCACAGCTATATTCATATGATTAGAAACAGCCCTAGATTTAAAAAATGTTATTTTAAGAACCACAGATCACAAAGTGTCCCTCTGATACAACCGTCATTGAGGGGGAGGGAGTGTACTTTAGGATCAAGGTGAGTGGAGAGCCACAGCCAACAGTGACCTGGTACCATGATGGGGAGCCAGTCAGAGCAGACTATGCCCGTGAGATTGAGTCAGACGGGAGCCTGACCATTCCCTCCACGGAGCTGAAACACTCTGGAGTCTACAAGGCAGTGGCTGTGAACATACATGGCTCTGAAGAGAGGGAAATCAAGCTGATGGTTAATGAGGAGACAGGGGCTTCAACAGCCATTGCCGTTGGCGAGGTGGTGTTCTCCAGGCCCATTCCCATTCCTGAATTTGGAAAATATGTTGCTGAGCTTCATTCTAACTCAAATCAACCTTTCAAAGATCTCTACCAGGTTAGGCTTCAAAAAGAATTTCCATTAGCTATAGATAGATATCAGTTAGCTTCTTGTTTATTTGTGATCTTTAGTTTACATTCCACCTACATGCATGCACCTCACTTATTCACAACCCCTTCACTATCACTCACAGGCTCTGGACACTGGAGAGGAAGGGCATAGTATTGAATACGCCACCAAACGTGGGACAAAACCACTCAACAGATTTGCAAATATTGTTGTTTGTAAGTGAAATTTATCAATATTTTGACCCACTTACATACTCTATGTACATTATACAATACCAGGCCTGGCCTTTAAGTCGTAATCATTGGGTACATTATTATTGTATGGATGGCACTTCTTGCAGATGATGACAATCGCATTGCTCTGAAGCCTCTGCCTGATGTCAGTGACTGTCAGAGAGACTACATCAACGCCTGCTATGTTGATGTACGTGAGTTTATTGTTGATTTGCCATTAGCTATTCAAACAATCACAAATAACTATAGAATGAGTTTTATAGCTTGTTTGTCTGTGTTCCCAAACTTACAGGGCTACTCTATTCCAAACAAGTTCATGGTCACCCAAGGTAAGTGGGCATGGACAGTGTCATGTGATGAGTGTAGCTACATGGCCCCAATTCAAGTGATTGACAGAGGTGGTACAAAGGATAGTTTCTGAGATTCCACTCTTGCGGCAATGCCTGATAGCAAATTTGGTTCATGATGGGATTAGCAGACATTAAATTTTACCTTCATCCACCGACTCGCATCATACCCTCCACAAGCACATGCCTGCACACACACACACACACACACACACACACACACACACACACACACACACACATGCTGTGATGCTGCACAGCTGTGTGACTGTTTGTATGACTGTTTGTGCCACAATACGATGTCAATGAATGTATTTTTCATTACAAAGCAATGAAGGTTGCTTTAAAGTTTCTTGTATACAATAACAGAGAACTTTTGCTTAAACTAACCCCATGCTTTCAGTTAGAAGTCCATTACACTGACTGTGCACACATGCATAATGTGATGACAGCTAGAGATGGGTTCTCAAGTAAACTTTGCCATTTTTGTTCAAAAAGGTTCGTTTGCACAAAATTGCTATCATTTTTTACTAACATCAACAAGAAAATTGAATCAGCCAGCTCGATTACCAAACAATGAATTACATGGAATTTAGATATTAAAATTGTGTAGCACTGTCACTAGAATATTATATTACAACAATAAAAACTTTTTTATCCACAGGTCCCCTGCCCAAGACAGTGGTGGATTTTTGGCGGCTAATTTGGCAGGAGCATCCCCCTACCATCGTCATGGTGACCAATGTGAAGGAGGGTAGTAAGATCAAGTGTCAGCAGTATTGGCCGGAGAGTGGGAAGAAAGATTTTGGACCTTTTCAAGTGACCATAACAGACCAGCAGATCTTTGCAGACTACACCATCAGAATTCTCTCTGTCAAAGTATGATAGCTAATTTTTAATAAAATTAATTGCTATCTTTAATTGTATAGTTTGGTTCAGAACGTTCCCACAAGGTGACTCAATACCACTTCACTGCCTGGCCTGATCATGGAGTACCAGACTATGCCACATCCATCTTAGCCTTCCACAGGAGAGTGAAGGCTCAGCACCACCCCTCCAGGGGACCAATGGTAGTACACTGCAGGTGAGAAAGATAGCTAAACTTTACCATAATATGATTATATGTTAATACCTTTTGGTTTTGTATGCATGCAGTGCTGGTGTGGGTCGCACAGGTACATTCATTGTGATTGACAACATCTTGGAGCAGATCTAGATAGAGAAAGAGCAGGTGGTGGACATCCCAGGAGCCATCACCAAGGCCAGACAAAGAAGAATGAAAATGGTCCAAACTCATGTGAGTTCACCACTTTAAGTTCCCTGATCAATGCCATATCATCATCAATCTCCACACATGCAGGATCAGTTCACATTCATCCACGATGCTATCCTGGAGTCAGTCACCTGTGGAGACACTCAAATCTCAGCAACAAATTTGAGGACGAGAGTAGCTAAAATGAAGAGAAATGATAGCAAGAATCAACCTCATGGATTCCAGTACCAATTAAAGGTAAGTAGATTTTGCATGGCAAGGGGTCGTCACCTCGCTTTTTTTTCATTTTGCAGATTTTGGCGCAGGTTTCTCCTAACCCTAAGGAGATTCACTGTAGTGGGGCACTCAACTGCCCAGACAGAAACCGCAGTGACAAATATCTTCCTGGTGAGTTTCCATGGGTGTCTATGTTATAGCTAATATCATAAATTGGGCACTTGGAGTATAAATGGAACCTTATTTCGGTTTGGTCATTTTTTGAAAAATGCGCCTAAAGTTTTCATATATCTAGCTACCAGAGGGTTAATGATCTTGCCTTCAACTTTTGCATGGTGATAGTAGATGGAAGTAGAAAGTTTATTGTGGTGTAGTTGTCACAGTAACGGGATCACATGACCGATCACATGGCCCTGATGTTACATACCCTGTGCGTGCCTTTCAAGGTCAAGCTGATTGCCCTGCAGTCCTAGAAAGAGGCTAAATGAGTCATTTAAGGATGCAGATGAAGATATTTTAATGAAAAGAATCATTGTATATTGTTATGACCACTTGAGACAAGTTTACTGTAGCTACTTGTAGTGTACGTGACTATGCAATATTTATGTACATCGTCTATAATAAATGTGAATAATCAGCCTGTCATTGGGTACTGGTACAACATATTAACTCAAACATCTGCCAGAAATTTCTACTCCATATTGGAGTATATCTGTGTAGAAAAGTGGTTATTGACCAAATCAAAATAAGGTTCCATTTATACTCTAAGCGCCCAATAATAATAAATAATAATTATGTTGCTCTTTTCAGCGGATCGTTGGAGGGTTATTCTAAAAGGAGAACAGCCTGACTACATACATGCAGTCAATATCAATGTGAGCTTAGAAATGATATCTATGAACCGTAATGCAATAACTTAATGGATAAAGCTCTAAAATTGCAGTTGTGTATTTGCCCACTAGCTACACTAAATTTGGAATTTCCTATTGAGTTTTTGTATCAATGCAGGGCTACAAGCACAAGAGAGCATTCATAGTTGCAGAAGGTCCAATGAAGTCAACAGTGAGAAACTTTTGGAAGATGATTTACGAGCGCAACTGTGCCGTGGTGGTGATGACATCATCCTTAGTTGAGGGAGGGCAGGAGGCCAGTGCTCAGTACTGGCCTGACAGTGGAATAGCTCATTATGGAGAATTCGCTGTGGACCTACTGGGAGAAGAGAAACTGCAGGGATTTGTGATTAGGCATCTCAGTGTCATGGATACAAAGGTAATAATAATATTATGCTGATACTATCACATGATTGACTATACACCATGTTAATAGCACTTCTATATTTAACGACCTTTACCAAATTGCATACCACATCATGGAATCAATATCTCTACCCCCCTCTCATTCTTTCTTGCAGACTCAGAAAGCTCACAAAGTTACTCAGTTCCACATCACATGCTGGAGGCCTGATGGTCATTGCTCCAACCTGAAGAGTGTCACTGATGTGATTGAGGAGATGACCAAGGTCCAGATAAGATCAGGCAACAAACCCATTGTTGTCCACTGCAGTGATACAGTGACTCGCAGTGGAATGTTCTGTGCCATTGCCACCACCATTGAGAGATGCAAGACAGAGGGAGTGGTGGATGTGTTCCAGGTCGTCAAGGCTCTACGAGTACAGAAACCAGGGGCTGTCCCCACTGTGGTGAGTGAACACATACACACACCTAAATTATCCGGGTTTTTTATGGGGGGATTATGTGAACTTTACCTTATTCCTCTTTATGCAGGAAAACTACAAGCACATTTTTGACATGATTTTGGTGTATCTGGAGTCTTTTGATACCTATGCCAACTTCCAGAACATTCAATAATAATTAATGTAGCTAGCTATGTGACCCTCCCCAAAAATGTAACACTTATTGACGTAGACTCTGGTTAATAAGCGCATGCGCCTATAGCGGTAAGCGGAATGACAGTATGCGCTTAATAAAGGATATGCGCTTATATGGCACATAACCACGGCCACAAACGTTTGGGCATGCACGTGATGGATGCGAGGCCCGCTAGCACTAGCGCTCGCTCGATCGAGCACGTTAGCGTCTACAGTTGCCGCTGAAGATGATGAGTGCTGGCGATTTGTCGATCTTCTTGCATGATAACGTTATTCGTGGCCATCATTTTTCCAAAGATACCTGACTCCAAATACTTTCCAGCCGGTCAAGGTCAGGTTCATAGAACGCCACGCCTATTAAGCGCATGCGCTTAATAAACAATAGCTTATGACAAGAAGAGGGCATGCGCTTAATAAATAATGTGCGCTTATTAAATAGCGAGGTACGCTTAATAACCAGAGTTTACGGTAATTATGAATAATTTGTGGACTATTAATGCTACTGTGTAGCCATTATAAGTCATCATAGGCTACACCCTACCGTATTATCACTCATAACCATATTATATAGAAAATACGTATATACTGGGGATACACGTATGGTTGCCGGCAGGAATAACGACCTTTACCGATTAGATGATTATTTGAGAATTTGCACGGTACATAAATACGAGTGAATACTCAGTTATATTATTATAGGTTGCAAGATGGTACCGGTGCTTTCTGGTTGTAACTACAACAGCCTCTTCTCTCTGGGGCTATTATTACTAGCTGCTCCACTAGTTATTGGAGGACAGCAACATGAGCAAGGTAACCATAGCCATGTAATATTATAGCTACTAGCCGCGGTATCAGTGTATTATCTGAGTTTTCAGGGTAATTATTTGTACTGGTCTGGTACATTATGAGCAAAACGTATCCAGACCTCTTTCAGAATCAAACATTATATTACTGATGATTGTGCACACATGAATCATGGCATTATTCAGTTGGTGTCTCTCTCAAGGTTCAAGGAGTGAGAGTACCCAATAACAGTCTGGTGGATTTTGGTGACCTCCTCTATCGCATAAACTATGAACCAGATCCCTCAAACAACAATACAATGCTTCATAATGAATCATTGCTGTGTGTGACTGACCTAGTAGAGTGTTGTGAGTCACCCCAGCCTCGTGGTGATTGGTACTATCCTAATAGGAGCAGAGTTGAGTTTGATGGAAACCCTGCTAACAGAGTATTTCGGGCAAACCGAGGTCAAAACGAAGTCAGAAATGGACGACAATTTTATGGTTCAGTCCGTCTGTGGCGTAGATTTACTCCAACAGAAAGAGGCCATTTCCGCTGTGAGATACCTAGTGCTGCTAATCCTAATGTTAACCAAACCCTCTATGCTAATATTTGTGAGTTTATCATTGATAATAGTGCATGTATGGTATCACAAATTATGAAGAATAATTTCCACAGTGGATTTTGGGAAACGTCTTGATCCAGTGACCATCTCTCCCTCCGCTGGCTCCACTACCACTACTGCTGGGGAGAGAGACTACTCACTGACATGCTCAGTAACTCTCTTTCAACTCAGTCGTATAATCTCTCGGTCTGATGTACCTTCACCAAACTTTCAGTGGTTGTTTGATGGCAGTACCTCACTTCCCTCTGGTGTGACTGCTATGCCAACTGTCATGAGCAGCATGAACGAGACTAGCGAGACCTACACCAGTACTCTGCAGTTTAACTCTCCACTGAGTCAGTCTCTGCATGCAGGGATGTATACATGTCGACTTGGCCCTGGAAGACTTATTAACAGTGCTATGGTGACTGTGGATGGTATGATAAGAATAGCAGCATACACAAATTCTCAGTAGCTAATGATATAATTATAGCTATAGATCTAATAATATTATTATGACAGTATAATATTTTCAATAGTTCCACCCATCAGAGTCATGGTAACTGCTAATCTCAATACCCCCCTGATGGTGGGACAAACTGACAACACTCTGACTTGTGATGTTTCTGGAGCTAGTAAACTTAGGCCAATGATAATTTGGACTAAGAATGGAAGGACTCAGACAGAGGTTGATAATTCAACAACTCTACCCTTCACTCCACTTAGCTTGTCTCATGCTGGAAACTACACATGCAGTATCACCTCAACCTTACTGAATCGTCCAGTGATGGCTACTAACAGCCGAATGGTGGTCATTCAAAGTGAGTACAGCTAGTACAGCATGCATGAGTATAATAACACAGTCTTGTCGCTAGGCCTTCGCAGTTAAAATTGGAAACTTTAAGTGGGGAGGGTCTGGGGACGAGGCTAGAATTTATTAATAATATCGTATAATACACTATTCCTATAGTTCCAGATCCACAATCCGTCATTGTCACTAGCAGCCTTGGTACAATGGTTCATATTGGATCAGATGTTACTCTGACCTGTTCTGTGCAAATGTGTGAAAATATACCTTCAGCCCATCTTGAGTCACTCATGATGGTGAATGCTTCAATCACCAAGCCAGATGGGACTGTACTGGTCCTATCTAATCCAGAGATAGAGGGAACAGCCTACAAGTTAACCACTCGAATAAAATCCTTTGATGACGATGATGTTGGAAACTACACCTGCAATGCTACAGTCAGGCCATCATCTTCTGCAAATTATCTCACTGGAATGGGTGAACTTGTGTCTAGTCCTTTCAAAATTGTAATAGGTAAGTGAAAAACTGAAATCTTGCCCTATTCTACACCATACTCTCCTCCCCTCCCCCCCTCCCCCCCTCCCCCCCCCCCCCCCCCCCAATCAATCACCCCTCAATCCAGCTGCAGGTGACAGTGGTGGCAGCAATCCAGGTGCCATTGCAGGAGGTGTGATTGTCGTCATCATAGCACTAGCTGCGGTGGGGACCACGGCTATTATAATCTTAATATTCATGTAAGTTGCATCACTGTATCAACAGAGACTACTTTATATTGTTATATCTGGCCTACTGGCACAGGAGAAGGAGGAGGAGGAGGTCAACAGCATTTTACAAGCAAGAAACTGCACCAAGTGTAAAGAAACACCCTCCAGTCCCTGCTGCTTACAGTGGCAACCGGCTCAAGCAGGATGATTTCGTGTACATTGGGTTGAACAATAGTAACAGTAAGTAGCATACTTACAAAATTAATAATTCTGGATTTGGGAATGTTAATTTTACAGAGCCACAGATCACAAAATTTCCCTTGGATACAACTGTGATTGAGGGGGAGGGAGTGTACTTTAGGATCAAGGTGAGTGGAGAGCCACAGCCAACAGTGACCTGGTACCACGATGGGGAGCCAGTCAGAGCAGACTATGCCCGTGAGATTGAGTCAGACGGGAGCCTGACCATTCCCTCCACTGAGCTGAAACACTCTGGAGTCTACAAGGCAGTGGCTGCCAACTCACACGGCTCTGAAGAGAGGGAAATCAAGCTGATGGTTAATGAGGAGACAGGGGCTTCAACAGCCAGTGCCATTGGCGAAGTGGTGTTCTCCAGGCCCATTCCCATTCCTGAGTTTGGGAAATATGTTACTGAGCTTCATTCTAACTCAAATCAACCTTTCAAAGATCTCTACCAGGTAGGCCTTCATGAAGCTGCTTGTTTATTTGTGATCTTTAGTTTTCATTCCACCTACATGCATGCACCTCACTTATTCACAACACCTTCGCTATCACACACAGGCTCTGGACACTGGAGAGGAAGGGCACAGTATTGAATACGCTTCCAAACGTGGGACAAAACCACTCAACAGATTTGCAAATATTGTTGTTTGTAAGTGAGACATAGAACACTTACATACATTATACAATATTTGGCCCTTAACTAAAGTATCGTAACTATTGGGTACATTATTGTATGGTGCCACTTTTCCTGCAGATGATGACAATCGTATTGCTCTGAAGCCTCTATCTGATGTCAGTGACTGTCAGAGAGACTACATCAACGCCTGCTATGTCGATGTACGTGAGTTTATTGTGATTTTCCATTAGCTACTCAAACAATCACAACTACTATAGAATGAGTTTTATAGCTTGTTTGTCTGTGTTCCCAAACTTACAGGGCTACTCTATTCCAAGCAAGTTCATGGTCACCCAAGGTAAGTGGGCATGCACAGTGTCATGTGATGAGCTTTAGCTACATGGTCCCAATTCAAATGATTGATAGAGGATCCTTTCTGATCGAGATTCCACTCTTGATATAAAATTTGGTTCATGATGCATAAATAATTTTACCTTCATCCACATGCACTGACTTGCATCATACCCTCCACACACACACATGCATGCCATGATGCTGCATTGCAGCTGGTACCAATACAATGTACTCTTCATTATGAAGTATTGAAGGTTGCTTTAATGTTTTGTGTATTTGGCTTAAAATAACTACATACTTTCAGTTTGATTCTTCAAGCAACACTGGCTGTGTACACATGCATAATAATATGATGATAGCTCTCGAGTAAACTTTTGCCATTTTCATTCAAAATAGGCCCAGCATTGCATGTTTGCACAAAACTGCTATCATTTTTTGCTAAAATCTACAAGAATAACAATTTGAATCAGCCAGCTCATTCAGTATCAAACAATGGAATTGAGATATTAAATTTGCGCAGCATTATCGCTAGAACACCTTTTTTGTCCACAGGTCCCCTGCCTAAGACAGTGGTGGACTTTTGGCGGCTAATTTGGCAGGAGCGTCCCCCTACCATCGTCATGGTGACCAATGTGAAGGAGGGTAGTAAGATCAAGTGTCAGCAGTATTGGCCGGAGAGTGGGAAGAAAGATTTTGGACCTTTTCAAGTGACCATAACTGACCAGCAGATCTTTGCAGACTACACCATCAGAACTCTCTCTATCAAAGTATGATAATTTAATTAAAGATATCTTTAATTGGTTGTAGTTTGGTTCAGAAAGTTCCCACAAGGTGACTCAATACTACTTCACTGCCTGGCCTGATCATGGAGTACCAGACTATGCCACATCCATCTTAGCCTTCCACAGGAGAGTGAAGGCTCAGCACCACCCCTCCAGGGGACCAATGGTAGTACACTGCAGGTGAGAAAGATAACTAAAGCATATCAAGCATAATTATGTTACACCTTATGGTTTTGTCCGCATGCAGTGCTGGTGTGGGTCGCACAGGTACATTCATTGTGATTGACAACATCTTGGAACAGATAGAGAAAGAGCAGGTGGTGGACATCCCAGGAGCCATCACCAAGGCCAGACAAAGAAGAATGAAAATGGTCCAAACTTATGTGAGTTCACCACTTCAACTCTCTGATCAATGCCATATCATCATCAATCTCCATACATGCAGGATCAGTTCACATTCATCCATGATGCTATCCTGGAGTCAGTCACCTGTGGAGACACTCAAATCTCAGCAACAAATTTGAGGACGATAGTAGCTAAAATGAAAAGGAATGATAACAAGAATCAACCTCATGGATTCCAGTACCAATTCAAGGTGTAGAGGGTTTGCATGGTAAGGGTCGTCATGACCTCATGCTTACAGCTTTCTCTTGCAGATCTTGGAGCAGGTTTCTCCCAACCCTGAGGAGATTCACTGTAGTGGGGCACTCCACTGCCCAGACAGAAACCGCAGCAACAAATATCTTCCTGGTGAGTTAGCTTATATTCCCTGGGATCATGGTAGTCAGCTGCTATGTTATTATAAGATTTGCTGCTCTTTCCAGCGGATCGTTGGAGAGTTGTTCTAAAAGGAGAACAGCCTGACTACATACATGCAGTTAATATCAATGTGAGCTTGGAAATAATATCTATGAACCGTACTTAATGGATAAAGCTCTGAAGTCACAGTTGTGTATTCACCCACTACACTAGCTATATTTTGAATTTGCCATTGGATTTTTTATGCAGGGCTACAAACATAAGAGGGCATTCATAGTTGCAGAAGGTCCAATGAAATCAACAGTGAGAAATTTTTGGAAGATGATTTATGAGCGCAACTCTGCTGTGGTGGTGATGACATCATCCTTAGTTGAGGGAGAGCAGGAGGCCAGCGCTCAATACTGGCCTGACAGTGGAATAGCTCATTATGGAGAGTTCGCTGTGGACCTACTTGGAGAAGAGAAACTGCAGGGATTTGTGATTAGGAACCTCAGTGTCATGGATACAAAGGTATGCTAATACTGTCATAATATTATGTACACCATACTAGTAGCACTTATATATTTAACGACCTTTCTTGCAGACCCAGAAGTCACATCAAGTTACTCAGTTCCACATCACGTGCTGGAAGCCTGATGGTCATTGCTCCAACCTGAAGAGTGTCACTGATGTGATTGAGGAGATGACCAAGGTCCAGATAAGATCAGGCAACAAACCCATTGTTGTCCACTGCAGTGATACAGTGACTCGCAGTGGAATGTTCTGTGCCATTGCCACCACCATTGAGAGATGCAAGACAGAGGGAGTGGTGGATGTGTTCCAGGTCGTCAAGGCTCTGCGAGTACAGAAACCAGGGGCTGTCCCCACTGTGGTGAGTGGATACATGCACATAAATTATCTGTGGGGAATTTTTGAAAATTATATTTGTTCCCCCTCATGCAGGAAAATTACAAGCACATTTTTGACACGATTTTGGTGTATCTGGAGTCTTTTGATACCTACGCCAACTTCCAGAACATCTAATAATATTATGTGACCCTCTCCCCCTACCATTTTAATTAATTAGAATGTGTACAGTGTGGTTTAATTCTTTAGTTAATTTGTAACTAGTGTATTATTATTATAGCTTGTGGAATTACTGCTGTGTAATAATGTGTGTCAACAGAGGCGTAGGAAGACGATTTGGTGAATGGGTGCTCTGGTGCCTATGTTTACGCTAATCGATAATATAAACAAATTAAAAACTTCAGAGTGAAGTATGACATTAATTGTGTTCCACTCAGAAATTTCATGGGTGCACCCATGCTTCCTACGCCAGTGTGTGACAAATACGCGTATACGCGGGACGTGAATGGCGGCGTTAACGTTAACGATCTTTACCCAACGGGCACGAGGCATTGCGCATGCGCACTAAGTACTTTTTTTTTCATAGGTCTTTAATTAAAACCTAACCGTTATTGGATCCAGAAATTCGGTGATGTGCAACTAGTTATTATAAATTAGCGAATCGTCGCGGCAGCGCAATTTCAAGCGGCGAGATGGCGCATACTGAAGGCTTCTTCTGTCTGGGGCTGCTGTTGCTGGCTTTACTGACTGTTAGAGCTCATCAAGGTAGCTACCATATACACTGATATCCCTCAGATGATCCCTAGCTGACTCCATACAAATTTTGTGATCATATCGATAATCCTATGAATGTACACCTGACAGTTGGTGTCTCTCTCAAGGTTCAAGGAGTGAGAGTACCCAATAACAGTCTGGTGGATGCTGATGATCTCCTTTATCGCACGAATCATTATCCAGAATTAGAAGATCCCTCAAATAACAATGCCACACTTCATGATGCAGCATTGCTGTGTGTAACTGACCTAGTAGAGTGTTGTGAGTCACCCCAGCCTCAAGGAAATTGGTTCTATCCTGATGGGCGCGTAGTTGAGTTTGATGGATTCCCCTTGAACAGAGTATTTCGGGCAAACCGAGGTCAAAATGAATTCAAAAAAGGGCGACAATTTTATGGTTCAGTTCGTCTGTGGCGTAGATATGGTCCACCAGAAAGAGGTCACTTCCGCTGTGAGATACCCAGTGCTGCTAATCCCAATATTAACCAGATTCTCTATGCTAACATTTGTGAGTTTTATTTCACTTGATGTGCTATAGCTAATACTTTATTGAGTACCTATATACTCTAGTAAATTTTGCTGCCCATCATAATATTGATCATGTGACCATCTCTCCCTCCACTGGCTCCACTACCCCTACTGCTGGGCAGAGAGACTACTCACTGAACTGCTCATCAATTCTCTTTGATCCCAGTCGTCTGCCGGACAATGTACCTTCACCAAACTTTCAGTGGTCCTTTAATAGTAGTGGCTCACTTCCCTCTGGTGTGACTGCTATGCCAACCGTTATGAGCAGCAGCAACTCCTCTAGCGAGACCTATACTAGTATTCTGCAGTTTTCTCCACTGAGTCAGGCTTATGCAGGGATGTACACATGTCGACTTGGGCCTGGAAGACTGGTGAACAGTTTTATGGTCACTGTGAATGGTATGATAAGACTAATAGCACATATCAATATTATAATAATATTGATGACATTGTTAATTCTTAATAGCTCCATTCATCAGTGTCACAGTATCTGCTCATCTCAACACACGCCTATTGGTGGGGCAAACTGGCAACACTCTAACTTGTGATGTTTCTGGAGCTAGTAAACTTAGTCCAGTGATAACTTGGATTAAGAATGGAAGCGCTCTGACACAAGCTGATAATTCAACAGCTCTACCCCTCACTCCACTGAGCTTGTCACATGCTGGAAACTACACTTGCAGTATCACCTCAACCTTACTGAACCATCCAGTGATGGCTATTAACAGTCAAATGGTGACCATTCAAAGTGAGTACAGTTTGTGCAGCATATAAGTAGTGACTCATTGCTAGACCCTCCATGCAGCAGGCTAAAATGGGAAAGCTGCATGGGATGACCTGGCAATGAGGCTAGAATAATTATAATACCAAGATACACTATATTATACTTTTGACAATATACATAATACTATACACTATTCATATACAGTTCCAAATCCACAGTCCATCACTATCACTAGCAGCCTTGTAAGCATGGTTCTCAATGGATCTGATGTTACTCTGACCTGCTCTGTGCTAATGGGTGAAAATATATCTTCAGCTCATCTTGAGTCACTCATGATGGTGAATGCTTCAATCACTAAACCAGATGAGACTGTACTGGTTCTATCTAATCCAGAGATAGAAGGAACAGCCTACAAGTTAACCACTCGAATAATCTCCTTTGGTGACGATGATGTTGGAAATTACACCTGCAATGCTATTGTTAAGCCACTACCTGCAGTTTACCTCACTGAAACGGGTCAACTTGTGTCTAGTCCTTTAATAATAGGTACATGAAAAACTGAAATCTCACCCTGTTCTACGTAATACTATGTGTGTGTGCTTTATAATAGCATTCCCTACTACCCCTCCTCCTCCTCCTGCTACTACTACTCAACCATCCCTCAATCCAAGTGGCAGGACTGATACTAGCAGTGATAGCAATTCAGGTGCCATTGCAGGAGGTGTGATTGTCGTCATCATAGCACTAGCTGCGGTGGGGGCCGCGGCTATTATAATCTTGATATTCATGTAAGTTTCATCACAGTATCAACAGAAACTACTTCTGAATCATACTAGCTAAGTTAATATATCTGGCCTACTGGCACAGGAAAAGGAGGACGCATTCAACAGGAACTCACGAACAAGCAACAGCACCCAGTGTAAAGAAACACTCTTCTATTCCTGTTACGTACAGCAAATGCTATAAACAGGATGACATTGAGTACATTGGATTGGGAAACAATAGCAGTAAGCACAGCTATATTCATATGATTAGAAACAGCCCTAGATTAAAAAAATATTATCTTAAGAACCACAGATCACAAAGTTTCCCTCTGATACAACCGTCATTGAGGGGGAAGGAGTGTACTTTAGGATCAAGGTGAGTGGAGAGCCACAGCCAACAGTGACCTGGTACCACGATGGGGAGCCAGTCAGAGCAGACTATGCCCGTGAGATTGAGTCAGACGGGAGCCTGACCATTCCCTCCACGGAGCTGAAACACTCTGGAGTCTACAAGGCAGTGGCTGCCAACTCACACGGCTATGAAGAGAGGGAAATCAAGCTGATGGTTAATGAGGAGACAGGGGCTTCGACAGCCAGTGCCATTGGCGAAGTGGTATTCTTCAGGCCCATTCCCATTCCTGAGTTTGGGAAATACGTTGCTGAACTTCATGCTAACTCAAATCAACCTTTCAAAGATCTCTACCAGGTTAGGCTTCAAAAAGAATTTCCATTAATATCAATTACCTGGTACTTGTATATTATACTTTCAATCTCATTTCTCCTACATGCATGCACCTCACTTATTCACAACACCTTCGCTATCACTCACAGGCTCTGGACACTGGAGAGGAAGGGCACAGTATTGAATACGCCACCAAACGTGAGACAAAACCACTCAACAGATTTGCAAATATTGTTGTTTGTAAGTTTATAAATATTTTGACCAGATGTAAGACACTCAATATTATTATACCTGGCCTTTAAGCTTAAGTATTAAAAATGTTGGGCACATTATTATGGATGGCACTTTTCCTGCAGATGATGACAATCGCATTGCTCTGAAGCCCCTGCCTGATGTCAGTGACTGTCAGAGAGACTACATCAATGCCTGCTATATCGACGTACGTGAGTTTATTGTTGATTTCCTATTTTCTACTCAAACAATTATACCTACTATATATTATTATTTGTTTTTTGTGTTCCCAAACTTACAGGGCTACTCTATTCCAAACAAGTTCATGGTCACTCAAGGTAAGCAGGCTTGGACAGTGTCATGTGATGAACTTTAGCTACATGGCCCCAATCCAAGTGATTGACAGAGATGGTACAAAGGATAGTTTCTGATCATCAGATTCAGTTTTGATAGGAAATTTGATTCATGATAACATCCACTGACTCGCATCATACCCTTCACACACACATGCATGCTGTGATGTTGCACTGCAGTTGTGTGACTGTTTGTGCCACAATACAATATGTTATGAAGTAATGAAGGTTGTGGAGAACTTTTGCGTAAAATAACCTCATGCTTTGAGTTTGATCCCAAAACATTAGCTGTGCACACATGCATAATGTGATGACAGCTAGAGATGGGTTCTCAAGCAAACTTTGCCATTTTTGTTTAAATAGGCCAATGTTTGCACAAAACTGTTATCATTTTTTGCTAAAATCAACAAGAATAGCAATTTCAATCAGCCAGCTCTATTATCAAACAAAGAGGGATTAAGATAACATTATTACAATGATATTGTCATAGCATGATTGTCGCTAGAAGGTCCCAAGCATTATAAGACAGCAGGGTTTCATCCAGTTGGGGGGGGGGGGGGAGACAGGGGCCTCCCTAACTCTCCTAAAAATTTGACTTTAATTAAATTAAGCATCATAATATCACAGTAAATCACCAAATAAAATCACTAGCATTAAATTTTGTTTTTGATCAAAAATTATCCAAAACAGTATAAAGAAATTTTCCTAGAATACGTCCCAAGGAACTTGGCGTGCTGAATACGCCCACTTATTTATCGCGCTTCCACCCCAATTTTTGTCGCTAGATGAAACCCTGAGCAGTACATGTAAATAATGATCCACAGGTCCCCTACCTAAGACGTTGGTGGACTTTTGGCGTCTAATTTGGCAGGAGCATCCCCCTACCATCGTCATGGTTACCAATATAAAGGAGGGTAGTAAGATCAAGTGTCAGCAGTATTGGCCAGAGAGTGGGAAGAAAGATTTTGGACCTTTTCAAGTGACGATAACAGACCAGCAGATCTTCGCAGACTACACCATCAGAATTCTCTCTGTCAAAGTATAATAATTTAATTTTAAGAAAATATTTAAAAATTATCTTTAATTGGTTGTAGTTTGGTTCAGAACGTTCCCACAAGGTGACGCAATACCACTTCACTGCCTGGCCTGATCATGGAGTACCAGACTATGCCACGCCCATCTTAGCCTTCCACAGGAGAGTGAAGGCTCAGCACCAGGTGTGATCGTTGTCATCATAGCACTAGCTGCGGTGGGGGCCACGGCTATTATAATCTTAATAATCATGTAAGTTTCATCACTTTATCAACAGAGACTACTTCATATCATTATATCTGGCAAACTGGCACAGGAGGAGGAGGAGGTCAACAGCATCTTACAAGCAAGAAACTGCACCTAGTGTACAGAAGCACCCTCCAGTCCCTGCTGCTTACAGTGGCAAACAGGTCAAGCAGGATGATATAGGCTCTGAACACTGGAGAGGAAGGGCACAGTATTGAATACGCCACCAAACATGAGACAAAACCACTCAACAGATTTGCAAATATTGTTGTTTGTAAGTGAAATTTAATAAATATTTTGACTAGATGTAAGACACTCAATATTATTATACCTGGCTTTAAGCTTAAGTATTAAAAATGTTGGGCACATAATTTATTATGGATGGCTTTTTTCCTGCAGATGATGGCAATCGCATTGCTCTAAAGCCTCTGCCTGATGTCAGTGACTGTCAGAGAGACTACATCAACGCCTGCTATGTCGACGTACGTGAGTTTATTGTTGATTTTTCATTAGCTACTCAAACAATCACAACTACTATAGAATGAATTTTATAGCTTGTTTGTCTGTGTTCCCAAACTTACAGGGCTACTCTATTCCAAACAAGTTCATGGTCACTCAAGGTAAGCGGGCATGGACAATGTCATGAGATGAGTGTAGCTACATGACCCCAATCCAAGTGATTGACAGAGATGGTACAAAGGATAGTTTCTGATCATTAGATTCAGTTTTGATGGGAAATTTGGTTCATGATAACGTCCACTGACTCGCATCATACCCTTCACACACACATGCATGCTGTGATGTTGCACTGCAGCTGTGTGACTGTTTATGCCACAATACAATATGTTATGAAGTAATGAAGGTTGCTCACCAACAACGGAGAACTTTTGCTTAAAATAACCTCATGCTTTCAGTCTGATCTTCAAGTAATCCAAAACACTAACTGTGCACACATGACAGCTAGGGATGGGTTACTTTGCCATTTTTGTTTAAATAGGCCAATGTTTACTCAAAACTGTTATCATTTTTTGCTAAAATCAACAAGAATAGCAATTTCAATCAGCCAGCTCTATTATCAAACAAAGAGGGATTAAGATAACATTATTACAATGATATTGTCATAGCATTGCATTATCGCTAGAAGGTCACAAGCATTACACGGCAGCAGGTTTTTTTTTATCCAGTGGGGAAGCGGGATAGACAGGGGGCTCCCTAGCATCCCCCCCTAAAAATTTGACTTTAATTAAATTAAGCATCATTATTATCACAGTAAATCACCAAATAAAATCACTATCATTTGTATTTGATCAAAAATTATCCGAAACAGTATGGAAGAATTAAAGTAATTTACCTAAAATACGTCCCAAGGAACTTGGCGTGCTGAATACGCCCACTCATTTATCGCACTTCCACCCCAATTTTTGTCGCTAGATGAAACCCTGAGCAGTACATGTAAATAATGGTCCACAGGTCCCCTACCTAAGACAGTGGTGGACTTTTGGCGTCTAATTTGGCAGGAGCGTCCCCCTACCATCGTCATGGTGACCAACGTGAAGGAGGGTAGTAAGATCAAGTGTCAGCAGTATTGGCCAGAGAGTGGGAAGAAAGATTTTGGACCTTTTCAAGTGATCATAACTGATCAGCAGATCTTTGCTGACTACACCATCAGAATTCTCTCTGTCAAAGTATAATAATTTAATTTTAAGAAAATATTTAAAAATTATCTTTAATTGGTTGTAGTTTGGTTCAGAACGTTCCCACAAGGTGACTCAATACCACTTCACTGCCTGGCCTGATCATGGAGTACCAGACTATGCCACGCCCATCTTAGCCTTCCACAGGAGAGTGAAGGCTCAGCACCACCCCTCCAGGGGACCAATGGTAGTACACTGCAGGTGAGAAAGATAGCTAAACTTTACCATAATAATATTATCACGCATGATTAAATTACACCTTTTGGTTTTGTACACGTTCAGTGCTGGTGTGGGTCGCACAGGTACATTCATTGTGATTGACAACATCTTGGAGCAGATAGAGAAAGAGCAGGTGGTGGACATCCCAGGAGCCATCACCAAGGCCAGACAAAGAAGAATGAAAATGGTTCAAACTCATGTAAGATCACCAGTTTAACTTCTCAGATTGCTGCCATATTAATATTATGCAATCTCCATATGCAGGATCAATTCACATTCATCCACGATGCTATCCTGGAGTCAGTCACCTGTGGAGACACTCAAATCTCAGCCACCAATTTGAGGACGACATTAGCTAAAATGAAGAAGAATGATAGCAAGAATCTTGCATGGTAAGGGATCATCACTACCATCATTCTTGCAGATATTGGAGCAGGTTTCTCCTAACCCTGAGGAGATTCACTGTAGTGGAGCTCTCAGCTACCCAGAGAGAAATCGCAGCGAAAAATTCCTTCCTGGTAAATATTCCCATTGTGAGCTGGGGCAATGTGCAATAATCATAGCTATCTTGCTCTTTCCAGCGGATCGTTGGAGGGTTAATCTAAAAGGAGAACAGCCTGACTACATACATGCAGTCAGCATCAATGTGAGTGATATCTTGGTATCTATGAATTTTAAATCAATAATCTACTGAATTAATAAGCTCATCCACAAAAATTGATAGTTTACAGCACTAAAATATTTGTATCAATGCAGGGTTACAAGCACAAGAGAGCATTCATAGTTGCAGAAGGTCCAATGAAGTCAACAGTGAGAAACTTTTGGAAGATGATTTACGAGCGCAACTGTGCCGTGGTGGTGATGACATCATCCTTAGTTGAGGGAGGGCAAGAGGCCAGCGCTCAGTACTGGCCTGACAGTGGAATAGCTCATTATGGAGAATTCACTGTAGACCTACTGGGAGAAGAGAAACTGCAGGGATTTGTGATTAGGAATCTCAGTATCTTAAATACCAAGGTGTGCCCACAGAAAGAAAGAATAATACTAAGTCTTATAATTATTATGCGGGATATAATATTTAAAATGTCGTATTTCAGACCCAGAAGGCTCATCAAGTTACTCAGTTCCACATCACGTGCTGGAGGCCTGATGGTCATTGCTCCAATCCGAAGAGTGTCACTGATGTGATTGAGGAGATGACCAAGGTCCAGATAAGATCAGGCAACAAACCCATTGTTGTCCACTGCAGTGATACAGTGACTCGCAGTGGAATGTTCTGTGCCATTGCCACCACCATTGAGAGATGCAAGACAGAGGGAGTGGTGGATGTGTTCCAGGTCGTCAAGGCTCTGCGAGTACAGAAACCTGGGGCTGTCCCCACTGTGGTGAGTGGACACATGCTCATAAAATTTTATTATCTGTGGGGAAGTTCAAAAAATTGTTTGTTCCCCCTCATTCAGGAAAATTACAAGCATATTTTCGAGACAGCTTTGGTGTATCTGGAGTCCTTTGATACCTACGCCAATTTCCAGAACATCTAATTTAATATTATATGACCCTCTCCCCTACCATTTTAATTAATTAGAATGTGTACAGTGTGGTTTAATTCTTTTATAGTTAATGTTTATCTAGTTTAATTATAGCTTGTGGAATTTATTGCTGCTATATAATAATTGTGTGCGACGTCCAATACAGACACGCGTGGCGAGTGGCAATCATTACCCAATGAATGTGCGCAAGGAATTGCGCATCGCATGCGTACTAAATACAGTGGGTCAACGCTTTCTGTTCGCGAACTGTTCTATTTTTAGCACAATTAAAAAGTTCAAGTTACTTTTTTTATATCATAGATCTATAAAACGTAGTACGTATATAACGCGGATCCAGAAATCCAGTTGAGTGTGCAACCAGAGTTAATAATAGCCATGGCCAATCATCGCAATAGTGATTAAGCTGTGAGATGGTGCATGCTGATGGCTTCTTCTGTCTGAGGCTGCTGTCACTGGCTTTAATGACTCCTAGAGCTCAACAAGGTAGCCTGTCATTGATAGACAGATGGTCCTAGCTTGGCTCTATAAAATTAAATACTATTATGTCTGTGCATATTGCATTCATGCATTATTAATGCATTATTAATAATATAGCTGGTGTCTCTCTCATGGTGCAAGGAGTAACGATACCTAATAACAGTCTGGTGAATTTTGGTGATCTGCTCTATCGCAGACCCAAAGACCCACACCCCAATAATGCCAATGGACTTCAAACATTGATGTGTGTAACTGATCTTATAAACTGCTGTGGGACTCAACAACGTGGCAACTGGTACTTTCCTAATGGGACACTGGTCCCATTTCATACAGGCATCCATACAGGTGCAGTACTTCTGGCAAACAGAGGCCAATATGAAATAAGAGATGGACGACAGTTTAATGGCTCTGTTCGTATATGGCGTAGATGGAGTCCAAGAGAAAGGGGTCATTTCTGTTGTGAGTTACCCAGTGATGCTGATCCCAGTGTTAATCAGATCCTCTATGCAAATATTGGTGAGTGATATTGGCGCTATTCAGATTAGTGTAGGCCTATTACCTATATCAATCATCTTATACAGTGGACATTGATAGAATGACCATCGCTCCCTCTGGTTCCCTGAGTACTGCTGGTGGGACTGGCTCTCTGGTGTGCTCAGCAATGATCACTACTAATCCTCCACCTGATAATGTACCTTCACCAACTTTTGAGTGGTTCTTTGGTCCAAATAGCAGTCCTCTTCCATCTGGTGTGATCACCACACCAGGCGGCAACACTCTGCAATTTTCTCCACTGAATCAGTCTCATGCAGGGATGTACACATGTCGACTTGTGGGCAGTGCAAGACTAGTAGCACGTATAACACTCATCATCAATGATAATAATAATAACAATTTCAGATTTGCACGACATTGAATACCTCCTGCAGCTCCGCCCATTTCAGCCATGGTAATTGCTAATCTCAACAACCCCCTAATGGTGGGACAAACTGGCAACACTCTAACTTGTGATGTCTCTGGAGCTGACAACCTTAATTTAATGATAATTTACCAGTGGACTAGAAATAATGAAACTCTGACTTCAGAATCAGTTGGAAATAACACACTACCTCTCTCCCCTCTTCGATTGTCACATGCTGGCTCCTACTCATGCACTGTCATCTCAAGCTTACTGAGCAATCCTGAGCACTCTGCCACTAATAGACAAAGAGTGATAATTCAAAGTAAGTGTATTAAATTTTATTATTTTGCTGCTAAGGACTTCATAAGTTTGTTTTAACAGTTCCAAATCCACAGTCTGTCATTGTCACTGGCAGTCTTGGAAGCATGGTTCGTAAGGGATCTGATATTTCTCTGACCTGCTCTGTACAAATGAATCAAAATATTCTTTCATCTGAGCTCTCTCTTTTGATGGTTACTGCACAGCTCATTGGGCCAGATGGCTCGGTGTTGACTCTCTATGGACCAGAGATATCTGGCACTAATTTCATCTATACTGCCCGTGTGGACTCTTTTGGTGACAGTGATGCTGGAAACTATACCTGCAATGTTACTATCAGACCACGATTTTCTCTTATCTTTCTCTCAGGAGTAGGTCAACTGGTGTCTAATATAGAAATAGGTATACAAAATGGATATAATTGTTTGGCCTTAATTTTCTAAGTTTAGCTACCCTCCTCCCCCACTTTTCTTAATGGTGATTCACTACATCCAGGTACTAGCAGGACTGGAGGCAGGACTGATAGTGATGGCAATTCAGGTGCCATTGCAGGAGGTGTGACTATTGTCACTATACTATTGATGGGGGCAGCAGCTATTACCATCTTCATATTATTATTATTCATGTAAGTCACATTACTTCATCAACAGAGAATCCTATAGACTAACTCATACATGCCCAGGAGGAGGAGGAGGCATTCAACAGCGTCTTACGAACAAACAGCTACACGTACTAGTGCAAAGAAACACCCTCCTTTTCCTGTTGCATATACCACAAGTTTTGAATTGGATGATATAGAATGCATTGAATTGGAAAACAACAACTGTTACATGATTATAAACCGTGATTCTGGATTTAAGTATAACCACAATGGGGAGCCAGTCAGAGCAGACTATGCCCGTGAGATTGAGTCAGACGGGAGCCTGACCATTCCCTCCACGGAGCTGAAACACTCTGGAGTCTACAAGGCAGTGGCTGCCAACTCACACGGCTCTGAAGAGAGGGAAATCAAGCTGATGGTTAATGAGGAGGGAGGAGCCTCAACAGCTGTGGCCGTTGGCAACATCGTCTCCTCGCGTCCCATTCCCATTCCTGAGTTTGGGGAGTACGTTGCTAATCTTCATGCCAACTCAAATCTACCTTTCAAAGATCTCTTTCAGGTTAGGCGTCGTGTCATAAAACTTGAAGAACATCCATCGGATAGAAGTTATTAAATTTTGTTTGTTAATTTTTGCAGTCTTTAGTTTCATTTCTCATTAAATTTATGCACAACACCTTCACTATCACTCACAGGCTCTGGACACTGGAGAGGAAGGGCACAGTATTGAATACGCCACCAACCGTGGGACAAAATCACTCAATAGATTTGCAAATATTGTTGTTTGTAAGTGAAATTATTTGAATAACTCTAAATAATTAATGCATGACCCAATAATAATATTATAGAGTACATACTATTATTATTATATTATATCATAGTACCTGCATGGCCTTTAAGTATGGTTTCACGCAGATGATGACAATCGCATTGCTCTGAAGCCTCTGGCTGATGTCAGTGACTGTCAGAGAGACTACATCAACGCCTGCTATGTCGACGTACGTGAGTTTAAATTATTGTTGATTTTCCATTAGCTACTCAAACAATCACAACTAGCTATAGTATACTATAATATTTTAGCTTGTTTGTCTGTGTTCACAAACTTACAGGGCTACTCTATTCCAAACAAGTTCATTATCACTCAAGGTAAATTCATTACAAATTCAAACATAGCCTATTGACACCATAGGAGCTTTTAAAATAAAGGTATCCCTGCAGCATCATAGTGTCGTACATTATTAATAAATCGGCTGTTTATACAGCAACAACATGCACTGTAACAGCTGTCATGGAATGCAAGATTGAAAACATGTTTGCTACTGCAGCCTTATGGAATCCTATAATATCTTTCTTGCTTTGATCAGTTCCCTTATCATGAAGCAATGCCTTAAACCCATGCACTCACTGATGACGTAGCTAAGGATATGATCTCTTAGCGAAATATTTCCATATTTGGTGCATGTTTTCACAAAACACTACCTCAATAATATGTTTGCTGCTATCATTTTCCCTAAAAATAACGAGTGAATTTCTGGGATGTCAAATGTGTTTTCCTCATGCAGATCCCCTACCTAAGACAGTGGTGGACTTTTGGCGTCTAATTTGGCAGGAGCATCCCCCTACCATCGTCATGGTGACAAAGTGTCAGCAGTATTGGCCAGAGAGTGGGAAGAAAGATTTTGGACCTTTTCAAGTGACCATAACTGACCAGCAGATCTTTGCAGACTACACAATCAGAATTCTCTCTGTCAAAGTATAATAATTTAATTTCTAAGAAACTATTTTTTAGAAGCTATCTTTAATTGGTTGTAGTTTGGTTCAGAACGTTCCCACAAGGTGACTCAATACCACTTCACTGCCTGGCCTGATCATGGAGTACCAGACTATGCCACGCCCATCTTAGCCTTCCACAGGAGAGTGAAGGCTCAGCACCACCCCTCCAGGGGACCAATGGTAGTACACTGCAGGTGAGAGATAAAGTTGGACTTATCACATGATATTATTGCTTTCTCTGATTCTATATGCAGTGCTGGTGTGGGTCGCACAGGTACATTCATTGTGATTGACAACATCTTGGAGCAGATAGAGAAAGAGCAGGTGGTGGACATCCCAGGAGCCATCACCAAGGCCAGACAAAGAAGAATGAAAATGGTTCAAACTCACGTGAGTTCAGCTAGTTAAAGTTCCCTGATCGATGCCATATTATCATCAATCTCCATACATGCAGGATCAGTTCACGTTCATCCATGATGCTATCCTGGAGTCAGTCACCTGTGGAGACACTCAAATCTCAGCCACCAATTTGAGGACGACAATAGCTAAAATGAAGAAGAATGATAGCAAGAATCAACCTCATGGATTCCAGTACCAATTTATAGTATGGCATTGTAGGATTTGCATGGTGAGGGATCATCTCTACTGTCATTCTTGCAGATCTTGGAGCAGGTTTCTCCTAACCCTGAAGAGATACACTGTGGTGGAGCTCTCAGCTACCCAGAGAGAAACCGCAGCGAAAAATTCCTTCCTGGTAAATATTCCCATCGTGAGCTGGGGTGTGCAATAATCATAGCTATTTTGCTTTTTTCCAGCGGATCGTTGGAGGGTTATTCTAAAAGGAGAACAGCCTGACTACATACATGCAGTCAACATCAATGTGAGTGATATCTTGGTATCTATGAACTTTAATTCAATAATCTACAGGATAAACTCATCCACAAAAATTCTGGTAGCTCACAGCACTCAATTCCCATAAAATATTTGTATCAATGCAGGGTTACAAACACAAGAGAGCATTCATAGTTGCAGAAGGTCCAATGAAGTCAACAGTGAGAAACTTTTGGAAGATGATTTACGAGCGCAACTGTGCCGTGGTGGTGATGACATCATCCTTAGTTGAGGGAGGGCAGGAGGCCAGCGCTCAGTACTGGCCTGACAGTGGAATAGCTCATTATGGAGAGTTTGCTGTGGACCTACTGGGAGAAGAGAAACTGCAGGGATTTGTGATTAGGAATCTCAGTATCTTAAATACCAAGGTGTGCCCACAGAAAGAAAGAATAATAATTATAATTATGATATTAAAAATTTGTATATAATTCAGACCCAGAAGGCACATCAAGTTACTCAGTTTCACATCACGTGCTGGAGGCCTGATGGTCATTGCTCCAACCTGAAGAGTGTCACTGATGTGATTGAGGAGATGACCAAGGTCCAGATAAGATCAGGCAACAAACCCATTGTTGTCCACTGCAGTGATACAGTGACTCGCAGTGGAATGTTCTGTGCCATTGCCACCACCATTGAGAGATGCAAGACAGAGGGAGTGGTGGATGTGTTCCAGGTCGTCAAGGCTCTGCGTGTACAGAAACCAGGGGCTGTCCCCACTGTGGTGAGTGGATACGTGTCATAAGTCATCTGTGGGGGGAATTTATGTGAATTATTCCTTGTTCCCCGTCGTGCAGGAAAACTACAAGCACATTTTCGAGACAGCTTTGGTGTATCTGGAGTCTTTTGATACCTACGCCAACTTCCAGAACATCTAATTTAATATTATGTGACCCTCTCCCCTACCATTTTAATTAATTAGAATGTGTACAGTGTGGTTTAATTCTTTAGTTAATGTTTATCTAGTTTAATTATAGTTTGTGGAATTTATTGCTGCTATGTAATAATGTTAAAGTGTGCGACGTCCAATACAGACACGCGTGGTGGGTGACGACCATTACCTAATGAAATGTGCGCATGGGAATTGCGCATGCGTACTAAATACACTGGGCTGTCTGACGTCTGTTCGCGAAATGTTCTATTTTTAGTACAAATTCAAGTTACGTGCTCTTCTCTTTTTTTCAAAGCGACCTGAACACTAAGCAGATTACGTGCTCTTCTTTTTTTTACATCATAGGTCTATAAAACGTAGTACGTATAGCGCGGATCCAAAAATCCAGTTGAGTGTGCAACCTTGTTAATTAGCCAATCATCGCAATAGTGATTAAGCTGTGAGATGGTGCATGCTGATGGCTTCTTCAGTCTGAGGCTGCTGTTACTGGCTTTAATGACTCCTAGAGCTCAACAAGGTAGCCTGTCATTGATAGACAAATGGTCCTTGGCTCTATAAAATTTAACTATTATTAAGTCTATATGCATAATATTGATCATTCATGCATAGCTGGTGTCTCTCTCGTGGTTAAAGGAGTAATAATACCTAATAACAGTCTGGTGGATGCTAGCGATATCCTCTATCGCACAGACAAAGAACCAGACCCCAGCAATTCCAATGGACTTCAAACATTGATGTGTGTAACTGATCTTGTAAACTGCTGTGAGACTCAACGACGTGGCAACTGGTACTATCCTAATGGAGCACCAGTCCCATTTCATACAGGCATCTTTACATATGCAGCATTTCTGGCAAATAGAGGCCAATATGAAATAAGAGATGGACGACAGTTTAATGGCTCTATTCGTATCTGGCGTAGATGGGGTCCAAGAGAAAGGGGTCGTTTCTGCTGTGAGCTACCCAATGCTGCTGATCCCAATGTTAACCAGACCCTCTATGCGAATATTGGTGAGTGATATTAAAGAAAAGAATAGGCCTATTATACCAATCATCATATACAGTGGACATTGATAGAATGACCATCGCTCCCTCTGGCTCCCTGAGTACTGCTGGTGGGACTGGCTCTCTGGTGTGCTCAGCAATGATCACTACTAATCCTCCACCTGATAATGTACCTTCACCAATTGTTGAGTGGTTCTTTGGTCCAAATAGCAGTCCTCTTCCATCTGGTGTGATCACCACACCAGGCAGCAACACTCTGCAGTTTTCTCCACTGAATCAGTCTCATGCAGGGATATACACATGTCAACTTGTGGGCAATGCAAGACTAGCAGCACGTACAACACTCATCGTCCATGGTATGCTTATATAATTATTAATTAATTTTTATGTATCAGATTTCCATGACATTATTTATACATGAATACCTCCTGCAGCTCCGCCCATCTCAGCCATGGTAATTGCTAATCTCAACAATCCCCTAATGGTGGGACAAACTGGCAACACTCTAACTTGTGATGTCTCTGGAGCTGACAACCTTAACTTAATGATAATTTACCAGTGGACTAGAAATAATGAAACTCTGACTTCAGAATCAGTTGGAAATAACACACTACCTCTCTCCCCTCTTCGATTGTCACATGCTGGATCCTACTCATGCACTGTCATCTCAAGCTTACTGAGCAATCCTGAGCACACTGCCACTAATAGACAAGGAGTGATAATTCAAAGTAAGTTTAATTAATACTATTTTGCTGCTAAGGATTTCATAATTCTGTTGTTAACAGTTCCAAATCCACAATCTGTCACTGTCATAAGCAGCTTTGGAAGCATGGTTCCTAATGGATCTGATGTTACTCTGACCTGCTCTGTGCAAATGGGTGAAAATGTGCTTTCAGCCCATCTTGAGTCACTCATGATGGTGAATGCTTCAATCACCAAGCCGGATGGGACTGTAGTGGTCCTATCTAACCCAGAGATAGAGGAAACAGCCTACAAGTTAACCACTCAAATAAAATCCTTTGGTGACAATGATGCTGGAAATTATATCTGCAATGCTACAGTCAGGCCATCACCTTCTGCAATTTACCTCACTGGAATGGGTCAACTTGTGTCTAGTCCTTTCAACATAGTAATAGGTAAGTGAAAACTGAAATCTTGCCCTGTTCTATGTATAAGCACTCCCTACCACCCTACTCAACCACCCCTCAATCCAGGTGGTGGCAGGACTGGCAATCCAGGTGCCATTGCAGGAGGTGTGATCGTTGTCATCATAGCACTAGGTGGAGTGGGAGGCGCGGCTATTATAATCTTAATATTCATGTAAGTTCATCATGCACTGTATCAACAGAGACTATACTTCATATTAATACATCTGGCCTACTGGCACAGGAGGAGGAGGAGATCAACAGCATCTTACAAGCATGCAACTGTATCTACACGTAGTATAAAGAAACACCCTCCAGTCCCTGCTGCTTACAGTGGCAAGTGGGTCAAGCAGGATAATATAGCATGCATTGGGTTGGACAATAATAACAGTAAGTAGCATATTATATACTGACAAAAAATCCTGAATTTGGAAAGTTAATTTTACAGAGCCACAGATCACAAAATTTCCCTCAGATACAACCGTCATTGAGGGGGAGGGAGTGTACTTTAGGATCAAGGTGAGTGGAGAGCCACAGCCAACGGTGACCTGGTACCACGATGGGGAGCCAGTCAGAGCAGACTATGCCCGTGAGATTGAGTCAGACGGGAGCCTGACCATTCCCTCCACGGAGCTGAAACACTCTGGAGTCTACAAGGCAGTGGCTGCCAACTCACACGGCTCTGAAGAGAGGGAAATCAAACTGATGGTTAATGAAGAGACAGGGGCTTCAACAGCCAGTGCCGTTGGTGAGGTGGTGTTCTCCAAGCCCATTCCCATTCCTGAGTTTGGGAAATATGTTACTGAGCTTCATTCTAACTCAAATCAACCTTTCAAAGATCTCTACCAGGTTGGCCTTTGTGAATTTCCATTAGATATCAGTTAGCTATACTTGTTTATTTGTGATCTTTTGTTTTCATTACACCTACATGCATGCACCTCACTTATTAACAACACCTTTATCATCACACACAGGCTCTGGACACTGGAGAGGAAGGGCATAGTATTGAATACGCCACCAACCGTGGGACAAAACCACTCAACAGATTTGCAAATATTGTTGTTTGTAAGTGAGATATAGAATAGTTACATACTTGTATGTACATTATACAATATTTTTATACCTGGCCCTTAAGTATCGTAACTATCGGGAACATTATTGTATGGCGCCACTTTTCCTGCAGATGATGACAATCGCATTGCTCTGAAGCCTCTGCCTGATGTCAGTGACTGTCAGAGAGACTACATCAACGCATGCTATGTCAACGTACGTGAGTTTATTGTTGATTTTCCATTAGCTATTTAAACAATCACAACTATAATATACTATGATAATATTATAGAAATAACTTGTTTGTCTGTGTTCCCAAACTTACAGGGCTACTCTATTCCAAACAAATTCATGGTCACCCAAGGTAAGCGGGCTTGGACAATGTCATATGATGAGCTGTAGCTACATGACCCCAATCCAAGTGATTGATAGAGATGGTACAAAGGATAGTTTCTGAGATTCCAATCTTAATAGAAAATGCGATATTAATTAAAATAATTTTACCTTCATCCACATGTACTGACTTGCATCATACCCTCCACACACACACATGCATGCCATGATGTTGCATTTCAGCTGGTACCAGTACCCCAGACTAATACAATGTACTCTTCATTATGTAATGAAGGTTGCTTTAATGTTTTGTGTACTTGGCTTAAAATAACTGCATACTTTCAGTTTGATTTTTTAAGCAACACTGGCTGTGCACACATGCATAATGTGATGATAACTCTCAAGTAAACTTTGCCATTTTCATTCAAAATAGGCCCAGCATTGCATGTTTGCACAAATCTGATATCATTTTTGCTAAAATCTACAAGAATAACAATTTGAATCAGCCAGCTCATTCAGTATCAAACAATGGAATTGAGATATTAAAATTGTGCAGCATTATGGCTAGAACACCTTTTTTGTCCTAATTATAAGGTCCCCTGCCTAAGACAGTGGTGGATTTCTGGCGGCTAATTTGGCAGGAGCGTCCCCCTACCATCGTCATGGTGACCAATGTGAAGGAGGGTAGTAAGATCAAGTGTCAGCAGTATTGGCCGGAGAGTGGGAAGAAAGATTTTGGACCTTTTCAAGTGACGATAACAGACCAGCAGATCTTTGCAGATTACACCATCAGAATTCTTTCTGTCAAAGTATGATAATTTATTAATATTAATTAAAGTTATCTTTAATTGGTTGTAGTTTGGTTCAGAAAGTTCCGGCCACAAGGTGACTCAATACCACTTCACTGCCTGGCCTGATCATGGAGTACCAGACTATGCCACATCCATCTTAGCCTTCCACAGGAGAGTGAAGGCTCAGCACCACCCCTCCAGGGGACCAATGGTAGTACACTGCAGGTGAGAAAGATAGCTAAATTTTACCATAATAATATTATTATCACATGATTATGTTAACACCTTTTGGTTTTGTACACATGCAGTGCTGGTGTGGGTCGCACAGGTACATTCATTGTGATTGACAACATCTTGGAGCAGATAGAGAAAGAGCAGGTGGTGGACATCCCAGGAGCCGTCACCAAGATCAGACAAAGAAGAATGAAAATGGTCCAAACTCATGTGAGTTCACCACTTCAACTCTCTGATCAATGCCATTTCATCATCAATCTCCATACATGCAGGATCAATTCACATTCATCCATGATGCTATCCTGGAGTCAGTCACCTGTGGAGACACTCAAATCTCAGCCACCAATTTGAGGACTACAATAGCTAAAATGAAGAGAAATGATAGCAAGAATCAACCTCATGGATTCCAGTACCAATTCAAGGTATGTATGTCGACTTTGCATGGTAAGGGGTCGTTACCCTCTCATTTTTCTCTCTGCAGATTCTGGAGCAGGTTTCTCCCAACCCTGAGGAGATTCACTGTAGTGGGGCACTCAACTGCCCAGACAGAAACCGCAGTGACAAATGTCTTCCTGGTGAGTTTCCATGGGTGTCTATGTTATAGCTAATAGCTATCATAAAATTAATTATTATCTTGCTCTTTTCAGCGGATCGTTGGAGAGTTGTTCTAAAAGGAGAACAGCCAGACTACATACATGCAGTCAATATCAATGTGAGCTTGGAAATGATATCTATGAACCGTAATTCAATAACTTAATGGATAAAGCTCTGAAGTTGCAGTTGTGTATTTGCCCACTAGCTACACTAAATTTGGAATTTCCTATTGAGTTTTTGTGTCAATGCAGGGCTACAAGCACAAGAGGGCATTCATAGTTGCAGAAGGTCCAATGAAGTCAACTATGAGAAATTTTTGGAAGATGATTTATGAGCGAAACTGTGCCGTGGTGGTGATGACATCATCCTTAGTTGAGGGAGGGCAGGAGGCCAGTGCTCAGTACTGGCCTGACAGTGGAATAGCTCATTATGGAGAATTCGCTGTGGACCTACTGGGGGAAGAGAAACTGCAGGGATTTGTGATTAGGAATCTCAGTGTCATGGATACAAAGGTATGCTAATACTATCACATGATTGAGTATACACCATGCTAGTAGCACTTCTATATTTAACGACCTTTACCAAATTCCACACCACGTCATGGAATCAATTATCTCTACCCCCTCTCATTCTTTCTTGCAGACTCAGAAATCTCACAAAGTTACTCAGTTCCACATCACGTGCTGGAGGCCTGATGGTCATTGCTCCAACCTGAAGAGTGTCACTGATGTGATTGAGGAGATGACCAAGGTCCAGATAAGATCAGGCAACAAACCCATTGTTGTCCACTGCAGTGATACAGTGACTCGCAGTGGAATGTTCTGTGCCATTGCCACCACCATTGAGAGATGCAAGACAGAGGGAGTGGTTGATGTGTTCCAGGTCGTCAAGGCTCTGCGAGTACAGAAACCAGGGGCTGTCCCCACTGTGGTGAGTGAACATGTGTCATAAATGATCTGTGGGGGGAATTTATCAAAATTATGTGAATTTTTCCTTGTTCCCCCTCATGCAGGAAAACTACAAGCACATTTTCGAGACAGCTTTGGTGTATCTGGAGTCTTTTGATACCTACGCCAACTTCCAGAACATTTAATTATTATGTAACCCTCTCCCCTACCATTTTAATTAATTAGAATGTGTACAGTGTGGATTGATTATTTAGTTAATATGAAAAACTTGTATCTAGTGTATTATAGCTTGTGGAATTTAATGTGTGATGCCAATACGGCGGCGTTAGCGACCTTTACCCAATAGGCGCTAGGAATTGCGCATGCGCACTAAGCAATCAAAACGTGTTATATACAGATCCAGAAATTATTAATAATAATTATTAGCCAATCATCGCAAGCGGCGAGATGGCGCATGCTGATGATTTCTGTCTGGGGCTACTGTTGCTGGTTTCATTGACTCCTAGAGCTCAACAAGGTAGCACTATACACTGATAGCAAGATGATCGATCCCTGGTTCTATAATTATTATTTGCAATAATATTTTGATATCATGATGCCTATAGTTGGTGTCTATCTCAAGGTTCAAGGAGTGAAAGTACCCAACAATAGTCTGGTGGATGTTGGTGATATCCTTTATCGCACAATTCGTGAACCAGAGTTAGAAGATCCCTCCAACAACAATGCCACACTTCATAATGCAGCATTGCTGTGTGTGACTGACCTAGTAGAGTGTTGTGAGTCACCTCGTCGTGGTGATTGGTTTTATCCCAATGGGAGCAGAGTTGAGTTTGATGGAAACCCTGATAACGCAGTATTTCGAGCAAATCGAGGTCAAAAAGAAATGAGAAATGGGCGACAATTTTATGGCTCAGTTCGTCTGTGGCGCAGATATAGTCCAACACAAAGAGGTCGCTTCCGCTGCGAGATACCCAGTGCTGCTGATTCTAATGTTAACCAGACACTCTATATTAACGTTTGTGAGTTTTATTTCACTTGATATGTTATAGCTAATCATGATTTTATTGAGTACCTTACTCCAGTGGATTTTGGATTCTGTCATAATATTGACCCAGTGATCTTCTCTCCCTCCACTGGCTCCACTATCACTACTGCTGGGCAGAGAGACTACTCACTGAACTGCTCAACAACTCTTTTTAATGCCAATCGCCTAAGTGTACTCTCTGATGTACCTCCACCAAACTTTCAGTGGTCCTTTGATGGCAGTACCTCACTTCCCTCTGGTGTGACTGCTATGCCAACTGTAATGAGCAGCATCAACTCCACTAGCGAGACCTACACCAGTACTCTGCAGTTTAGCTCTCCACTGAGTCAGGTTTATGCAGGGATGTACACATGTCGACTTGCACCTGGAAGACTGGAGAACAGTGTTATGATTACAGTGAATGGTATGATAAGACTAGTAGCACACATCTGTTAATGGTATATATTCTTAATAGTTCCACCCATCAATATCATGGTGACTGCTAATCTCAACACCCCCCTAATGGCGGGACAAACTGGAAACACTCTGACTTGTGATGTTTCTGGAGCTAGTAAACTTAACCCAGTGATAATTTGGATTAAGAATGGAAGCACTCTGCGGACACAAGTTGACAATTCAACAACTCTATCCCTCACTCCACTTAACTTGTCACATGCTGGAAACTACACATGCAGTATCACCTCAACCTTACTGGACCATCCAGTGATGGCTGCTAACAGTCAAATGGTGGTCATTCAAAGTGAGTACAGTTAGTACAGCATAAGTATAATAATTATTCTAGTCTTATCGCTAGGCCTTTCCAGCTAAACTTAGAAACTTTAAGCTGGGGGGAGGGGTGGGGCCCTAGGGATGTGGCTAGAATTTAACAAATTGAAATACATAATATATTAATTTCATACGCTAGAATTTATTAATAATATCGTATAATACAGTCCCGGATCCACAATCCGTCATTGTCACTAGCAGCCTTGGTACCATGGTTCCTAATGCATCTGATGTTACTCTGACCTGTTCTGTGCAAATGGGTGAAAATGTACTTCCAGCTCATCTTGAGTCACTCATGATGGTGAATGCTTCAATCACCAAGCCGGATGGGACTGTACTGGTCCTATCTAACCCAGAGATAGAAGGAACAGCCTACAAGTTAACCACTCGAATAAAATCCTTTGATGACGATGATGTTGGAAATTACACCTGCAATGCTACAGTCAGGCCACTACCTGCAGTTTACCTCATTGGAATGGGTCAATTTGTGTCTAGTCCTTTAAAAATTGTAATAGGTATGTAAAAATTTGAAATCTTGCCCTATTCTACGTATGTGTGTATGTTTTATAATAGCATTCCCTACTACCCCTCCTCCTCCTATTCAACCATCCCTCAATCCAAGTGATAGGACTGATAGTAGCAGTGACAGCAATTCAGGTGCCATTGCAGGAGGTGTGATCGTTGTCATCATAGCACTAGCTGCAGTGGGAGCCACGGCTATTATAATCTTGATATTCATGTAAGTTTCATCACTGTAATAACAGAGACTAGTTCATATTAATATATCTGGCCTACTGGCACAGGAGAAGGAGGACGCACTCAACAGGGACTTATGAACAAACAGCAGCACCAAGTGTAAATAAATGGCCTCCTGTTTCTGTTGCGTACAGCAAACGCTACAAACAGGATGACATTGAGTACATTGGATTGGGAAACAACAGCAGTAAGCACAGCTATATTCATATGATTAGAAACAGCCCTAGATTTAAAAAATGTTATTTTAAGAACCACAGATCACAAAGTGTCCCTCTGATACAACCGTCATTGAGGGGGAGGGAGTGTACTTTAGGATCAAGGTGAGTGGAGAGCCACAGCCAACAGTGACCTGGTACCATGATGGGGAGCCAGTCAGAGCAGACTATGCCCGTGAGATTGAGTCAGACGGGAGCCTGACCATTCCCTCCACGGAGCTGAAACACTCTGGAGTCTACAAGGCAGTGGCTGTGAACATACATGGCTCTGAAGAGAGGGAAATCAAGCTGATGGTTAATGAGGAGACAGGGGCTTCAACAGCCATTGCCGTTGGCGAGGTGGTGTTCTCCAGGCCCATTCCCATTCCTGAATTTGGAAAATATGTTGCTGAGCTTCATTCTAACTCAAATCAACCTTTCAAAGATCTCTACCAGGTTAGGCTTCAAAAAGAATTTCCATTAGCTATAGATAGATATCAGTTAGCTTTTTGTTTATTTGTGATCTTTAGTTTACATTCCACCTACATGCATGCACCTCACTTATTCACAACCCCTTCACTATCACTCACAGGCTCTGGACACTGGAGAGGAAGGGCATAGTATTGAATACGCCACCAAACGTGGGACAAAACCACTCAACAGATTTGCAAATATTGTTGTTTGTAAGTGAAATTTATCAATATTTTGACCCACTTATATACTCTATGTACATTATACAATACTAGGCCTGGCCTTTAAGTCGTAATCATTGGGTACATTATTATTGTATGGATGGCACTTCTTGCAGATGATGACAATCGCATTGCTCTGAGGCCTCTGCCTGATGTCAGTGACTGTCAGAGAGACTACATCAACGCCTGCTATGTCGACGTACGTGAGTTTATTGTTGATTTTCCATTAGCTACTCAAACAATCACAACTACTGTAGAATGAATTTTATAGCTTGTTTGTCTGTGTTCCCAAACTTACAGGGCTACTCTATTCCAAACAAGTTCATGGTCACCCAAGGTAAGCGGGCATGGACAATGTTATGTGATGAGCTATAGCTACATGGCCCCAATCCAAGTGATTGATAGAGATGGTACAAAGGATAGTTTCTGAGATTCCACTCTTGCGGCAATGCCTGATAGAAAATTTGGTTCATGATGGGATTAGCAGACATTAAATTTTACCTTCATCCACCGACTCGCATCATACCCTCCACAAGCACATGCCTGCACACACACACACACACACACACATGCATGCCGTGACACTGGCTGCACTGCAGCTGTGTGACTGTTTGTGCCACAATACGATATCAATGAATGTATTTTTCATTACAAAGCAATGAAGGTTGCTTTAAAGTTTCTTGTGTACAATAACAGAGAACTTTTGCTTAAAATAACCCCATGCTTTCAGTTTGATCTTAAAGAAGTCCATAACACTGGTTGTGCACACATGCATAATGTGATGACAGCTAGAGATGGGTTCTCAAGTAAACTTTGCCATTTTTGTTCAAAAAGGCTCGTTTGCACAAAATTGCTATCATTTTTCACTAACATCAACAAGAAAATTGAATCAGCCAGCTCGATTACCAAACAATGAATTACATGGAATTTAGATATTAAAATTGTGTGTAGCACTGTCACTAGAATATTATATTACAACAATAAAAACTTTTTTATCCACAGGTCCCCTGCCCAAGACAGTGGTGGATTTTTGGCGGCTAATTTGGCAGGAGCATCCCCCTACCATCGTCATGGTGACCAATGTGAAGGAGGGTAGTAAGATCAAGTGTCAGCAGTATTGGCCGGAGAGTGGGAAGAAAGATTTTGGACCTTTTCAAGTGACCATAACAGACCAGCAGATCTTTGCAGACTACACCATCAGAATTCTCTCTGTCAAAGTATGATAGCTAATTTTTAATAAAATTAATTGCTATCTTTAATTGGGTGTATAGTTTGGTTCAGAACGTTCCCACAAGGTGACTCAATACCACTTCACTGCCTGGCCTGATCATGGAGTACCAGACTATGCCACATCCATCTTAGCCTTCCACAGGAGAGTGAAGGCTCAGCACCACCCCTCCAGGGGACCAATGGTAGTACACTGCAGGTGAGAAAGATAGCTAAACTTTACCATAATATGATTATGTTAATACCTTTTGGTTTTGTACACATGCAGTGCTGGTGTGGGTCGCACAGGTACATTCATTGTGATTGATAACATCTTGGAGCAGATAGAGAAAGAGCAGGTGGTGGACATCCCAGGAGCCATCACCAAGGCCAGACAAAGAAGAATGAAAATGGTCCAAACTCATGTGAGTTCACCACTTTAAGTTCCCTGATCGATGCCATATCGTCATCAATCTCCACACATGCAGGATCAGTTCACATTCATCCACGATGCTATCCTGGAGTCAGTCACCTGTGGAGACACTCAAATCTCAGCAACAAATTTGAGGACGAGAGTAGCTAAAATGAAGAGAAATGATAGCAAGAATCAACCTCATGGATTCCAGTACCAATTAAAGGTAAGTAAATTTTGCATGGTAAGGGATCGTCACCTCGCATTTTTTTTCATTTTGCAGATTTTGGCGCAGGTTTCTCCTAACCCTAAGGAGATTCACTGTAGTGGGGCACTCAACTGCCCAGACAGAAACCGCAGCGACAAATATCTTCCTGGTGAGTTTCCATGGGTGTCTATGTTATAGCTAATATCATAAATTGGGCACTTGGAGTATAAATGGAACCTTATTTCGGTTTGGTCATTTTTTGAAAAATGCGCCTAAAGTTTTCATATATCTAGCTACCAGAGGGTTAATGATCTTGCCTTCAACTTTTGCATGGTGATAGTAGATGGAAGTAGAAAGTTTATTGTGGTGTAGTTGTCACAGTAACGGGATCACATGACCGATCACATGGCCCTGATGTTACATACCCTGTGCGTGCCTTTCAAGGTGAAGCTGATTGCCCTGCAGTCCTAGAAAGAGGCTAAATGAGTCATTTAAGGATGCAGATGAAGATATTTTAATGAAAAGAATCATTGTATATTGTTATGACCACTTGAGACAAGTTTACTGTACTTGTAGTGTACGTGACTATGCAATATTTATGTACATCGTCTATAATAAATGTGAATAATCAGCCTGTCATTGGGTACTGGTACAACATATTAACTCAAACATCTGCCAGAAATTTCTACTCCATATTGGAGTATATCTGTGTAGAAAAGTGGTTATTGACCAAATCAAAATAAGGTTCCATTTATACTCTAAGCGCCCAATAATAATAAATAATAATTATGTTGCTCTTTTCAGCGGATCGTTGGAGGGTTATTCTAAAAGGAGAACAGCCTGACTACATACATGCAGTCAATATCAATGTGAGCTTAGAAATGATATCTATGAACCGTAATGCAATAACTTAATGGATAAAGCTCTAAAATTGCAGTTGTGTATTTGCCCACTAGCTACACTAAATTTGGAATTTCCTATTGAGTTTTTGTATCAATGCAGGGCTACAAGCACAAGAGAGCATTCATAGTTGCAGAAGGTCAACAGTGAGAAACTTTTGGAAGATGATTTACGAGCGCAACTGTGCCGTGGTGGTGATGACATCATCCTTAGTTGAGGGAGGGCAGGAGGCCAGTGCTCAGTACTGGCCTGACAGTGGAATAGCTCATTATGGAGAATTCGCTGTGGACCTACTGGGAGAAGAGAAACTGCAGGGATTTGTGATTAGGCATCTCAGTGTCATGGATACAAAGGTAATAATAATATTATGCTGATACTATCACATGATTGACTATACACCATGTTAATAGCACTTCTATATTTAACGACCTTTACCAAATTGCATACCACATCATGGAATCAATATCTCTACCCCCCTCTCATTCTTTCTTGCAGACTCAGAAAGCTCACAAAGTTACTCAGTTCCACATCACATGCTGGAGGCCTGATGGTCATTGCTCCAACCTGAAGAGTGTCACTGATGTGATTGAGGAGATGACCAAGGTCCAGATAAGATCAGGCAACAAACCCATTGTTGTCCACTGCAGTGATACAGTGACTCGCAGTGGAAT
Organism: Cliona cf. orientalis; assembly: GCA_963930775.1. NCBI lineage: Eukaryota > Metazoa > Porifera > Demospongiae > Clionaida > Clionaidae > Cliona > Cliona cf. orientalis. The sequence goes on from OZ005703.1 coordinate 8,039,485, forward strand.
GTTCTGTGCCATTGCCACCACCATTGAGAGATGCAAGACAGAGGGAGTGGTGGATGTGTTCCAGGTCGTCAAGGCTCTACGAGTACAGAAACCAGGGGCTGTCCCCACTGTGGTGAGTGAACACATACACACACCTAAATTATCCGGGTTTTTTATGGGGGGATTATGTGAACTTTACCTTATTCCTCTTTATGCAGGAAAACTACAAGCACATTTTTGACATGATTTTGGTGTATCTGGAGTCTTTTGATACCTATGCCAACTTCCAGAACATTCAATAATAATTAATGTAGCTAGCTATGTGACCCTCCCCAAAAATGTAACACTTATTGACGTAGACTCTGGTTAATAAGCGCATGCGCCTATAGCGGTAAGCGGAATGACAGTATGCGCTTAATAAAGGATATGCGCTTATATGGCACATAACCACGGCCACAAACGTTTGGGCACGTGATGGATGCGAGGCCCGCTAGCACTAGCGCTCGCTCGATCGAGCACGTTAGCGTCTACAGTTGCCGCTGAAGATGACGAGTGCTGGCGATTTGTCGATCTTCTTGCATGATAACGTTATTCGTGGCCATCATTTTCCAAAGATACCTGACTCCAAATACTTTCCAGCCGGTCAAGGTCAGGTTCATAGAACGCCACGCCTATTAAGCGCATGCGCTTAATAAACAATGCTTATAAGAAGAGGGCATGCGCTTAATAAATAATGTGCGCTTATTAAATAGCGAGGTACGCTTAATAACCAGAGTTTACGGTAATTATGAATAATTTGTGGACTATTAATGCTACTGTGTAGCCATTATAAGTCATCATAGGCTACACCCTACCGTATTATCACTCATAACCATATTATATAGAAAATACGTATAATATTATACTGGGGATACACGTATGGTTGCCGGCAGGAATAACGACCTTTACCGATTAGATGATTATTTGAGAATTTGCACGGTACATAAATACGAGTGAATACTCAGTTATATTATTATAGGTTGCAAGATGGTACCGGTGCTTTCTGGTTGTAACTACAACAGCCTCTTCTCTCTGGGGCTATTATTACTAGCTGCTCCATTAGTTATTGGAGGACAGCAACATGAGCAAGGTAACCATAGCCATGTAATATTATAGCTACTAGCCGCGGTATCAGTGTATTATCTGAGTTTTCAGGGTAATTATTTGTACTGGTCTGGTACATTATGAGCAAAACGTATCCAGACCTCTTTCAGAATCAAACATTATATTACTGATGATTGTGCACACATGAATCATGGCATTATTCAGTTGGTGTCTCTCTCAAGGTTCAAGGAGTGAGAGTACCCAATAACAGTCTGGTGGATTTTGGTGACCTCCTCTATCGCATAAACTATGAACCAGATCCCTCAAACAACAATACAATGCTTCATAATGAATCATTGCTGTGTGTGACTGACCTAGTAGAGTGTTGTGAGTCACCCCAGCCTCGTGGTGATTGGTACTATCCTAATAGGAGCAGAGTTGAGTTTGATGGAAACCCTGCTAACAGAGTATTTCGGGCAAACCGAGGTCAAAACGAAGTCAGAAATGGACGACAATTTTATGGTTCAGTCCGTCTGTGGCGTAGATTTACTCCAACAGAAAGAGGCCATTTCCGCTGTGAGATACCTAGTGCTGCTAATCCTAATGTTAACCAAACCCTCTATGCTAATATTTGTGAGTTTATCATTGATAATAGTGCATGTATGGTATCACAAATTATGAAGAATAATTTCCACAGTGGATTTTGGGAAACGTCTTGATCCAGTGACCATCTCTCCCTCCGCTGGCTCCACTACCACTACTGCTGGGGAGAGAGACTACTCACTGACATGCTCAGTAACTCTCTTTCAACTCAGTCGTATAATCTCTCGGTCTGATGTACCTTCACCAAACTTTCAGTGGTTGTTTGATGGCAGTACCTCACTTCCCTCTGGTGTGACTGCTATGCCAACTGTCATGAGCAGCATGAACGAGACTAGCGAGACCTACACCAGTACTCTGCAGTTTAACTCTCCACTGAGTCAGTCTCTGCATGCAGGGATGTATACATGTCGACTTGGCCCTGGAAGACTTATTAACAGTGCTATGGTGACTGTGGATGGTATGATAAGAATAGCAGCATACACAAATTCTCAGTAGCTAATGATATAATTATAGCTATAGATCTAATAATATTATTATGACAGTATAATATTTTCAATAGTTCCACCCATCAGAGTCATGGTAACTGCTAATCTCAATACCCCCCTGATGGTGGGACAAACTGACAACACTCTGACTTGTGATGTTTCTGGAGCTAGTAAACTTAGGCCAATGATAATTTGGACTAAGAATGGAAGGACTCAGACAGAGGTTGATAATTCAACAACTCTACCCTTCACTCCACTTAGCTTGTCTCATGCTGGAAACTACACATGCAGTATCACCTCAACCTTACTGAATCGTCCAGTGATGGCTACTAACAGCCGAATGGTGGTCATTCAAAGTGAGTACAGCTAGTACAGCATGCATGAGTATAATAACACAGTCTTGTCGCTAGGCCTTCGCAGTTAAAATTGGAAACTTTAAGTGGGGAGGGTCTGGGGACGAGGCTAGAATTTATTAATAATATCGTATAATACACTATTCCTATAGTTCCAGATCCACAATCCGTCATTGTCACTAGCAGCCTTGGTACAATGGTTCATATTGGATCAGATGTTACTCTGACCTGTTCTGTGCAAATGTGTGAAAATATACCTTCAGCCCATCTTGAGTCACTCATGATGGTGAATGCTTCAATCACTAAGCCAGATGGGACTGTAGTGGTTCTATCTAACCCAGAGATAGAGGGAACAGCCTACAAGTTAACCACTCGAATAGAATCCTTTGGAGACGATGATGTTGGAAACTACACCTGCAACGTTACAGTTGAGCCACTACCTTCTGCAATTTACCTCACTGGGATGGGTCAACTTGTGTCTAGTCCTCTCGAAATAGTAATAGGTAAGTGAAAAACTGAAACCTTGCCCTATTCTACACCATACTCTCTTCCCCACCCCTCAATCCAGGTGACAGTGATGGAAGCAATTCAGGTGCCATTGCAGGAGGTGTGATCGTTGTCATCATAGCGCTAGCTGCAGTGGGAGCCACGGCTATTGTAACCTTAATATTCATGTAAGTTTCATCACTGTATCAACAGAGACTACTTCATATTAATTATATCTGGTCTACTGGTATATACAGGAGAAGGAGGAGGTTAACAGCATCCGGTTACAAACAAGCAGCTGCAAAGAAACACCCTCCAGTCCCTGCTGTTTATAGTGGCAAACGGCTCAAGCAGGATGATATAGTGTATATTGGATTGGACAATAATAGCAGTAAGTAGCATACTTACAAATAACCCTGGATTAGGAATGTTAATTTATAGAGCCACAGATCACAAAGTTTCCCTCGAATACAACTGTGATTGAGGGGGAGGGAGTATACTTTAGGATCAAGGTGAGTGGAGAGCCACAGCCAACAGTGACCTGGTACCACGATGGGGAGCCAGTCAGAGCAGACTATGCCCGTGAGATTGAGTCAGACGGGAGCCTGACCATTCCCTCCACGGAGCTGAAACACTCTGGAGTCTACAAGGCAGTGGCTGCCAACTCACACGGCTCTGAAGAGAGGGAAATCAAGCTGATGGTTAATGAGGAGACAGGGGCTTCAACAGCCAGTGCCATTGGCGAAGTGGTGTTCTCCAGGCCCATTCCCATTCCTGAATTTGGTAAATATGTTGCTGAGCTTCATTCTAACTCAAATCAACCTTTCAAAGATCTCTACCAGGTTGGCCTTCATGAATTTCCATTAGATATCAGTTAGCTACTTGTTTATTTACGATCTTTAGTTTTCATTCCACCTACATGCATGCACCTCACTTATTCACAACACCTTCGCTATCACATACAGGCTCTGGATACTGGAGAGGAAGGGCATAGTATTGAATATGCCACCAAATGCGGGACAAAACCACTCAACAGATTTGCAAATATTGTTGTTTGTAAGTGAAATTTAGTAAGTATTTTGACCGAATATAAGATATTCAATATTATTATACCTGGCCTTTAAGCTTAAGTATTGATAATAATAATTATTATTGAGTACACTATTATGGATGATACTTTTCCTGCAGATGATGACAATCGCATTGCTCTGAAGCCTCTGCCTGATGTCAGTGACTGTCAGAGAGACTACATCAACGCATGCTATGTCGATGTACGTGAGTTTATTGTTGATTTTTCATTAGCTACTCAAACAATTATACCTACTATATATTATTATTTTTTTTTTGTGTTCCCAAACTTACAGGGCTACTCTATTCCAAACAAGTTTATGCTCACCCAAGGTAAGCAGGCATGGACAGTGTCATGTGATGAGTGTAGCTACATGAACCCTGATTGACAGAGATGGTACAAAGGATATATTCTGAGATTCCACTCCAAAATTTGGTTTATGATGGGATTAAATTTTACCTTCACCCACTGCATGACTCGCATCATACCCTCCACACGCACATGCCTGCCATACGTGATGCTGCATTGCAGCTGTGACTGTTTGTGCCACAATACAATGTATTTTTCATTACAAAGCAATGAAGGTTGCTTTAAAGTTTCTTGTATACAATAACAGAGAACTTTCGCTTAAAATAACCCCATGCTTTCAGTTTGATCTTCAAGAAGTCTATAGCACTGGCTGTGCACACATTCATAATGTGATGACAGCTAGAGATGGGTTCTCAAGTAAACTTTGCCATTTTTGTTCAAAAAGGCTCGTTTGCACAAAATTGCTATCATTTTTCACTAAAATCAACAAGAAAATTGAATCAGCCAGCTCGATTATCAAACAATGAATTACATGGAATTCAGATATCAAAATCATGTAGCACTGTCGCTAGAAGATCAAATAATATCGCAATGATAAAAATTTTTGTCCACAGGTCCCCTGCCCAAGACAGTGGTGGATTTTTGGCGGCTAATTTGGCAGGAGCGTCCCCCTACCATCGTCATGGTGACCAATGTGAAGGAGGGTAGTAAGATCAAGTGTCAGCAATATTGGCCGGAGAGTGGGAAGAAAGATTTTGGACCTTTTCAAGTGACGATAACAGACCAGCAGATCTTCGCAGACTACACCATTAGAATCCTCTCTGTCAAAGTATGATAGCTAATTTTTAAGAAACTATTTTTAGAAGCTATCTCTTATTGGGTGTATAGTTTGGTTCAGAACGTTCCCACAAGGTGACTCAATACCACTTCACTGCCTGGCCTGATCATGGAGTACCAGACTATGCCACATCCATCTTAGCCTTCCACAGGAGAGTGAAGGCTCAGCACCACCCCTCCAGGGGACCAATGGTAGTACACTGCAGGTGAGAAAGATAGCTAAACCATATCAAGCGTAATATTATGTTAACACCTTTTAATTTTGTGTTTTGTACACATGAAGTGCTGGTGTGGGTCGCACAGGTACATTCATTGTGATTGACAACATCTTGGAGCAGATAGAGAAAGAGCAGGTGGTGGACATCCCAGGAGCCATCACCAAGGCCAGACAAAGAAGAATGAAAATGGTCCAAACTCATGTGAGTTCACCACTTTAAGTTCCCTGATCAATGCCATTACCATTATCAATCTCCATACATGCAGGATCAATTCACATTCATCCATGATGCTATCCTGGAGTCAGTCACCTGTGGAGACACTCAAATCTCAGCAACAAATTTGAGGACGAGAATAGCTAAAATGAAAAGGAATGATAACAAGAATCAACCTCATGGATTCCAGTACCAATTCAAGGTATGTAGATTTTGCATGGTAAGGGGTCGTTACCCTCTCATTTTTTCTCTCTGCAGATTTTGGAGCAGGTTTCTCCCAACCCTGAGGAGATTCACTGTAGTGGGGCACTCAACTGCTCGAACAGAAACCGCAGTGACAAATATCTTCCTGGTGAGTTTCAATTGTGAGCTGGGATGTCTGTGCAATATCATGGTAGCTAGCTATATTAAATCATATCTTGCTCTTTTCAGCGGATCGTTGGAGAGTTGTTCTAAAAGGAGAACAGCCAGACTACATACATGCAGTCAACATCAATGTGAGCTTAGAAATGATATCTCTGAACCGTATATAAAGTTCTGAAATCGCTTGTGTATTCACACTAAATTTGGAATTTCCCATTGGATTTTTTTATGCAGGGCTACAAACACAAGAGAGCATTCATAGTTGCAGAAGGTCCAATGAAGTCAACAGTGAGAAATTTTTGGAAGATGATTTACGAGCGCAACTCTGCCGTGGTGGTGATGACATCATCCTTAGTTGAGGGAGGGCAGGAGGCCAGCGCTCAGTACTGGCCTGACAGTGGAATAGCTCATTATGGAGAGTTCGCTGTGGACCTACTGGGAGAAGAGAAACTGCAGGGATTTATGATTAGGAATCTCAGTGTCATGGATACAAAGGTATGCTAAAAGCATCACATGATTGAGTTTACATCATACTGTAGCACTTCTACATTTAACGACCTTTACCAAATTTCACACCATGTCATGGAATCAACATTTCTCTCCCCTCTCGTTCTTTCTTGCAGACTCAGAAAGCTCACAAAGTAACTCAGTTCCACATCATATGCTGGAGGCCTGATGGTCATTGCTCCAACCTGAAGAGTGTCACTGATGTGATTGAGGAGATGACCAAGGTCCAGATAAGATCAGGCAACAAACCCATTGTTGTCCACTGCAGTGATACAGTGACTCGCAGTGGAATGTTCTGTGCCATTGCCACCACCATTGAGAGATGCAAGACAGAGGGAGTGGTGGATGTGTTCCAGGTCGTCAAGGCTCTGCGAGTACAGAAACCAGGGGCTGTCCCCACTGTGGTGAGTAGACACATAATAATTATTATGCATTATTTTTATTAGATTATGTGGGGGAATTTATGTTAAATTTTCCTTGTTCCCCCTCATGCAGGAAAACTACAAGCACACTTTTGACACAATTTTGGTGTATCTGGAGTCTTTTGATACCTACGCCAATTTCCAGAACATCTAATTTAATATTATGTGACCCTCTCCCCTACCTTTTTAATTAATTAGTATGTTTACAGTGTGGTTTAATTCTTTAGTTAATGTGTATAAATATATCTAGTTTTAATTATAGCTTGTGGAATTTATTGCTGCTAATGGTGTGATGTCCAATAGACGGCTGGTGACGACCATTACCTAACGAAATGTGCGCAGGGAATTGCGCATGCGCATTAAATACTCGAGATGTTAATACTCAACAGTTCACTGTTTACCAGAAATATTTAGCACGATTAAAAAATTCAAGTTACATAAAACGTATAGTACGTATAACGCGGACCCAGAAATTCCTGGAGAAATCCAGTGTGCAACCTAGTTTATTTTAGCCAATCATCGCAGTAGTGCTGTGAGATGGCGCATGCTGAAAGCTTCTTCTGTCTGAGGCTGCTGTTACTGGCTTTACTGACTCCTAGAGCTCAACAAGGTATCCTGTCATCGGTCCTTGGCTCTATAAAAATAATTATTATGTCTGTGCATATTGATCATGCATGCATAGCTGGTGTCTCTCTCATGGTGCAAGGAGTAACGATACCTAACAACAGTCTGGTGGATGCCGGTGATATCCTCTATCGCATACCCAAAGAACCACACCCCAACAATACCAATGGACTTCAAACATTGATGTGTGTAACTGATCTTGTAAACTGCTGTGAGACTCAAGGATATGGTGACTGGTATTTTCCTAATAGGACACAAGTCCCATTTCATACAGGTTTCGATACGTATAGAACATTTCTGGCAAATAGGGGTCAATATGAGGAAATAAATGGGCGACAGTTCTATGGCTCAGTTCGTCTCTGGAGTAGATGGAGTCCAATAGAAAGAGGTCATTTCCGCTGTGAGCTACCCAATGATGTTAATCCCAGTGTTAATCAGATCCTCTATGTGAATATTGGTGAGATATATTATATTAAAGGTGATATTCCGACTAGTGTATGTAGACCTACCAATCATCTCATACAGTGGACATTGAAAGAATGATCATCACTCCCTCTGGTTCTCTGAGCACTGCTGGTGGAACTGGCTCTCTGGTGTGCTCAGCAATGATCACTATTAATCCTCAACCTGATAATATTCCTTCACCAACTGTTGAGTGGTTCTTTGGTCCAAATAACAGTTCTCTTCCATCTGGTGTGATCACCACACCAGACGGCAACACTCTGCAATTTTCTCCACTGAATCAGTCTCATGCAGGGATGTACACATGTCGACTTGTGGGCAGTGCAAGACTAGTAGCACGTACAACACTCATCGTCAATGGTATGTTTTTATCAGATTTCTATGACATTGTGATTATCCATAAATACCTTGTCCAGCTCCACCCATTTCAGTTATGGTAACTGCTAACCTCAACACCCCCCTAATGGTGGGACAAACTGACAACACTCTAACTTGTGATGTTTCTGGAGCTGACAACCTTACCCCAACAATAACCTACCAATGGATTAAGTATAATGGAACTACTCATACTATTATGTTTGTTAGGATGACCTCGAACGTACTCACTTTCCCTCCTCTTCACTTATCCAATGCTGGGGACTATAACTGCAGTGCCACTGTTAGCTCACCCTTGTTGAATAAAGACATTATGATGAATTCCACAGCTAGTCATAGGGTGATCATTCAGGGTGAGTTAATTCAAGAGAAATATAGCATTAATTTTATAGTTAATGTTCTATTCCAATAGTTCCAGATCCACAATCCGTTGCTATCACTAGTAACAGTGGTGGAATTATTCGCAGTGGATCTGATGTTGTTCTCAGATGTGTGATTGAATTGGGCCCCTCAGTGATGAAGTCCGAGCTCTCACTGCTGATGGTGTCTGCACAGCTGTCCAGGGATGGAGCTCCACTGACTCTAACTGAACCAATAGTGTCTGGCACAACCTTCACCTACACCACCCAGCTCATATCTTTTGGTGAAAATAACACTGGAAACTACACCTGCATGGCTACTGTTAAGCCCCACCCAACTTCAATCTATCTCAATGGAACTAGGATGAAATCTGACACTACTGAACTAATAATTGGTAGCTAAGTGATTAGCATGAGATTATTAAATTTAATTCAATTTTAACCCCAACATGCTCTGTATACTAGGAATTCCTCCAGCTAGTGCTGAAGCTCCTGGCAGCAATTCAGGTGCTGTAGCGGGAGGTGTGACGTTTTTCATCATAGTATTAGTTACATTAGGTGTGGTTTTGGGCCTCTTCATATTCTGGTTCATGTAAGTTATATCACTGATTCAGTGCCATACACGTATATTATCTATTGAGAAGCTTACTATGGTATAAAAATTTCATACAGTCGTCGTAGGAGGCCTTCAACAGGGACTTACGAACAAACAGTAGCACCTAGTGTAAAGAAATACCCTCCTGTTCCTGTTGCGTACAGCAAATGCTACAAGCGGGATGACATTGAGTACATTGGATTGGGAAACAACAGCAGTAAGCACAGCTATAATATATGATTAGAAACAGCCCTAGATTTAAAAAATGTTATTTTAAGAACCACAGATCACAAAGTGTCCCTCTGATACAACCGTCATTGAGGGGGAGGGAGTGTACTTTAGGATCAAAGTGAGTGGAGAGCCACAGCCAACAGTGACCTGGTACCACGATGGGGAGCCAGTCAGAGCAGACTATGCCCGTGAGATTGAGTCAGACGGGAGCCTGACCATTCCCTCCACGGAGCTGAAACACTCTGGAGTCTACAAGGCAGTGGCTGCCAACTCACACGGCTCTGAAGAGAGGGAGATTAAGCTGATGGTTAATGAAGAGACAGGGGCTTCAACAGCCATTGCTGTTGGCGAAGTGGTGTTCTCCAGGCCCATTCCCATTTCTGAATTTGGAAAATATGTTGCTGAGCTTCATTCTAACTCAAATCAACCTTTCAAAGATCTCTACCAGGTTGGCCTTCATGAATTTCCATTAGCTATAGATATCAGTTAGCTTTATTTGCGATCTTTAGTTTTCATTCCACCTACATGCATGCACCTCACTTATTCACAACACCTTCACTATCATTCACAGGCTCTGGACACTGGAGAGGAAGGGCATAGTATAGAATACGCCACCAAACGTGGGACAAAACCACTCAACAGATTTGCAAATATTGTTGTTTGTAAGTGAAATTTAGTAAATATTTTGACCAGATGTAAGACACTCAATATTATTATACCTGGCTTTTAAGCTTAAGTATTGATAATAATATTATTGAGTAATAATTTATTATTATGGACGGCACTTTTCCTGCAGATGATGACAATCGTATTGCTCTGAAGCCTCTGCCTGATGTCAGTGACTGTCAGAGAGACTACATCAACGCCTGCTATGTTGATGTACGTGAGTTTATTGTTAATTTTTCATTAGCTACTCAAACAATCACAAATAACTATAGAATGAGTTTTATAGCTTGTTTGTCTGTGTTCCCAAACTTACAGGGCTACTCTATTCCAAACAAGTTCATGGTCACCCAAGGTAAGCAGGCATGGACAGTGTCATGTGATGAGCTATAGCTACATGGCCCCAATCCAAGTGATTGACAGAGATGGTACAAAGGATAGTTTCTGAGATTCCACTCTTGCGGCAATGCCTGATAGAAAATTTGGTTCATGATGGGATTAGCAGACATTAAATTTTACCTTCATCCACCGACTCGCATCATACCCTCCACAAGCACATGCCTGCACACACACACACACACACACACACACACACACACACATGCATGCCGTGACACTGGCTGCACTGCAGCTGTGTGACTGTTTGTGTGACTGTTTGTGCCACAATACGATGTCAATGAATGTATTTTTCATTACAAAGCAATAAAGGTTGCTTTAAAGTTTCTTGTATACAATAACAGAGAACTTTTGCTTAAACTAACCCCATGCTTTCAGTTTGATCTTAAAGAAGTCCATAACACTGGTTGTGCACACATGCATAATGTGATGACAGCTAGAGATGGGTTCTCAAGTAAACTTTGCCATTTTTGTTCAAAAAGGTTCGTTTGCACAAAATTGCTATCATTTTTCACTAACATCAACAAGAAAATTGAATCAGCCAGCTCGATTATCAAACAATGAATTACATGGAATTCAGATATTAAAATTGTGTAGCACTGTCACTAGAATACTATATTACAACAATAAAAACTTTTTATCCACAGGTCCCCTGCCCAAGACAGTGGTGGATTTTTGGCGGCTAATTTGGCAGGAGCGTCCCCCTACCATTGTCATGGTGACCAATGTGAAGGAGGGTAGTAAGATCAAGTGTCAGCAGTATTGGCCGGAGAGTGGGAAGAAAGATTTTGGACCTTTTCAAGTGACGATAACAGACCAGCAGATCTTTGCTGACTACACCATCAGAATTCTCTCTGTCAAAGTATGATAGCTAATTTTTAATAAAATTAATTGCTATCTTTAATTGGGTGTATAGTTTGGTTCAGAACGTTCCCACAAGGTGACTCAATACCACTTCACTGCCTGGCCTGATCATGGAGTACCAGACTATGCCACGCCCATCTTAGCCTTCCACAGGAGAGTGAAGGCTCAGCACCACCCCTCCAGGGGACCAATGGTAGTACACTGCAGGTGAGAAAGATAGCTAAACTTTACCATAATTATTATGATTATGTTAATACCTTTTGGTTTTGTACACATTCAGTGCTGGTGTGGGTCGCACAGGTACATTCATTGTGATTGACAACATCTTGGAGCAGATAGAGAAAGAGCAGGTGGTGGACATCCCAGGAGCCATCACCAAGGCCAGACAAAGAAGAATGAAAATGGTCCAAACTCATGTGAGTTCACCACTTTAAGTTCCCTGATCGATGCCATATCGTCATCAATCTCCACACATGCAGGATCAGTTCACATTCATCCACGATGCTATCCTGGAGTCAGTCACCTGTGGAGACACTCAAATCTCAGCAACAAATTTGAGGACGAGAGTAGCTAAAATGAAGAGAAATGATAGCAAGAATCAACCTCATGGATTCCAGTACCAATTAAAGGTAAATAGATTTTGCATGGTAAGGGATCGTCACCTCGCATTTTTTTTTCATTTTGCAGATTTTGGCGCAGGTTTCTCCTAACCCTAAGGAGATTCACTGTAGTGGGGCACTCAACTGCCCAGACAGAAACCGCAGCGACAAATATCTTCCTGGTGAGTTTCCATGGGTGTCTATGTTATAGCTAATATCATAAATTGGGCACTTGGAGTATAAATGGAACCTTATTTCGGTTTGGTCATTTTTTGAAAAATGCGCCTAAAGTTTTCATATATCTAGCTACCAGAGGGTTAATGATCTTGCCTTCAACTTTTGCATGGTGATAGTAGATGGAAGTAGAAAGTTTATTGTGGTGTAGTTGTCACAGTAACGGGATCACATGACCGATCACATGGCCCTGATGTTACATACCCTGTGCGTGCCTTTCAAGGTCAAGCTGATTGCCCTGCAGTCCTAGAAAGAGGCTAAATGAGTCATTTAAGGATGCAGATGAAGATATTTTAATGAAAAGAATCATTGTATATTGTTATGACCACTTGAGACAAGTTTACTGTACTTGTAGTGTACGTGACTATGCAATATTTATGTACATCGTCTATAATAAATGTGAATAATCAGCCTGTCATTGGGTACTGGTACAACATATTGCTCTGCCAGAAAATTTCTACTCCATATTGGAGTATATCTGTGTAGAAAAGTGGTTATTGACCAAGTCAAAATAAGGTTCCATTTATACTCTAAGCGCCCACTTAATAAATAATAATTATCTTGCTCTTTTCAGCGGATCGTTGGAGGGTTATTCTAAAAGGAGAACAGCCAGACTACATACATGCAGTCAATATCAATGTGAGCTTGGAAATGATATCTATGAACCGTAATTCAATAACTTAATGGATAAAGCTCTGAAATTACAGTTGTGTATTTGCCCACTAGCTACACTAAATTTGGAATTTCCTATTGAGTTTTTGTGTTAATGCAGGGCTACAAGCACAAGAGGGCATTCATAGTTGCAGAAGGTCCAATGAAGTCAACAGTGAGAAATTTTTGGAAGATGATTTACGAGCGCAACTGTGCCGTGGTGGTGATGACATCATCCTTAGTTGAGGGAGGGCAGGAGGCCAGCGCTCAGTACTGGCCTGACAGTGGAATAGGCCATTATGGAGAGTTCACTGTGGACCTACTGGGAGAAGAGAAACTGCAGGGATTTGTGATTAGGAATCTCAGTATCTTAAATACCAAGGTGTGCCCACAGAAAGAAAGAATAATAATTATAATTATGATATTAAAATGTTGTATTTCAGACCCAGAAGGCACATCAAGTTACTCAGTTCCACATCACGTGCTGGAAGCCTGATGGTCATTGCTCCAACCTGAAGAGTGTCACTGATGTGATTGAGGAGATGACCAAGGTCCAGATAAGATCAGGCAACAAACCCATTGTTGTCCACTGCAGTGATACAGTGACTCGCAGTGGAATGTTCTGTGCCATTGCCACCACCATTGAGAGATGCAAGACAGAGGGAGTGGTGGATGTGTTCCAGGTCGTCAAGGCTCTGCGAGTACAGAAACCAGGGGCTGTCCCCACTGTGGTGAGTGGACTCAATGTGTCATACATAAATAATTATCTGTCTGGGGAATTTATCAAAAGTTTTCCTTGTTCCCCCTCATGCAGGAAAACTACAAGCACATTTTTGAGACAGCCTTGGTGTATCTGGAGTCTTTTGATACCTACGCCAATTTCCAGAACATCTAACTATATACAACAACATAATTATTAATGTGAAATGGACACTAATAGTAGTATGATAGTTAGTGTGATGTATAGTATCTATTTTTAGCACATGAGTGGACAATAATAACTATTATTATTATAAAATCTCACTCTTTGATTGTGGTATTCGAAGTGCCCAAGTTTGGACTATAATAAAAAAAAATTAATGTGTCACACACAAACACACACACACTACATAAAACAGCACAATCATTAAATTTGTTGAAAGTTTGCATATGTGTCAAATGAGTCCAAAAACATAAGAATTGCATCAAATATCAATTTGTATTGTTCCTGCAAATAAAAAAAAATGTTAACAGAATAACAGTAATGAATAACAGAAATGCTTACCACAGTGGGGACAGCCCCTGGTTTCTGTACTCGCAGAGCCTTGACGACCTGGAACACATCCACCACTCCCTCTGTCTTGCATCTCTCAATGGTGGTGGCAATGGCACAGAACATTCCACTGCGAGTCACTGTATCACTGCAGTGGACAACAATGGGTTTGTTGCCTGATCTTATCTGGACCTTGGTCATCTCCTCAATCACATCAGTGACAGTCTTCAGGTTGGAGCAATGACCATCAGGCTTCCAGCATGTGATGTGGAACTGAGTAACTTGATGTGTCTTTTGGCTCTGTAAAACATTAGCAGCAAATTCATTACTGTACCTGTGTCCACAAACATTAATAGCACACCTTGCTAAGTGTTACACTGAGTTTTCTTATCCTGAATCCGGCCAGTTTCTCTTCTCCCAGTAGGTCCACAGCGAATTCTCCATAATGAGCTATTCCACTGTCAGGCCAGTACTGAGCGCTGGCCTCCTGCCCTAGAGCTCCCTCAACTAAGGATGATGTCATCACCACCACGGCACAGTTGCGCTCGTAAATCATCTTCCAAAAGTTTCTCACTGTTGACTTCATTGGACCTTCTGCGATTATGAATGCCCTCTTGTGCTTGTAGCCCTGAAGGAAAAAGCATCATAAAATTTTTGAGTGGCCTATGATAAAATGATACGTACATTGATATTGACGGCATTTATGTAGTCATCATTCTCCCCTCTGAGAAGCACTCTCCAGCGATCGACTAAGTGATAGAGAAAATTTAATAGTGATTGCATTATTGTGCTAGTATTTCGTGCAATGGTATAAATTTTATCATCATGTGTAAGACAGAGTTTTTAGTATGAAGAACTTGAGAATTTTCATCCTATAAGGTTGCATCGTTAGTATGTATAAATTTACCAGGGAGGAATTTTTGACTGCGATTTCTCCCTGGGTAGCTGAGAGCTCCACCACAGTGAACCTCTTCAGGGTTAGGAGAAACCTGCTCCAGGATCTGCAGGAGGATAAATAAGTGTGACGACCACTTACCACATACCCCTGTGCTTGAGTATACCTTAAATTGATGCTTGAATCCTTGAGGTTGATTCTTATTATCACTCTTCTTCATTTTAGCGATATTTGCTTTCAGACTTGAGGCTGAGATTTGAGTGTCTCCACAGGTGACTGACTCCAGGATAGCATCGTGGATGAACATAAATTGTTCCTATACAATTTCAGAGTCTATTAGCTTCATGTGCGAATTTTTGTTAGTAATCTTACATAAGCTTGGACCATTTTCATTCTTCTTTGTCTGATCTTGGTGATAGCTCCTGGGATATCCACCACCTGCTCTTTCTCTATCTGCTCCAGCACATTGTCTATTGTGATGAGTGTACCTGTGCGACCCACACCAGCACTGAATGTGTACAAAACCAAAAGATTTAATAATATGCTTGGTATGATTTAGCTATCTATCTCACCTGCAGTGTACTACCATTGGTCCCCTGGAGGGGTGGTGCTGAGCCTTCACTCTCCTGTGGAAGGCTAAGATGGGCGTGGCATAGTCTGGTACTCCATGATCAGGCCAGGCAGTGAAGTGGTATTGAGTCACCTTGTGGGAATGACCAGTAGAAATAAGCTGTTTCAGAGTAAAATAAAATGGTTATCGATAACACCTCTCAGTCTGCTCTCAAAATTATAACTATCTTACAGAGACAGAGAGAGATCTGGTAGTGTAGTCTGCAAAGATCTGCTGGTCAGTTATGGTCACTTGAAAAGGTCCAAAATCTTTCTTCCCACTCTCCGGCCAATACTGGTGACACTTGATATGACTGCCCTCCTTAATATTAGTCACCATGACGATGGTAGGAGGACGCTCCTGCCAAATTAGTCGCCAGAAATCCACCACTGTCTTGGGTATAGGACCTATGAGAATGACAGATTGTTTGATGTGCATAATGATGGGTAAAAAGTCTATATTATTTTCCTCCCCCTGGTCCATGCATATATCAAACCATTAGTGTATGAGGAGCAAGACATATTAATTTTAATAATTATAGAACTGTTATTACAGTAGCCACTTTCCCAGGTCACTCCCTTGAATGTTTTAGCTAGACTGAAAGTGTGGGAGTGGGGTGAGGCTATATAAACAGGCTATATAGCAGTGCACCAAAAAGCCACAAGGACAAGCTCAGATAATGTGCTGATAGAGCCCAGAGCTAGAGGTGAGTAAACATTGAGATTGCCAGCTGTCAATAAACCTCACCATCAAGAGGTCACCAGCTCTCACTTTACATAATGTCCAACAATGAATATGATTATCTAACCAGTCACATGTTCAAGGCATGGACATTCATGGTTTCAAACTTCATACTGTTTTCAACAATAATTACTATGAATAATTAGCATCCATACAGATGTATTACTCTCCCTCCTTAAACTGACTAATACGATGTCAAACAAACTCATGATATGAAAGCAAGTGAGGCGTGGCTCTCTGTACAGTTGCACCATGTGACTAAAGTTATCCCACAATTGTCATACAATGTCATGTGAAATTTCCAGTACATCAGCAGAAAGGCTTTTGCAAACTCAAGGAGGAACTGATCAACACAAAAGCAGTTCTTCCCATGGCAACATGCACTCATGTCTTGGTTTGTGGTTTGTTCTCAAGGGAAGGGGGTGGACAGCTACTAACCACACTGGCACAGGACATAAGCTGTGCTTTTGCATACACAAACTGAGTTGATTAGCTTATAAGATAACTCACCCTGAGTGACAATAAACTTGCTTGGGATGGAATAACCCTGCAGTGTGTTGGTATATAACTATATTATTATCATGCTAAAGATTATTAGCTGAAGCTAGGATGCTACGGAAACTAAAACTCTCATGAGTGGTGTTTTGAGTAGCTAAAGGAAAATAGAAGGCATCTACGGGTCAATAAGCTGGCCAGCTCACGTACGTCGACATAGCAGGCGTTGATGTAGTCTCTCTGACAGTCACTGACATCAGGCAGAGGCTTCAGAGCAATGCGATTGTCATCATCTGCAGGAAGACAATCACCACAGGTGACTCACTCCAGGGTAGCATCATCAATACACTTACAAACAACAATATTTCCAAATCTGTTGAGTAGTTTCCTTTCACGGTTGGTGGCGTACTCAATACTGTGTCCTCCCTCTCCAGTGTCCAAAGCCTGTGCAAACACAATGTCATGTGATAATGAACTTATTCACAATTGATGTGTAAACCTCGAAGAGATCTTTGAAAGGTTGATTTGAGTTAGAATGAAGTTCAGCAACGTATTTGCCAAACTCAGGAATGGGAATGGGCCTGGAGAACACAATATTATCACCAGTACTGGAAACTAGAAGCTTGATTTCCTTTTCTTCAGAGCCGTAAGAGTTGGTAGCCACTGCCTTGTAGACTCCAGAGTGTTCCAACTCCGTGGAGGGAATGGTCAGGCTCCCGTCTGACTCAATCTCACGGGCATAGTCTGCTCTGACTGGCTCCCCATCATGGTACCAGGTCACTGTTGGCTGTGGCTCTCCACTCACCTTGATCCTAAAGTACACTCCCTCCCCCTTAGTGATGTTCGTATCAGAGGGAAATTCCATAATTGTCGGTTCTACATGGATGATTGATATCACATGGTTATTCTAACAAATTATCATACCTTACTCTCAATATTCCCTACTCCATCTATTGTCACATTCTCCTGCTTGGAGTAACTAACAGCAACTGGAAGATCTTTACTACCTTCTCTCTGCTTACCAAACACAAATGACCGCCTCCTCCTGCATATGCAAGAAATATAGCTATAATGTATGATGCCTTCAGATTACTTACATAAAGAAATAACTGAAGATTGCCAGAGCCACAGTCACTAAGCCTAGTGTTATGATGGCAGCAACCACTCCTCCTGCAATGGCACCAATGTGGCTCCTAACACTCTGTCCTGGACCTCCAGCGCCAGGCGTCACAGTGGTAGGTGGAATGCCTATAGTAATGTATTACAATCTCAGTTACATAGTTATTTCAAATCAGATAGCGACATCATTTCTTACCGACTATTACTTGAATGGTGTTTGATAGTTGGCCAGTTCCAGTGATGTACATTGAAGGAAGCAGTAGCCCAATACTTGCATTGCAGGTATAATTTCCAGCATCACTGTCACCAAAGGAGTCCACTTGAGCAGTGTAGGTGAAGTTAGTGCCAGACATCTCTGCTTCAGAGAGAGCCAACACTAAGCCATCTGGCCCAATGAGCTGTGCAGTAACCATCAAAAGAGAGAGCTCAGATGAAAGAATATTTTTATTCATTTGTACAGAGCAGATCAGAGTAACATCTGATCCATTGAGAACAATGCCACCAGCGCTGCTTGTGACAGTGACGGATTGTGGATCCGGGACTGTGGGAAAGAGGATTGGAATATCCAACTAATGATAGTGAGATGGTTTAACTCACTTTGAATTTTTACTCTTTGACTGTTATCAGAGGATATAGAAATGTTATTATTCAGCAAAGTCGAGTTAACAGTGGCATTGCAAGTATAGTCACCAACGTGAGAAAATTGAAGGGAAGAAAGAGTGAGATTGCTGTTAGTTCCAACTTGTGTCTGGGTGTGGCCATCATCTCTTGTCCACAGATAGGCTATGGTTGGGTCAAGGTTGTCAGCTCCAGAAACATCACAAGTTAGAATGTTATCAGTCTGTCCCACCATTAGGGGGGTGTTGAGATTAGAGGTGACCTTAACAGTGATGGGTGGAGCTGCAATGAAACAATCCCAAACTATTGTGAACACTTAATAATGGGTCTACAATAACATACCATCGGCGATGAGTGTTGTACGTGCTGCTAGTCTTGCGTTGCCTCCAAGTCGACATGTGTACATCCCTGCATGAGACTGACTCAGTCGAGAAAACTGCAGAGTACTGGTGTATATATTAGACCCTGTATCAGTTGTCCTAGGAGGCCGAAAGGGAAGGGAATTGTTACTTGGACCAAAGAACCACTGAAAGTGTGGTGGAGGTGTGTCTGGCTGTGTTACAATACTTGCTGAGCACGCCAGCATGAAATTTTCCCCTGCAGTGCTGGAGCCAGAAGGCATGATTCCCACTGCTCCAATATCCACTGATTACAAGGAAAAAGATAAAGAGTAAACACAATATCAATTTTGTTGTTATTAACTCACATATGTTTACATAAATGGTCTGGTTAACGAATGGATTGGCAGCATTGGGTAGCTCACAGTGGAAGCGACCTCTCTCCGTTGGATTGCCTCTACGATAGAGACGAACTGAGCCATAGTATTGCTGATCATTTAATACTTGATTTGGACCTCTATTTCTTTGAAAAATAGTACTCCCAACATTAAGGGTCACTTCACTTCCATTGGGGTAGTACCAACTACCACGCCTTTCATGTGGATCATTGCAGCAGTCTTCGAGGTCAGTGAGGCACAGCAATGATTGATTATGATATTCATTATCGTTCGCAGGAGTTGTACTGGAAGACTCTGGAAACTGGAGGATATCATCAACATCCACTAGACTGTCGCTGGATAAAGTAACTCCTCGCAGTTGCAAGGAAACACCAACTATGTATTACGAGGTATTGAATAATACGATCATCTATCGTACAACACAACTGTTGTACAAAATACCTAGCTGTCCATCTGTGCTGAGAGGAAGATATAAATGTGCCGCTGCCAACAGCAAAGGAACGAGCCTTAGACAGCTACTACCAGCAAACGCCATCCCGTCCAGCTACGTACCTCAGGCGATTTATGAATATCAGCTGAATGCTGCACGTGCACTGAAGGTAATCACATTGCGCGTACTAGGGGGTGGGGCTGGCTACTCGCCTACTGCGCATGCGCATGTGTCCTAACTACACATTCAAAACCCGACCTACGGTAATAGCTTAAGGTTTCCAGGATGGATAGCAGCAGTAGTAGAAGAATAGCTCCCAGTTTCTAATAGCTATACACAGCTTCTTGAATTCCAGCCGAAGCTCAATAAGTGCAGAATTCCAACTACACGTGTATATAATGTAGGCAAACATATACGTAGCCCTGCACCATCTGCTTCTGACATATGCTGCATGCAAAAACATCCCCTAGTACATACACTTGTATAACATAAATGCCTTCATTTTGTATTTATCATGTATTCTGAGTTCAACAACATTCATACAAATCTAGGTCAGTCACAAACAAAGATATCAACGCGTGATCATTGCTTATTTTCACTTACAAATAATAAAAATAAACCACTAACGCACTATAGGCAACACACTTATTGAATATTATTACTGATTTACTATGCCATTCACAGCTCATAATATCGCTGAGCTTCTGTGTCTGGCTGTGGAGAGCTGGCAGTAGTGGTCACATAGGCAGGACACTCAGTCAGCTTGAACTCTCGTGGGGTGGTGGTGGCAGCTGTTCTGTCTGGATCTTCATATACATCTTCTCCAGGATGCACTTCTCCACCTTGTGTAGTGGTAGCATCACTAGTACTCTTGTATTGTGATGGCTTTCTGTGATATCATACTTTCATTATGTAGTGGCTTCAATAACAAACCTATACATACCTTTGATTTCTTTTCCAGCAGAATACCAGGACAGCAGTGAAGACTGGAGCTGCTAGAAGACACTCAATCAGAGTGTACACCACCACAGCAATAGCTATGTCACCTCCACAGGAGCATCCTATAGTACATGGATACACAAATGGAGCAATAGCGTTACGTAAGCTGACATAATAATGTATACTACCTATAGCTAAACTGCATGGTACCATAATTCTACCTGTATGTGCAATGCACTCTGCTGAACCTTATACTTATGTCACACTACACTGTTGCAACCCAAATATTATTGTAGTGCTCCTGACGGACATGTAGCTACCATGGGCTTCAATCTTTGATTTTATGCTCTATGCAGCTATTTCATTAAGTGTAGCATGCAGGGACATGTATACTACTGAACTCTTACTTGGCAATGCGTTTTCATGACTTTGAGTTGGTAGAGTTCCTATACAAAGGAAAAAATTTAAAGGAAGTCATTAATTAACTTGGATGGTGCAAGTTTCTGTAGCTTGATCACTTACCAATTGTCAGTCTCATAAGTGGAGATGTCCCTTGTCCAGTCCCAGTGAGAAACTGGGAGGATAGTGCTGGTCTAACAGTAGCTGTGCAGATGTAGCTTCCAACATCACTTTGACAGAAAGAGTTCACAGTGGCTCCAAAATTAAAGGTTGTACCATCCACTGATTGACTAGTCTGTGTTAGTATAGTCCTATTCCTGGATATCTCTGCAGACACATTCAGCAATGAGAGATCTTCTTCTCTTATTGAGTTCAACACCACAGAACAGTTCAATGTGACAAGAGATCCATTCAGAATATTATTATTATCAGAGTTAGTAGTGAGAGTAACAGACTCTGGATTTGGAACTGTGGGAGAAAAGTATAAAAATTATTATAAGTATATGAATTGTTAACTCACTCTGAATCGTCACTGTCTGAGTAGTTCCAGCAGATGCTTCGATGTTGTTGATTAGCAAATTAGAGCCGACACTGGCACTGCAAGCATATACACTTTGTCCAGCTAGGGATAATCGCAGAGGAGAAGAGAAATCAAAAGTATTTGAGATGCCACTTTGTATTGTTAGTCCATTTCTAGTCCACTGGTAGGTTATTGTTTGGTCAGTAAGGCCCTCAGCTCCAGAAACATCACAAGTTAGAGTGTTGTCAGTTTGTCCCACCGTTACGGGGTTGTTGAGATTAGTAATTACCACAGCCGAGATGGACGGAGCTAGAGGAGGAACAAAAGAAAAGAACTGGCTACAAAAAAAGAGAGATGCTCCTTCATGCATGCAACGAGATAGCTACATATTATTATACAATTGATTTTGAGTAGCTCTTCTCTCTATGTGTCTGCATACTCAAATCTCTTAGACTATATTGTGATCACAACACACTGGCTGAACTGCTCATAGTCTATCGATAACATCCACTCACGATCGCCCTCAGTGCTATTATTAACATGATTTTTACTGACAGAGAACTTACCATTTACAGTTATCATAACATTATTCACTAATCGTGCAGGCCCAAGTCGACTTGTGTACATCCCGGCATGCAGAGACTGACTCAGTGGAGAAAACTGCAGAGTACTGGTGAAGGTAATATTGTCACTAGTAGTAGTTCCCATATCAGTGACACCAGAGGGAAGAGGATCACTGCCACTTGGACCAAAGGACCACACAAACCTCGGTGCAGGGACATTGTCTGGTAGACGATCAGGATCAAGATTAGAATCACTATTGAGGGATGATGAGCATCTCAGTGAGTAGTCTCTCTGCCCAGCAGTAGGAGGAGTGGAGCCAGTGGAGGGAGAGAAGGTCACATGGGGAACATCAAAATTGGCCCCAAAATTCACTGTAGAAATAATGAAGAACATGTAATATTATTATAACATTTATTGGTACATGCTGGTCGCATAGTAATTAATAAACTCACAAATGTTCACATAGAGGGTCTGGTTAACACTGGGATTGGCAGCACTGGGTAGCTCACAGCGGAAGCGACCTCTTCCTGGTGGACCACTGAATCTTCGAAAGAGACGAACTGAGCCATAAAATTGTTGTCCATTTATGTGTTCATTTGGACCTCTGTTTACCAGAAACTGTGTACCACCACCAAATCCAACAGTAGTCCCATCAGGAAAGTACCAGTCACCATGCTGAGTACGCGAGACAGGACTACCTGACTCTATACCACAACAGTCTACTAGGTCAGTTATACACTCCAATGCTGCACCGTTAGTGCCAGTGGTGCCGGGGTTCCTATTTGATGGACCAGGACCACTTCCAACGTTCAAGACATCATCAATATCCACAAAGCTGTCACTGGGAATGGTCTCTCCTCCAAACCTCAGAGAGACACCAGCTGCATGTGTGAAAGAGAACGTTATATTAGTCAATCATCTCAATGACTAGTCTAGGTACCAGACATGCAGGCTGAGCGGATATCTGGCACTGACCCCGGAGACTATCTGAGCATAACTGAGTACCTTGCTGTCCGCTGATAAGCGAAACAGGCGCAGCCACCAGCAACAGCAGCCCCAAAGAGAAGATCATCCATCCAACTGTACGTTCATGAAAGCGAGACATCACTATAAGATATCATCAAAATGCGGGCTGATTGCAAATAATCCTCGCGTGCCACACCCCTTTAAGTTATTCCCATTGGAAGGGTGTGGCTAGATATCCAGATACCCGGATACGATTCTAGTGCATGCATGCTATTGTGATATTTGGCCGAGATGGGCGGAGCTGGAGGAAGAGGTAGAGTAATGATTATAGATTATATAGTACTATATTAATGTGATGTATTTGGACTTGTCATTATTTTACATTGTTCTGTAATTAGGTCATAGTCATATTTTCATTGTTGCTAATTGCTGCTGTCTAAAACTTATTCTTTTATCGGGAAGGTTCTCGACCCTTTTGTGCTGTACCTTATTGTACCCCTCAGTATTTAAGTTCGTTTGTGTGTATATGCTGTCAGTGCATTTGCAACCCAATAACCTTCAATGCTGCGGAAGTTCTGTGTGCTCTGGTGGGGAACATAACATCTTGGCGACAAGGATAAAACCGCCAGATGGCCACTTTTGGTACCCTTAAGGAGTTTTGTCCAGCATCGGACTCTATCACTACATATTTGCAGCGTGCAAAGCTCTACTTCACAGCAAACAAGGTGCCACAAGAATTGCAGGTAGCAATATTGCTAACCTCGATAGGAGCCTCGACTTATGATCGACTGTGTGATTTGCTAGCTCCTGACGACCCAAGCACACGGACTTTGAAGCAGATATCGGAGTTATTAAAGTCGCATTTCGAACCTCCAAGAATCGAGATTGCAGAGCGGTTTCATTTTCGTAAACGTGAGCAAGCACCAGGGGAACCTATTGTTGAATATGACGCAGCTCTTCGTAAGCTAGCAACTCACTGTAATTTTGGTGCAAATTTAGAAACCGAGTTACGAGATCAAATTGTGTGCGGGTTGCAGCAGGAGTCAGTTCAGCGACAGCTTCTCACTAAAGCTGATCTAACCTACAAGAAAACAATGGAGATGGTGAAAGCTGCGGAGTCGGCTGAAAAAAGTGCACGTAGTTTGCGGACCACGACAGCACCGGTGGACCAAGTGAATTTACTTCCTCGCTCAGGAGCCCTACAGGATCAGAAAAAGGAGTGTTATCGCTGTGGGGGAAACCATTTGGCAGTGGATTGTAGATTTAAGTTGGCTATATGCCATTTTTGCAAGAAACGCGGACACATTGCTCGTGCTTGTATGGCCAAATCAAAGTCGAGTCGAGGGAAACAAACCCACACCATACAGGAAGACTGGGAAGAGCCTGTCGAGTCGACCGCTCCAGTGGAGATTTATGACCTATACCACGTGCAAGGGAAAAACAGATGTCCCTATATGATACAAGTAGTATTAAATGGAGCCCCGCTGCAGATGGAGGTGGATACAGGGGCCTCGATGTCGCTGATCAGCGAATCAACTTACCTGAATTTGTGGGAAGTCTCTCCTAAACTGCAACCAACGACCATAAAGTTGCGAACATATTCTGGCCAACAGTTGACGATACTGGGGGCCTTGGAGGTTATCGTGGAGTATGGAGAGCAAAGGATCATGCGTTCATTGCTGGTAGTGGAAGGAGCAGGTCCTAGCCTGTTAGGACGGGACTGGTTGGAACAAATCAGATTGGACTGGAAGAGTTTTGCAGTACAGCACGTGTCTTCAGGAATTACCTTGGAGGATCTATTGAGCAAGCATGAGCCCCTGTTTCGTTCCGAGTTGGGGAAGGCCAGGAACATTACAGCAGCATTTCACCTCGAGCAGCAGGTTACTCCTCGTTTTTGCAATGCTCGGACAGTCCCTTATGCTCTAGGAGAGAAGATTGAAGTCGAGTTGGAGCGATTGCAAAAGGAGGGAATAATTGAGCCAGTGCCATTTTCGGAGTGGGCAGCACCAATAGTGCCAGTAATGAAGCAGGATGGCACTGTGAGAATTTGTGGTGACTACAAGCTCACTGTTAACAAGGTATCAAAGACAGATTCTTACCCAATTCCTCGAATTGAAGACTTGTTTGCACGAGTAGCGGGTGGACAAAAATTCACCAAGTTGGACATTGCTCATGCCTATCAGCAGATTCCGTTGCAGGAGGAGTCAAAAATGTATGTTACCATCAATACCCATAAGGGGTTGTTTCGGTATAATCGGCTGCCATTTGGAGTTAGTTCAGCTCCAGCGATTTTCCAGCGGGCAATGGAGACATTGCTCAAGGACATCCCCGGTACTGTAGTGTATATTGATGATATTCTAGTCACGGGGAAAGATGATAAAGATCATGTGAAGAATTTGGATGCTGTGATGACACGGCTGGAGGCTGAGGGTTTCACGCTGAAAAAGTCGAAGTGTGAATTTTTGTTACCGAGGGTGGAGTATCTAGCCCATACAATTACAGCTAGTGGCTTACAACCCTCAAGGAGGAAGACCGAGGCTATCACGAATGCCCCAGCACCCCAAAATATATCTCAGCTACGCTCATTTCTGGGGATGATCAATTATTACGGAAAATTTTTGAAAAATTTATCCTGTCAACTTGCTCCATTGTACAACCTTTTGAAGAAGCAAAGTGATTGGAAGTGGGGAGTGGTGGAAGCCAAAGCATTTGAGCTGGTGAAGAAGCAGCTAGCTGAAGCCCCAGTTTTACAGCACTACGATCCTACAAAAGCAGTGTCGCTATCTACGGATGCATCTCCTTATGGGGTTGGAGCAGTTTTGTGTCATGTACTCGCTGATGGTACTGAGAAACCAATTGCTTACGCCTCGCGTACATTGAATGCTGTGGAGAGGAAATATTCTCAACTGGATAAGGAGGCCATGGCAATAGTATTTGGAGTTAAACGTTTTCATCAATATCTTTATGGCCGACAATTTGCCATTGTATCCGACCACAAACCACTTCAGTATCTGCTCAGTGAGTCCCGAGGTGTTCCTGTTATGGCTTCTGCCAGACTGCAACGGTGGGCATTGATTCTTGGTGCATATCAATATACCATCTCCTATCGGCCAGGGGAGAAGATGGCAAATGCCGATGGATTAAGTAGGCTGCCTCTACCCGAGTCTCCAGCTTCCGCAGAAGTACCCCTTCCTGGTGAAGTAGTCTGTCTGCTCCAGACCCTGCAGTCATCACCAATCACAGCTGAGCAAATTAGACAGTGGACAACTAAGGATCCAATCCTGTCGAGAGTGAGGGAGTTGGTGGCTAAGGGATGGAATGAGAATTCGGATGAACAACTGGCACCATATCAGAAGAAGAAGGATGAGCTAAGTTTGTTGGATGGATGCATACTGAGAGGAAATAGAGTTGTTGTGCCTGCAGCAGGAAGAGCCCGAGTGTTGGATTTACTGCATGATGGTCATCCAGGTATTGTCAAAATGAAGAGTATAGCAAGACAAGTAGTGTGGTGGCCTGGTATTGATGCAGATTTGACTTCAAAAGTGCAGCAGTGTGAAGCATGTCAAGTAAATCAGAAGTCTCCAGCAGTAGCCCCATTGCATTGTTGGGAGTGGCCTAAGAAACCATGGTCGAGAATACATGTGGATCATGCTGGACCTTTTCAAGGGAAGACCATTTTAGTGGTGATAGATGCACACTCCAAATGGATTGAGGCAGTAATTGTGCCATCCACCTCTTCAGCAGCAACGATTAAGGTACTCCGGAATTTATTTGCTACGCATGGTATCCCTGAGCTATTATTTTCAGACAATGGGACCTCTTTTACAAGTGAGGAATTCAGTGACTTTGTGCTGAGGAATGGAATTCGTCATCGCACCTCTTCACCTTATCACCCAGCCACCAATGGATTGGCCGAGCGGGCGGTTCAAGTAGTTAAAGCAGGTCTAAGGAAAACCCCGGAAGGAGATATGGATTTGAGGCTTGCGAGATTGCTGTTTAAGTACCGTAATACGCCTCATGCAACTACTGGTGTGTCGCCATCTGAACTGTTGCTCGGGAGGAAACCTCGTACTCACCTTGACTTATTGCATCCAGATTTGACTAAACGAGTGGAGGAAAGACAGATAGCTCAAAAAGTAGCCCACGATGGAAGTAGGAAAGAGAGGCTATTTCAGAGGGGCGACAATGTGTATGCTAGAAATTTTCAAGCAGGCGACAAATGGTTTCCCGGGAAGATTGTGGAAGTGTTAGGCTCTCGCTCTTACAAGATCAAGATCAGTTCGGGAGCGTCTGTGCGCCGACATGTGGACCACATCAAGTCTCGTGCTGCCAGAGAACAGGAATTGGAGGATTTGTTGGTACCGGAGTTGGAGGAGGCAGCCGATGCCGATCTGCCTGGAAACAGCGAGCCTGAATTGGAGGCAGTTGCTACCCAGCCAGTTGCGATTCGTCGCTCCAGTCGTATTAGAAGACCGCCTGAACGATTCCAGCCAGTCTGGAGCTAAGGAGGAAAGGGATGTGATGTATTTGGACTTGTCATTATTTTACATTGTTCTGTAATTAGGTCATAGTCATATTTTCATTGTTGCTAATTGCTGCTGTCTAAAACTTATTCTTTTATCGGGAAGGTTCTCGACCCTTTTGTGCTGTACCTTATTGTACCCCTCAGTATTTAAGTTCGTTTGTGTGTATATGCTGTCAGTGCATTTGCAACCCAATAACCTTCAATGCTGCGGAAGTTCTGTGTGCTCTGGTGGGGAACATAACAATTAATTAATATTCACATGCACGACATCTCCCTTAACTTTACTGAGAATCTATCTTAAGCACAATACATGAGAGTGATCACAACTTCATGTTATGTTCTCACAACTTACCATTCACAGTAACCACAGTGCTGTTCGCCAGTCTTCCAGGTCCTAGGAAGCCGAAAGAGAAGGGAATTGTTATTTTGGACCAAAGAACTACAGAAAGTGTGGTGGAGGTGGGCCTGACTGTGTTACAATACTTCAAGTGCTGAGCACACCAAACTGGGTGTCAAGTTTGCCCTATGCTGGAGCCAGAGGATGTTATTCCCACCGCTCCAATATCAACCGATTACAAGGAAAAAGATAACAAGATCAATTTTATTGTTGTTAACTCACATGTTTACATATGATTCACAAATGGATTGGCAGCATTAGGTAGCTCACAGCGGAAATGACCTCTTTCTGCTGGATTGCCTTGACGATAGAGTCGGACGAACTGAACCTTAAAATTGTTGATCATTTATGACCAGATTTAGACCCCTGTTTCTTTGTAAATTATTGTTCCCAGCATTAAAGGTCACTTCACTTCCACTAGAGTAGTACCAACTATGCCTTATACATTGACTACCATTTGGATCTGATCAGTCTTCAAGGTCAGTGAGACACAGCAATGATTGATTATGATATTCATTATTGTTCACAGGAGTTACAGTGGAAGATTCTGAAACTGGAGGATATCATCAATATCCACTAGACTGTCGCTGGATAAAGTTACTCCTCGCAGTCGCATGGAAACACCAACTATGTAACGAGGTATCATCTACCGTAGCATATAACTGTTGTACAAAATACCTTGCTGTCCATCAGTGAGGGGAAAATATAAATGTGCTGCTGCCAACAGCAAAGGAACGAGTCCTAGACAGCTACTACCAGCAAACGCCATCACATCCAGCTACCACACTGTCAGGCGAATATCGTCAACTGTATAATTATTGCGTGCACTCGGGGGTGGGGCTGGCTACTCGAATACTGCGCATGCGCATATGTCGTTGGCGCTCAAATGCACTTTCAGTATCATCATGGGGATGCAGTGGTCACATACGAGGGGTCCGCAACCGTCTCGTACACCTGGCTTAGAAATCAATGGAAATCAGCTGAAATCCACAGAAATCAATCAAGAAATCACTAGAAATCATCCGGTGAAATCGCTTGCGGTTGCGGATCCGCCCACCTTTATTTAATATCCATGCTGATTGCCTGAGGCTGGATCCAGTGAATGATTTCACCAAGATTGATGGTGTATCGCGAGTTGCAACATTAGGCTGTTTGGTGCTTTCAATTAGCTCTAGCTACTTTTGACATTGTCATGCATAATATTATTTGTCTTTCAATAGCCTGTAGCTGCACTAAAATTTTAGATCTTTTGTGTAAATAAATATTAAGTTTGTCATGCACTTACTATCCGGTGTTTTCATACTAAACTTTCATTTATCCCAGAAATCAGTAATTATAAATCCAAATAGTAAGAAATCATTGAAATCAAAGCAGAAATCGAACACTAAGAAAGGAAATCTGGTCTGAAATCGATATCTTGTCTGAAATCGGAAATCAACCATTGCTAGAAATCATAGCTGAAATCAGGAAATCCGTGTATGATTTCGAAATCTCGTACGCCAAAACGGATTGTTGCGGACCCCTCAGTCACATATTTATATACAAGAAGTCAATAATAGCTCAAGGTTGCCAGGATGGAGAGCAGCAGTAGTAGATAACAACTCCCAGATCCTTGTAGCTATACACAGCTTCTTGAACTCCAGCTGCAGCTTAATAGTTGCTGAACACCTGGTGTGCTCTTATCAGAACTCAGGTTTAGTGCTTTATTACCATATTATAATATGAGACTAACTGTGAGAAAAGGGACCATTTGGGACTTCGTGTTTGTTGTATGTAGCTTGTACTAGTATGCATAGAGTATAATGTATATTCTGTAGGCCGGTGTATCCATTGTATGTTGATGTCAATACGCTGATACAAGTATATACTTACTATTACATTTGTAGAAAGCAAGTTGGATACTGTCACGATAAAAATTGACCAGTTCATACTACCATGAATGGTCCCTTTTCTCATAGCAGGTCACATATAGCCTTTTAATATTATGAAACTACACTGTGCATATAGATAGATAGATGTTTTTTATGTCACGCATAAATGATATGACCTATGTGACAATTAAACCAAACCTAAATTAGATGCACATGCATGCACTTGTTTGTAAAAATTAATATAGTTTTTGTTTCATGTCTATCACGAGGAGAAGAATATTCTGAGTAAACTGGCAGCCGTGATGTACTGTTATCACTTGGCAACAGATTTACTGTACTGATAGCTAACAGACAGTATACAGCTGCAATGCATCATACATCACACAGCAAATCTTACTTACCAACAATAATATTTGGCTATAGCTACTGCCAATCTATCACAAACATAGACATGTTTTTTTACAAAATAAACATGTGACCACTGTTTACTTTCACTGATTATTACAAACTGACTAAAAATAATACACCACTAGCTAATTTAAGGCACTATAGGCAACACACTTATTGATAGGTGAATATTCATTGAATTGTCACAGTTAAAACATGCCATTCACAACTCATAGTATCCACTCTGGAGCTGAGCTTCTGTGGTTGGCTGTGGGGAGCTGGCAGTAGTGGTCACATAGGCAGGACACTCAGTCAGTTTAAAACTTCCTGGGGTGGTGGTGGCAGCTGTTCTGTCTGGATCTTCATACACAACCTCCCCAGGATGGACGTCTCCAGCAGTAGCATCACTAGTACTCTTGTATTGTGACGGCTTTCTGTGATATCATATAAGAGGCTTCAATAATAAACATTTTTATAGCTAGTATACACAAATACACATACCTTTGATTTCTTTTCCAGCAGAATACCATCACAGCAGTGATGACTGGAGCTGCTAGAAGACACTCAATCAGAGTGTACACCACCACAGCAATAGCTATGTCACCTCCACAGGAGTATCCTTTAGTACATGGATATGTTAGCTGACATAATAATTATGTATACTACCAAGCTAAACTGCACGATAGTTCTGCCTGTATGTACAATACACTCTGCTGAACCTTACACTTATGTCACACTACACTGTTGCAACCCACATGTAGCTACCATGGGCTTCAATTTTGATTTCATGCTTTTTGCAGCTATCATGCATTAAGTATTATATAGCATTCAGAGACATGTAGCTATATTACTACAGAACTCTTACTTGCGTTTGCATGATTTTGAATTGGTGGAATTCCTATACAAAGAAAACATTTTAGAGGAAATCATTAACTTGGATGGTGTTTGTGTAGCTCGATCGCTTACTAATCATTAGTCTCACGAGTGGAGACATCCCTTGTCCAGTCCCAATGAGAAACTGGTTAGAGGGTAGCGGTGTAACAGTAGCTGTGCAGATGTAGCTTCCAACATCACTTTGGCAGAAAGAGTTCACAGTGGCTCCGAAGTTAAAGGTTGTACCATCCACAGATTGACTAGTCTGTGTTAGTACAGTCCCATTCCTGGAGATCTCTGCAGACACATTCAGCAATGAGATATCTTCTTCTCTTATTGAGTTTAACACCACAGAACAGTTCACTGTGACGAGAGATCCATTCAGAATATTATTATCAGGGCTAGCAGTGAGAGTAACAGACTGTGGGTTTGGAACTGTGGGAGAAAAGTATGATAATTACGTCACTATGACAGCTACTACAGTATTGAATTGTTAACTCACTCTGAATCGTCACTGTCTGAGTAGTTCCAGCAGACGCTTCGATGTTGTTGATTAGCAAGTTAGAGCCAACACTGGCACTGCAAGCATATACACTTTATCCAGCTAGGGATAATTGCAGAGGAGAAGAGAAATCAAAAATATTTGAGCTGCCACTTTGTATTGTTTGTCCATCTCTAGTCCACTGGTAGGTTATTGTTCGATCAGTAAGGCCATCAGCTCCAGAAACATCACAAGTTAGAATATTGTCAGTTTGTCCCACCATTATGGGGTTGTTGAGATTAGCAGTTACCACGGCTGAAATGGTTGGAGCTGGAGAAAGAGCAAAAGAAAAGAACTGGCTACAAAAAAGAGAGATGCTCCTTCATGCATGCAATGAGATACATATAATACGATTGAGTTTGAGTAGCTTTTCTCTCTTTGTGTCTGCATACTCAAATCTCTTATACTATTGTGATCACAACACACTGAACTGCTCATAGGTCATGGTTGTAATTACTATATCGATGACATCCACTCACGATCGCCCTCAGTGCTGTTATTATTGACATGATATTTACTGAGAACTTACCATTTACAGTTATCATAACATCCCTCACCAGTCTTCCAGGCCCAAGTCGACATGTGTACATCCCTGCATGCAAAGACTGACTCAGTGGAGAAAACTGCAGAGTACTGATGTAGGTATTGCCACTACTTGTAGTTCCCATATCAGTCACACCAGAGGGAAGAAGATCACTGCCACTTGGACCAAAGGACCACACAAACCTTGGTTCAGGGACATTGACTGGTAGAGGAATGGAATCACTATTGAGTGTTGATGAGCACATCAGTGAGTAGACCGCCCCGGCAGTATTGGAACCAGAGGAAGAAGTAGTTATATGAGGATCATCAAAACGAGATGCAAAATTCACTGTGTAATATTATATTATTATACAATAATATAGAAGTCCTGATCAGTGATCACGAGTAGCTTTTTCCAGTAATAACTATCAACTCACAAATGTTTATATAGATGATCTGGTCAGCACCGGCAGCATTGGGTAGCTCACAGCGGAAACGACCTCTTTCTGGTATTCCACTGAATCTACGAAAGAGACGAACTGAGCCATTAAACCGTTGTCCATTTATGACTTCATTTGGACCTCTGTTCACTAGAAACCGTGAACCACTACCAAATCCAACTGTAGTCCCATCAGGAAAGTACCAGTCACCACGAACAGTGCGCATGATATTGGATGGTGTGTCAGGCTCTGTACCACAACAGTCTACTAGGTCAGTTATACACTCCAATGCTGCACCTAGTCCTTCATTACTGCCAGGGTTCCTATTTGTCGGAGCAGGAATACCTCCAATATTCAGGATATCATCAAAATCCACAAAACTGTCACTGGGCAAGGTCTCTCCTCTAAGTCTCAGAGAGATATAGCATAGCTGAGTACCTTGCTGTCCGCTGACAAGCAAAACAGGCGCAGCCACCAGCAACAGCAGCCTCAAAGTAGGCATATTACATCAAAAGTTTAGATTATTCCTTACACTTTCTTTACCACACATAATAATAAAGGAGGCTTCAAGATACAATTTAGTCTTTGTTCCGTAAAATTTCATTGAGTGGTTGCGGAGATATGGCTGTTTTAATATTTCTAAACATCACAATTTTTCTGCCAGGTGTGTGTGTACTATTCCAATAGGGGAATGGCACGTAACATGTTGATTGCTTTAGAGGCCTATAACTCAAAAATTACACTACTGATTGACTCTAAACTTGAAATATAGCATGTAAGTACCTCTCTACTTATTCTACTGATGAATTTAACATGCCTTAATGAATAAAAAAATTTCGTGTGCATACATGTTTGGCTGCTACAGTAGCTAACGCTTCACTGCCTCAGAATTCCAGAAGCTGACTTTATGCATAATTTTTTGAAATTACTAGTTTAGATGTCCGCTCAAACACATACATAAGTTTTCATAGTGTTACACACACATGTACATGCTCATATGCACATATTAATATTGTTTTCTGAAGTGGAATCTATTCTTAAAGTATAAGATGAGTCCTGAGTTCTTTAGAAGCAACGAAGAGTTTAAAGTGCGTGCACTTTCTATGTATCATATTTTTTGACAGAAATAGTCTAGCTAGGGGTAGTTTGAGCCAAAAATTTCATTTTTCATATTTTCAACACATTTTCACATATGTAAACATGTTATTTTACGCAAAGTAAAATGCTTATTGAGCTCTTTCAATCGAACACTTCAAAAATGGTTAAAACTACTAAAAAATTTGAAATCAGCACCTTGAGTTACCCCTAGAAGCATAAAATGCTCTGGAAAAGTGAGCAACATGGAGCAAGTTGAAGTTATCCATTAGCAATATTTGTGTGCCACAGTAGTTGAGTATGTGGTATTTATGGAGTTTCCCTGAAGCCCTGCAATGCCGGAAGTGGTTACAACCAAACACTTTGGAAACTGTAGAGTAGTGCTATCTTTGCTGAAGCCTGTGGTGCAAGTTTGGTGTTCGTAGCATATTGTAGTGAGTAGTTATGATCCCTGAAACTTCGTAATATTTATATGTGTGCAGGTTTTTTATAGGCAATTTTTTGGGGTTCTGACATGCCTACTCAAAGATAAGATCATCCGTCCACAGCATACAATAAAAAAAATGCGGGCCGCTCGCTTGATTGCAGTCCTCACCCCTTATTGGTGACTAAAAATCCCTGGTGTCACTGAAGTACCGTGCGTTGGGCGTAAGGCCACTCCATAGTTGTTTTCATTTCCCGCCCGCATTCTTTCCACAATTTAATTTTACAGTAGCTTTGGCATGGGTCGTCAACGTTGCTGGCGCTCTGTTTAGTAATAATGAATAATGAACCGCTCGCCCCGCCCCCCGCCCCCCCCCCCCACAAACCTATAACGCTTTCTGATGAAAGGGAAACAGTGTATCATATTGGAGTGGTCTAATAATAGTTACTCTACGTAATCATGCATGCATCCATCAGCAATAGTTATTAATAATAATTGTCAAATATTCACAAACAAGTAGCTACATTAATATTTATATTGACTTTTAACTTGCAATTGATACAAACTACCATCATTAATTAAGTCTGGGCACTGACCAAGGATTATTACACATCATTCATAATTCATAATATCCACTCTGGAGCTGAGCTTCTGTGGTTGGCTGTGGAGAGCCGGCAGTAGTGGTCACATAGGCAGGACACTCAGTCAGCTTGAACTCTCCTGGGGTGGTGGTGACAGCTATTTTGTCTGGATCTTCATATACAACCTCCCCAGGATGCACTTCTCCACTTTGTACAATGGCAGCATCACTAGTACTCTTGTACTGGACATGTGACGATTTTCTATGATGTAATGTATGACATCATGCATAGTGACTTTGACATTGTTGCGCATTTGTAGGATGAACATCATGCAGAATCTGATAGCTTGTGTTTATAATTATACCTTTGATTTCTTTTCCAGCAGATTACCATCACAGCAGTGATGACTGGAGCTGCTAGAAGACACTCAATCAGAATGGACACCACCACAGCAATAGCTATGTCACCTCCACTGTAGCATCCTATAGTACAAGGATACACAAATGGAGCAATAATGTTACATTAGCTGACATAATATTATTATGTATATTACCTATAGCTAAATTACATGGTACCATTATTCTGTCTGCATGTGCAATGCACTCTGCTGAACCTGTCATACTACACTGTTGCAATCCAAATATTATTGTAGTGCTCCTGACGAACATGTAGCTACCATGGGCTTCAATCTTTGATTTTATGCTCTATGCAGCTATTTCATTAAGTGTAGCATGCAGGGACATGTATACTACTGAACTCTTACTTGGCAATGCGTTTTCATGACTTTGAGTTGGTAGAGTTCCTATACAAAGGAAAAAAATTTAAAGGAAGTCATTAATTAACTTGGATGGTGCATGTTTCTGTAGCTTGATCACTTACCAATTGTCAGTCTCATAAGTGGAGATGTCCCTTGTCCAGTCCCAGTGAGAAACTGGGAGGATAGTGCTGGTCTAACAGTAGCTGTGCAGATATAGCTTCCAACATCACTTTGACAGAAAGAATTCACAGTGGCTCCAAAGTTAAAGGTTGTACCATCCATGGATTGACTAGTCTGTGTTAGTATAGTCCCATTCCTGGAGATCTGTGCAGACACATTCAGCAACGACAGATCTTCTTCTCTTATTGAGTTCAACAGCACAGAACAGTTCACTGTGACAAGAGATCCATTCAGAATATTATCAGGGCTAGCAGTGAGAGTAATAGACTGTGGGTGTGGAACTGTGGGAGAAAAGTATTATAATTATGTCACTATGACAACTACTATGGTATTGAATTGTTAACTCACTCTGAATCGTCACTGTCTGAGTAGTTCCAGCAGATGCTTCGATATTGTTGATTAGCAAGTTAGAGCCGACACTGGCACTGCAAGCATATACACTTCGTCCAGCTAGGGATAATCGAAGAGGAGAAGAGAAATCAAAAGTATTTGAGCTGCCACTTTGTATTGTTTCTCCATCTCTAGTCCACTGGTAGGTTATTGTTTGATCAGTAAGGCCCTCAGCTCCAGAAATATCACAAGTTAGAGTGTTGTCAGTTTGTCCCACCATTACGGGATTGTTGAGATTAGCAGTTACCATGGCTGAGATGGGCGGATCTAGAGAAAGAGCATGCAAAAGAAAAGAACTGGCTACAAAAAAGATAGATGCTCCTTCATGCATGCAACGAGATATATAGCTACATAATTATTATTATTATACAATTGATTTTGAGTAGCTCTTCTCTCTCTGTGTCTGTATACTCAAATCTCTTAGACTATTGTGATCACAACACACTGACGTCATGCATAGGGCTTTAATCGCTGTTAGCTTACGCGAGGCATGCGCAAATAATTATATTCATAGACCACCCTTCCTGACTGTGGCGCGCGTATATGTCTACCGCGGTTGATTGATGATAACATTCCATAGTATCAGGTCTTAGCGTAGACTGACACTGAACTGCTCATAGGTCATGGTTGTAATTACTATATCGATGACATCCACTCACGATCGCCCTCAGTGCTGTTATTAACATGATCTTTACTGATGGAGAACTTACCATTTACAGTTAGTATAACATTATTCACCAGTCGTGCAGGCCCAAGTCGACATGTATAGTTCCCTGCATGCAGAGACTGACTCAGTGGAGAATTCGAAAACTCCAGAGTACTGGTGAAGGTAATACTGTCACTAGTAGTAGTTCCCATATCAGTGATACCAGAGGGAAGAGGATCACTGCCACTTGGACCAAAGGACCACTCAAACCTCGGTGCAGGGACATTGACTGGTAGAGGAATGGAATCACTACTGAGGGTTGATGAGCATGTCAGTGAGTAGTCTCTCTGCCCAGCAGTAGTGGTAGTGGAGCCAGTGGAGGGAGAGAAGGTCACATGATCAACATCAAAACGGACCCCAAAATTCACTGTAGAAATAATGAACATAATAATAACACTAACATTATTGGTACACACTAATCGCATAGTACATATAATTAACAAACTCACAAATGTTCACATAGAGGATCTGGTTAACACTGGGATCAGCATCACTGGGTAGCTCACAGCGGAAACGACCTCTTCCTAGTGCACCACTGAATCTTTTAAAGAGGCGAACTGAGCCATAAAACTGTTGTCCATTTATGACTTCATTTGGACCTCTATTTACTAGAAACCGTGAACCACCACCAAATCCAACTGCTGTCCCATCAGGAAAGTACCAGTTACCACGTTCAGTACGCATGATACTTGATGGTGTGTCAGGCTCTGTACCACAACAGTCTACTAGGTCAGTTATACACTGCAATGCTGCACCATAACCGCCAGAGAAGTTCCTATTTGTTGGAGCAGGTCCACTTCCAATGTTCAAGACATCATCAAAATCCACAAAGCTGTCACTGGGAATGGTCTCTCCTCCAAATCTCAGAGAGACACCAGCTGCGTGTATGAAAGAGAATGCTAGTCAACCACACTAGCTATAGCTACATCATAAATAATTATTAGCTACCAGACATGCCAGGCCTACTAAGAGTGTTTGTCACTGACCGAGACTAGTCAGCCTAGGCCCTAGCCGCATACCTTGCTGTCCGCTGATGAGCGAAACCAGTTCAGCCACCACCAGCAGCAGCCCCAAAGACAACATTATTCGTCCACCTCGAAACTCCATAGTCTCGCATGAAGGGGGCGACTAGTCGGAAACTCCATGGCCACACCCCTGTACATGTTTGGCGCGGTAATCGAGATGGCGAAAAATTAACGTTCAAGCAGGCATGCATCCACGAGCATAGTGTTACCCCGCGCGCATGCGCAAGGGGGTAAAGTAATCGGTCGTGTCGTTGTTGTTGTTGTTGTCGTGAGCACAAAATCGTCATATCTGGAGATGTAAGCTTAGACATCTAAGTGACTTGTAAGCACAAACAATCAATCGAATTCGGCGAAAAACTGGCTTCAGTGTGCGTCAAATCGATGAATACGGTCCACGGGCGCGCGTCACAAATTATTATTATTATTGATTTGATAAACACATAAATACAGTATTTATGTACCAGGGTGCACACTCGATTAGTCTTAGTTTAGCATTTCGTAATATATACTTCTGGCTATTGTGTATCCTTTGCTATTATTAAGAAGCAAGAAATATTATAGACAAAAAAAACACACCACCATAGTGCCTTTTTATTGGCTAACGTAGCCACGCCTATCGATAGTGCCGACTCACTGCATATAATGCATGCACATTGTATTTTCTGCACATGCGCACAACTATAAAGCAGCCAAGAATAAGATCTATGCATCCGCTGACGGAGCAACCCTATGGAACCATGTAAGACAGTTATAATATTATACTATTTAGTACAACAAAAAATATTGGTACTATCAGTTCATATCTCCTATTAGCTTGTGCAGAGAGAGTGCTTTTTATCACCAGGACCCTCCGCTAGCTACATACAATCATAGATTATTTATCCACTAATTTTCTGAATAGCCATGCACACAAAAGCAACTCTATAGATTTCGAAATGTGCGCGCTGGATATGTGTTCTACTGAGCTCTAGTTTATAATGATAATCATTATAATATCTTCCACACTCTAGGACATATTAATTTTATTCATTGCACATATTATTAGTAATAATAATCATAAGAAAACAGTTATTCAGTGTCACCAGCAGTGCTACATTAATCTTAATTGCCATCGTTCACAACTCATTAGAGCCTATAATCAGCCCTGCTCCTCAACTGGAGCATGCACAGTGAGCACATCTCATTATTCATGCAGTTAATTACCGTATAGCCTTTTAATATTATGAAACTACACTGTGCGTATAGATAGATAGATGTATATTATGTCACGCATATGGCCTATGTGACAATTAAACCAAACCTAAATTAGATGCACATGCACTTGTTTGTAGAATATAGTTTTTGTTTCATGTCTATCATGCACGAGGAGAAGAATGCTACTATGAGTAAACTGGCAACCGTGATGTACTGTTATCGCTTGGCAACAGATTTACTGTACTGATAGCTAACAGACAGTATAGTATCTTGCCTACCAACAATATTTATATAGAATCTGTCACGGCAAACATAAACATGTTTTTATAATTAGCTAAACATGTGACCACTGTTTACTTTCACTGATTATTACAAACTGACTAAGAGCAATGCACCACTAATTTAACACACTATAGGCAACACACTTATTGATAGGTGAATTCAATTGTCACAGTTAAAACATGTCATTCATAACTCATAGTATCCCGGCACTCTGGAGCTGAGTATATGTGTTTGGCTGTGGAGAGCTGGCAGTAGTGGTCACATAGGCAGGACACTCAGTCAGCTTAAAACTTCCTGGGGTGGTGGTGGCAGCTGTTCTATCTGGATCTTCATACACACCCTCTCCAGGATGGACGTCTCCAGCAGTAGCTAGCATCACTAGTACTCTTGTATTGTGATGGCTTTCTGTGATGTAGTAGCTTCAACAACAAATTAAACACATACCTTTGATTTCTTTTCCAGCAGATTACCATCACAGCAGTGATGACTGGAGCTGCTAGAAGACACTCAATCAGAGTGGATACCACCACAGCAATAGCTATGTCACCTCCACTGTAGCATCCTGCACATGCAAGATGGAGCAATAATATGTTAACTATGACGTAATGACATGTGTACTAGCTAAATTGCAGCTGGGGTATATAGATTATTCATACTGCCCTGCAATGCACTTTCTCCGAACCTTACCGTCTTGTGTCACACTATACCATTGCAACCCAACTAAAATAGTGGTACTTCTGGGGGGGCTACCTTGGGCTTTCAATCTTTGATTGCTTCATGCAAATAATATTATGTATTATACAGGTACATGTACATGTAGCTATCTTACTACTGAACTCTTACTTGCATTTTCACGACTTGGAGTTAGTGGAATTCCTTATAATATAATACAAGTCATTAATTAACTTGGATGGTGTTTGTGTAGCTGGATTGCTTACCAATTATTAGTCTCACAAGTGGAGACATCCCTTGTCCAGTTCCAGTGAGAAACCGGGAAGATGGTGCTGGACTAGCAGTAGCTATGCAGTTGTAGCTCCCAACATCACTATCATTGAAGGAGCTGATTTCTGATGCAAAGATAAGACTTGAGTCTCTCATTATTGGGTCAGCTAGCGTCAGAAGAGTTCCATCTCGAAACAGCTGGGCCTCCACCATTAGCAGTGAGAGCTCAGACTCCGATACTCCTTGTCCAAAATCGACCTCACAATTCACGGTGATGGCAGAATTATTTAGAATAATGTTACTGCCAGTACTGATGGAGACAGTAACAGAGGGCGAAGCTGGGACTGTTGAACAGATCATGAGTTTATAATAATTGTAGCTAAAACTTATGTGATTGACTTACCTTGAACCATCACAATTTGATTAGCAGACCTGATGACGTCATTTGTAAGTAAGTTTGAGTTCACAGTGGCACGACAAGTGTAGTTTCCAGCATCAGATAGTCCAACAGGGGAGAGAGAGAGAGTACTGGACTGACTGACTTCTCTACCACCATTTCTAGTCCATAGATAGGTCGTAGTTGGGTCAAGATTGTCAGCTCCAGATACTCCACAAGTCAGAGTGCTGCCAGTTTGTCCCACCATTAGGGGGATATTGAGATTAGGAGTTACACTAACAGTAATGGATGGAGCTAGAGGAAAGTTGAATGACAAAAGAAAAATATATTATGCATTAACATTTCAAGGAAATTCTTGATTGGATATTCATCATGATATTGATATAGCTACGAGCTAGATTGTGTTACACCAATCTGGCATTAATTTTCTCTCAATGAAAATGATTCATCATAATGCCTAATGATGAATTATTTTTTCATTGAGAGAAATAATGCCAGATTGGTGTAACATGATCTAGCTCATAGCTATCAATATCTTAATTTTAAGTAGTTCTCAAAAAACATCACAACACATTCACAGGCTATCATGAACAATAACATTATATTCATCTCCAATGTTGATAATACCTGCTCTCTACATACACATACCTAATTCCACTTACCATTCACTGCAATTGCAACACTGTTTGTTAGTCTTCCAGCCCCAAGTCGACATGTGTACATCCCTGCATGAGACTGACTTTGTAAAGAAATCTGCAGAGTACTGGAGAAGGTCTCACTAGTCTCATTCCTACTGCTTATAATAGTTGGCATAGCAGTCACACCAGAGGGAAGTGAGGTACTGCCACCAAAGGACCACTGAAAGTTTGGTGAAGGTACATCAGAGGGTAGACGACTGGGATCAAAAAGAGTTGATGAGCATGTCAGTGAGTAGTCTCTCTGCCCAGCAGTAGTGGTAGTGGAGCCAGTGGAGGGAGAGAAGGTCACATGAGCAACATCAAAACGGAACCCAAAATTCACTGTGGAAATAAATAAGGAACATAATAATATACTTATATTGGTACTCACTAGTAATAAACTCACAAATGTTCACATAGAGGGTCTGGTCAACAACAGCAGCATTGGGTAGCTCACAGCGGAAACGGCCTCTTCCTGTTACACCACTGAATCTACGAAAGAGACGAACTGAGCCATTAAACTGTTGTCCATCTATGACTTCACTTGGACCTCTGTTTACCAGAAACCGTGTACCACTACCAAACCCAACAGTAGTCCCATCAGGAAAGTACCGGTTTGGGTTTGGGTTTGGGTTGATGTGAGAGTTTTCAATCCCCTTGCTCCCTCAAATAGACAACCCCTCCCCACCTGCTACAGAAAGCATGAAAATCAAAAGAAGAGAGCTTATGAACAAAGAGTTCGTGAAATTGAACATGGCTCCTTCACTCCGTTGGTCATGTCCCTTACTGGAGGTCTGGGAAATGCTGCCTCAGTGTGTTACAAGCGTCTAGCCTCCCTGATTTCAGCCAAACGTGATGTCTCCTACAGTAGCACCATGGCCTGGATTCGTTGTAGCCTGTCATTTTCCCTCCTCCGCTCTTCAATCCAGTGTATCCGGGGTGCTCGATCAACCATTGGCCAAGCAGTCAGACTACCATTCCCTCCATTGGACCTTGTTTCCGCCGAAGCAAGGTTTTCGTCTCTGGGCTAACTTTTGAACTATACATGTCACTTTGTTCTTTCATGAGTTTGTTTATTTTTTTTTTATATTGCTGCCTTGTACATGTTATTATTACAAGTGATTGTTTATTAAAATAAAAAAAATTAATCAGGAAAGTACCAGTTACCATGCTGAGTACGCATGGTACTTGACTCTGTACCACAACAGTCTACTATAGGTCAGTTATACACTGTAACGATGCATCTGCACTGGCGGGGACCCTATTCGTTGGAATAGGAAACACTCCAACATTCAAGATATCATCAAGATCCACAAAGCTGTTACTGGGTAAGGTCTCTCCAAGAAACCTCAGAGAGACACCAACTGTATCAAACGTGGGTATTTGTCACTGACCGAGACTATAGTCACTACTGAGCTTAGCCGCATACCTTGCTGTCCGCTGATAAGCGAAATGCGTGCAGCCACCATCAACAGCAGCCCCGAAGATAACATCATCCCGGTCCAACTTTTAATACCACCACAAAACTGGTACATGTATTTGATTCTCATATCCCCGCGTCCCACCTCTACGCTATTGCGCGTGCGTATATAGTATAGCGACCTTTTACCAAATATTTAATTAATATCTAGATCAGCATGGCGCCAGAAATTGAAGGTTCTGGCTTCATTTTGATATTATATTATGCTTATACATTTGTATCAAATAAAATGTAGCTATGGGCGTAATTAATTGCTCCGATATATGCAACTTAATACAGAATTTAATTAAAAACGCTTATTTTCAGAAAAAGACTATCTACCCGAGTGAATAGAAATGGTCATAACTCCAATTGTGATCAATATTTTTTTTCTTGCAACTTGTACCATTGTACTTAGTATAGACAGAGCTATCTATTCATGCTAAAATCTCGATATTCATAAAAATGTCCCTTTCTCAGAGCAGGTCACAATTGGAGGCACGAGAATAGACTAGACTTAGTCTTAATACTATGAATCATCATTCTAGGTAAGTTGGCATACGATTCTGGTGTATGTTTGCATCCATGAATACTATCTAATAGCTGTTTATGTAGAGCATTCAATGCATTAAACAAAGACATAATATTACTGTACATGCATGCATGACCATTGATTGACAAAAACAGTAACAAACAGATTTATTATGTGATTTATATCATTATCATTCACAACTCATAGTACCCGTCACTCTGGAGCTGAACTTCAGTGGTTGGCTGTGGAGAGCTGGCAGTAGTGGTCACATAGGCAGGACACTCAGTCAGCTTGAACTCTTGTGGGGTGGTGGTGACAGCTGTTCTGTCTGGATCTTCATACACATCTTCCCCATGCACTTCTCCACCTTGTGTAGCGGTAGCATCACTAGTACTCTTGTATTGGACATGTGATGATTTTCTATAATGTAGTGTATAACATCATGCGCCGCTGATAGTGACTTTGACATTGTTGTTCATTTGTAGGATCAACATCATGCAGAATCTGATAGCTTGTGTTTATATACATACCTTTGATTTCTTTTCCAGCAGATTACCATCACAGCAGTGATGACTGGAGCTGCTAGAAGACACTCAACCAGAATGGACACCACCACAGCAATAGCTATGTCACTTCCACTGTAGCATCCTGGATACACAAAATTAATGCATACAGGAACAATAATCATGACATTGCATGTTGTGTAGATCTATACTATTAAAATTGCATCTAAAAGACTACAAGGCCTCAATTATTGCATCCACAATGTCATGTTGAAACCCATAATATTGTATATAGTAATCATGTTTTGATTGCCCCATGCAGGTAATGATTAATGTTGGCATACAATGTCATGCAGGTACATGCAGGAAGTCTTACTTGTGTCACCACGTCCTTGAGCTGGGGGAAGTCCTAGAATACAATAATAGTAAAATTTAATACATGCTTACAACACAAATTAAAAATATAAGCACATACTATTAGCTTCGTTCCCAGTCTCTTTTCACATAAATAAAATTGAGCGTATAAAATAAAGAGCCT
The DNA here is from genome assembly GCA_963930775.1 of Cliona cf. orientalis. Classification (NCBI taxonomy): domain Eukaryota; kingdom Metazoa; phylum Porifera; class Demospongiae; order Clionaida; family Clionaidae; genus Cliona; species Cliona cf. orientalis. The sequence goes on from OZ005703.1 coordinate 8,083,987, forward strand.
GGGAACGAGGCTAATGAGCAGCAATAGGAAATTATTAGTTTACTTGCCAATTATTATTTCAAAGGGCTCAGATACTCTCTGACCGATCCCATTGAGGAAGGATGAGGAGGGTAGTGGCGTAACTGTAGCTGTACATACGTAGTTTCCAATATCGCTTTGACTAAAAAAGTTCACTGTGGCTCCGAAGTTAAACATTGTACCATCCAAAGATTGACTAGTTTGTGTTAGTATAGTCCCATTCCTGGAGATCTCTGCAGACACATTCAACAACGGGAGATCAGATTCCAATATTATCGAGTCTAACTCAACAGTACAATTCACAGTGACAGTAGATCCACAGAGGACAATGCTATCGGGGCCACTGGTAATAGTAACTGCCTGTGGATCCGGAACTGTTGAGACAATACGTATGATAATATCACTACAATAATACTACTAATGACATTGTTGAACTCACCCTCAATTGTCACAGTCTGAGTATTACTAGCAGGTACTTGGATTGCATCATTGAGCAAGTTTGAGGTAACAGTGACACTGCAAGTGTACACTCCAGCTAGGGATAATCGAAAAGGAGAGAAATTAAAGGTATTTGAGCTGCCGCTTTGTACCGTTACTCCATCTCTGGTCCACTGGTAGGCTATGGTTGGGTTAAGGTTGTCAGCTCCAGAAACAACACAAGTTAGAATGTTGTCAGTTTGTCCCACCATTAGCGGGGTATTGAGATTAGCAGTTACCACGACTGAGATGGGCAGAGCTGGAGGAGAATGATAATAAATAGAAGCAAGAATAATATTATGATGATAATTATTGTCGGCCACTTGAGAATAATAAGACTAGTAGGGAATAGCATTATAGCATGGTGCATTTTTGGTGTCAGTGGCAGAGCTAAAAATTATGCCTAATTCTCAATCCAATTCAGTAATCACCATTCACAGTAACCATAGCACTTCTCTCCAATCTTCCAGGCCCAAGTCGACATGTGTACATCCCTGCATGAGACTGATTCAGTGGAGAAAACTGCAGAATACTGGTGTAGGTCTCACTAGTGGAGTTGCTGCTGCTCATAACAGTTGGCATAGCAGTCACACCAGAGGGAAGTGAGGGTATGTCATTAAACAACCACTGAAAGTTTGGTGGAGGTACATCAGAGGGTAGACTAGCGGGTTCAAAGAGAGTTACTGAGCATGTCAGTGAGTAGTCTCTCTGCCCAGCAGTAGTGGCAGTGGAGCCAGTGGAGGTTGAGAAGGTCACATGATCAAGATTAAAACGGACACCAAAATTCACTGTTAAAATAAGGGAACATAGCTAATTATTACTGTTCGTACACACTAGTCAAGTAATAAACTCACAGATGTTTACATAGAGGGTCTGGTTAATTCTGGGATCAGCAGCATTGGGTAGCTCACAGCGGAAACGACCTCTTTCTGGTGCACCACTGAATACTCGAAAGAGACGAACCGAGCCATTAGCCTGCTGGTCATTTGGACCTCTGTTTACTATGAATCCGGAACCACTCTCTTCAACTCTCCTCCCATCAGGATAGAACCAATCACCACGAACAGCACGAGGTGCAGCACAGCAGTCTTCAAGGTCAGTTACACACAGCAATGCTCCGTTCGAATTGGTATTTGATGGACTAGTATCACGTCCAATGGTCACAACATCATCAAGATCCACAATGCTGTCACTTGGAATGGTCTCTCCATTAAGAAATACCAGAGAGACACCAGCTACAAATGAGAAAACTAGCTATAGTTATATAAAGTGTCCCTATCATAATATTTTAGTGTCATGATCAGACACGCGTGTCTGTGGTAGAAACTTTATTAACAGCCACGTACCTTGCTGTCCGTTGGTAAGAGAAATACGTGCAATCACCAGCAACAGCAGCCCCAAGAAGTATACCTCTCTACGTTTACCACCATTACTACGGAAGGTCATCATCGTCACAAACCAGCCTACTTGGACGATCAACCAAAAGTATCGCGCGCATGCGCATACCACTGAGGGGTGTGGCGTGCACGATAAGCGCTACGCTGAAATTTTACAAGCGGAATTATTATTAAATTTTAGCGATGATTACATCCAAAACACACTGCTACTGCTATTTTTAATGTTATGCTTGGTTATTAACAGTGTCTCCGGATCGATCTATAGCTAGCTTGTCTCAGCATACGCCATACACTCCGTCAGCTGAAAATTCACTGAGCGAGGTGGAATAGCAGCAGCTACTCCTGGGCTGTCCACTTCATCATACACACTCTCCCTCACTCCTCCATGATATGGAGAACTGCCACCTTCTCCTCCTCCTCTTCCTCCTAGTGGAACTGCAAGGCCAGTGGCTGGTGGTGGGGGCAGTGGTACGGGTGGAGTGCCAACAATCTCATGATCTGGTACCTCATATGTGTCGTCTCCTCCTCCGAGTCCTCCTCCCTGCTCGGCAGTGGGGCCATGGACGGCAGAGCCACACCGCGTGGTAGAGGTGGTCACACTATCTGGCACAGCAACGTATGTATACACCAGCTTGTTGCCCCCTCCAGATTCTTGCGTGGTGTTGATGTCCATTGCTTCGTAAGTGTCGCTGGTTTGTAGATCTACTCTGCTTGTACTAGTTGGGGTGACTGTCGTGTCACGATTGGGATCTTCATAAACGTATTCCTTCAGCGCAGGAGCAGTAGCAGATAGGTTGTAGTAGGTGCCTTTTTTAGGTCCATCTTGGAATTCTTTCTCGGAAAGGTTATTATCCTCGTAAATATTCTTCGCTGTCCTCTTTTGGCTGCAAAAGTTAACATTGGAATTGCATGCTCAATTTGATGTCTATTAGTAATTAATATAATAGTACGGTGCTCAGCTTCTTTATGAAAGGGTATAATAGGCATTATCATAATTTTATGCATTTTCGCGCATTTAACACACGAAACACGGTAAAGGGTCAACACGTTGTAATGTTCGATTATTAATATGCATACGTAATGCTTATTTTTAGTTTCAGGCCAGGTGGCCGAATGTTGAAAGAGTATTGTATCACAATACAATAGACTTAGGTTATGCAGGGATTCCCCCAGAAAAGAATCCAAACCAGGTGCTTAATGATATTCATAGGCTTTTAATTAAGTTATGGCTTTAAACTCCACCCATTTCTTTGATGTTTATCCAATTAGCCCAAAGTCAAACCCGGGTGGCCCACCCTGATTCAGGTATGTTGGGGGAAACACTGGTTATGTTTGAATCACCTTTTGTTTCGGCAGAGCAGCAGCGTGGCGATGACTATTGGTGCACCAATAAGACATTCAATGAGTATCGTTACCCCCACACCGATGGCCGCTCCCTTGCCCAGCTCACTCATACACACGGCTTCTTGTGTACTCTCTGGAGCTGTGGTAACAAAAAAAAACAAATTTCCTTCGCTGGTTATGAGTACTTAAGCCCTAGATTAACAAACTGCATAATAATCATTGGCTTTTTATCATCAGATAGGGGAATAATATTATTATGTGGCTATGAGACTGACCAACAACATTCAAGCAGATTCTTGTAATTCTGGCAGTTGCATCTGGTAGCTCACAACAAAACTGGCCAGTTGTAGCCGTGGCATTGCTTCTTCTGCTTAGACGAACAACACCAGGACCTCTGTCGACGTAAAAATCTTGACCATCACTCCGAGTTCCAATAACTGATCCGTTGGGATAAATCCACTGTCCGAGGACTCCCACTCTATCAGGTGTGTCACTATCACCACAACACTCACTGAGGTCTGTATAGCAGCGCATGGCTCCACAATCACCCTCTCCTATGTCTGTGATGAGAATATTGCTGTTTGTGTTGACGAGGCTGCTTCTTGAGGAAAAATACACCCCTATAGATCATATAGGAGAGTTGTAAGTGTGTATATATTATGTGCATGTTCGTGTGTATGCTTTTGGTCATGGATCATTAAAGAAAGCTGAGCTTGCAGTCATAACAGAGACTTAAGCTAGTCATCTTATCACAATCACCTGTGGTTATTGAGATTTTGTGGGATAATTCCAGATCTCCATATAAGTAAATCGAAGATGGCCTGATGGATGCCACACAGGAGTAGTTCCCCGAGTCACTCAAACTAAACGAGTTAACCACTGTAGTGTAGGTGAAGGTTGTGCCAGATATTGCTTGGCTAGTCAGCGATAGATTTCTTGTGACTACATTCCTGATCATGAAGAGCTGTGCATCCACCGTGAATAGAGAGAGCTCAGACTCCATCACTGTGGGGGCCCACTCAATGGTACAGTCTATTGTAACGTCAGATCCATTGATAACAGTAGTACCGCCTCTGCTAGTGAGATCAAAGGACGGAGGCTCTGGAACTATAATTATGTCGTGATTGTTTGACGTTGTTATTCATTCATTGCGAAATAATATAACTTACTTGATATCGTTATGTTTGGATTGTTATGAGAAGTAGCTGATATGCTGCTGCTGAGTAGGGGAGAGCTGATCGTCGCATGGCAGGAGTAGTTCCCAGCATGGGAGAGTTGAAGAGGGGAGAGAGAAAGAGTCCTTGAATTGCTGTCTGGCACTGTTTCTCCGTCTCTAGTCCACCAGTAGGTCGTTGTTGGGGTAAGGTTGTCAGTTCCAGAAATATCACAAGTCAGAGTGTTGACAGTTTGTCCCACCATTAGTGGGGTGTTGAGATTAGTGATTATCACGGCTGAAATGGTTGGAGCTGGGAGAGGGAGCAAAATTTAATGAGATGTTCCTGCATGCATACAATAAGCTAATAATATAATTGGCTTCATTGCAAATTTATCTGTTTGCGCCTGCACACTTAAATCTCTTAAAGTATTGTGATTACAGTACACTGAATGAGCTTATTAATCAAAATAACAATTATTATTAACTTATCAAGACAGCCATTCGTAATCAATTAACAGGTCCTCTACAGAACAACCTACCATTCACAGAAACCATAGCATTGTTCACCAATCTTCCAGCCCCAAGTCGACATGTGTACATCCCTGCATGCAGAGACTGACTCAGTGGAGAGCTAAACTGCAGAATACTGGAGTAGGTCTCGGTAGTGGAGTTGCTGCTGCTCATAACAGTTGGCATAGCAGTCACACCAGAGGGAAGTGAGGTACTGCCACCAAAGGACCACTGAAAGTTTGGTAAAGGTACATTGTCCGGCAGAGGAACAGGATCGAAGAGAGTAGCTGAGCATGTCAGTGAGTAGTCTCTCTCCCCAGCAGTAGTGGTAGTGGAGCCAGTGGAGGGAGAGATAGTGACTCGGTCATCATCAGAATGTCTCGCAAACTCCACTGTAGAAAATTTAATGATAACATGATATCAATGCTAGCTTGCTGTAGTCTGGGTGCCAGCTGGCATCCAGACTAAGCCTGCTGAATTAAAACTCACAAATGTTAGCATAGAGAGTCTGGCTAATATTGGGATTAGCAGCATTGGGTATCTCACAGCGGAAGCGACCTCTTTCTGTTGGAGTAAATCTGCGCCACAGACGAACTGAACCATAAAATTGTCGTCCATTTCTGAATTCATTTTGACCTCGATTTGCTCGAAATGCTTTGTTATCAGGGTTTCCATCTAACTCAACTACGCGCCCATCAGGATAAAACCAATCTCCACGAGGCTGGGGTGACTCACAACACTCTACTAGGTCAGTTACACACAGCAATGATTCATTATGAAGCATTGTATTGTTGTTTGAGGGATCTGGTTCATAGTTTACGCGATAGAGGAGGTCACCAAAATCCACCAGACTGTCACTGGGTACTCTCACTCCTTGAACCTTGAGAGAGACTGGAATGATAAGGAACGATGGAAAAATAATCAATATTATGCATGCCCTCTGCGTCAGATAGCAACAATCCACCCCGGCCCCTCCGTATACCACACCAATTAAAGCAGAGTGTATGCGTCGATCATTCCGGCTACCTGCCATACCTTGTTGTCCATCACCAACTGAAAACTGTACAGTGGTCAGCTGCAGTGCCAATAGCAGCGCCGATAGTGATAGAGGGAAGAACGTTAACCCGCCGGCCATTATCCGCACGAACAATTGCAATCCGTAATACGCGAGTCGAGTGTGGATTGCTTCTTTATTCGCACATGCTTATGATTAGCTCCGCCCACTTTGTCACAATGAACACGATAATATTATTTATTATAATAATAACAACTTACCATAGGAATATTCTGTATGTATACTGTTAGCATGTGTTATTATAATACAAGTCATACAGTGCTATTATAAAAGCAAAAAAAAAAAAATCATACAAAAGAAGTATTTAATGTCTACAAATATCTATGAAAAAAGACTTCATTTCATCACATTACCATGTCTTTGAAATTGGCATAGTTATCAAATTTGTCAATGTAGTCGGCTAGCACAGTGTGACAGAAAGCATACTGGTCCTGCAGTGTGAGTGTGAGTGTGTGCATGGGGAGAGGGGAGAGGGGGGGAGGGAGGGGGCGATGTAAGGTGGCATGATAATACAACGTCAAAATTAATGAAAGATGAAACTGCATGCAAATTATCATAAAAGTCATGTCTTTGTTTTCTTCATGATAAATTGAAATTCAGCTTGAGAAACAGACTAAAAGCCTCGCTAAGGCAGTCGTGTTAAGGCGGAAATAGGGCCCAGAGACTATACCAAATACTATAATATCAGAATACTGTCATGAGGATTTGATATTTTCGTGTGAAAATCAAAATTCTCTTCAAAAGTGAATGTGTGTATGCCCAACAAAAGATGGCATCTATAAGGTTGTCCAATATCGAGAAATCTCATGTCAACTTAAGTCAACGAAGAAACTTCTCCCAAACTTTATTGTTACCATTGCAGAATACATTCTCACGTGTTCCATCTGTTTATCGGACATCACACTTACCACGTCAGGCACAAGCCCTGCCCTCTGTATGCGAGCAGACTTGATGGACTGGAAGAAATCGACCACTCCCTCAGTTTTCAGCCGCTCCAACTGAGCATGGATGCAGATGAATGTACCAGTACGACCAACACCATCACTGCATTAACAGCAAAAAAGATCGCTTCATAACACATCATTCACGTGAACAATAAAAACTACTTTTTGGGAATCAAAAAAGCACCAAATTGACACTTGCACACAAACCCAAACAGGAAAGAGGTACAATACTGTCCCAAAGTTCAAGCAGGCCACCCCAGAGCCTAATTGGCCACATACAGAAATAATGGACCATGAAAAAGTGAGAATCATATCTCCAAGGAAACAAGGGGGGGGGGGGGGGCATTCTCGGATAAAATACAAATTATTATTCCTCTCTGTAGCACTAGCTGGGTAAATTGCAGTGTCCATAAACTCAGTGCAACAGAGAGTTCTTCAAGACTAAGAAAGTAAGGGGATTGCCATTTTCTGGGGATATCTTCATCAACTCATCTCTATTTTTTGTTTTGTAACATCAACATTATTATCACGAGAGGTGTCGAACACTTCACTGATGATCACTATGCTTTCTGTTCACATTTTTGCACTTGTATGGATGTTAGACCAGGGGCCCAGTATTTACTAATAATTTATTGTGCTCAGAGGCTCAGTAATATTGCCTAAAATATTACTTTTATTGGTTGTACGCGTGTACATCGGTATGGTAGATATGCTCCTCGGTATGTGTTATGATATGTATGCATGTACATTGTTCACAGGCAAAGCATTTCACAGCCAACGACAGTTAGCTAGATGGCATGCCAGCAAGCTCAGTCGGGTTTCGTTACTTTAGTGTCGGGTTTGATTGCAAGACTCGAATAACTGCGAATTGTGAGTTTTAATTTCTAGTGCTCACAATCAAAAGCAATCTTCTAGTATGGGGTTGACCATCACAATAATCATTAGACTCACAATCTGGTCTCAAACTACCCAATCAAAAATAAATCTACGCTAATTCATTATGTAACCGAACGTACTTGCACATGACAGTGATGGGTCTGTTTCCAGTGCTCATCTGGTTCTTGGTGACCATGTCCAGCATCTCGATGAGGGTCCCAGTGTTGGGCACCTGGCGGGGAGGCCACTCTGTCAGGTGGAACTGAGTCACCACAAAACCATCGTTCTTGGGGGAGCCCTGCTGTGGGGTGTGTGTGTGTGTGAGTGTGGGTGTGTATGTATTCTTGTCCCTGACTATCAAGACCAGCTTTCAGTGTTGCACAAAAGTTTTTCAATACATTTTTTTTCTTTTCCGTGTAACACTGACAAGCTGTGAGAGACCCCAGGAATAAGGCTGCAAGGCTGTATATGTCATGTCTATGTGTGAGTAATAATATACTATACACACAAAGTTATAAGGTAATGTTTTTGTGAGTGTGAGTTTCATGTTGTAGCCAGGAGTAAATAGAGAAGACTAACTAATAACGTCCATTATCTAATCTTAATAATTAATTTTGTATCCACAATAATCCAGTGTTCATTCTGTCAGTTTACGATAGCTATTAAGGTAGTTTACTACTTGACATACAAAATTAATGCATTTCAGTGCACTACAGTTTAGCCTACAGCATAAACACATCATGCACAGTGTATCAAGTATTCGGACATTCACAATAGGTAAAGGTCGTCAGTTAAGCATGCTGAGTACACACAATATTACTAGTCAGACCTTTCGCTAGTCTCGTGCCCAGACCCCGCCCCAAAAGAAGGGGAAAGGGTCTGGGGACTGGCGAGCGTTTTCTTGGTTGTGCATCATCAGCAGTTTTGTTTTTAGGTAAGCCAATCAGATCACAGCTTTGGCACGGTCATATGACTCACTGCCCGCAGGAATGTAACAGTAGAGCCTACTAACCAATCAGATTCGAGGTTTGTTTGAGCGCTAGTGGTGTCGGCGCGCGCACTCAAAGCCGGCCGAACCCAGAAAACGCTCGCCAGTCCCCAGACCCTTTCCCTTCTTTTGGGGGCGGGATCTGGGAACGAGACTAACCTTTCGCATGTGGAGAGTGGGTAATGGTCGTCGGAAAAAAAACAGGGTTTAGCTTGATAAACCAACATAATCTCTACCCTACACTTCTCTCTCTCTCCCGGGCCCCACACACTGCTGTACCTACCTTATCCTCCTGTATGCTGAACTTCCTGACGATAAAGTCAGTGTAGGACGCCTTCGACTGCAGAGTGACCAGCATCTTCCCATACTTGACCGGCTCCTCCTCCTTGCTGGGAAAGAACGGGTAAGATGCCTCCCCGCCATCTTCGTTCATGTTGCACAGCATCACAAGGGTACGGCTCTTAAATTCGTACAGCATCCTCCAGATGTCGTTGACTGTGCTCTGCAGAGGGCCCTGAGTTGCTATGTAGGCATTGCGCTGCTTGTACCCCTACAGAGAACAATGGGAGAAGAATATTATTATTATACTATCATAGTTAGTGTAGTATCTTGTGATAAGGATATCAATCATGAAATACAAAATTCTCCTTGAAAAGATACCTATTACTTGGTGATAACAAACGAGTGGCTTAATTTCAGTGCATAGGAGCAAGGATTAGAGTTGTACGTGTGCAATGCATGTTTGTGTGTACTTACATCAATGAAGCTGGCGTTGATGTACTCCGACCCATCCTCTCCAGTCGGCCTCAGACGAGCACGAGACATGTTGTCTGGAGAGAGAGAGAGAGAAAGAGAGATCTTAACATACATCCCTAATTGAAACTAGAGGAGAAGCCATGCAGGTGGAAGTATTGATAGGGAGCACTTATAAACTATAGCTATTCTGTATCATGTAGCTTAGCAGCTAGGCTTCTTACAGGGTATCTTGTCAGGGTAGCGGTTCTTGCTCCGGTTGTAAGTCTCCATGGCATCAGTCAGATCCTCATCAGCAGGCAAACGACTCACCTGCTCAAGAAGCTAGAGGGGGAGAGAGAGAGAAGAGAGAGAGAAAAGAGAGATGAGAGAGGGGGTAGAAAGGATGTGGTGAGATTGCTGCCCAGGAATTGAAAGCCAAGCCCTCCCTTAAAAAAATGTCCCTAGTCCCTTTCCTACTGCACTTGACACACTACTAAGCCAATTAACAGCTTCCTTCTTGTATATACACTTGCTCAATCAACACCTCTGTGTTTCCAGTCTGCTATACATGTGTATATCTAATTATAACTTGGCAACCACAGGGGGGGGGGGGGGGGGACTGCTCAGGAAGACTTGGAAGGCTAAAGGCAGCAGCTGTCTACCCCAAACACCATTAGGGGAAGAAACCACCTCAGTGCAATGTTTATAGACACACCTATTGAAAGTTCAATAGGAAAGGTGGCCACCCCTTACCTACTTACCTACTTACCATACATACATACAATGTCATACACTAGCAACTGAAATTTATAGGCAAATTTAATTATATTCTACGGCTATGGGATGAGTGTAGATGATCATGAGGCAGTTTGATCATGAAAGGGGATGGGATGAGTGTAGATGATCATGAGGCAGCCTGATCATGAAAGGGGGTGGGATGAGTGTAGATGATCATGAGGCAGCCTGATCATGAAAAGGGTCATGGACAAACAATTTTAGTTACACATGACATTAAGTGGGGTGATCTTGACCATGCATCTTGTTCATCCCAATCAATGTCATTAAGTACTAGCTATGTATGTACATTGTAATGTACCATAATAGCAAGGAGATATATATAGAAGTGCCTACTCTGCCAGAATTACAATCCTCCAAATTGCAGTACCCCCTTCCCAATAAAATCAGCCACCCTCTGTTTATCTACTGGGCAGCTAGGAGCCCTGCCTGGCCTATAGGCCAACCCCACAGTGGTTTCACTATGAGTAGAGTGTCACCCCAGACATGAATAACATTGGACCAAGCCATGTTTGGAGAAAGGAATGCTGAAGGTACAGTATTCATGGAACCAGATACAAGGTATTCATGTACAGGGACTTATTCATAGTGGGACAATCTCATTCCAAACTTTCCATTCCCACTTCACATTCCCATACCTGGAATTGGTTCTGGAATCCGGTGATTCCCTTTGCTGGAATGACTTTGGACAGGAAGTTGACCTTTGTTCTCAGAGCTGAGGCCACAATATCAGTCTGTCCGCAGGTAATGAGCTCATTCAGGGCATCGTGAATAAACACATACTGAGCCTGTGCACACATCCAAAAATAACAAAAGAAGAATGTGAGGTGGTGCACATGTCTACATGTACTAGTACATGCATGTTTTTAATACTAGACTATATAGCTGTTACACTGCATTGTAGCTACACTGTAGGTCTGAAAAGAGAATTGTTTTGTCCTAACTTGTTGACAGTTTTAGCACAATGTTGACACAATAAGGCTGCATGTGTTAAATGCGGTGAATTTAAATAACACTCACCATCTCTTAACGCCCCCTAGCTCCCTCTCAATAATAATAAAGGCTGTACACACATCAGTACTGCATGTATATACCCTTCTCCCCCCATAATGGTGATTGCTTTTGCAAGACTTACTACACTAAAGCAAGTCAGCACATACAGTAGTCTGTGTACAAAACATAATCTTATCCCTCCCTTTTATACCTTGCTTGCATCAAAGCTTTGTATCCCCCTTATGTATAAGCCTTGTATCCCACCCTATAGTCATTTTTTTGCCGAAATGAATTTCATTGCATCAACCCACCAGTGTCTGGACCATGAGCACACGCCTCTGTCTCATGTTGTAAACAAACTCATAGACATTGACATCAGGTTCTTTGGCGGCCATTCTGTCCAGCATGCTGTCCAGGGTGATGAGCGTTCCAGTGCGACCGACTCCAGCACTGCAGTGGACCAGGAGCTGGCGGCCGCTGTCCTTGGTGTGACCTCGCTGCACACGACGAATGAAAGAGATGAGTGAAGTGGCAAACTTGGGCACTCCGTGATCTGGCCAAGATGTGAAGTGATACTGAGTTACAGAGAGAGGGTCCAGGGAGGCATCTGTCAACTATAGGGGGAGGGAGGGAGGGGGAGAGAGAGAGAGGGAGGTAGGGAGGGAGAGAGAGAGAGAGAGAGAGAGAGAGAGAGAGAGAGAGAGAGAGAGAGAGAGAGAGAGAGAGAGAGAGAGAGAGAGAGAGAGAGAGAGAGAGAGAGAGAGAGAGAGAGAGAGAGAGAGAGAGAGAGAGAGAGAGAGAGAGAGAGAGAGAGAGAGAGAGAGAGAGAGAGAGAGAGAGAGGAGGGAGGGAGTCAATAACAAGCTTCAAGAACGCATGACCCTTCGTTGAAAGTGTTAAGTACACATGAAAGTTGACGTAAGATGTAAAACGTATAAGGGGTGTCATTCGCTGTTGACAGAAACCTTGCTATGCACACATCAAGCATCACATGTTCTCAAAACACTGACATGCTTGAGTAAGCGTGGAATGAAAACTTACGCTCTTGATGGAGAATGTTCTGATAGAAAAGTCAGCATAGGGCATGACCGAGGTGGTGGTGATGTTAAGCTTCTTGTCAGGGGTTTGATAATCTTCACCAATGTTATCAGCCCAGTACTGCTCACATTTACGCTGTGGGGGGAGGGGGGTGGAGAGAGAGAGAGAAAGAGAGAGAAAGAAAAGAGAGATCAAGAGAGAGTGAGATCATTACATTTCAGCATCTACATGTACCTGTAGCTGTACACACACTGAGCACACTAATGGTACATGTACCTGTACATGCACTTGTATGAAGCAGAGATCACAACAATTATATGGCTTCATCAGGGCATGGCCACTGCATGCACTGGTCAAGAACTTTGGGGAGCTGAGCCATTACAATTTAATGGCCTACCAATGTCCACCCAAAAGCTAACACAATTAGCTAAAACCAACAATTAGCTAATCACAACTGGAGTCACTTTAGCCTCCCCACCTCGGGGGCTCCCTCATGCACTAGCTAGCTACATGTACATGTAGACAGCACACACAGAATGTTGCAGCTGCAGTGTTCTCAGTGCCAGTACAACTTTAGCCCATTACTGGGCAGGCATCAAGCTACTGTACCTTTGTGACTCAGCTAATATGTGTACATTGTTCTAGTACCATGGACTACTACTACAGGCAGTATGTAGTAAGGTGTAGCCCCTCTGCAGCTGGGAGGCACTGAAAGCAAAGGTACTACACATGCATTTGTGTTTTTGCTTCACCACTACTAAACTAAACATAATTCCTCTCTAGTTGTGTGTAATCCGTGACCATTTCTAAACATCATTCTGCATCATTGTTGACATTACTGGACAAGCTGGCTACAAACCCACCGCCACCTTCCTAGACACCTGCCATACCTACCTACACCCTAAATCCATCACCTTCCATCAACACTCTACCCTGAAGAAATAAATTTTTAATCAAGAGCACCAACCAATTCTCATTGCACACCCATCTCTTACTGCATACATACATGTACAATGTACATAAGTCTATGTATGTCAATCTTCAGCTTTCCTCCAACTCAGGCCCTCCTTTAGCTAAGCAAAAAGAGCCGAGCCTGGGTTCTAGAACAATCCCCCTAGCTAGTGTGTGCACCATCCCGCCAATATTTACAGTGCTACATGAGTACACCAATTCCATGCATACTTCGAGTTCCTGCCACACCCAAGATATTGTGTACAGTTCAATTCAGGGGCAGCCAGTCTAGTGTAGGATTGGCTAGAGCATAGCTGTGGCTGAGAACACCTGGTCCCCTCTCAGCCACACACCCACTCAATGACAACACCATACCCAACTCATCTCTATACAGCTATATTATACAGTAGAGCAGTACAGGGCTATGGTCAACATAAGACAACCACTGAAGTCAGCATTTTAAATTGTCTCAGCCAGGTGGATGATATATATACACCAGAGCCCTGATACCAAAAATAAGCAGGCTGGCTAGCATACCTTAGCCATATGGAGGGCAGGCTTACACAATTTCGGTGCTACTGCATGAGATAATATCACGCATCTTGACTGTTTTGTACATCATAGCTATATTAATTTTATAGACATTGCAGCATATTTCTAGCACATGAAATAGAGCTATGTGAGCAGAAAGAAGCTTTGATGCCAAAAGCAAAGCAGCTAGGCGTGCATATTTTATAGCCATATGGGAGGCATGCTTCTATCAGAAAACAAGCGGCTCTGTACAGCTGCCACAATCATAATAATATTATGTGTATGCTCTTACCAAGGTTCCCTACACACAAAGCAGCCATCCAGTACATTGTACAGCTTGGGAATTAACTCCTGGCTCCCTAATCTATCGAGGGACATATTTAATCCCCAGCCTAGCCTGGCCATCCGTGACTACCAATCAATAGTAGAATTGCAATATTATGTCATCTATCAAGGGACCTACATATACAATGGATAGAGTACATGTACTTGGCTCAGCTTGGATGGGGAATGATTTGACTTGCTCCACTCACTCTGGCTTTCAATGAAGCAATTATGTGCACATTCCAGGACATCAACAGACTAAGCCACCAGTTAATTAGTGGTATTAGGAGTATGGGTGGCCTAACTAGTACATGCGGCACACACACACACACACACACACACACACACACACACACACACACACAAAAGTTCTGAGTAGGATTCAGTATTATAACATACACTGTGTGTACTGTTAATTCATGGATGTATGTACATATGTACTAGGGACTATTCTAGCCGAATAAGTGCCCCGGGAAAACATGTCCTATTGCTGTACTCGTACAAGGACAGGTACATGCACTACAATTAGGGCTCACGACCGGCCGGGCTGGCTTCCTAACTGCTGCCAACCTACAGTGCAGCGAGGTACATACATAGTTGTGGTTTCATAATCATAAACATCGTATCGCTCAATTGCACACTAATAGATCACAGTAAGCCCTACATACTGTGTAGAAAGCAAGTAGTATGTTATGTACATGTATGTACACTTATAATGTGTATGTATCTATTCATGAATACGTATAAGGACTGATCTAAGAACACAAAAGGAGATGCCTAGCTTAGAGTAACACAACAGGTGTGTGTGTGTGTGTGTGTGAGAGTGCCTTACCCTCCCTGCTTCCAGGCACTTTGTGAGCATGACAATGTTGGGTAGTCTCTTCTCCCAGATCATCCTCCAGAAGTCACTGATGGTGTTTGGCATGGGGCCCTGGGCTGCGATGTAGCATCCCTGACGCTTATAGCCCTGGAAGAAAAACAATACCAGAGTAACTTGAGATGCTGAAAAGATTGGAGAGCCTGGGGTCGAAGCTGTCCTCAAACCGCGGGGAAGAAAATTTCAACACTTTTTCAGGCATACACAGACATCACTAGCAAAATGTACAATGAAGTACACGTACAAGCTGTTGTA
This sequence comes from Cliona cf. orientalis, assembly GCA_963930775.1. Taxonomy (NCBI): domain Eukaryota; kingdom Metazoa; phylum Porifera; class Demospongiae; order Clionaida; family Clionaidae; genus Cliona; species Cliona cf. orientalis. Next base: position 8,099,271 of record OZ005703.1, read on the forward strand.
TGCTAACTAGTTTTGAAGGTCTGGGAATTGGATATGGGAGTTGGGCTTTCTAAGTTTTTGTTTAGAAACAGCATCAGTTACAAAAGGCTGTCCAGGTGATTGGGTACTACAAGGCAACTAAGTAGCTCGTAAGTAGCCACTTGTAAATCGACATTTAGCTCAAATGTACATGGCGATATGATGTAGCCGAGCAGACAAGTGGACGTGATAAGGAGGAGCCACAGGGGTCCCACCTGAGACGACCCTTGTAGAGAAAATATGATGAACTGAATAGACCATTTTAGATCAAGTATTGTTATGCTAATTACATGTAATTGGTTTTATCTCTTCCCATAGCCCACTGCAGCTACATGTATAAAGCTGGCCTGTATGATACCCCATCTCTCAGTCTTTACACGATTAAAAGCTGGAGAGGTGACTTACATCGAGAGAGCAGGCATTGATGTAGTCCGACCCTTCTTCCCCAGGAAGGGTATTCAACTTCACTCGAGAATGGTCATCTATGAAGGTAAGGTGAGAGAGAGAGAGAGGGAGAGAGGGGGGGGGGGGGGGGGGGAAGAAGAGAGAGAAAGAAAGCCATGTGGTCATCATGTAATGTACATGGCATATACAGTACTGTTGGCAGACTACGCACAGATGTCTATATATAAATCAGCTGAGAGTTGGAGTGGTATGAGTTGTACTTACAAGGGAAGATGTTTGCAAATCTGTTCTTTGGTCGGTTAATGGGAAGTTTGGCGATCTCATGGCTGTTCACAGGGTCAGTGCCAAACGACTGAAAAAGTTACAACACCATTGCGATTTATTAATCAAATCTGTGACAGCCGGATCTTGATAATTCCATACCTGATACTCGGCTTCAAATCCTTTGTCTCTGTCTTCGTGCTTCTCAGCTACGTGATCTCTGAAGCTGGCCTGACTCACTGGCTTCATACGATCCAATACTGTGCAACAGAGTTATAACAAACAACAGGTAAGTATTAATTTTGTGTATGTAATATATATTATTATCCATTCCTCTCGATTAATTAGGTTAACACCTTCAGCCCCAATGTGCATTGTTACATACTACTATATTGTGCCATATTGTATATATATTTACCTTCGGTAGTGATGGCAGATCTAGGTTGCGTGGGTGGAGGTACGATGGCCGATTCCTCCAAAGCCTCTTTCTCCTTCTCACTGATGGCAGGTTGACTGCTGCCATTGTCCAGTGGCTGCAGCTCCCTCTCTTCTGTGCTAGCCTTAGCACCAGTATCGTACATGTGACCCGGACTGAATTTACTCACTCGACGACGCCTACAAAAATGGAGAGAAGGGATTGGAGATCATGGAGGACAGAGTTAAGGATGAAAGAAATATTCCAGGCACACAGCATATCCACGAGCATATACATTCATGTATACATACGTAGAAACATATGATATACGAATGTATAAGCTAATGGATGATTGGCTGACCAGGTAGAGTGAAAATATTTATTCAGATGACTGTGTACACACGACTGTGTACGTGAGTGTGAGCTGCAAGGTGCTACCATAAACATCAACAAGATAACTATAGTCCAAGAAAGTGCAAGTTCAGTTGAGCACTCAAGAAATTAGGACCATGCATGGTGGGTGAAAAAACCATTAACAGATAGTGTCCATCAACAAAACAGGAAAATAGAGCAAATAAACACGAAGATTGGTGCTTCAAGACCACAAACTAATCAATAAACATCCCTCACTCCAATAATTCATGTATATGATGTACAGCATGCTAGCTACATGCAGTTGGCTCACTCACCGTACAACGTAAAGAACTATGATAATGATGAGTACGACCAGAATCGCAAACAAGATAGCAGCAATGATTCCACCCACAATGGCGGCCGTGTCATTCGATAATGCCTCAAGAGTACCTCCTGTCCGACCACCTAAGGGGGGGGGGGGATGGAAAAAATTAAAATATTTCTGTGTATGGTTTTGTATACTAACAGAGTATCGCCCACATTCTACAAAATCATCATACCACAATACAAAACGATTTACTTGACTTTCCAGCTGATGTTATTGTACCAACAGTCACACTGTACGCAGCTCCAGACTGGAGGTTTCTAATAGTGACGCTGTTCTCTGTCCAGGGCACAGTGACCATGCCTTCAGCCTGTCGCTTCCTGGAGCCCCCTCCCAGGGAATAGGTGATCGTGTAGTTGACTAATCCCTTCAACTCGACGAGCGTCAGTTTGTCCCAGCTGACCATCATGGTGGTGTCATCCACACGAGTAACAACAACATTCCTAGGCTGGGGTGGCTCTGAATAAAAAGAATGTACAGAGAAAATAATAAAGAAGTACAGAAAAACAATGGAGATAGTCAAGTACCTCCTTCCTGGGTGAAGCAGTAGATTTGTCTTTCTTCCCCACATCCAGCCAGGTTGAGGGCCTTCACTGTGATGTTGTAGGGTACCTCAGCAGCTGCAAATTAATGACAGTAAAAATTATGCATTGCCATTTAATACAACATCTTTACCAAGTCCAGTGATGGATGCCTCTCTTGTATCAACAAACTGCTCATCCATAGCAAACTGGATGACCTCCCTGGTGCCTGGCCTGTGCTCTAGTCTGTTCACTATCACTTGATAGCTGACCACTTCATTGGCCAGATGAGTAGGCAGATCCCAGGAGAAGGAAAGCTCAGATGGTGAAGAACTCACAGAACAAACCAAGCTCCCAACCTCACCAGGAACTAAATTGACATAAAACATGAAATATTTTCGTACTATAATACACAAGGTGCATAGTAGGCACTCACAGTCAGTGTTAACTTGCACTGTATCTGTACCAAACGTATAATCGTCAATTTGAGCCTCTGGGATGTTCACTTCAGAACGACAAGTGTACGGGCCTTTATTGTTTGCTGTAATTCTACTGAAAATGAGCTCTCTAGTTTGAGGATTCATTTGTGGATTATTGGACTCTTCAATAGGCACTTCAGAGCCACCAGGGGCCACCCATACGATGGTGGGTGGAGAGAAGAGATTCTCCACTTGAGTAGCAGTGCAGTTGAGGGTCATGACCTCTCCACATCCATCCAATTGACGAGACACAATGGAAATAGTAGGCAGTCGGGAGGGAAGAGCTGAAGGCAGAAAGAAATGATGAGTACTAGTGTGCATAACAGTACTACATTAGCTTACCTGCAACTACCAAACTGTAAGTATCTGTGCCATTGTATTCTATAATGTGTGGAGAATTGTCTGAAGAACGAATAGTGTAAGTCACAGTGTACTCTCCTGAACTATCAGTGGCCACAGGTAGCAATGATAGCATAATCTGATATGGAGAAGCTGTGATCACTTGTGGGACAGTACCACCAGTCCACATCCCTGAAACAGTGACAGGAGTGTTGACATTTGAGTCAAGATCAATGCTGCCAGTAATAGTCAAGTTTGTTCCATTGTAGGCAGTGGGGTGAGGGAGGACTGAAAACACAGGACGGGGAACTGCAGAGATTAAAAATGTTTTAATAATATTATAGCTCAATTTCAAATGTTTCACTCTAACAACTTACTTTGAACTTGGACGGTTTGATCGGTGATTTGACTGAGAGAATTGATTCCTTGTATATCTATAGTAGCTCTGCATGTGTACACACCTGCTTGGGATGTGCGTACGCGGTTGAAAGTCAGCGTCCTATTTGTAGTGCCTCTGACTCCCAACTGGTCACCCATAGTTGTATCAACAGTGCTACTTCCCTGAGGGAATTCCCACACCAGGGTTGGTCTCTCTACAAGGTACTCATCAAAAAGAGCAGTGCAGGTTATGGCATCCTGACCACCAGCTTCAACAGATATTCCTTGGATAGGAGCAGCAGAGACAATAGGAGCTTCGAGAGCTGCAGAAGTAAATCAGAGACATCAATATTAATTTTTAAATTAGTTTATAGTATCACTTACGGCCAACACTGATAGACTCCAAGCCAGAGGTAGAGTCACTAGTGATCACATTTGGCAGTGATGGTGGTGATGTTATGTAGGCTGAACAGTTGTATGCACCAGTATCAGCTTCAAGAAGATGATTGAATGATACAGTAGTCTCAAAAGTGTTTTCTCCAACTGGTACTGGCCGTGGGGAAACACTGACTCGACCAGTGTCTAAAACTCCATTACCCATGATGCTACTCTCCACCATAATGTCTGTATCCACTCCAGTTGTGTTAGGGGTAATGATACAAGTGAGGGAGAAGGAGGTACCAGCATTGAGGGTTGTGTTGCGACTGTGACGAAAGGTCAAAGGTGAGATGGGAGCAGGCACTGTATGGATAAAAAAATTGTTATAATCGCTCACACATGAATAGAATGCTCACATTTGACTTGAACGGGAAAAATAAAAAGTTCAGAATGGTTCGTAACTGTTCCTGGAATGGTCTGAAGAGTTCTGCAGGTGTAATCGCCAGCTTGAGAGGTGTAGAGGCTATTGAAGACCAGTCTGCTTATGAGACGAATATCAGTGGTAGAACCAACTCCAGAAATGGTGAAGTTATCTCCACTGCTAATGACATTGCCCCTTGGATCAAGCCACTCCACTGCTAGAGTAGATGTAGGTGGGAGGTCAGGCTCCCTGCTGGTGTTGCATATCAGTGTGTAACCAGAGAATCCAGCTGTAGAGATACCTTCAGCAGTGATATTAGCAAATTGAGTTGGAAAACCTATAAGGAGTTGTTAATAATATTATATGCACATATACATAGATTTATATCATATACATACCAGAAACACTAATGGATCGTGAGTTAGATGTGGTGGCAGTAGAAATAAAGGAAGTGTCTTGAGGAGTTATAGTCACATCACACTCGTATGTTGCAGCGTCAGTGACATTCAAGGGATTGAATCTGAGAGTGATGTCATATGGAGATGACCTCATTGGAGGGTTAACGATGGTTATTCTTCCATTTTCATCTCCTGGAATTAGCTCAGTCCCATTCCTATTCCACATTCCCTGTACTGTGACTGGAGTGTCCACCACATCACCCAGAGTGATGCTACAGGTGAAGATGAGGTCCAGGCCTTGGAAGAAACTGCTGTTCCGTGGAGATCCAGAGATGATGGGAGGTGGAGGCATAACTGAATATGGCAAAACAGAATGAAGTCAATACATCATAGGTATCATGACAGTGCAACTGTATACATTGAATAGAAACATTTGTTGTTCTAACTACAGGGATATCCACTCCAGCCTCTGGGATGTTGAGTCTGGCAGTGCAGGTGTATCTCCCAGCATGACTGGTCCGCAGAGAGGGGAAGGAGAGGAGAGGAGGTGCTGAGGTAACATCACTTGATAGACTAGCATCTTCCCTAGTCCAAGTCAGCACAGGGGTGCCTCTGATTCCTTCTTGTACTGATGCTGAGCAGTTCAGTGTGAGAGGCTCTCCAGCCATCTCCAAGCGATTGAAAGGGTCGATGCTCACAGTAGGAGGGGAGGGAACTGCAATAATTATGACATTGTGATATATATGTAATAATATTTGTACCCTAAGGCATAACAATGTGTCACTCACTATTAACTACAATAAGTTCTGTATCTTCTCCCATTTCACTTGCAACGACAAAGCTTGCCACACCAGTAGGAGGTCTTGCTCTGGCTCGGCAGGTGAAGGTAGTGTTATCAGTTGTACTCAGAGGGTCTAAGGTGAGGGTGCTGGTGAATGATGGTCTGGAATCAGTCACTGAAGAGATGGTCACTCTAGCATCATCATTGGACAAACGTGTGCTTCCTCTCAGCCAAGTGATGTCCATATCAGATATTTCTATATCAGTATCAGTGGCAGAGTTGATGGAGATGGTACAGGTGAGAGTGAGAGGAGCTATACGACCAGCAAAAAGAGGACCAGAGGGAACAGTCATGACCACATCAGGAGTGGAGACTGCATGGGAAAAAGTATCTCATACCACTATCTTAAATTCGTAAACAAGTTTCATAAAAACTCATTTTGCCCAAAATGAAGAAACCTTTTTATACTAAAATAGTTTACTTGTACATGTACAAACTTATATTATATATAGCAAACATAATAATGTGTGGTATGAACGAAAGTATTGTTGCATGAAAATTTCTAGTGTAAATAATATTATGCAAACAAAATTTACGCGAATTATGGCAGTGCCACACATAATATTATATGTACTATAGTATACAATAGAGGCATCCTTACTTTGGATTTCAAGATTTTCCGTAGTAGAAGGCATCAATGCTGTATCAAGAGCTGGAGAGGTCAAAGTACCACTACACACAAAACTGCCTTCGTGAGATGTCCGTAGTGGGTCAAAGGTCAGAGTAGAAGTGACTGTCGTATCTCCAGTGGTACCAGTTACAGTGATTCCATTTCCATTGGTGACAGCCACTCCTCCTGTGGTCCAAGTGGCAGTTGGAGAGTTAATCAAACCACCCACTGTCTTGGATATAGTACAGGTGAGGCTGTAGACCATCCCAGCTGTGGCTGTGCCTGAACTACTGACAGTGGCAGTGATGGCATCAGGTGGAACTGAGAGTGAAGAGCAAAAATAAATAGAGGAAAAAATAATGAAGTAAAATGTGATAGAAACTATAGCAAATGTGACTGTAAAGTGAATATACAAAACCATGATCATCTTACCATCAACATTTGCCATAAAATTCTGCACTGGTGTTACTGTCATTCCACTCCCTCCATCTCTAGTCACCCTACACACATAGACCTGGGTATGAATGCTGTCGTTGACTGGAGAGAACACTAGATCCAGCTCCTGGATGCCAGTGAAAGCAGCACTCTCCACCACCACCCCATCTCTCAGCCATTCTATCATCGATGCTGGAGCATCACTCTTGCATGAAGCAGTCGCTGACTCACCAACACTAAACTGATCTCGAACTATGAACACACCTACATTATAATTATACATCATAGTCAAACAACTATTACATAAACAAGGATCAACAGGGAAAGATGACAATCACATCACATTATAAACTAACCATTTAGCTCCAAGGAATCTTGAACTGGAACTGTGACTCTAATGTTACTGACCTCACAGGTAAACGTACCCACAAAGTTAGTAACATTCTCATTGAAAAGAACACTCTGGTAGGTAGCCTCCACAGCATCCACCAGCCTCTGGCTTTGCTCATAGAGAGAGAGATCCACTGGAACACCATCCTTTAACCAAGTGACAGTGGTAGGAGGACCTCCAGTGGAGTTACAGGTAAGGGTGGTCGAGTTTCTGTCAAACACGAGAGATGTAATGGAGGGAGAACCTGTAACAATAATATAAATTCATTTTTGAATTAATTTTTTTCTATCTCACCATCTCCCTGAGGGTATATTCCGACATAGATGTTCTGGCTGGTTCCACTAGCATCAGGTATCTCACAGCGATACATTCCACTTGGAGCTATATTAATATTATTAAATCGATCACGGTGTAAGCTCACAGCACTGGACACTCGACTTTTGATGAATGGTGAATTATCAGATGTGAGTTGAGTAGTATCAGGTAGGTACCACTCCCTGGTCACACTGGCTTCATTAGGTGTCTCACTGTCACTACAACACTCCAAGCTGGGAGTCAGGCAAAACAGAGCTGACATGAAGAAGCTACTACCAATATCAGTCACTGTCACAACACTGTTGTTACGATAGAGCTGACCATCCAGGAGAAAACCAAGGTCTAGAGAAGAAACAATGTACATATAATTACCTTGAACTCTTTCACATGGTTATACCCTTACTCTGGGGGGCAGTGGTGCTGGTAGTGATATTAGCTGGTAGACCACTCACATCAAGGTTAGGATTTGCAGCTTGCACCTCAAACGTGTAGCTGGTCCGTGGTGACAGACCAGTGATACTGAACATTCTATGACTACTTTGAGTACCAACAAGGTTCCGAGCAATTCGATCATTTGAGCTCAAGGTTGGATAGTAAACAAGTCTATAGCCATCAGTGAATCCATTGCGCTCCAGACAGTCAACACGATCCCATTGGATGGTGATGCTAGTGACACTCACAAAACTGGCATTAAGAGACTGCACTAACCCAGGGGCTGAGGAGTAGAGACAGTGTAATTATTAATAATTAGAAAAATACATGTGTACAGTTGTGTACCTGCTTCAGAAGTAGTGGTCATGGCAGGCTGTGATGGTCCACTCCTTGTCACACTGTTGACAGCCGTTAGTGTGATTTGGAACACACTATCCTCCTCTACTGGAGTTGAGGCACTGTTGTTCAAAGTGTATCTCCTCAGAGAATCATCATTTACTGATACAGTGACTGGGGGGAACGTTTTACCAGATTCACACTCTTCAATAAAATAACGGTAGTTGATCTCATATCTGTCCACAGCATCAGCTCCCTCTGGCTGCTCCCAGGTCAAAGTGATGGAGGTTGGTGTGGTAGCAACTGCCCTCAGGTTAGTGGGAGGAGGGAGGGGGACTGCAGTGAAAGCACAATATTATTCTAGATACAGTGATGCAGTGAGGTACATACCAACAGTGATGTTAGTTGATCCAGATATTGTTCCACCAAAAGTGATGGTAGCTCGGCAGGAGTAGCTACCAGTTCTAGCTGCACCAACTAAGACAGTGCTGATATATGTTGTAGTGTTCACCATCACAGCTGGTACTGAGTTAGCTGGCATAAACATCACATCTGCTGGTCCAGTCCACTCTGTGTTGACAGTCACTGGAATATCCACTGCTGGACTCAACTCCACAGCACAGGTCAGAGTAACACTGGCTCCTGCGATCACACCCAGTGGAGCAGTGACAGTCACAGCAGTAGGAGCTGGAACTAAAAAGGAAGAAAAAATAAAAAAAGATTCTGTATGGGAAAAATACAAGTCTTACAATTTATGTCCACCATGTGAGTATTCTCCACCACCACACTGCCCACAGTGGCTCGACATATGTAGGTACCAGCATGAGAGGCCAGTAAGGGAGAGAACTGAAGTTGACTGGTGCTAGTTAGCTGAGTTCCATTGCTATTAAACCACTGATAAGTTGCTGGATCAGTTGTTCCACTGACAGAGCAGTCCAGGGAGTAGTTCTGGCCAGCGGTCGGGGTGCCAGTGGAGGTGATCACAACAACAATTGAAACTATAGTCACATATAAGTAAACTTCTATAATAATAAAAAAATATTTTGCAGTTATGTACCTATGTTAGCACAGAGAGGCTGGGTATCTCCAGCAACATCAGGTACTTCACAACAGAACAGTCCAGTTGGTATCAGCACATTAGTATTGAGGCGGTTCAAGTTGACTGTTCCATCATCTCCTCTGTTTCGGTAAAATGCTGTAGCCATATTAGTCCCTGTTCCTAGCACTGGAACAAGTGTCCCATTAGGAAAGTACCACTCTCCAGCTCTACCCTCCGTTGCTGCACAGCATGGCATCCTGTCAGTAATGCACTGGAGTCCATCATTTAGATCAGCATCAGGATCAGTCTTTCCAATCACAGTGATCTGGATGGCACTGTTGTTTGCATAGACTACCCCGCTTAAAGAGAGGTAGACACCTGCACAAATGCACAGAATATTACTAGTGGTGATGAAAATCATCTGTGCAGGGCAAGCCTTCGCAAAAGTCACAAAATTTCTTTGAAAGCACACAGGAATGCATGCGCACATGGGGTTGGTACCCCAATAGCTAGGCCTGAGAAGCTACCATGACAGTGAAAGTATCACAGATTGCTAGTATAATAGCTAAAGTCCAATAATGTTGATCACCTATACTATATTTAGTAGTTTACATGCCATGACCATAAGTCCAAGTACCTGCAGACAGGCCCTGAGGGGATAAGTCTCCATGGAGTCATCTTCATGCTCAGGAAAGTGGAGTCTACCAGTGATGTTAATTGTGGACCTGAGCCTTGCCAGAGTGGTACAGCACTCACCTTTCCAGTTTTACGCCTTGCCTACACTCGAGTTGTCTCTCAGATCGATGGTGCAGCGCGGGCGTATGCGCATGCGCATGCACATGTCGACCATTACCTCATACGTTCAAATTTTAACTCTCTCCTCACTGAAATGATCACCAAACAAACGTATATATACACATATAAAACTGCTTCCTGTCTCTCATGTATTTGGGGCTCGCTCAGCCTCACCCCGAATAACTTGCATGCATAGTGCCTTAATATGTGACCCTCCATGAGGAAACCAAGCATAATGCGCTGGATATCAATCTGAGATACAGGCCAAAATAGTTGTTGCCCAAGGTGATAATTATCGTTTTTCACTTTTTGGTATAGATCGATAGAGGAATCATTCCTCTACGCAAAAAACTGCTTCGTAGCTTCTAGAACGCTATACTTACCAAGTTATGGCTCGAAGAAATCGGTCATGTAGCTAACATTGATCGTCTATGATACGGAGCTGTTGCCATAGTTGCAGCTAGGCAAGTACGGCAGCTACACAGAAAAAACTCTCCAGTCACTTCCTTCTTCGATTTTTTATACTGACGATCTATAGACACGTTTATCTTTTCATTCTTTTCCATCGAAACGCCGGCCGCTGCTCTCTTTCCAACATTTTGGCAGCCATCTAGCTCTTTGACTTAGTGGGCGGGGCCACGTATTTTGCATAAACGGCGAATATACGGACTTCCGTGTACAACGTACGTAGCAATGTTCATTGCAATTTTTTGCAATACTTTAGTACGGACGATCCGGGTATATTTTTGTTCATATCTCCATGACTATACACGGGCTAGAGACTTCAAATTTGCTGGAGCAATAGTTCAAAAGTTGTAGTTGGTAATGGTGGCCTTAACTCAAAAATTTTTTTCCACGCATTATGCTTGGTTCCTCGTGGAGGGTCACATAATAATTTATTATTATTATTGTGCATTACATGTATATTTCAATACAGCTTACCAGTACCAACAATGATTTTATCCATTCCAGTTACTCCAGCACCACCAATAATGAAAGGGTTTGCTGTCTCTAATGCAACATTAGCAGTGCAGGTGTACTCTCCAGATAGGTCTCTCTCAAATAGGCTGACTGTGGCTGTACTGGTGTATCTGGTGGTGCTCTCCATCACTGAGTTAGTAACAGGAAGAATTGTTACTCCCATAGGTCCTGATATCTGAGCAGTCACATTCACTGGAACATCCACCAATGGACTCAAATCAACAGTGCAGGTCAGAGTAACAGTTGATCTAATTGGACGAATGGGGCTAACTGGAGTACTGGTAATCATCACTGCTGGATTTGGTACTGCATTGAGCAGAAAAAGGAAAATGGAAGAAAATTAATGCATAAGGAGTGGGGATGTGGCATCATCTCTCTTATATCCCTCTCCCCATACATGTACACCACTGCCGCTATGATCCTTCCATAGCTACCAATCCGTATTCATAAGCTAAACGTTGAAGACTTACAAGTTAACATAACATCAATATTATTGGTGCTATTGGTGGTAATGGTACCACTGATGAGTAGACTGGAGGTGACAGTGGCTTGACAGGTGTAGCTTCCAGCATCAGAGAAGGTGAGAGGAGAGAAGGAGAGAGTAGCCATTGTCTGGTCTGATACCACTGAACCATTCTTAAGCCACTGGTAGGTCACTATAGCACCAGCATCATTGAGCCCCTCAGCTCCAGTGACAGTACAGGTGAGGGAGTACATTGATCCTACCATTGGAGTAGCTATACTGGATGTAACATTGACAGTGATGGTTGGGTCTGGAGATGAGAAGACACAAAAATATCAATAAAACCTCAAATTATAATCATTTCACTCACTCTGTACAGTGATGGTAGTGGATTCTGAGTCCATAGCACTTCCCAGTGTAGCTCTACATGTGTATGTCCCAGCATCAGAAGCTGACAGTCGGTTGAACATTAGCATACTGGAGTAACTACCAGCAGAGCCACTGGTATCAGACACAGTTCTAGTGGGATCAGAGGAAGGTATTTCCACACCTTCATCCAGCCAGGTTATTATTGGCTGATCATCTGACTCAGTCACAGTAACAGTACACTCCAGACTGTAGCTCTCCCCAGCAGTGGCAGTACCAGAAGTGATAGGTGAGACATCCACAGTCATAGGAGATGGTGAGGTGGCTGGAGGGAGTGATGAATTGGCTTTGTTGATAAAAATGCACTGCACACATATCAATTAGTATGCATAATATGTATATTATGTACAAAAATAATGTCATATACTTTTGAATGTACATGTTCTACAACAGCTAGGAGACTGACTGACCTGGAGTCTGTGTTGGTGGCATTAACATTTCAGTGGTCACAGCATCAGTAGTTACCTCCATAGTGGTAGTTGGAGTGATAGTTGGAGGTTCTGTATGTGGTGGAAATGTGGTGGAAAAACTGAAATGACATAATACTATTCTTCAGCTGATAGAATAAAACACTACGCATACTTTATACATTGTAAGAGGCCGACTAACCTGGAGTCTGTGTTGTTGGCACTGAAATTTCAGTATTCACAGCATCAGTAGTTGTAGCTTCAGTAGTTACCTCCATAGTCGAAGTTGGAGCGACAGTAGGAGGTTCTGAGTGGTATATAGTGGAATATCGAGAAACAAAACTTAACTGACTTATTTGCACCCAAATCTCAACTTTTATTATTCTTCAGCAGACAGAAGTAAAACACTAAGGTGATTGATCATCTTAGTACTTACCAATACTGATCATGGTACTATTGCTCATCAATCCACTAGGCAAGAGGTATGGTGAAGAGGAGATAGTCATAGCCTGACACGTGTATGTACCATCAGACATCACTGCACTCAGCATTAGTGTAGCAGTGTATACAGGAGGGGAAGTCCCTGACATCACGGGCATACTGGTAGATGACAGCATTCCCGTGGGTCCAGTCCATGTTATGGCCACACCCACTGATGAAACACTGGCTAAATCTGTACTTAACTCCACAGCACAGGTCAGAGTGATATCAACACCAGAAGCGATAGGACTATCCAAGCTACTGGTAATAGTCACCATAGTAGGGTCAGGCACTGCATGTGGGCATTGAGAATGCTATTACCAGACTCTCTTCTAAATCATGATTTTGTGTTACATACTGAAATCTGGGAAGGACTACTATTTTATTCGGAAATCAAAATTATACAAACATTTAACACCAAATTAGCACAACAAGCACAACTACTATCATAATAATTTTTATCCTTTGAAATGTCTCAAACCCTCACCATGTAGTAATACAGCACACTATGCCATGACTTACACAAGAGAGTGATGTTAAAAGTATCAGATACAGCACTGATATTGCTTGGGAGGATGGTGGATGAAATATTGACTGCACATGAGTACTGTCCCATGTCAGAGTAAGCAAGGGAAGAGAATGACCAAGTTTGTTGGGTTTGCTCTGACACCACCATTCCATTCCTGGACCACTGGTAGATTGTGGCAGGATTAGTGATCATATCAGCTCCATCAGCATTGCAGGTAAGGGTCAACATCATTTCCACCATTGGAGTTATTAGATCCGCACTAATACTGACTGTTATCTTGGGGTCTGAAAGGTCAAAGGTTGAGATAAATCATGAAGAATGCAGTAACTAAACACTCACTTTGCACAGTTACCATCACTTCTGCAGTCTCCACTCTAGTGTCCAGCGTAGCTCTACATGTGTACATCCCAGCATCAGAAGCCATCAGTGGATTAAAAGTCAGTATGCCATTTGTAGATATAATTTCGTTGTCCATTGAATCTAACCAGGTGATAGTCGGTTGACCAGTTAATCCAGTACTGATCCTAGTAGAACACATCAGACTGTACCCATCACCAAGAGTGTTATCACCAGAAGGAGTGATGGTGACAAGTACATCAACTGGAGGTTGGGATTGTATACATGCACATGAATGAATATATGCTGAAATAATTATGCACTCACCAATGTTTATGAACATCTCAGCCTGTGGCCCATTGGCTTGAGGAATAGTACATTGAAACTGTCCAGTAATAGTACCACTGGATTGACGGTGGAGTCGAATGTGCTGTGAGAGTCTGTCTCTGTAGTAGCCATCCATAACTCCTCCAAGCGGTGGTACAACAGTATCAGATACGCCGGGGAAATAGAAATCTCCAGCACGAAATTCACCACCAACCATATTCCTACAACAAGTGGTGCTGTCGGTGGTACACTGAAGGGCATTATCATCCTCTCCAACATCAGTCCTCAGCACTGCGGAACCATCAGGGTAGGCTACTCCATTGAGGTAGAAGCCAAGAGTTCCAGCTGAGATGAATGTTAAAAAGGAAGCATTAACAGTACAGATACGATGGTTACAATGGCAGGCAGTACTAGGTACAGTTGGAATGGTTGACGTACACATGTAGCTACATGTGTCTATACAAAAAGGTATTGTGTCCATAGAGACCAAATCAAGTGCTATGATTTTTTTTTTATTTTGTAATTGCTGTATCATGGCACTGCGTACAAAATTGCATGAAAGAGTTCTAAATTTTATAATAGCTCCACACATTGAGGCCTCACCTTGTGCATTAGTCTTGTCAATGGTGACACACACCAATATCATCACTGTACACACAGTTTGCAACAACTTCCCCATCAATAACCTGAATAAAAATGGGTACACAAGAGATGAAACTTGCCTGTGAAGCTTAAAATTTCCATCTTGAATGACATTTGACAGTCTAATAGATTAAATCTGAGATTTGTTGCCCTGACACACTAAGTAGCTAAAGAGGCAGAGATGTCTACTCTTGTATTCCATTAATTTCATCCCTCAATCAAAGGAAAGAGGAGTCTGGTGACCTTGCATACAGCGACTTGTTCCAGTGACCAGGTCTTGTTGCATCCAATCAATATCCATGGGCATCGCACCTGGGGGGTCGGGGGGAGGGGGGGCATGGCTCCCCCACTTTTCATGACCAGTCACACCCATTTTTACATTATGCCGTAGAATAAGCTGACCTTACCTGTCTATATTATGAACATTTTGCCTGGAAACTAGGCTGCTTTCATCAGTACTCGAGTTTCCAGCAGCTTCTGTCTGCCCTACAGTCATCCCCGCTGCTTTTGCTCGCTAAATTCAGTGCTTTTCACGAACTCACTTCCCATTAATTAGTGGGTATGGCTATAAATTTGCGCATGCACGCAAACTGTTATCCAACCCTTGCCCCCTCACTTTCCAACTGCTTCCGACACCTATGATATCAAGATTTGCTTATTACAATGCCTCACTAGTGGGGCATGCATAATACTATAGCTGGCCCCACATATTTCACGGTTGTCTGTGACGTTTTTTTGTTGCAATGTGTGCGAACAATTCACTGTACGTATGCATTCAAGGTCACGAGGCTCCTCTATCTTTGGATTGAGGGGTGTGGTACACGAGACACACTAATTTACCAAACTGGACACACTAATTAATATTGTAGGATATTCCACAACATAGTATTATCATAAGGCCAGGCAAACTGAATTTGCAGTTTATCGTCACTGCCTGCATGGATTTTCACATTCTCTCAAAATTTTTCATATTTCAGATTGTACACAGCAAGTATAATATGGCACTTTGGCCCCGCCCCCTCGAGCGCTGCAATTGAAGGGCGTGGCCTCAACGATCACGAGTTCAAATCTAGCGTTTCTTGCACTCTTTTACTAGTTTGAAATCTGAATAATGACCGACCGACCGCCCGCATGCAAAATCGAAAAGTCTGTGACAATAAACTGTGAATTTAGTTTGCCTCGCCTAATTATGAAACCAAATTAAGTGGTAATTAAGTGTCTGGGCTTCAGTGAAATTAACACTAGGCATATCTTTTGATATGCATACAGTGATTGGTTATCAACCATTTAAACCATGCCAATTGCAAGCTGTATTGAACTAAATCTAATCAGTCATGCCAATTATACATGTACTATGGTATGATGGCTATTGCTCTGGGGTCTGAAAGCATGCCAGTTTGGCACTGCAGGCCATGCTTTGCCAGGTCCACGTTTAATAGAGTCAGGGTGTGTCCTTGACTGGGGTGTCAGCCCAGATCAGGAGCTACGGTTAGTCTAGCATAATTATTTTTAAAAGTATAGAGCTAAACACTAATAACCAATTCAGCATCCACTATCACCACATCCCATGCGGCTCCTGGCACCATGGATAAAATCGTGACCACCCCTATAATCTCTCACACTTTATTTTATTTGCGACAAACCTGCTCTTTGATCGATCAGGATAGCCGATCGAGACGGTCGATGTGGAAGCTTGTCCTAAGAGTTGACAATTGTTAGCTAGCTCACTGTCTGTTTCAACAACACACAGCTTGTAGCTGGCCCTGGACAAAGTGAAGCGAAATATTGGCGTCTCAGTTCTGTTCCAAGCAAATTACACATTGTCACATTCCCGTTTTACGTATCAGCATCCATGCTGCACTTGGCCCAGCCCCAAATCCGATACCCAGTACGGCTACGCGCATGCGCATACCAGCGATACTCCACCTAACAGAAAATTCAAGTGCTAGCACAAAACAAACATACTTACATTACAACTCTAGAGTGTGATGATATTATTGTAATATTATTATGTTATGATTTCTTGACTTGAAATTCTCAAGGTTGCTTCACATCACCTCCATTAGCCTTTACAGCAGGATCTTCAGCTTTAGTGGGTTCTTTTTGAGGTGAAGATGTGCCAAATGTAACAGGGATGTGGACAGGAGTCTGCACTAGTTCACACTCATCAGCAGTAGGGGGGGAGGGAGGCTTCTCATCCAAAGTTGTAGCCTATATATTATAAAAAAAATACATGATAGCACAGTACAATAATTATTATTATTCACAGTACCTCTTCTTCTTTGTCCATATCCATGGATTGTCTCTCTTGTTTGGTTAACATTATTCCAGCAGGTTGATCAAATGCTCTCAGCATTCTGAAGTAGAGATGAAATATTTAAACACTGACAAAAATCAGAATATCGCATAATTAAATTCTGTGTACCTAGTTTTCTCGAATTTGACCTTTGTCTTACGCCGACGAATAATAAGGAACACAACAATCCCAATGATTGCTAATATTATTAGGATGAGTAGCACTACAATGACCACACCAACCACGATATAAACAACATTATTTGTAGTTTCACGTGGAGGTTCAGTAGTGTCCAGCGGTAGAAGGTGATCAACTTGCACTGGTCCTACAATCACAGACATTAGTAATGATGCAGTTAGCTACTATAGATTGTGTCTCCTCACTTGCTTCTCCAGCTGATGTAGACGCACTAACCAGTATTCTATATTCTGTTCCTGGATTCAGGTTATGAATGATAACACTATTCTCTGACCAAGGGCGAGTAATTGTGCCGAGGGTCTGCTGTGTTCCTGATGGTGAAAGAGCACTGTATGTGATGCTGTAGTTGGCCAGTCCTTGTAGCTCCACCAGAGTGAACTTCCTCCATCTAACTTCAATACTGGTGCGATTAAACGTTATAATTTCAATATTTTCAGGTTGTGGTGGTACTATTGGAATAGGTTAAAAGAGGGTAATGACATCAATTTGGAAGTGGTCAATATTGTACCTCCTTCTTGTATGAAACAGGAGATTTCTCGCTCTTCCCCACACCCCGCAAGGTTGAGGGCCTTCACTGAAATCTTATAAGGAACCATAGGAGCTAAAAATAGATTAAATAAAGCATTGCCCTTATAGATTGATATGTGGCTTCTCACCCAGTCCTTGTCTGATGGTTACTTCTCTCGCATCAGTGAAGAATTCACTATTAGGAACCTCCATCACTTGTCTAGTACCAGGCCTATGACGCAGCTCCTCTACTTCAACTTGATAGCCAACTACACTACTTTGTATCCCTGAATCAGTAGTTTCCTCCCAGGACAAGGTAAGGATATCTCTAGGTCTTGCACTGCAGGCCAAGTTGCGAGGTAAACCTGGAACTGCAAGAGTACAGAAAACTTAATTGTGATATGCCTCTTTTTACTATCTTTCTTTCCTTTTGGAATCATGCGTATTACAGTGCCATGACTACTATTATTATTTCATCCTCTTGTGCATGGTAATCCCCTCACTTACAGGTGGTGCCAGCAGCAACAGCAGTGGCAGCTTCGATATTATTTCCTACACTGACACGACACTTGTATGTCCCACTGTTTGCAGCAGTGATATCACTGAATATAAGCTGATTGCTCTCAGTATTAATTCGAGGGTTAGCACTACCGTCAGTAGATACTGCACTATCACCAGGACCAATCCACACAATTATAGGTGAAAGACCAAAACCCTCTCCCAGACTGGTGGTACAGTTCAGGATCCTTGCTTCGCCACATCCATCAGCAGGAGACTGTCGTAATTCTACATCAACATCAGGAGCTGGAAGGTCTGCAGATTCAGTATAGAAGGAAGGATAGGCCATATAAAATAACTTACTTGATTCTCATCCCCGCCCGTCCCAATTTTTACAGGCCGCCTCTATGAATTTTATTGCTATCGCGCGTGCGCAGTAGCGACCCTTTACCAAATAATATTATATCGAAAATATGCTCCAGATACTGCTCTTTCTAGTGTCCTGATGAGTAAAAAATAAAAAAAATGCCTCCTCCCGCCCCTATTTTTTGGATGACAATCAAGTAAGTTATTTTATATGGCCTTAATACCGTTCAGCCAAAATTAATAATTATTACCGTATTTCTTCTAAAAATTCGGCCCTTCTAATTATTCGGCACCCTTTACCGAATGATTGAAAATAGTCTAATTTTCGGCAAAGGTCGTCATGCGTATATGCTATAAACGGGAATAGAATGCGCACGCAGACAGAATGTTAAAGATTAACCTCTAAAAATTCAGCGAAGCTAAAGCAATATTATTATTTTCATGCCGAATTTTTAGAAGAAATACGGTATCACTGGACAAAAAAATTTATACCTTGAACAGTGATTGGACGTTGGTTCTCTGCTGGTGATTGTGGTGCTATAACAAAATTATCAGTGGATGTAACCATAGCTGAGCAGCTGTATGTCCCAGCATCACCAAAACTCATTGAATTGATCCTAACAGTGATTTGAAACATATTTAAAGAGGTTGGTGCAAAATTATTGTTAACAGAGATTCGGCCATCATTGCCATCTTGCAGTTGAGTTCTATTCCTCTCCCAGTTTCCCTGCACCATCACTGGGGTATCCACGGCAGGGTGGACCGCAACAATGCAGGTGAACATTGGGCTAAGGCCGACAAAGAAAGTCATATTATCCCCCGGAGAGCTGGAGATGGTCACCGATGGCAATGGAACTGAAGATGAAAGACATAAACCTCATTTGCTGCCATATAATTACCACTAGTCGTACATACTTTCTACCATGACAGTTGCTGTTCTAATTCCAGAGATGTCCACCCCAGCCTCTGGGATGTTAAGTCTGACAGTGCAGGTGTATCTCCCAGCATGACTGGTCCGCAGAGAGGGGAAGGAGAGGAGAGGAGGTGCTGAGGTAACATCACTTGATAGACTAGCATCTTCCCTAGTCCAAGTCAGCACAGGGGTGCCTCTGATTCCTTCTTGTACTGATGCTGAGCAGTTCAGTGTGAGAGGCTGTCCAGCCGTCTCCAAGCGATTGAAAGGATCAATACTTACAGTAGGAGGGGAAGGAACTGCAATAATTATGTGATATACATGTATACTATTTGTACCCTAAGGTATAGCAATGTGTCACTCACTATTAAGTACAATAACCTCTGTGTCTTCTCCCATTTCACTTGCCATGACGAAGCTTGCCACACCAGTAGGAGGTCTTGCTCTGGCTCGGCAGGTGAAGGTGGTGTTATCAGCTGTGCTCAGAGGGTCTAAGGTGAGGGTGCTGGTGAATGATGGTCTGGAACCAGTCACTGAAGAGATGGTCACTCTAGCATCATCATTGGACAAACGTGTGCTTCCTCTCAGCCAAGTGATGTCCATATTAGATATTTCTATATCAGTATCAGTGGCAGAGTTGATGGAGATGGTACAGGTGAGAGTGAGAGGAGCTATACGACCAGCAAAAAGAGGACCAGAGGGAACAGTCATGACCACATCAGGAGTGGAGACTGCATGGGAAAAAGTATCATAACTACTACTCGGACGATAGAGGCTTCCTTACTTTGGATTTCAAGGTTTTCCGGAGCAGAAGGCATCAATGCTGTATCGAGAGCTGGAGAAGTCAAAGTACCACTACATGCAAAACTCCCTTCGTGAGATGTCCGCAGTGGGTCAAAGGTCAGAGTAGAAGTGACTGTCATATCTCCAGTGGTACCAGACACAGTGATTCCGTTTCCATTGGTGACAGCCTCTCCCCCTGTGGTCCATATGGCAGTGGGAGTATTGGTCAAACCACCCACTGTCTTGGATACATTACAGGTCAGGCTGTAGACCATCCCAGCTGTGGCAGTGCCTGAACTACTGACAGTGGCAGTGATGGCATCAGGTGGAACTGTAGAAAGAATTGCGTACATTTTGCACATTCAAGTGTCAAAAATTCTATGTTAGTTACCATCGACTATTGCAGTGAAGTCCTGCTCTGCTTGTGCCCCCCCTTGCCTAGTGACCCTGCAGACATAGACCTGGTTATGAATGCTGTCACTGACTGGAGAGAACTCAAGGTCGAGTTGCTGGGTGGATGTATCACTCGCTATAACAACTCCATCTTGGAGCCACTCCATTCTAGTAGCTGGAGTATCACTGAAACAAGTGGCTGTAGCACTGGCACCAATATTCAACTGATCACGAACAATTGATACACCTACAAAATATTTTAAGTAGAGTACAAGTATGTTTGATCAGGGACTATACATTACGTATCTTTCAGATGGACTGGAAACGCTACATTATTACGCTCGTGAAAAGTCTACAATCATCGTTACGGCCGGAAGTGTACCCGGAAATGTCTGATAGTACTGTTAGTATACTATACTAGGGTACCACGACATTCAATATGGCCATCTAGTACTTCTATGAAGGCTTGTAGGAAACTCTTAGATAATGTTTAGCACACCAAATGTTGTTTACCCAGTAAAGCAACGGGTAAACTTACTTTTGACGTTTGAATAATGCTCAGGTCTGTTTTAGTTCGTGAGATTATCCAGCACAAAAGGTGTCCATCTTGTGCTCCTAGAGTACTTTCCAGCTCAAAAGAATACTGTGCACCCAGTAAAGGCTTACTACTAGCACTGTGTAGAATCCTGTGAGAGCTTCACTTTCTGAGCTAATCCAGCACAAAGTATTGCCAGGACATGAAACATAGCTATACTGAGCGTTTTCGCTCATAGAGTGCACTCAGAAGTACACTCATCACAAAAATGGCTTTCACCAAATTGTACTACGACTATGGCTTACTATAGACACCCTCACAGACGCTGACTCCATTGTCAGGTCTACCACCATTGGTGTTTCCAAGCAGCCTTTGTAGCTTCTTACTGCTCGCGATATTTTTTACCCGTAACGATGATTGCAGAAACGGAAATGTGTACTTTGTAATAGGGCAGCGGGCGCGTTTCCAGTCCATCTGGAAGATAATGTATAGTCCCTGGTTTGATGTCACAATCATGGGATAATGTGACTGAACACTACTAACAGCATGCTATAGTACAATCGAGTGCCAGTTAGTACAGCGCATGCGCAGATGAAGACCACACCCCTCACTGCAGGCCAAGAGTAGCTGCTCATGTAATGGCGACGTTCTCACTCCGCTCAAACGTCGAATCTACCACCAGACCATGACAAAGAGCAGACATCGCCTCTCGCTTCGCTCAAGGCTCGGTGGCCTGCCAAGCAGGCCTGTCGAAACGTGCGGCGCTTGTGTCGCTCGCTCAAGCTCAAGCGCTCGAGAATGCATCTCTATGGCCCCTAGGTCCCGCGCGTTCTGTAGCCACTATAGCGTCGTACTGCAACACTATGAGGCATACATGTAGCTGTTTCATGATGTGACGACCCTTTCCAACACAGTGCTTGAGCATGAGCAGTCGCATCCGCATACTATTATGCTAAAAGAGTGGGTGTGGTCGATAAACCACAGGCATGCTGAACAGAAAATGCACGATTTGTAGCACTAGTAAGCCTTTTTGAGGAATTTCAAACCCGTACAAACCAGTTTTTCATCGATATCCACCGATTGGTTGTGCTTTCAGCACGCATAGATACCTAGAACGCAAGATCTGGCGATTTTCGTGCCGACAACGACGACGACAGACATACAAACCGATTGCTTTACCCCTTGCGCATGCGCACGGGGTAATAATCATGTAGCCAGCTACATTTGTAGGCCTATAGTATATAGTAGATAACCTTCGTGAATACTAAACTTGGCAAAATGGCTCTTGCACGATAAATTTAAAGTTGGTGATCTGAATGCATATAGCGTCAGAGGCACAGGCTGGAAAGTTTTATCCCGCGCACATGCGCAAGGGGTAAAGTAATCGGTCGTGTCGTCGTCGTTGTTGTTGTCGTTGTTGTTAGCACAAAAATCACTATATCTCAAGATGTAGGCGTCTAAACGACTCGTAATCATAAAGAATCAATCGAATTCGTCAAAAAATTGGCTTCAGTGTGCATCAAATCGAGGGATACGGTCCACGAGCATCACAAATAGTGCCTTTTTGTTGGCCACCGTAGCCACGCCTATCAACAGTGCCCATAATGTCAATGCATATGCATACCAATTGTGCTTTCTGCTCATGCGCACAACTAAGTGGCCAAGCGTATGACTGGTCAAGATCGTCGATGTTCTAAATGATGATGGTGACGTCTATAGTGACTGCCCTATGGAACCAATCATAATGTAAGATAGTTTATACAACAAATATAAATAGAAATTCAAGTTTGTGCTAGGTCTGGGTGCAGAGAACACTTTTTCGTGTGTCACCAGAACCCCCAGTACAACTAAGGAGCATTTCTATTATTTCTCTGAAATTCACAAATTATAGCCATACAACAAAAGTAAATCTATAAATTGTGCAATGTATGTGCTCTACAGAGCTCTAGTTTATTTAGTGATCTTTACCCAATTTAACGAAATTTTAAAATTCCCACCGCACAGTACTTCCTCACCATTCAGCACTGTAGTCTCCTGAGTCGTACCCCTGACATTGCTGACCTCACAGGTAAAGTTTCCCACAAAGCTAGCAACATCATCATCGAAAAGAACGTTCTCATAAGTAGCCCTTTCAGCATCCACCAGCCTCTGGCTTTGCTCATAGAGAGTTTCGTTGATTAGCTGACCATCTTTTCTCCAAGTGACAGTGGCAGGAGGACCACCAGTGGAGGTACAGGTAAGGGTCGTTGAGTTTCTGTCAAATAGCAGAGATGTGATGGATGGAGAACCTGTGACAATAGGAATTCATTTTTGAATCAAAATGCACTTGTCTATCTCACCAGCTCCCTGAGGGTATATTCCAACATAGATGTTCTGGCTGGTTCCACTAGCATCAGGTATCTCGCAGCGATACACTCCATTTGGAGCTGTGTTGAAACTGAATCGATTACGGTATAAGTTCACAGCACTGGACACTCCATTTTTGATGAATGGTGAATTATCAGATGCAACTGGTCTGCCATCAGGTAGGTACCACTCCCTGGTCACACTGGCTGCATTAGGTGTCTCACTGTCACTACAACACTCCAAGCTGGGAGTCAGGCAGTAGATACCCAGTCCAATGCTACCACCAATATCGGTTACAGTCACAACACTGTTGTTATGGTAGAACTGACCATCCAGGAGAAAACCAAGGTCTAGAGAAGAAACAATGTAAATTACTTGTGCATGTGTGCATTTTACCCAGGCTACCCTTACCCTGGGGGGCAGTGGTGCTTTCTGTGTAAAAAGCTGGAGGGCCACTCACATCAAGGTTAGGATTTACAGCTTGCACCTCAAATGTGTAGTTGGTCCGAGGTGGCCGGCCAGTGATGCTGAACATTCTGTCATTGCCTTCAGTGCCAACGACTCTTTGAGCAACTCGGTCATTTGGGCTCAAGGTTGGATAAGAGACAACACGGTAGCTATCGGTATGTCCATTCCGATCTCGGCAGTTGACACGGTCCCACTGGATCGTGATGTTTGTAACACTCACTGAGACTGTTTGGAGTTCTTCAGGTATCCCAGGAGCTTGAGACAACATTCAATACAGGGATAACACATCACAGTTGACAAATCAATGACTGTTTACAAGACTTACAAGCTATACACATGTAGCATGTGAAATACAATACCATACCTGCTTCAGGAGTTGTGACCAAAACCCTGGCTGATGAACTTCTCCCCGCGCTATTAATAGCGACGAGAGAAATTGAGTAGTCGCTATCTTCCTCCACTGGAGTGCTGGGGCCATTCTCAATAGTGTAATTGTTTTGAGAACTACTGAGTGTCATAGTAACTGGTGGATCTCCTATATTGTTGCCGCATTCATTAATAAAGTAGCGGTAGGCAAGTTCGTAGCTGTCCAATAGTCCTCCTGGATGCTCCCAGGTCACAGTGATAGAGGTCGCGGTAGTAGCAGTCACCATCAAGTTCATGGGAGGTGAAGGAGGAGTTTCTGCTCAAACATGATGAGGAATTGATGGGGAAATTTGAATAGTAAATACCATTAATTTTTGAACATTTGATAATCTACTCTGGTACTCCCAATGGAATCAGCAATAATGGAATTAATCAGATTCCCAACGAAACCTGAGGAACACATTTACATGTAGTAGAGTAATCCATGCACCACAATGCCCATATAAGGAGCATGCTTTGAAAGCGATAAAATTATGTGATAAAATAATGACAATCCCCTACTACTTTCAGTGATAGATAGCACACAGTTTCACGCTACATGTACCATGCTCCATGCTAGAGGTATCCATGTACCATGCTGGAGGGTGCGAGCTTTTTAAATGTTGTGCACAGACATACTACGCTTTTCTAAGCTTTTCTTGGGTGGTCTATCCTAGAAAGGTCAAGCAAGTAAAATCTCCCTCCAGGAAGCATTGCATTGATTAGTGAACTAAGCAGGAACCCAATAGAGCAGGATACTGCCATGTCAACAATACATGTACTATTATGTTGGTCATTTGCAAGGCTTCTATGGTGAAACCCTATAATCTGACCACCTGTGCATTGTATGGTCAGCAGTTTGGTTGAAATGAAAACTGCAAAATTTGCACAACCTTGACCACAATACTACCAAACATCAGAGATACAGGTAACTTTACTACTGTAACAGGTCATGAATCTGTTCTCCTAGTATAGTAAATCATGCAAGAGTAGAGGCACACACAGGAGATGAATGATGGCAAACACTGAGTTTGCGTGATCATGTAGGTCTCCACTCTATAAGCACAGCTGCATTTTAGAGTACTATACTATCTACAGGCACAGATCAACAAGATTGCGCAATCATTGACTTATCATAACAGTACAATGCATCAGGAGTCCTAGGACAATCCCCTGCCAGCATAATAGCACTAAAATAATATTATTGTATCTATATATAGCCATATTATTTATAATCCCTTGACTTAACTGAGACGCCAAACTCTCTGCATGTCTATTTGTGTATGAATACAGGGCAGGTAACACAATACAATAGTTTGGACTCCACAGTCAAGCGGCTAAGAAAAGCCATACACTTACTCAAGCCCTTCAATGAATGCATTACATGTAGCCTACAGGAATAATACACATACATGAGAAGACTAGGTTACCTTGTCCATTGATACAGTGGAATCCCAGCAACACCACTAGCATCAACACCAGGCCCAGGTGGGGCGATACAGGTGACCATTTGCCCATGATACTGTTGTCAGGGTAAGCTGTAGCTCTGTGTTGATCTGCAGGTGATGGATAAGAAACGCTACCTCATGTTCATGTAGATAAGTACACTGTGGAACATTACTGTGGTTAATGCACTTGTACAGTAAAGTACATGAAGTCAGTCATTAGCCTATCCCAAAAATAACTACATAATGTACCTAAAATTTAAAGTAGCTATATAGTCTCTCCTGTGAAAGGTGAGATAAGGCCTAGGGTCAAGATACAGTGTGCAACAATGAAATGGTGGGAAAGGATCAGAGGATAAGGCTCTAACTACTTCTGTGACTGCTTGGTAAAAGTACTTACTCAAGGAAATCTCTCAGCGCACACATAATAATTATGCTAATGAATGGAAATCTCGTTTCTTATTTACTCATCAGTACTTCCAGCAACCAATAAAATTTTATATTATTATCAATAACTGTGAAGTAGGAAAGTCAATACATTGCTATAGAGAGAAGATTTGGGGATTTACTATGTTTACTATTGTGGTACTGTGTATCCTGATGCTTGGCAGTTAATCATCTAGATATCTTTGCTAATCTTATTGTATAATAGGTGGTCACTGTGATATACCCTGTACTTCCAGCTGCGATGGCAATTTTATGGACATTTTGATCCCTGATACTACACATAAGCAGAATATGGTTGTATACTAGTCCGTCTACTACAAGAAAACAAGAGATCAAGACACTAGAAAAGATAGATCAAGCGATCAAGCAGGCTTCGATGAACAAATCAAACGATCAACCGCTCATACTATTGGCAATCAAATTTCCTTGATCGCCGTCCCGGCTGGAAGTACAGGACACATAGTGGCGACTATCCGTTGCTGTACACGTATACCACGAGTACTATAATCAGCTTAATTATGCAAATATTATGATAGTGAGGCCCCAAGACAGGTGCAGGATTAGCACAATTCACACCCAGTACCAACTAATATTATTGTAAACAACTGCCGCCCAAGCCTTAAGGCAGGACTACCTCGTCTAG
This sequence comes from Cliona cf. orientalis, assembly GCA_963930775.1. Lineage (NCBI taxonomy): Eukaryota > Metazoa > Porifera > Demospongiae > Clionaida > Clionaidae > Cliona > Cliona cf. orientalis. Next base: position 8,126,051 of record OZ005703.1, read on the forward strand.
GAAAAATAATTCACAAGAGCAAATCACACACCTCATAATGAAACTAATGTTACTGTTGTTTTTGCTTTGTGTCTGTTTCACTATAACTATTCATACAGAAAAAAAAAACATGAAAAAAACTATACTATGGTTCTGCTCCAGATCAACTATTTTGAAGATTGGAGCCTCATACAACAATTAGACACACTGAAATTATTTACAATTTGATCTTTTACACTATGAATGTGTAAATTTGATTCAACAGCCAATCAGTGAGGCACTAGATATCTCACACAGCTACCTTGATACTAACATACTGTAGTTAGACTGTCCATACTATGATAGACTAAACCTATGGACTGCCTGATCACAGAGTAGGTGAAACTGTGAGTCTGGAGTCTGAGGTATATACACCATGCAGCTACAACTAAAAATTCAGCTAGATCAGACTGAGACCCAAATGATTGCTTACCTCAAATGAAAGATTGTGACCAACGAACGCCGACCTCGAGCTTACTTGTTTCGTATGCAGCAGACCTCGATCAGTCTCCTACTGTCAGATTCAACTTGCGCTACGTATACCACACGTGCTGGTTACCAGTACGTATTACCATAGATAGTATACACTAGTACCTTGACCAAGGTGTATATGGTATTACGTAGTAATCGTGTGATAGGACTCCATTAAGTGCGCATGCGCAAAGATACGGACTCCGATAGTAGATAAACGTTGACCCTACACTGATGAGATGAAAATTATATGACTAGCACTCCAAAGACTATCAAAGGTGTACCTATATCTACAATGATGGACTATCCCCTATTATAATAATACCAGTAATATTGTTACAATGCAGTAATAATGAATCATGGACTGTCATTGATCATCTTGTGCAGCAGTTGGCTGAGTTGAAGGAGTCTCAGCAGGTTTATTAGTGTTGCCATGGATACTGGTGGTTGTCACGGGGACATAGGCTGGGCACTGGGTGAACTCATAGTCTCCAGTTGATGCCATTGGCTGCAGCTGCACTGCCTCTGCCTCTGTGGGCTGGGGCTTAGCCGGGGGAGGAAGTTTAACATCGTCATAAGTAGCTGTAGCCTGATTGTACTTGTCCAGTATCTCATACTCATGATCAGTGGTTTCAATGGTTTCATAAACCTCTCTCTCTTTGTTAGTGGTGGGGGACAGATCACTTAACATCACACTCCCTGGCGCTTCGTACGGTAAGGGTCTGTGTAAGAGAATAGCATAGAAATTTATCTGTTGAATGGATTATTTTTACTTTTGGTTTGGACTGAATTGAGATCTTCGGCTTCTAAGTACCAGAGCAACGATAACGATTATGGCTATGGTTGCTGCAATGATGAGCACCACAGCTATCACTCCACCTACCACTCCTCCTATGATGGCCACTGTGTTGTCAGAGCTGGATGGGGTAGCAATGGACATTCGATTTCCAGGACGCACAGGAGCTGCAAAAATAGAGAGATTGATGCGTGATAAAATTCATACAACAAAGAATTAAAATGGGGAGGCTCAGATAACAAAGTTAGCTGTATACCCTTTCACGTTCAGCTACCTGACATCCCAGCTGCAGTCGATGTCCTAACAGTGACATCATACTCAGCTCCTGATTGGAGTCCTGAAATAACAGCTTGATTCTGTGTCCAAGGAACAGTCACAGTTCCTCCTACTTCACTCTGCCTCTTCCTAGAGTCAATGATGATGGTGTACGTGACAATATAGTTAGCCAATCCCTTCAGCTCCACCAAAGTAAACTTGTTCCAGCTCACTCCTATGGAGGTGGGGTCAAATCTCACAACTACAACATTTTCTGGCAGAGGTGGCTCTGGAAATGAGAAAAGAATATTACATGGACCTTAAATTTACACAATAGTCTCTGATTGCTCCACTTTATATACCTCCTTCCTGGGTGAAGCAGTAGGTTTGATTTTCTTCCCCACATCCAGCCAGGTTGAGGGCCTTCACTGTGATACTGTAGGGTACCTCAGCAGCTGAAAATGTGCAGCAATGATATTATGCATAATCTAATACAGCAATAATATACTGAGTCCAATGACGGATGCCTCTCTTATATCAACAAATTGCTCATTCACAGCAGACTGGATGACCTCCCTGGTGCCTGGCCTGTGCTCTAGTCTGTTCACTATCACTTGATAGCTGACCACTTCACTGCCCAGCCGGGTAGGCAGATCCCAGGAGAAGGAAAGTTCAGATGGCGAAGAACTCACAGCACAAACCAAGTTCCTAATCTCACCAGGAACTATAATATTATTGACATGAAACTTACGATTTTCATACAACAAAGTGCATTGTAAGAACTCACAGTCAGTGTTAACTTGTATTGTATCTGTTCCAAATGTATAATCATTAATTTGAGCCTCTGGGATGTTCACTACAGATCGACAGATGTACTGGCCTCTGTTGTTGGAAGTGATGTCACTGAAAATGAGCTCTCTAGTTTGAGGATTCATTCTTGGATTACTAAACACTACAGTAGGCACTTCAGAGCCACCAGGGGCCACCCATACGATGGTGGGTGGAGAGAAGAGATTCTCCACTTGAGTAGCAGTGCAGTTGAGGGTCATGACCTCTCCACATCCATCCAATTGACGACGAGACACAATGGAAATAGTAGGAGGTCGGGAGGGAAGAGCTAAAGGTACGTAGAAGGAAACAATAAAGTACTAGTATGTATGCAATACATTAGCTTACGTGCAACTACCAAATTGTAAGTATCTTGGCCACTGTATTCTATGACGTGTGGAGAATTGTCTGAAGAACGAATAGTGTAAGTCACAGTGTACTCTCCAGAACTATCAGTGGTCACAGGTAGCAATGATAGCATAATCGAATATGGAGAAGCTGTGATCACTTGTGGGACAGTATCACCAGTCCACATCCCTGAAAGGGAAGCAGGAGTGTTGACATTTGAGTCAAGGTCAATGCTGCCAGTAATAATCAAGTTTGTTCCATTGTAGGCAGTGGGGTGAGGGAGGACTGAAAACACAGGACGGGGAACTGCAGAGATTAACAATGACTTAGTTGCAGCTCAATTTCAAATCTTTCACACTGATAACTTACTTTGAACTCGGATGGTTTGACTGGCAGTCCGACTGAGAGAATTGATTCCTTGTATATCTATAGTAGCTCTGCATGTGTACACACCTGCTTGGGATGTGCGTATGCGGTTGAAAGTCAGCGTCCTATTTGTAGAACCTCTGACTCCCAACTGGTCACCCATAGTTGTATCAACAGTACTGCTTCCCTGGGGGAATTCCCACACCAGGGTTGGTCTCTCTACAAGGTACTCATCAAAAAGAGCAGTACAGGTTATGGTATCCTGGCCACCAGCTTCAACAGATATTCCTTGGGTAGGGGAGACAGAGACAGTAGGAGCTTGGAGAACTGCAGAATAAAATCAGAGACATTAAAATTTTGAATTAGTTTACAGTGACACTTACGGCCAATACTGATGGACTCTGAGCCAGAGGTAGAGTCACTAGTAATCACATTTGGCAGTGATGGTGGTGATCTTATGTAGGCCGAACAGTTGTATGCACCAGCATCAGCTTCAAGAAGATGACTGAATGTCACGTTAGTCTCAAAAGTGTTTTCTCCAACTAGTAACGGCCGTGGGGAAACACTGACTCGACCAGTGTCTGATATTCCATTACCCACGATGCTGCTCTCAACTATAATATCTGTATCCACTCCAGTTGTGTTAGGGGTGATGATACAAGTGAGGGAGAAGGAGGTACCAGCATTGAGGGTAGTATTGCGACTGCGATGGAAGGTCAAAGGTGAGATGGGAGCAGGCACTACAAGGACAAAGAATTGTTATAGTTGCTCATGCATTTACATGAACTGAGAGCTCACATTTGACTTGAACTGGGAAGGCAAAGAGTTCAGGATGGTTGGTAACTGTCCCAGGTATGGTCTGAAGAGTTCTGCAGGTGTAGACTCCAGCTTGAGAGGTGTAGAGGCTATTGAAAACCAGTCTGCTTATGAGACGAATATCAGTGGTAGGACCAACTCCAGAAATGGTGAAGTTATCTCCACTGCTAATGATATTGCCCCTTGGATCAAGCCACTCCACTGCTAGAGTGGATGTCAGTGGGAGATCTAGCTGTCTCCTGGTATCACAGATCAGTGTATAGCCAGAAAATCCAGCTCCAGGGAATCCTTCAGCAGTTATATCAACAAATTGTGTAGGAAAACCTACAGAATAATATACGAATATCCTATTATTATCATAAGCAATAAGCTGTCACCATTGAGACAATCATATCACACGTACCAGAAACATTAAAAGTTCGTGAGTTAGATGTGGTGGCAGTAGAAATAAAGGTAGTGTCTTGAGGAGTCACAGTCACATCACACTCATATGTTCCAGCATCAGTGACACTCAAGGGATTGAATCTGAGAGTGATGTCATATGGAGGTGAGCTCATTGGAGGGTTAACAATGGTTATTCTTCCATTTTCATCTCCTGGAATTAGCTCAGTCCCATTCCTATTCCAGATTCCCTGTACTGTGACTGAAGTGTCCACCACTTCACCAAGAGTGATGCTACAGGTGAAGATGAGGTCCAGGCCTTGGAAGAAACTGGTGTTCCGTGGAGATCCAGAGATGATTGGAGGTGGAGGCAAAACTGGATATGGCAGGAACAAAATGGGCATCATGCATGTAACTGTAGGTACCATAACAGTACAACTGTTTACATTGAATAGAAACGTTTGTTGTTCTAACTCCAGGGATATCCACTCCAGCCTCTGGGATGTTGAGGCTGGCAGTGCAGGTGTATCTCCCAGCATGACTGGTCCGCAGAGAGAGGAAGGAGAGGAGAGGAGGTGCGGAGGTAACATCACTTGATAGACTAGCATCTTCCCTAGTCCAAGTCAGTACAGGGGTGCCTCTGATTCCTTCTTGTATTGATGCTGAGCAGTTCAGTGTGAGAGGCTGTCCAGCCATCTCCAGGCGATTGAAAGGATTGACACTCACAGTAGGAGGGGAGGGAACTGCAGAGAGTAGATTAATGTGTACTTGCAACATAATTATTCAATGAATCTGTTTCTCACAATTAACAATGACTGAGGCAGCTCCTTCTCCCATTTCACTTGCAGTGACAAAGGTTGGCACATTAGGAGGAGGTCTTGCTCTAGCTCGGCAGGTGAAGGTGGTGTTATCAGCTATGCTCAGAGGGTCAAAGGTGAGAGTGCTGATGAATGATGGTCTGGAGCCAGTTACTAAAGAAATGGTCACTCTAGAATCATCGTTGGATAAACGTGTGCTTCCTCTCAGCCAAGTGATGTCCATATCAGATATTTCTATATCAGTATCAGTGGCAGAGTTGATGGAGATGGTACAGGTGAGCGTGAGAGGAGCTATAAGACCAGCAAAAAGAGGACCAGAGGGAACAGTCATGACCACATCAGGAGTGGAGACTGCATGGGAAATAATTATATCATACTTCTATCTTAATTTGTAAATAATTTTTCATAGAAACTCGTTTTGCACAAAATGACGAAACCTTTTTACACTAAAATAGTTTACTTGTACATATACTAACTTATATAGCAAACATCAAACATAATAAGTATAGTGTACATTTGGTATGAACAAAAGTATTGTCACATGAAAATTTCTAGTGCAAATAAAATTAACGCGAATTATGGCACGCATATATGTACTATAATATTACATATAATATACAATAGAAGCATCCTTACTTTGGATTTCAAGACTTTCTGTAGTAGAAGGCATCAATGCTGTATCAAGAGCTGGAGAGGTCAAAGTACCACTACACACAAAACTCCCTTCGTGAGATGTCCGTAGTGGGTCAAAGGTCAGAGTAGAAGTGACTGTTGTATCTCCAGTGGTACCAGATACAGTGATTCCGTTTCCATTGGTGACAGCCACTCCCCCTGTGGTCCATATTGCAGTTGGAGAATTAGTCAAACCCCCCACTGTCTTGGATACATTACAGGTTAGGCTGTAGACCATCCCAGCTCTGGCAGTGCCTGAACTACTGACAGTGGCAGTGATGGCAGTAGGTGGAACTGAGAAGAAAGAGAGAAATATGCATAACTTGATAGAGATGATATGAGGGGCAAGGGCTACTGAAAGGTGCATAAATAGGTTTAGTATCCTGACAGACACCAACATTATCTTACCATTAACATTCACAGTAAAATTTTGCGCTGCTGTTACTGTCATTCCATTCCCTCCATCTCTAGTCACCCTACACACATAGACCTGTGTGTGAATGCTGTCATTGACAGGAGAGAACACTAGATCCAGCTCCTGGACGCCAGTGAAAGCAGCACTCTCCACCACCATCCCATCTCTCAGCCATTCTATCATTGACGCTCGAGCATCACTCTTGCATGAAGCAGTCGCTGACTCACCAACGCTGAACTGATCTCGAACTATGAACACACCTAAATTTAATAATATTATACACACGGAAGATACACATGATGACAATGGCATAACATTATAAACAGCCAACTAACCATTTAGCTCCAAGGTCTCTTGAACTGGAACTATGAGTCTAACATTACTGACCTCACAGGTAAAGGCACCCACAAAATTAGTAACATTGTCATTGAAGAGAACACTCAGGTAGGTAGCCTCCACAGCATCCACCAGTCTCTGGCTTTGCTCATAGAGAGAGAGATCCACTGGGGCACCATTCTTACTCCAAGTGACAGTGGTAGGAGGACCACCAGTGGAGGTACAGGTAAGGGTGGTCGAGTTCCTGTCAAACACGAGAGATATGATGGACGGAGAACCTGCAACACCAAGGAATAAATTGCTGGATAAATTGTGTTTCCAAACTATGTATCTCACCATCTCCCTGCTGAGGAGAGTACATTCCGACATATATATTCTGGCTGGTTCCACTAGCATCAGGTATCTCACAGCGATACACTCCACTTGGAGCTGTGGTAGAACTGAATCGATCATTGTGCAAACTCACAGCACTGGACACTTGATTTTTGATGAATGGTGAATTATCAGATGCGACTGGTCTGCCATCAGGTAGGTACCACTCCCTGGTCACACTGGCTGCATTAGGTGTCTCACTGTCACTACAACACTCCAAGCTGGGAGTCAGGCAGAACAGAGCTGACATGAAAATACTATTGCCAATATCAGTCACAGTCACAACACTGTTGTTACCATAGAGCTGACCATTCAGGAGAAAGCCAAGGTCTGCATGAATAGAGAATTCGAAGTAAAATCTCAAAGGCATGTATACTTTTTACCCTGAGGGGCAGTGGTGCTGGCTGTGTAAAAGGCTGGTGGACCACGCATGTCGACGTTGGGATTTGAGGCCTGAATTTCAAAGGTATAATTTGTGAGAGGTGGCAGTCCACTAATACTAAATATTCTATCGTCATCTCCAGTCCCTATAATCGTCACAGCATCAGTTCTAACACTAGGATCAGATGTTGGATAATAGATAAGTCTATAGGAATCAGTGTGTCCATTGCGCTGCTGACAGTCAACACGATCCCATCGGATTGTGATGCCAGTGACATTCACAGAACTGGTAGTAAGAGACTGCACTAACCCAGGGGCTGAGGAATAGATGTGGTGTAATTATAGTAAATGTAACATGCATACATGTACCTGCTTCAGCAGTAGTGGTCACGGTAGGCTGTGATGCTACACTCCTTGTCACACTGTTGACAGTTGTTAGTGTGATTCTGAACAGACTATCCTCCTCCACTGGAGTTGAGGCACTGTCGTTCAAAGTGTATCTTCTCAGAGTGCCATCGTTCACTGATACGGGGGCTGAGGTGAATGGTGTGCTACCACATTCTTCAATAAAATAATGATAGTTGATCTCATATCTGTCCACAGCATCAGCTCCCTCTGGCTGCTCCCAGGTCAAAGTGATGGAGGTAGGTGTGGTAGTAACTGCCCTCAGGTTAGTGGGAGGAGGGAGGGGGGCTGCAGTGAAAGCATAATAATAATATTATTATTCTAGATACAGTGATGCAATGAGGTACATACCAACAGTTATGTTAGTTGATCCCGATGTTGTTCCACCAGAAGTGATAGTAGCTTGGCAGGAGTAGCTACCAGTTGTAGCTGCACCAACTGAGACAGTGCTGACATATAATATTACGTATGTTGTAGTGTTCACCATCACAGTTGGTACTGGGTTAGCTGGCTTAAACATCACATCTGTTGGTCCAGTCCACTCTGTGTTGACAGTCACTGGAACATCCACTGCTGAACTCAACTCTACAGTACAGGTCAGAGTAACACTGGCTCCTGCAATCAAGCCCAGCGGAACAGTGACAGTCACAGCAGTAGGAGCTGGGACTGAAGGAAGAGAAAATACCTAAAATTAATAATAATATTATAAAAACAAGATCTTACAATCGACTTCCACCATGTCTCTATTCTCCACCACCACACTGCCCACAGTGGCTTGACATGTGTAGGTACCAGCATGAGAGGCCAGTAAGGGAGAGAACTGAAGTTGACTGATGTTAGTCAGCTGAGTTCCAATGCTATCAAACCACTGATAAGTTGTTGGATCAGTTGTTCCAGTGACAGAGCAGTCCAGGGCGTAGTTCTGGCCAGCAGTTGGGGTGCCAGTGGAGGTGATCATAACTCCGACTGAAACTATATTGTACACAGGTAAACTTCAATATCAATAAGAATATTTTGCAGTTACATACCTATGTTACCACAGAGATGCTGTGTATCTCCAGCAGCATCAGGTACTTCACAACAGAACAGTCCAGTTGGCGACATGACATTAGTATTGAGGCGGTTCAGGTTGACTGTTCCATCATTTCCTCTGCTTCGGTAAAATGTTGTAGCCACACCTTGAGCTGGAACACTTGTTCTCCCATTAGGAAAGTACCACTCTCCAAATCTGTTTGGAGCAGTGGCACAACATGGCATCCTGTCAGTGATACACTGGAGTCCAGTGTTGGATGTAGTATCAGTCTCTCCAATCTCAGTGATTTGTATGGCACTGTTGTTAGCATAGACCACTCCCCTTAGAGAGAGGTAGACACCTGCACACATGCAACACAAATGATTGTTTTAATTCATAATGCATATTATAGAGCATCTTACCAGTACCAACAGTGATCCTATCCATTCCAGTTACTCCAGTACCACCGATAATGAAAGAGTTTGCTGTCACTAACCTAATATTAGCCAGGCAGGTGTACTCTCCAGAGTGGTTTCTCCCAAATGGGCCAACAGTGGCTGTACTGGTGTACCTAGTATTGCTCTCCATCACTGAGTTAGCAACAGGAAAAACTGTTATTCCCATAGGTCCTGATATCTGAGCAGTCACATTCACTGGAATATCCACCAATGGACTCAAATCAACAGTGCACGTCAGAGTAACAGTTGATCCAATTGGACAAATGGGGCTAGCTGGAGTATTGGTAATCATCACTGCTGGATTTGGTACTGCATGGAGCAGGAAAAAGAGAATGATGCATAAGGAGTACAGATCGGGGTAACCATCTGTCCTTTTGAAACTTATACTCCCCTTCCCATACATGTACACCACTGCTGCTATGATCCTTCCATAGCCACCAATCCGTTTTCATAAGCTAAACGTTGAAGACTTATGCGTTAATGAAACATCAATATTATTGGTGCTATTGGTGAGGGTATTCAACCCTCCACTTAAAACTTCTGCCCCTTACATCCTTCAACAACTACCAATCCAGCATACTAAATCTTCTGAACTAACAATATACAGCAACATCGATACTATTGGTGCAATAGAAGCTATAATCCTCTTAAAACTTACAAGTCAGTTGAACACTCTCAGAGTTGGCTGAGGCAGTGATAATGGGACCACTGAGTAGACTGGAAGTGACAGTGGCTCGACAGGTGTAGCTTCCAGCATCAGAGAAGGTGAGAGGAGAGAAGGAGTGAGTAGCCATTGTCTGACCTGATACCACTGCACCATTCTTAAGCCACTGGTAGGTCACCATAGCATCAGTGAGCCTCTCAGCTCCAGTGACAGTACAGGTGAGGGAGTACATTGATCCCACCACTGGAGTAGGCACACTGGATGCAACTCTGACAGTGATGGTTGGGTCTGGAGATGAGAAGACACAAGAAAATAAAACCTCAAGTTATAATCACTTCACTCACTCTGCACAGTGATGGTTGTGGATGCTGAGTCCATAACACTGCCCAGTGTAGCTCTACATGTGTATGTCCCAGCATCAGAGGCTGACAGTGGGTTAAATGTCAGTGTGCTCATGCTACCAGTTGTCACTACTCCAGATGTGATCATATTGTCCATAGGACCCATCAGCCAGGTGATGGTTGGCTGATCATTTGACCCAGTCACAGTAACAGTACACTCCAGACTGTAGCTCTCCCCAGCAATGGCAGTACCAGTGGAAGTGATGGGGGAGACAGTGATAGAGACAGGAGATGGTGAGGTGGCTGGGGTAATGGAAACAATTATAATGTTAATTTTCACTGAGATAATCGCCTAGCATTCAAAGTTTATCCATGCAAATTTCTGGCTACAGCAAGGGGGACATGTCCACCAACATAGTTGCAAGACTTGATAGGGGCCAGTGAATTCAACTGTTTCACTGTATATCTAGGCAACTATTACATGTGTGCACACATGCACTCATATACACATACATGTACATAATACAAGACGTACACACTGCAAGAGACCGACTGACCTGGAGTCTGTGTTGTTGGCATTTCAGTGGTCATAGTATCAGTAGCTGTCGCTTCAGTAGTGGTTTGTATTTCAGTAGTAGCTGTGGTTGCCTCCATAGTTGTAGTCGGAGCGATAGTTGGAGGCTCTGCAATGTCAAGAAATAAAATTGAACCGACACATTGACATCCAAATCTCAACTATTACTAACTGATAGAAGACTAAGTAGCTAAAACACCATTCAAGGAGGGTAATCATCTTACCAATAGTGATCATGATGTCATCGCTCATTGATCCACTAGGCAAGAGGTATGGTGAAGTGGAGATGGTCATAGCCTGACAGGTGTATGTACCATCAGACATCACTGCACTCAGCATTAGTGTTTTGGTGTATGTAGGAGGGGAAGTCCCTGACATCACTGGCATACTGCTAGATGACAGCATTCCTGATGATCCAGTCCAGGTTATGGCCACACTGACTGATGAAACACTGGCTAGATCTGTACTTAACTCCACAGTGCAGGTCAGAGTAACATCATCACCAAAAGTGATGGGACTCTCCAAGCTACTGCTAATAGTCACCATAGTAGGGTCAGGCACTGCATGTGGGGAATAGATATTCAATCAGACTCTCATCCAAATTATATCAATCATAACAATTATATATTCTGAAACCCAGGGAGAGCCACTTTTCGTATTTATCAATCCAGTATGCTGTACAAATACTGAGCACCACATACACACAAATTAAGCATTTCTGACGGATTTTATAATTATTTCAGTCATTTTCACAACATAAACCCTCACCAATACTAGTGCTCCTGCTATACAGCACACTATGCCATGACTTACATGAGAGTGTGACATTAAAAGGATCAGACTCAGCACTGATGGAGCTTGGGAGGATGGTAGATGAGATATCAACTGCACACGAGTACTGTCCAGCATCAGAGTAGGCAAGGGGAGAGAGTGACCAAGTTAGCTCCACTTGATCTGGCACCACCATTCCATTTCTGGCCCACTGGTAGGTTGTGGTAGGATTAGTGATCATACCAGCTCCAACGACATTGCAGGTGAGGGTTAACGCTGCATCTACTATTGGAGCTACATCACTACTAACAGTGACAGCAATCATAGGGTCTGCCAGAAATGTCAAAGATTGAAATAAAGGTCACACAGCTGAAAGCAGTATAACTAATACTCACTCTGCACAGTGACGTTCATTTCTGCAGATCCTTCTGTACTTCCCAGCATCGCTCTACATGTGTATGTCCCAGCATGAGCTGCCGTCAGTGGGTCAAAGGTGAGTATATGCACATCCCCCAATATACTGACCATCTCAGAGGGAATAGGAGTGCTTGTTGGATCCAGCCAGGTGACACTTGATCCAGTCACAGCAGAACATATCAGGCTGTAGCCCTCACCAGCAATGCTTTCACCAGAAGCAGTGATAGTGGTAAGCATGTCAACTATAGAATAAGAATAATAATTTATATTACAATAATCATTTATCTGTATGCACAAGGAGTGCAGTGTTCAGTATCTTGAGATCAATACCATAGGCAGTGGAAGCGTGTTGAATGTGAGGGGGCCAAGATGGGATATAATCCGTGTGCAAAATTTTAAGCCATGCCCACTAATTAGTGGTACCGTGTCCGTGAAATAAAGAAACAATGATGGATAACCGGGCAAAAAAAGTCGATTTCAAGGAGAGCAGCAATGAAACTAGCATATTTTTGACTCAGAACTGATAGATGGCTATTGCAGACAGGTAAAATTGACAAGTTCATTGTTTCTTTGCTTAGTACTTGTCACGTAAGGGTTGTTGGCATCATTGAAAGGAGTGAGGCTCGAATCAGCCAAAATTTATCATGAACATCATTAAGCACACTGGGATGGCATAATCTACAATACCTGTCCCTGTTATACTATAGAAGAAATGTCACTGGACACAAGGTATAATAATAATAATATTATTATGTTCTAGTTAGCTCATGTTCACATAATAATCACAGTATTATGACTGAGCTGAAATACTCACCAATGTTTATGTACAGATTAGCATTAGGCCCATTAGCTTGAGGAATATTACATCGAAACTGTCCGGTAATAGTACCACTGGATTGACGGTGGAGTCGAATGAGCCGTGAGAGTCTGTCTCTGTAGTAGCCATTTGTAGCTCCCGACTCATTTGGTACAGTGTCATCAGACACAGGAAAATGGAATTTTCCATCACGAATTTCACCACCAATGCCATTCCTACAACAAGTGGTGCTGTCAGTGGTACACTGAAGGGCATCAGCTCCCTCGCCAATGTCAGTCCTCAGCACTGTGGAGCCATTAGGGTAGGATATTCCATTGAGGTAGAAGCTAAGAGTTCCAGCTGACAGGGATAAGACAATGCCATTAATAATTTCTATAGAGATAATAATTATATTGTTATTGATTTTATTAGTGCATAAGATTTCTATATATGCACATTGACTCATCATTTTTAACATTATGATAACCAGTAACTTGTATGCATATTACATGCCCAGTAGCAATTTACTTTTCTGCGGTTATTAGGTAATGATGATGTAATCTATGAGGTAATTGCCAGAAAATGAAAAATCAGGGCCTCCGTGGGGCCTTTTTGAGACTTGAAAATCCAGGGAATACATTACAAGCTGAGTGCTACTTCCTCTGACAAGTACCACCGGCCGAACTTCACACGTTCTCTTGGCTGACGTAATCCCGTGGATAAATAAATCTAGCCTTGTGCTGTATATAGCACTCACGCTATGTGCCATGCCGCGACCAACCTGATGTTCAGAAACTGTATGGCACTGTCGAGTTCATCTCCTGTGATTGAAAATTGTCAGTGTCGAGGTCGAGAGTTGGTCTCAGAGTCCATCATCGATGTGGCTTAGACTATGCATGCCGTATATTGATGATCAAACCATTTGCAGCTACTGGGCATGTGGTCAAGTTTTTCATTGAGATTATAACCTCACCTTGAGCATTGGTTATGCTGACAGTGATAGTCACCAATATTGCCACCATACACACAATTTGTAGCACCTTCCCCATCGCTACCTTGAACAAAAGGTTATACCAGAAGTAATCAGACTGTCAGTTATATTTTTTTTATGTTTCATGGCAAGATACATACGTAACAGTATCCAAAACTGCACCTTATGGTAAGTATAATTATATACCTATAATTTGTCACATGATGCTGCAATACCATGAGCTAAATACTATTACTATGGAGTTACGATAGTGTGACATTGAAGACGTTATGCATTCATTTACAGTTTATGTTATTGCCCAATGAAAACTCATTCAGCTTAGATTCAGTCAGTATAGCAATAATACAAACCCTATAATACTGGTACTACGTTTGTACTTACGTCATAAAAATTTATTAATTAAACCGACACACACACAATGTAAGCTTGCTCTCTTCATACGCTGTGAATTGGCTGTCACAAACAAAATTATCATGACATGCACCTTGCATAATAATAATAAATTATTATAATTACATCAGTAATCATCAAGTTGAAACTTATAGACTCTATTTAATCTGAAGGGCACGTTACTCATGGCAACGACCACACTAGCCTCGACATGCCAGATCACGCCAGTATGTGCCAGCTTCAATGAGCTATTAAACCATGACCAGCAACAGAATCGTTTTATGGGAAGCTAAAATACCTAGGAATACCAACCGGGCCCGACCCGCTACAGAGTGGAATGACCATAGCATAACCTCTTGCAATGATAGCCACAAAGACACTCGCTATTGGCTGTCCGACTACCAGCCTGGAGTGGGCACATAATATTATCCCATCAAATACTCACGTGTATATCTTCCGATGAGCTGTGCGGCTGCAACTTAACCATGCAGTGATCAATAACGCGATTGATCAAGAGTATATATATACCATAATAGAAGGCTAGCTAATAAAAATTATTTACGATTTTAAATTTCGCTATAGATTTTCTGGTAAAGGTCGTCACACACTCCATTAAAGATACACTCCTAGATCGCGAATTTTCTTTATCATGCGTTTTATTTGATCGATCTTAATTCCGTGCGAGCGCTGCACATTATGACTGATGATACTCTCCTAACAATAATGTACACACCATCATACAAACAAAATGAACAATAATACGTCATACACAAAAGTTAATGTAGAGTGTCGAATATTTTTCACTATTCTTTTCAGCTGACGATTCGTAAATTAGCTGTACCAAGGTCTTTTAAGTTGGCATATGTATCAAACGTGTCAAGAAAATCTGCCAAAGTGTGGTGACAGTAGATGTAGTATTCCTGCAGCAGCAGCAGCAGAGAGAGAGAGAGAGAGAGAGAGAGAGAGAGAGAGAGAGAGAGAGAGAGAGAGAGAGAGAGAGAGAGAGAGAGAGAGAGAGAGAGAGAGAGAGAGAGAGAGAGAGAGAGAGAGAGAGAGAGCGAGAGAGAGAGAGAGAGATCCGAACCTGATGAAACATGACCACAGGTTGTTTCTCTCTCACTTATAACCATCGTTTTGTTCACAGGTTGTTTCTCTCTCGCTTATAACCATCGTTTTGTTTATAGCTATATATCCTCATACTTTTATGTATATTACTATAATGATATCATTCTTTTTAACCATGGTGTACCATGTTGTACACACTTACAAGTTTTGTACTAGGAGATATTATGTGCGCCATGAATAGATGTACATGTAGGCACACTCCTTGGTTCTGTACAAACCCTCACTCATTATAAATAAAGATGTTGAGGTCAAAAAGAGAGAGAGAGAGAGAGAGAGAGAGAGAGAGAGAGAGAGAGAGAGAGAGAGAGAGAGAGAGAGAGAGAGAGTTAACTCTAATTATAGGACCTAGTGGGTCAGACTCACCAGCTCTGAGACGAGGTTTGGCCGTGAAATTCTTGATGACTTGACAAATTGGAACACATCAATCACTGCTTCAGTTTTCATCCTCTCTAGTTGAGCATGGATACAGATAAATGTACCAGTGCGACCTATACCATCACTGCAGCGAAATAAAATAACCAAAAAATGATTTTGGTCACTAAACAAATGTTATTTTTATAATCATAGTATTCTTAACAACAAGGTGGTTTAAGTTGTTGACAGAAAATATGAAATTCAAAACAAGTAGGGTTACAGTATGCACAGAAACCTTTATCTTCACACAGGGTACAAGGACATGTACTCTATCACAGCCTGAGGCCGCTACCGCTGGTCTTAGAGTAGCTAGTACATTGTTCTCCTACTCACTTGCAAATGACAGTGATGGGTTTGTTACCGGTACTCCGCTGGACAGCGTTGACCGATTCTGCCATTTGGAGCACACCCTGAGAGGCGTCTGGCCGACCAAGCTCTGGCCAACCAAAGAACTGAAACTGTGTCACCATAAAACTAGCAATGTTCTTGTCATTCCCAAACGCAGACTGAGTCTATAGCATGAGTGAGTGTGTGTATGCATATGAGAATAGGAAGAGAGGTTGCCTAAACGTGACACAGGTTAAATCAATAATGGTTATCAATAAGTACACAAAATTGTTCTTGCAAAATACCATGGATTTCCATAACTACAGGTACAAGCATCACAATAACATTAACTGTTACTGAGAAAGGACACAGAAAGTAATAATGGAATGCTGTTATGCACAATAACTTATGCCCATTTGGAATTGATCAACAAGTAGAGAGCACATTCCATGAATTTTAGCAGTGTGTTCCCTTGTCTGACAGTATCAATACACACGATCATTCTTTCTGTAGCACACGTGCAAAGTTATAGTGCAAGTGTATCTCTTCTCAGTGATGGATAGTTAATATTCATTCAGTGTCAGATCATTCCCAGCTAGAGACCTGGGGACATGCTAGAGTAGGTAGTCCATTCCACCTCAAATGGAGACAAATATGCTATTATAAAGCAGTTCAAACAGAGACAAATTGCTTGGATAGGGCCATTTGGCCATAAAGCCACAAGGCCAAAGCCCATTAGCCCATCTTATTCCATAACCCTGTTGGTTGCATACATGTATACCTGACGACCTTTACCACATCGAGCTGAATTAATTTTATTACATGTAACTTAGGCGACCTTTACCATATCAGCTACACAGCTACCTTTCCTTCAGTGATTTCAAATTTCCTGATGATGAACTCTGTCCTTATCCTCCTTCTTCTCTGACTTGAGTGTAAGTAGCAGCTTGCCATAGTGATCGGGGGAGAAAGAGGGAAGGAGAGAGGGAGAGTGTATGCAGCATACCTCAGTCTCCTGCCGTCAGGATTCGACGCAGGTATACCATGGCACCAGTATGTATACATGTATACACTTGCATGCGATAACATTCCACTGTGCACATGTGCGAAGTTGTGCAAGTTGGTAATCAGGTTCAACTTTATACTGGCTCAGAGGAGCCTGATAAAAATTATGAGCAGCACTCCAAACACTATCAAAGGTGTATCTACATCTACAATGATTGACTATCCACTATTATAATAATACCAGTAATATTGTTACAATGCAGTAATAATGAATCATGGATCCGGACTGTCATTGATCATCTTGTGCAGCAGTTGGCTGAGTTGAAGGAGTCTCAGCAGGTTTGTTAGTGTTGCCATGGATACTGGTGGTTGCCACGGGGACATAGGCTGGGCACTGGGTGAACTCATAGTCTCCAGTTAATGTCATTGGCTGCAGCTGCACTGCCTCCGCCTCTGTGGGCTGGGGCTTAGCCGGGGGTGGAATTTTTACATCCTCATAAGTAGCTGTAGCCTGATTGTACTTGTCCAGTATCTCATACTCATGATCAGCGTCGATCGTTTCATAAACCTCTCTCTCTTTGTTAGTGGAGGGGGACAGATCACTTAACATCACACTCCCAGGCGCTTCGTATGGCAAGGGTCTGTTTAAGAGAGTAGCATTAAAAATATTATTATTAGAAATTTTATCTGTTGAATGGATTAATTTTACTTTTGGTTTGGACTAAACTGAGATCTTCGGCTTCTCAGCACCAGGGCAACCGTAATAACGATTACAGCTATCGTTGCTGCAATGATGAGCACCACAGCTACAACCACTCCTCCTATGATGGCTACTGTGTTGTCAGTGCTGGATGGGGTAGCAATGGACATTCGATTTCCAGGACGCACAGGAGCTGTAAAAAATAGAGAGATTGATGCATGATAGGGAAGCTCAGATAACAAGGTTTGCTGAATACTCTTTCATGTTCAGCTACCTGACATCCCAGCTGCAGTAGATGTCCTAACAGTGACATCATACTCAGCTCCTGACTGGAGTCCTGAAATAACAGCCTGATTCTGCGTCCAAGGAACAGTCACAGTTCCTCCTAATTCACTCTGCCTCTTCCTAGAGTCAATGATGATGGTGTATGTGACAATATAGTTAGCCAATCCCTTCAGCTCCACCAATTTGAAAGTGAATTTGTTCCAGCTCACTCCTATAGAAGTGGGGTTAAACCTCACAAATACAACATTCTCTGGTGGAGGGGGCACTGGAAATAAGAAAGAATATTACGGGAACCTTTACGTAATTTACGGCCTCTAATTGATGAGCTGCTCCACTTTACCTCCTTCTTGGGTGAAGCAGTAGGTTTGATTTTCTTCCCCACATCCAGCCAGGTTGATGGCCTTCACTGTGATACTGTAGGGTACTTCAGCAGCTGAAAATGTGCAGTAATAATAATAATAATATTATATAATCTAATACAGCAATAATAATACCAAGTCCAACAATGGATGCCTCTCTTCTATAAACAAACTGCTCATCCACAGCAGACTGGATGACCTCCCTGGTGCCTGGCCTGTGCTCTAGTCTGTACACTATCACTTGATAGCTGACCACTTCACTGGCCAGCCGGGTAGGCAGGTCCCAGGAGAAGGACAGCTCAGATGCTGAAGAACTCACAGAACAAACCAAGTTCCCAACCTCACCAGGTACTATAATTAATGACAAAATTTTATGAATTTTCGTTCTACAAGGTACATAGGAACTCACAGTCAGTGTTAACTTGCACTGTATCTGTACCAAATGTATAATCGTCAATTTGAGCCTGTGGGATGTTCACGACAGATCGACAAGTGTACTGGCCTCTGTTGTTGGAAGTGATATCACTGAAAATGAGCTCTCTAGTTTGAGGATTCATTTGTGGATTACTGAACACTACAGTAGGCACTTCAGAGCCACCTGGAGCCACCCATACGATGGTGGGTGGAGAGAAGAGATTCTCCACTTGAGTAGCAGTGCAGTTGAGGGTCATGACCTCTCCACATCCATCCAATTGATGACGAGACACAATGGAAATAGTAGGAGATCGGGAGGGAAGGGCTGAAGGTAGAAGAAAACGATAAAGTACTAGTGTGCATAACAGTACTACATTAGCTTACGTGCAACTACCAAATTGTAAGTGTCTTGGCCACTGTATTCTATAATGTGTGGAGAATTGTCGGCTGAGGAACGAATAGTGTAAGTCACAGTATACTCTCCTGAACTATCAGTGGCCACAGGCAGCAATGATAGCATAATCTGATATGGAGAAGCTGTGATCACTTGTGGGACAGTACCACCAGTCCACATCCCTGAAACGGTGACAGGAGTGTTGATATTTGAGTCAAGGTCAATGCTGCCAGTAATAGTCAAGTTTGTTCCATTGTAGGCAGTGGGGTGGGGGAGGACTGAAAATACAGGATGGGGAACTGCAGAGATTAGTATTGTTGTCTTAGTTGCAGCTCAATTTCAAATTTTTCACACTGACAACTTACTTTGAACTCGGATGGTTTGACTGGCGGTCTGACTGAGGGAATTGATTCCTTGTATGTCTATAGTAGCTCTGCATGTGTACACACCTGCTTGGGATGTGCATATGCGGTTGAAAGTCAGCGTCCTATTTGTAGTGCCTCTGACTCCCAACTGGTCACCCATAGTTGTATCAACAGTACTGCTTCCCTGGGGGAATTCCCACTCCAAGGTTGGTCTTTCTACAAGATACTCATCAAAAAGAGCAATGCAGGTTATGGTATCCTGGCCACCAGCTTCAATAGATATTCCTTGGGTAGGGGAGACAGAGACAGTAGGACCTCGGAGAGCTGCAGAATAAAATTATAGACATCAAAATTAGTTTATAGAATCAGTGACACTTACGGCCAATACTGATAGACTCCAAGCCAGAGGTAGAGTCACTAGTAATCACATCCGATAGTGATGGTGGTGATCTTACGTGGGCTGAACAGTTGTATGCACCAGCATCACCTTCAAGAAGATGAGTGAAGGTCACAGTAGTCTCAAAATTGTTTTCTCCAACTGACACTGGTCGTAGAGAAATACCGACTCGATCAGAGTCTGATATTCCATTACCCACAATGCTGCTCTCCACCATGATGTCTGTATCCACTCCAGTTGTGTTAGGGGTGATGATACAAGTGAGGGAGAAGGAGGTACCAGCATTGAGGGTAGTGTTGCGACTGCGACGGAAGGTCAAAGGTGAGATGGGAGCAGGCACTGATACCGTACAGATACAAAACAATATTATTACCATTCACACATTTAAATAGAGTGCTCACATTTAACTCGAACAGGGAAGTTCAAAAGTTCAGGATGGTTCGTAACTGTCCCAGGTATGGTCTGAAGAGTTCTACAGGTGTAGTCTCCAGCTTGAGAGGTGTAGAGGCTATTGAAGACCAGTCTGCTTATGAGACGAATATCAGTGGTAGGACCAACTCCAGAAATGGTGAAGTTTTCTCCACTGCTAATGACATTGCCCCTTGGATCAAGCCACTCCACTGCTAGAGTGGTTGTAGGTGGGAGGTCAGGCTCCCTGCTTGTATTGCATACAAGTGTATAGCCAGAGAATCCAGCTGTGGAGATACCTTCAGCAGTGACATCAACAAATTGAGTTGGAAAACCTGTAGAGAGAATAGTACAGCATTATTATCATAGATATCAGAAAAAATAACAAAATAAATTTAATTTGTGAGTCACTGTTGAGATAATATCATATATACCAGAAACTCTAATAGCTCGTGAGTTAGATGTGGTAGCAGTAGAAATAAAGGTAGTGTCTTGAGGAGTTACAGTCACATCACACTCGTATGTTCCTGCATCAGTGACATTCAAGGGATTGAATCTGAGAGTGATGATATATGGAGGTGAGCTCATTAGAGGGTTAACGATAATAAATCTTCTGGGAGGGTTAATGGTAATTCTTCCATTTTCATCTCCGTTCATCAGTTCAGTCCCATTCCTATTCCAGATTCCCTGTACTGTGACTGGAGTGTCCACCACATGATCCAGAGTGATGCTACAGGTGAAGATGAGGTCCAGGCCTTGGAAGAAACTGGTGTTCCGTGGAGATCCAGAGATGATGGGAGGTGGAGGCATAACTGTATGAGACAAACAGAATGAACTCATAATATGCTATACTTACCATGACAGTACAACTATATACATTGAATAGAAACATCTGTTGTTCTATCTCCAGAGATGTCCACTCCAGCCTCTGGGATGGAGAGTCTGGTAGTGCAGTTGTATCTCCCAGCATGACTGGTCCGCAGAGAGGGGAAGGAGAGGAGAGGAGGTGTTGAGGTAACATCACTTGATAGACTAGCATCTTCCCTAGTCCAAGTCAGCACAGGGGTGCCTCTGATTCCTTCTTGTATTGATGCTGAGCAGTTCAGTGTGAGAGGCTCTCCAGCTGTCTCCGAGCGATTGAAAGGATTGATACTCACAGTGGGAGGGGAGGGAACTGCAAAGAGAAGATTAATGTACATGCGTACTTGCAACGCAATTATTCAGTGAATCAGTTCATTACAACACTCACGATTAACAATGACTGATGCAGTTCCTTCTCCCATTTCACTTGCAGTGACTAAGCTTGCCACACCAGCAGGAGGTGTTGCTCTGGCTCGGCAGGTGAAGGTAGTGTTATCAGCTGTGCTCAAAGGGTCTAAGGTGGTGCTGGTGAATGATGGTCTGGAACCAGTCACTGAAGAGATGGTCACTCTAGAATCATCATTGGACAAATGTGTGCTTCCTCTCAGCCAAGTGATGTCCATATCAGATATTTCTATATCAGTATCAGTGGCAGAGTTGATGGAGATGGTACAGGTGAGAGTGAGAGGAGCTATACGACCAGCAAAAAGAGGACCAGGGGGAACAGTCATGACCACATCAGGAGTGGAGACTGCATGGGAAAAGTATCATACTACTACTCAGATGATAGAGACATCCTTACTTTGGATTTCAAGATCTTCCATAGTAGAAGGCATCAATGCTGTATCAAGAGCTGGAGAGATCAAAGTACCACTACACACAAAACTCCCTTCGTGAGATGTCCGTAGTGGGTCAAAGGTCAGAGTAGAAGTGACTGTTGTATCTCCAGTGGTACCAGATACAGTGATTCCGTTTCCATTGGTGACAGCCACTCCCCCTGTGGTCCATATTGCAGTGGGAGAACCAGTCAAACCACCCACTGTCTTGGATACATTACAGGTGAGGCTGTAGACCATCCCAGCTGTGGCAGTGCCTGAACTACTGACAGTGGCAGTGATGGCATTAGGAGGAACTGAGAGGAAAGAGATCAAATCAATGGGATGTGATATAATTTTATAGACCATCAAGTTACCATTAACATTCACAGTAAAATTCTGCAATGCTGTTACTATCATTCCATTCCCTCCATCTCTAGTGACCCTACACACATAGACCTGGGTATGAATGCTGTCGTTGACTGGAGAGAACACTAGATCCAGCTCCTGGATGCTAGTGAAAGCAGCACTCTCCACCACCACCCCATCTCTCAGCCATTCTATCATCGACGCTGGAGCATCACTCTTGCATGAAGCAGTCGCTGACTCACCAACACTGAACTCATCTCGAATTATAAATACACCTATATAATATTATTGTAGTATCACAGAAACAAAATAAACAGGGAATTATTATGCATTGTAGATATTTCATGAACAATGCAGGGAATTATGGTGATGATAAACAGCCAACTAACCATTTAGCTCCACAGTCTCTTGAACTGGAACTGTGACTCTAACATTACTGACCTCACAGGTGAAGGCACCCACAAAGATAGTAATATTATCATTAAAAAGAACACTCTGGTAGGAAGCTTCCACAGCATCCACCAGTTTCTGGCTTTGCTCATAGAGAGAGACGTCCACTGGGACACCATTCTTCCTCCAAGTGACAGTGGTAGGAGGCCCTCCAGTGGAGGTACAGGTAAGGGTCGTCGAGTTTCTGTCAAATAGCAGAGATGTGATGGACGGAGAACCTGTGATAATATGAATTCATTTTTGAATCAAAATGTACCTGACTATCTCACCATCTCCCTGAGGGTATATTCCAATATAGATGTTCTGGCTGGTTCCACTAGCATCAGGTATCTCACAGCGATACATTCCACTCGGAGCTATATAAAAACTGAATCGATCATTGTGCAAGCTCACAGCACTGGACACCCGACTTTTGATGAATGGTGAATTATCAGATATGACTGGTCTGCCATCAGGTAGGTACCACTCCCTGGTCACACTGGCTGCATTAGGTGTCTCACTGTCACTACAACACTCCAAGCTGGGAGTCAGGCAGAACAGAGCTGACATGAAGAAACTACTGCCAATATAAGTCACAGTCGCAACACTGTTGTTACGATAGAGCTGACCATTCAGGAGGAAACCAAGATCTGAATAGAGAAACAAAATCAATTAAAATGACAGTGCCTAAGTGCATGCACTTGCTTAATTTTTACCTTGGGGGGCAGTGGTGTTGGCTGTGTAAAAAGCTGGTGGACCATGTAAGCCAACATTAGGATTTGAGGCTTGAACTTCAAAAGTATAATTTGTGCAAGGTGGAAGTCCACTAATACTAAATATTCTATTGTCATCTCCAGTCCCTAAAATTGTCAGAGCATCAGCTCTAACGCTAGGATCAGATACTGGATAGGAGACAACTCTGTAGGAATCAGTGTGTCCATTGCGCTCCTGACAGTCAATACGATCCCAGCGGATGGTGATACTAGTGACATTCATAGAACTAGCAGTGAGAGACTGCACTAATCCACCAGGGGCTGAGGAATAGAGACAGTGTTAAAAATAATTACAAGTATAAAAAACAATTAAATAAAATTGAAGGATGAAGTAGGGATGGCAGTGCCAAAAAGTACACAAACAAGGTTTGTAGGGATAACGTATCACATTCACTATACATCCCTACGCTTGCTTTTCTCGATAATTAACGTCATACACTCCCGATTCAGTATGTAAAGTGTCGCTATAATATAATTTTGATATTAATCCATGTATTGATTTTCCATTCCTGCATGCATGTGCCCCATATATAATACGTGTGTGTATGGCTACTCAAAAAGCAAGCGTAGGGATGTATAGTGAATGTGATACGTTATCCCTACAAACCTTGTTTGTGTACTTTTTGGCACTGCCATCCCTACTTCATCCTTCAATTTTATTTAATTGTTTTTTATACTTGTTGCTGTTCTTTTTTTAGTGCCCCCAGGGTATTTCATGCATGATAGTCATTAATTTTCATCAATGCCACCTAGCTAACTAATCTCGTGGAGACAGAGGCTAAGTCTCGTGCCCAGCCTCTTTATCGCACGTGGAAAAAGAGTCTGGTGAAACGCGTATTCAATTTTGGTTCCGCGCGGTGAGATTGGCCGCGTCCAATCAGATTGCAGAACGGTGCCACGTCATCAACAAAAGATTGCGATGCTTCACCGTGTACTTTGCACTTTACTTGTAGGAGATGGCTACATGTGGTTGTTGGACAGCGAAACTGACATTCATCAAGCGATCATCGAAACTACCTCACGTTTGAATCATGCTAGTGTCTGTGAAGTTTAGGCGAAAGTGGTAAGCTACATTTTGGCCAGCAAGAATGTGTTTATCTCTCTTAGTCTACCAGGAGAAATTTTTTCCTGTTTTTGAAAGCTTACCGCTGTCCTTGTGGGTACAAATCAGGCAACGGATCCCGCTGGCGCCATAGCCTACGGTAGGTGCTTTTCAAACACTTTGCGCGAATAATAATATTAAACAGTGATTGCGCCATCGCTTATAATGAAATTCATTGTGCCCGTGTCAGAATACGTCACGTACGTATGGAACCAAAATTGAATACGCGTTTCACCAGACTCTTTTTCCGCGTGCGATAAAGAGGCTGGGCACGAGACTAACAGAGGCTGGGCATGAGACTCACCATGGTGACCAGATATTATGGTTTGCCTATTCATCATTATAAAATGCAGCTTCTGGACCTAGTTATATCCAACTGTGCTCTAACAATAATATATTATTACAATATTATAGGGAATTTAGCAGGTACATCACTGATTCAGCATATCTGTGCGATCCTAGCCTTTGAGTCAGGTAGCTATGCCACGGTACCCCAAACACACCGTGAATTCAAGCTTGAATACTCCTATAAGTTCAAATCCCAGGCCGTCTTTTGATAGCTAGCTAGGACGTCTTCTTTTGCATTACACACTATTGAACACGCATCAGTGGGGTTCTCGAGACAACTCGGGTAACCAGTGACCTGCGATTGAAGCCACGCCCCTCGTTATCTCGATCCTTTAGTTGGCTAGATCGGCAAACTTAAAGATTAGAAGCCCGTTTAGAACCAAGTAGTGACGAAAATCTTCCGTTTCGGGAGCGTATTTTATAGGCCAGTAAGTGTACGTATAGGTAATAGTGAGGTTGTATGTTGAATTTGGGTAAAATAGCACTCTGAAATAGGTATTTGGTTCAAAAATTGTACGAGCGATAGCGAGTACAATTTGATGAACCAAATGCCTATTTCGGAGTGCTATTTATCCAAATTCAACATACAACCTCACTATCACAGGCTAATAGTATACATGCATACATAAAGTCAGATAGGTATTTCAACTCAGAAGGGTATTTCAAACTCAGGTGCCTATTTCACTTGTAATACTTGTAATTGGTATACAAGATTTGTACACATCAAAGTACAAGTATACTATTATGTTGGTAATAGCCACCATAATCGACAGTTCACTGTGATCAGCTGAGCGCTTGAGCAATGGATCAATCGTGGATGCGCCAGCGCATGCGCGCCACTGACATCGGTCACATGACTTCACCATTGCAACATCTTATGAGCATGCGCATAATATGACAAAATGGCTAATCGGACACACCCACTCGCAAAGTGCCCTGTACACGCCCACAATTAAATCGCTGTCCTGATACTAGTAACACAAAACGAGCATACCACAGATGTGCGCGCTCCAAAATGGAGTGGATTTTCACTCGAACTATAAAGGTGAGCGGTCATGGTAGTCTTGAGTTAGCCCAAGAAAACAGAAAGAAAGAAAGAAAGAAAGAAAGAAGAAAGAATGAGAAAAGGCTATTTTTTTGAACATCTGGTTCTGGCATATACAATTGAGTTGATGAATGGTCTTGGTCTTGTTAGATCGATAATTTGCTGTAGATTCTGATTTTGATACTTAGAAATCTCACAGAGTTACCTGTTTTGAGATATTTGGATGTTTGTAATGTATTATATATATGGAGTATCCGTGCCATCCCTACTTATAGAGTCTACCGACTCTATGATAAAATGACCAGATAATTACAGCATGTACCAGTTTCAGCAGTAATGGTCATGGCAGGCTGTGATGGTGCACTCATTGTCACACTGTTGATAGCTGTTAGTGTGATTCGGAACAGACTATCCTCCTCCACTGGAGCTGAGGCACTGTTGTTCAAAGTGTATCTCCTCAGAGTGCCATCATTCACTGATACAGAGACTGAGGGGAACGCTCCACCATCCTCAAGATCACATTCTTCAATAAGATAGCGGTAGTTGATCTCATATCTGTCGACAGCATCAGCTCCCTCTGGTTGCTCCCAGGTCAAAGTGATGGAGGTAGGTGTGGTAGTAACTGCCCTCAGGTTAGTGGGAGGAGGGAGGGGGGCTGTAGTGAAAGCATTATTAAGTGTTTAGATACAGGGATGCAATGAGGTACATACCAACAGTGATATCAGTTGATCCAGATGTTGTTCCACCAGAAGCGATGTTAGCTTGGCAGATGTAGCTACCAGTTCTAGTTGCACCAACTGAGACAGTGCTGATGTATGTTGTAATGTTCACCATCAGAGCAGCTACTGGGTTAGCTGACATAAATATCACATCTGCTGGTCCAGTCCACTCTGTGTTGACAGTCACTGGAACATCTACTGCTGGACTCAACTCCACAGCACAGGTCAGAGTAACACTGGCTCCTGCAATCACACCCGGCGGAGCAGTGACAGTCACAGCACTAGGAGCTGGGACTGAAGGAAGAGAAATTTGATCCGAGTATATGTAAATTAAAAATACAAATCTTACAATCGATTTGCACTGTGTTACTATTCTCCACCACCACACTGCCCACAGTGGCTCGACATGTGTAGGTACCAGCATCAGAGGCCAGTAAGGGAGAGAACTGAAGTTGATTGGTATTAGTGAGCTGAGTTCCATTGCTATGAAACCACTGATAAGTTACTGGATCAATTGTTCCAGTGACAGAGCAGTCCAGGGAGTAGTTCTGCCCAGCAGTCGGGGTACCAGTGGAGGTGATCATAACACCAATTGAAACTAGAATATTTGTACACAGGTAAACAATATTTTTGCAGCTATGTACACAGGTAAATTTTTAAATGGTAAGGAATACATTCAAGTTCATAGTTATGCACCTATGTTAGCACAGAGAGGCTGTGTATCTCCAGAAGTGTCAGGTACTTCACAACAGAACAGTCCAGTTGGCATCATGACATTAGTATTGAGGCGGTTCAGGTTGACTGTTCCATCATCTCCTCTGGTTCGATAAAATGTTGTAGCCACACCTTGAGTTGGAACAGTTGTCCCATTAGGGAAGTTCCATTCTCCAGCTCTGGCTCCAGCTGCTGCACAACATGGCATCCTGTCAGTGATGCACTGGAGTCCAGTGTTGGATATAGTGTTAGTCTCCCCAATCTCAGTGATCTGGATGGCACTGTTGTTAGCATAGACCATTCCCTTTAGAGAGAGGTAGATACCTGCACACAAGAATAAATTCGTATGCATAATGCATGTAGAACAAACTATTGTGGATTCAAATTTACCTGTGCCAATAGTGATCATATCCATTCCAGTTACTCCAGTGCCACTGATAATTAAAGGGTTTGCTGTCGCTAATCCAACATTAGCCATGCAGGTGTACTCTCCAGATTGCTCTCTCCCAAATGGGCCGACTCTGGATGTACTGGTGTATCTGGTAGCATTCTCCATCACTGAGTTAGTAACAGGAGTGATTGCTACTCCCATAGGTGCTGATATCTGAGCAGTCACAGTTACTGGAACATCCACCAATGGACTCAAATCAACAGTGCAGGTTAGAGTAACAGTTGATCCAATTGGATGAATGGGGCTAACTGGAGTACTTGTAATTATTACTGTTGGAGTTGGTACTGCAGATAAAGAGAACGGAAGAAAATCAATGCATAAGGAGTGGGGTGTGACAGAGGTAATCATCTCGAAACTTATGCCCCCCCCCCCTCCCCATACATGTATACCACTACTGCTATGATCCTTCCACAGCAACCAATCTATATTCATAAGCTAAACGTTGAAGACTTACGACTTAAAGTAACAACAATATCATTGGTGCTATTGGTGGTGATGGGATCACTGAGTAGACTGGAGGTGACAGTGGCTTGACAGGTGTAGCTTCCAGCATCAGAGAAGGTGAGAGGAGAGAAGGAGAGAGTAGCCATTGTCTGATCTGATACCACTGCTCCATTCTTAAGCCACTGGTAGGTCACTATAGCACCAGCATCAGCATCAGTGAGCCTCTCAGCTCCAGTGACAGTACAGGTGAGGGAGTACATTGATCCTACCATTGGAGTAGCTACACTGGATGTAACTCTGACAGTGATGGTTGGGTCTAGAGATGAGAAGACACAAGAACATCAATAAAAAGTTATAATCACTTCACTCACTCTGCACATTGATGTTCCTGGATGCTGAGTCCACAGCACTGCCCAGTGTAGCTCTACATGTGTATGTCCCAGCATGAGAGGCCGACAGTGGGTTAAATGTCAGTGTACTGGAGTAACTACCACCAGAGCCACTGGTATCAGACACAGTTCTAGTAGGATCAGAGGAAGGTATTTCCACACCTTCATCCAGCCAGGTTATCACTGGCTGATCATCTGACCTAGTCACAGTAACAGTACACTCCAGACTGTAGCTCTCCCCAGCAGTGCCAGTACCAGAAGAAGTGATGGTGACAAGTACGTCAACTGTAGATTAAGAATAACTTCGTCACGTAAATTATATTATCCTAATAGCTTTGTACTCACCAATGTTTATGAACAGGTCTACCTGTGGCCCATTGGCTTGAGGAATAGTGCATCGAAACCGTCCAGTAATAGTACCAGTGGGCTGACGATGGAGTCGAATGTGCTGTGACCTTCTATCTCTGTAGTAGCCATTCATAGCTTCTCCTATAGGTGGTACATAGGCATCAGATACAGGAAAATGGAATTCTCCAGCACGCATTTCAGGAAGATTGTTGGTACAACAAGTGGTGCTGTCAGTGGTA
The DNA here is from genome assembly GCA_963930775.1 of Cliona cf. orientalis. Classification (NCBI taxonomy): domain Eukaryota; kingdom Metazoa; phylum Porifera; class Demospongiae; order Clionaida; family Clionaidae; genus Cliona; species Cliona cf. orientalis. Next base: position 8,155,382 of record OZ005703.1, read on the forward strand.
CACTGAAGGGCATTATCTCCCTCTCCAATGTCAGTCCTCAGCACTGTGGAGCCATCAGGGTAGGCTACTCCATTGAGGTAGAAGCCAAGAGTTCCAGCTGAGAGGGATGTTAATGACAGAAAGAGTATTATTATACACAGGGTGAGATAATGCATGCATCATGTAGTCACATGATAGCTATACAAAACATGTGACTAAACTTGCTGACTCTCGATAACTTAAATTTTATTATTGGTTACACTGATAGACTGTATACAGGTACACTACAATTGAGATAACCTCACCTTGTCCATTAGTCATGTTGATGGCGACGGTGACCAATATCGTCACTATAATATATGCGGTTTGCAATACCTTCCCCATCGCCCTGCATGAAATACCAGACTCTGACGTGAAATATTATCTTACTTCATTGAAATCGTTAGCCTTACTTTTTTAATTTAAGGGTAAGGTACATATTATAGCTGTGAGAATTATTGTTGTGTACATTTAGAAACAATAATGATAAATCCATTGATTCATGTGGCATGTGATAAGATAGTATTATTCAGTCTCAAATTTAAATAATAAATAATTATAAACTGCAACTTACATGTAGTAACATAAACCTACTGTTACTATGGAGCAAGATGTTATGTATTCATTTAAAGTTTATGCTGTCGCCCAATAATAACTCATTCAGTTTAGATTCAGTTATAATTTGTGTTCCCAGACTGAATATAATATTATACAATAAACTGGTAATGCAATTATTGCTATTCAAGTTTAGTTATGTCAGGATAACATAGCTATAGCTATTATTGACAATCACGTACTATAATACCCTTGTCTGCATGGAAAGCTCCAATGATCATGAATAATGAATTATGATCACAACTCCGATACTATACTATATAGGCTGGATGCATGGGCCAGGCATTTATATTTTAAATTCTTGCTGTACCCCAAAATTGATGTTTGTTTGATAATACATTTCTGCAGACATCAACAGAAATGTATTATCAAACAAACATCAATTTTGGGGTACAGCAAGAATTTAAAATATAAATGCCTGGCCCATGCATCCAGCCTGGTGCACTTATTTCATGGCTGCCAGTGTCCACTATACAAAATAGCTATAAAAGGTGTATGGCCGTGTACCAGCTTTGGAATAATGTCATTAAATATCATTGAGTTTAATTGAAGGGGTCAGTGGAAAAAGGGGATAAGTCATGTTTTTGATAAAATGGAGTTTTGCATGCTGCTACTAAGGTCAACTCATCTATTATTCGCACGCAATGTTTTAAGCACGCACACGCAATCTTTTTGGGTGATCCGCAATAATTATTTGAACGCAAACTTTTCAAATCGCGTAATTTTTACCCGCAGTGCGTTTATGCAAGAGACGACCATTTCCAAATATTCGAAAACTGATTGAAAATCCTATTACTTACAACACTAGAATACTGTGTGTGCAATGCTCTGTGTCTAAAACAGTTTTTAAAAAGTTTTATCGCTCCAAAACAGAGATACAGGCAACAATGTATGTCCATACTTAAATGCCTGTTTTCTCAAAAGTACTAAAATATGACTTATCCCCTTTTTCCACTGCATGACCCCTTCAATTTGCAGTGGGGTAGGGACATGCACAATTATGCTTTAAAGTTCCTATTTATATGTTATGCTCTCGATTCCTCTCAGTTTTTAATAATACTTTTCATATGACTCTGTGATAATTTGTTCGGAAACTTGTACCATATAGCTTTAATTTATTTCATAGCTATGGCCATACTCACTGAAAGTTACAAAAGTACGGTCGACTCCCTTATCATTTATTACCCTATTATGCCAGCATAACAAAACCACCATAATTGTGCTTGTCTCTAGGCACTCATCTGAACTCACGTGTAATTTTCTGCGCTGTAGCAACTTGAATCTCTACGCGAATCCAGAACCACTGAAAAGACACTTGGATACCTAGCGCTAGCTATGATACCACTTCACTCTGGTCATAAATTTTCGTGTAAAAATATTTCCGTAGGAACGACCCCTTACCGCATTAGCGCATACTAATTTTCGTAGCCGCCACCGACTATGTACGAAATATTTTTACAACGAAGATCTACGGTAGATGATATGCTCCGGTCCATGGTATACGCGTACGACATCGCACTATATTGACGACCTTTTACCACATACACCATTTCTACAATACTGTACAGTCGAGCCTCTGATAACGGACCCTCCGAGAAGCGGACAACCTCTCTACAGCGGACAAGTGCCGTGTTACCGATTGAATTTAGCATAATTATAGTACATTAGCAACCTCCGAGAAGCGGACGCTTCTCGATTCCGGACAGCGGACAAGATCCAAGCTCCCAACGTGACTTTTCAATGCAAAACTGCCTCTAAATAACGGACATCCGGAAACCACGCCCTTAAATTAACGATGCCACGCCCACCTTTGCCGCAATCTATGCGGTCGCGATATTATGCCACATGCGCGATAATAATTAGCCTTGAATCCAGATAACGATTTGGAGAAGCCAGTACTTCAGAAACAAAAAAATTCAGCCTGTGCTATGTTGATACTGAAAACAGAACATACCAACCACTTGATTATCATCTCTACTGCTCTTATCATGCATTTCAATCAAAATGGGTTGAAAAATCATGAACCTCCGAGATAGGGACAACCTCCGAGCAAAGGATAAGAGGCCCGTTCCCAAAGTGTCCTTTGTTCGGAGGCTCGACTGTATACACACATCATCATACAAATAAAGAACAATAATGCATCATAATACACAAAATGTAGAGTGTCGAATATTTTTCACTATTCTCTGTTTTAGCTCATAAATTAGCTGTACCAAGGTCTTTAAAGTTGGCATATGTATCAAATGTGTCAAGAAAATCTGCCAGAGTGTGGTGACAGTAGATGTAGTATTCCTGCAGCAGAGAGAGAGAGAGAGAGAGAGAGAGAGAGAGAGAGAGAGAGAGAGAGAGAGAGAGAGAGAGAGAGAGAGAGAGAGAGAGAGAGAGAGAGAGAGAGAGAGAGAGAGAGAGAGAGAGAGAGAGATAACTCTAATCACAGGGGCTAGTGGGTCAGGCTCACCAGCTCAGAGACGAGATTTGGTCGTGAAATTCTTGATGACTTGACAAATTGGAACACATCGATCACTCCTTCAGTTTTAATCCTCTCTAGTTGAGCGTGGATGCAGACAAATGTACCAGTGCGACCTATACCATCACTGCAGCGAACGAAATAACCAAAAAATGATTTACGTAACTAAATTAATGTTATTTTTACATAGTATTCTTAACAACAAGGTGGTTTAAGTTGTTGACAGCAAATGTGAACCACAAAAACAAGTATAGGGCTGCAGTATGCACAGAAACATTTATCTCCATACACAGTAGCTACAAGGACACTACTGTTTCACAGCCTGAGGCCACTACCGCTGGTCTTAGAGTAGCACATTGTTCTTCTACTCACTTGCAAATGACAGTGATGGGTTTGTTACCGGTACTTCGCTGAACTGCATTGACAGATTCTGCCATTTGGAGCACACCTTGAGAGGCGTCTGGCCGACCAAGCTCTGGCCAACCAATGAACTGAAACTGTGTCACCATAAAACTAGCAATGTTCTTGTCGTTCCCAAATGCCGACTGAGTCTATAGCATGAGTCAGTGAGTGAGTGAGTGTGTGTATGCATATGAGAGTAGGAAGAGAGGTTGCATTAACATGACACCAGGTTAAATCAATAATGGCTGTCAATAAGTATACAAAATTGTTTTTGCAAAATACCATGGATTTCCACAACTATAGGTACAAGCATCATAATAACATTAGCTTTTACTGAGAAAGGACACAGAAATAATGATGGAATATTATTATGCACAATAACTTGATGCCCACTTGGAATAGATCAACAAATGCAGTGTTCTCCCTAGCATACCTAAGGCATGTCGGCCCAACAAGCCTTCAGTACAGAGTTTCCTTTGATGTGGGAATAGGGATAATCCATGTGCTTTGATGTGGCCACAGGCTCCACCCAAACTATGCCCTCCCGTCATGCCTTGAATTTAGCTTGGGGAGAACACTGAAATGTGACCTGCTATATATGAGAAAAGGGACCATTTGGAGTATAGACGTACATGTAGTATGAATCAAAATCAGTATTTATCATGACAATGACCAACTTGCTTTCTACAAAGTAGTAGTGAGTATAGATACAAATGCACATGTACTTGTGCCAGTGTATAGACACAAACACAGAGCGGATTACAAGTACAGTACATTACTCCATACCTACAATAAGCCATATACTACGTATACAAATGTTCTCTTTTCTCACAGCTGGTCACAAATAGAGAGCAACTTTATTTTAGTAGTGTGTTCCCTTGTCTGACAGCATTAGTACACACAATCATTCTTTCTGTGGCGCACATGTAAAGTTACTTGGCATTATAGTGCAAGTGTATCTCTTTTCAGCGATGGAGTTAACATTCATTCAGTGTCAGATCCTTCCCAGCTAGAGACCTGGGGACATGCTAGAGTAGGTAGTCCATTCCACCTCAAACGGAGATAAATATGCTATTATAAAGTAGTTCAAACAGAGATAAATTGCTTGGATAGGGCCATTTGGCCATAAAGCCACAAGGCCAAAGTCCATTAGGCCGTCTTATTCCATAACCCTGTTAGCGGCATACAAGTATATCTCACGACCTTTACCACATCGCGCTCAATTACTTTTATTACATGGAACTTAGGCGACCTTTACCATATCGGTTACGTGTACCTTTTCTTCAGTGATTTCGAATTTCCTGATGATGAACTCTTGGTTGTCATCTTCTTTCTCTGACTTGAGTGTGACCAGTAGCTTGCCATAGTGATCAGTGGACTCAATGGAAGTGGGCCAGTGGGGATGACACGTCTCCTGCGGTGGGGGAGAGAAAGAGAGAAAGAGAGAGAGAGAGAGAGAGAGAGGGAAGGAGAAAGGGAGAGAGAAAAGGGAGGATGACATTGCATGAGTAAGTGTGTGTAGACAAATTAGATGAGCCATGATGCTTTTGGGGGGGGGGGGGGGGGGGGAAGAGTTTTGGTGTCACTTGTGGAGAGGAACAGAGATAGAGAGACCAGGAACTAGAGTGGAAGTATGTATAGCTAGTGCTGATGTTACTTACCTCAAACTGATTCTGAAATCCAGTGATAGTCTTCCTGGGACAATTCTACCAAGACTTCCAATGTTCGTGTGAAGATTGTGGGATAAAATGGCCGTGTCACCACAAGTGATCAGCTCCTCCAGAGCATCATGGATGAACACGTACTGAGCCTGTGAGTGTGTGTGAGGGGGAGGGGGAGAGAGAGGGAGGGGGAGTGAGTGAGAGAAGAGTATGGCAAACTCCAAAGAAACAACTGTGAATACACACAATGTGAACTTACACACAATGTCATACATTAAATTTTGATGCCAAACAAGGTTAAAAATATAACACTTCTCCTTGCATATAATTATACACACACAGTGCCACGCCCACTCACCTGTGTCTTTATTCGTTTTCGTCTCATATTAGTCAAGAACTCGTAGATATTGACAGTTTTTTCTTTCTCCATCCTCTCCAGCATGCTGTCGATGATGATGAACGTCCCCATAGTGAGGTGATAATTCAAGCATTAATGACAGGGCCCTCTACTGAATCTCTAGATATATAGAATCACCCACATCTTAGCTAGGACAGTATCCAATAAGGTAGAGCATTAATTAACAGAGGTAGCGTGGCTATACCACATCACTCTTGGTCAACAAGTAAACACAACTTAAAATATATCAGTTTGAATCCAGTGAACAAATGAAGTACAGCTAAATTCACTGATTCTCTTGTGCTGGGGAAGCCGGTGTCTCCGGCACAGTCTCCCGTTTATCATCACTGGTGGTGGCGGTAGTGGTCACGGTTGCCATGGGGACATAGGCTGGGCACTGAGTGAACTGATAGTCTCCAGATGGTTGCAGCTGCACCTCTGGTTTTGGTTCAGCCGGGGGTGGAACTTTTACATCATCATACTGAGGCTGACTGTACTCATCCAGTATCTCATACTCATGATCAGCTTCAATGGTTTCATAAACTTTGTTAGTGGTGGGAGACAGATCGCTTAACATCACACTGCCTGGCACTTTGTATGGCAAGGATCTGTAGAAGAGAATCGCATTAAATGCAGGAGATCATGGAACTGTTGAATAGATTTACTTTTGGTTTGGACTGAATTGAGATCTTCGGTTTCTAAGTATCAGGGCAACCGTAATAACTATTATGGCTGTTGTTGCTGCAATGATGAGCACAATCATAACAGCTACCACTCCTCCTATGATGGCCGAAGTGTTGTCAGAGCTCGATGCAGAGCTAGCTGTATCCGAAGGAGCTGCTGTTTGTGGTGATGGGGTAGCAATATTTCCAGGACGCACAGGAGCTGTAAAAAATAGTGAGATTGATGTGTGATAAAATTCATGCAACAAAGAAAATAACAAGGTCAGCTGTACACCCTTTCATGTTCAGTTACCTGACATCCCAGCTGCAGTCGATGTTCTAACAGTGACATCATACTCAGCTCCTGATTGGAGTCCTGTAACAATCACTCGATTCTGTGTCCAAGGAACAGTCACAGTTCCTCCTAATTCACTCTGCCTCTTCCTAGAGTCAATGATGATGGTGTACGTGACAATATAGTTAGCCAATCCCTTCAGCTCCACCAAAGTGAACTTGTTCCAGCTCACTCCTATGGAGGTGGGGTTAAATCTCACAAATACAACATTCTCTGGTGGAGGCGGCACTGGAATGAAAAAGCATATTATATTATGTGAACCTTTTAAATTACATTAATTTTATGCTCTCTGATTGATGAGTTGCTCCACTTTACCTCCTTCTCGTGTGAAGCAGTAGGTCTCGCTTTCTTCCCCACATCCAGCCAGGTTGATGGCCTTCACTGTGACACTGTAGGGTACCTCAGCAGCTGAAAATGTGCAGCAATGATACTATGTGCATATCAATACAGCAATATATCTTTACCGAGTCCAACGATGGATGCTTCTCTTCTATAAACAAACTGCTCATCCGCAGCAGACTGGGTGACCTCCCTGGTGCCTGGCCTGTGCTCTAGTCTGTTCACTGTCACTTGATAGCTGACCACTTCACTGCCCAGGAGGGTAGGCAGGTTCCAGGAGAAGGAAAACTCAGTTGCTGAAGAACTCACAGCACAAACCAAGTTCCCAACCTCACCAGGTACTATATCAACATATTATATACATGAAATATTTTACCTTACCTTCCCAGAATAAGGTAAGAGTAACCTCTTGCTATCTTTCTTCCTTTTGGAATCATGCACAATATTATAATGCTATGACTACCATTTATTATCTCATCATCTTGTGCATGGCAAACCCCTCACTTACAGGTAGTGCCAGCAATAACAGCAGTGACAGCTTCGATATCATTTCCTATACTGACACGACACTTGTATGTCCCACTGTTCACAGCAATGATATCACTGAATATAAGTTGATTGCTCTCAGTATTAATTCGAGGATTACCATCAGTAGACACTGCGCTATCATCAGGACCAATCCACACAATTGTAGGCGAAAGACCAAAGCCCTCTCCCAGACTAGTAGTACAGTTCAGGATCCTTGCTTCACCACATCCATCAGCGGGAGACTGTCGTGATTCTACATCAACATCAGGAGCTGGAAGGTCTGCAGATTACAGAAGGAAGGTTAATACCGTACAGCCAAAAAGCTATCACTGGACAAAAATTCTACCTTGAACAGTGATTGGACGTTGGTTCTCTGCTGATGATCGCGGTACTATAACAAAATTATCAGACAATGTAACTATAGCTGAGCAGCTGTATGTCCCAGCATCACCAAAACTCATTGAACTGATCCTAATAGTGATCTGAAACATATTTGAAGAGGTTGATGCAAAATTATTATTAACAGAGATTCGGACATCGTCGCCATCTTGTAGTTGAGTTCCATTTCTCTCCCAGTATCCCCGTACCATCACTGGGGTATCCACAGCAGGGTAGATTTCAACAATGCAGGTGAATGTCGGGCTGAGGCCAATAAAGAAGGTCATATTATCCCCCGGAGAGCTGGAAATGGTCACCAATGGCAATGGAACTGAAGGTAAAACACATAAACCTCATTTGCTGCCATAATACTATCACTGGTTGTACATACTTTCCACCAAGACAGTTGTTGTTCTATCTCCAGAGATGTCCACTCCAGCCTCTGGGATGTTGAGTCTGGCAGTGCAGGTGTATCTCCCAGCATGACTGGTCCGCAGAGAGTGGAAGGAGAGGAGAGGAGGTGCTGAGGTAACATCACTTGATAGACTAGCATCTTCCCTAGTCCAAGTCAGCACAGGGGTGCCTCTGATTCCTTCTTGTATTGATGCTGAGCAGTTCAGTGTGAGAGGCTGTCCAGCCATCTCCAAGCGATTGAAAGGATCAATACTCACAGTGGGAGGGGAGGGAACTGCAATAATTGTGTGATATACATGTACATGTATAATATAGGTACCCTAAAGCATAACAATGTGTCACTCACTATTAACTACAATAAGCTCTGTATCTTCTCCCGTTTCACTTGCAGTGATAAAGCTTGCCACACCAGTAGGAGGTCTTGCTCTGGCTTGGCAGGTGAAGGTAGTGTTATCAGCGGTGCTCAAAGGGTCTAAGGTGAGGGTGCTGGTGAATGATGGTCTGGAACCAGTCACTGAAGAGATAGTTACTCTAGAATCATCATTGGACAAACGTGTGCTTCCTCTCAGCCAAGTGATGTCCATATCAGATATTTCTATATCAGTATCAGTGGCAGAGTTGATGGAGATGGTACAGGTGAGAGTGAGAGGAGCTATACGACCAGCAAAAAGAGGACCAGAGGGAACAGTCATGACCACATCAGGAGTCGAGACTGCATGGGAAAGTATCAGACTACTATTCAGATCATAGAGGCATCCTTACTTTGGATTTCAAGATCTTCCGTAATAGAAGGCATCAATGCTGTATCAAGAGCTGGAGAGGTCAAAGTACCACTACACACAAAACTGCCATCGTGAGATGTCCGCAGTGGGTCAAAGGTCAGAGTAGAAGTGACTGTCGTATCTCCAGTGGTATCAGTTACAGTGATTCCGTTTCTATTGGTGACAGCCTCTCCCCCTGTGGTCCACATTGCAGTAGGAGTATTGGTCAAACCACCCACTGTCTTGGATACATTACAGGTCAGGCTGTAGACCATCCCAGCTGTGGCTGTGCCTGACCTACTGACAGTGGCAGTGATGGCATTAGGTGGAACTGTAGAAAGAATTGCATACATTTTGCACATTCAAGTGTCAAAAATTCTATGTTAGTTACCATCGACTATTGCCGTGAAGTCCTGCTCTGCTTGTGCCCCCCCTTGCCTAGTGACCCTGCAGATGTAGACCTGGTTATCAATGCTGTCACTGACTGGAGAGAACTCAAGGTCGAGTTGCTGGGTAGATGTATCACTCGCTATAACAACTCCATTTTGGAGCCACTCCATTCTAGTAGCTGGGACATCACTGAAACAAGTGGCTGTAGCACTGGCACCAATATTCAACTGATCACGAATAATTGATACACCTACAAAAATATTGTATGCAGAGTATAATAATATACAGTTAATAATCATGCAGGCAGCTACATACGTAGGCCTATATAATAGTTAGATACCGAGTCCGAGGGATCTACGCGATTTAGAGACCCGAAGGCCCGAGGCTGTAGCGTCCCGAGCGCAGCGAGGGCGCTACTAAGGGCCTGAGGGTCTCTAAAGAGCGTAGATCCCGTTGGACGAGGTATCTAACTTATTTAGAATATAGCAACTGTAACCATGACGGCATGAAAATTCAAAAGGAGAGTTAAAAAGGCTACTAGAACAAGAACTGTGAGTTAGCAACAGACCCTAGCGCCTGAGCAGCTCCCAAGTCACCAACACTAACGCTGGGTTCTTCGATGCATCATGGGTGTGGTCAAACGTGGCTACCTCAGCTCGAGTCCAGTAACGAGCATGCGTGCAAGCGCTATGGACTAATTATTGTGAGTGTGGTTTCCTGGTTGAGAGTACTCAGTACAGCTAGTACAGCGCTGATTTGAACCCAGTAATGCGCAATTATTGCGCGTAGCAACAGCCTTGTTGCTATGCTAGACCAACCAGGTATACTAAGTAGGTTTACTAAGTGCCTGTAGCACTTAGTAAACCTACTTAGTGAACCTACAGGTTTCTAAGTTGGTTAGAAGCATTGGTTTGACCAATCAGATTGCAGTATTTGTTGCAGCTATATTCTAAAGTATTATAGCAGATAACCTTCGTGAGTACTGAATTTGGCAAAATGGCTCTTGCGTGATAAATTTAAAGTTGGTGATCTGAATGCTTATAGCGTCAGAGGCACAGTCTTGGAATTTGATCTTTATCCAATTTACTAATTAAAAATTCCCACCATACAGATTTCCTCACCATTCAGCACCGTAGTCTCCCGAGTCATATCCCTGACATTGCTGACCTCACAGGTAAAACTTCCCACAAAGCTAGCAACATCATCATCAAAAAGAATGTTCTCATAAATAGCCCTTTCAGCATCCACCAGCCTCTGGCTCTGCTCATAGAGTGTTTGATTGATTACCTGACCATCTTTTCTCCAAGTGACAGTGGTAGGAGGACCACCAGTGGAGGTACAGGTAAGGGTCGTAGAATTTCTGTCAAACAGAAGGGATGTGATGGAGGGAGAACCTGTAACAATATAAATTCATTTTTGAATAAATAATATACTTATCTATCTCACCATCTCCCTGAGGGTATATTCCGACATAGATGTTCTGGCTGGTTCCACTAGCATCAGGTATCTCACAGCGATACACTCCACTTGGAGCTGTGTTAAAACTGAATTGATTATTGTGCAAACTCACAGCACTGGACACTTGATTTATGACGAATGGTGAATTATCAGATGCGACTGGTGTGCCATCAGGTAGGTACCACTCCCTGGTCACACTGGCTGCATTAGGTGTCTCACTGTCACTACAACACTCCAAGCTGGGAGTCAGGCAGTAGATACCCAGTCCAATGCTACCACCAATATCAGTCACCGTCACAACACTGTTGTTACGATAAAGCTGACCATCCAGGAGAAAAAAAAGGTCTGGAGAAGAAACAATGTAAGTTGCTTGTGTATGTGTGCATTTTACCCAGAAATCATATTGCTGCACTCACCCTGGGGGGCAGTGGTGCTTTCTGTGCGAACAGCTGCTGAACCACTCACATCAAGGTTAGGATTTGTTGCTTGCACCTCAAATGTGTAGTTGGTCCGAGGTGGTAGGCCAGTGATACTGAACATTCTGTCATTGTCGTCAGTGCCAACGACTGTTCGAGCAATTCGATCACTTGGGCTAGCGCTCAAGGTTGGATAGGAGACAACACGGTAACTATCGGTATGCCCATTCCGATCTCGGCAGTTGACACGGTCCCACCGGATCGTGATGTTTGTAACACTCACTGAGACTGTTTGGAGTTCTTCAGGTATCCCAGGAACTTGAGACAACATTCAATGCAGGGATAACACATCACAGTTGACAAATCCATGACTGTTTACATGACTTACTAGCTATACACATGTAGCATGTGAAATAAAATATCATACCTGCTTCAGGAGTTGTGACAAAATCCCCGGCTGATGAACTTCTCCCCACGCTATTTATAGCAAAGAGAGAAATTGAGTACCTGCTATCCTCCTCCAATGGAGTGTTGGGACCATTCTCAATAGTGTAGTTGTTTTGAGAACTACTGAGTGCCACAGTAACTGGTGGATCTCTCATGTTGCTGTCGCATTCGTTAATAATGTAGAGGTAGGTAAGTTCGAAGCCGTTCAATAATTCTCCTGGGTGCTCCCAGGTCACAGTGATGGAGGTCGCGGTAGTAGCAGTTACCCTCAAGTTAATGGGAGGTGAAGGAACAGTTTCTGCTCAAACATACATAATCATTGATGGGGAATTTGAACTGTAAATAAGACTGATCTTCGAGCTATCGATGACAATATTAACGTGATAAGGGGTGCTTGCATTTGAAAATTCAGACTCTACTCTGGTACTCCCAATGGAATTAGCAATAATGGCATTAATCAGATTCCCAACGAAACCTGAGGAACACATTTACATGTAGTAGAGTAATCCATGCACCACAATGCCCATATAAGGAGCATGCTTTGAAAGCGACAAATTTGTGATAAAATAATGACAATCCCCTACTACTTTCAGTGATAGATAGCACACAGTTTCACGCTACATGTACCATGCTCCATGCTAGCGGTATCCTTGTACCATACTGAGCTTTTTAAATGTTGTGCACGGACATACTACACTTTTCTAAGCTTTTCTTGGGTGGTCTATCCTAGAAAGGTCAAGCAAGTAAAATCTCCCTCCAGGAAGCATTGCATTGATTAGTGAACTAAGCAGGAACCCAATAGAACAGGATACTACCATGTCAACAATACATGTACTATTATGTTGGTCAGTAGTAAGGCTTCTGTGGTGAAACCCTATAATCTGACCACCTGCATGTTAGTGTACTGTATGGTCAGCAGTTTGGTTGAAATGAAAACTGCAAAATTTGCACAACCTTGACCACAATACTACCCAACATCAGAGGTACAGGTAAGTTTACTACTGTAACAGGTCATGGATCTGTTCTCCTAGTATAGTAAATCATGCAAGAGTAGAGGCACACACAGGAGATGAATGATGGCAAACACTGAGTTTGCATGATCATGTAGGTCTCCACTCTATAAGCACAGCTGCATTTTAGAGTACTATACTCACATGCCTAGATCAACAAGATTGCGCAATCATCAACTTATCATAACAGTACAATGCAACATGTACAATCAGGAGTCCTAGGACAATCCCCTGCCAGCACAATAGCACTAAAATAATATTATTGTATCTATATATAGCCATATTATCTAATCCCTTGACTTAACTGAGACGCCAAACTCTCTACATGTCTGTTCGTGTATGCACACAGGGCAGGTAACACAATACAATAGTTTGGACTTCACAGTCAAGCGGCTAAGAAAAGCCATACACTTACTCAAGCCCTTCAATGAATGCATTACATGTAGCCTACAGGAATAATACACGTACATGAGAAGACTAGGTTACCTTGTCCATTGACATAGTGGAATCCCAGCAGCACCACTAGCATCAACACCAGGCCCAGGTGGGGCGATACAGGTGACCATTTGCCCATGATACTGTTGAGGCTGTAGCTCTGTGTTGATCTGCAGGTGATGGATAAGAAACGCTACCACATGTTCGTGTACATAAGTACACTGTGGAACATTACTGTGGTTAATGCACTTGTACAGCAAAGTACATGAAGTCAGTCATTAGCCTATCCCAATAGAAATACATAATTTTACCTATAATTTATAGTAGCTAGTCTCTCCTGTGAAAGGTAAGATAGGGCCTAGGGTCAAGATACAGCGTGCAACAATGAAATGGTGGGAAAGGATCAGAGGATAAGGCTCTAACTACTTCTGTGACTGCTTGGTAAAAGTATTTACTCAAGGAAATCTCTCAGCGCACACATAATAATTATGCTAATGAATGGAAATCTTGTTTCTTATCTACTCATCAGTACTTCCAGCAACCAATAAATTTATATTATTATCAATAACTGTGAAGTAGGAAAGTCAATTCACTGCCATAGAGAGAAGATTTGGGGATTTACTATGTTTACTGTTGTGGTACTGTGTATCCCGATGCTTGGCAGTTAATCATCTAGATATCTTTGCTAATCTTATTGTACAATAGGTGGTCACTGCGATATGCCCTATACTTCCATCTGCAATGGCGATTTTATGGACATTTTGATCCCTGACACTACACATTAACAGAATGTAATAATAATAATATGGTTGTATACTAGTCCGTTTACTATGAGAAAACAAGAGATCAAGACACTAGAAAAGATAGATCAAGCGATCAAGCAAGCTTCAAGGAACGAATCAAACAATCAATCACTCATATTATTGGCGATCACATTCTTGATCTCCGTACGTCCGTCCCAGCTGGAAGTACAGGACACATAGTGGCGACTATCTGTTGCCGTACACGTATACCACGAGTACTATAATCAGCTTAATTATGCAAATATTATGATAGTGAGGCCCCAAGACAGGTGCAGGATTAGCACAATTCACACCCAGTACCAACTGATCTAAATAATATTACTGTAAACAACTGCCGCCCAAGCCTTAAGGCAGGACTACCTCATCTAGGAAAAATAATTCACAAGAGCAAATCACACACCTCATATTAATGAAACTAATGTCACTGTTGTTTTGCTTTGTGTCTGTTTCACTATAACTATTCATACAGAAAAAAAAAACATGAGAAAAAATTATACTATGCTTCTGCTCCAGATCAACTATTTTGAAGATTGGAGCCTCATACAACAATTAGACACACTGAGTTAGATATTTTACACCATAAATTGATTCAACAGCCTAGTCAGTGAGGCACTAGATATCTCACACAGCTACCTTCATACTAACATATTGTAGTTAGACTGTCCATACTATGATACTGAGACTAAATCTATGGACTGCCTGATCACAGACAGGTAGAACTGTGAGTCTGAGATAAACATCATGGAGCTACAACTACAAGCTCAGCTAGATCAGACCCACATGATTGCTTACCTCAAAATTATGAAAGATTGTGACCAACGAACGCCGAGCTCGAGCTTATTACTTGTTACGTTTGCAGTAGACCTCAGTCTCCTTACCGTCCGAGTTCAGTTGCAGCGGCAGTCTTTAGTATCACATGCATCAGCACGTGTGGTATTATACGTATACTAGCGCAAGTACGCATGCGCGAAGGTAATATACCAAAATTACAAGTATAGCACTCAAAGACTATCAAATTAAAGGTGTACCTATATCTACAATGATTAACTATGCCCTAGCTATCATAGTAACATAGGGCCTATGTTACAATGCAGTAATAATGAATTATGGACTGTCATTGATCATCTTGTGCAGCAGTTGACTGAGTTGAAGGAGTGTCAGCAGGTTTATTAGTGTTGCCATGGATACTGGTGGTTGTCACGGAGACATAGGCTGGGCACTGGGTGAACTCATAGTCTCCAGTTGATGCCATTGGCTGCAGCTGCACTGCCTCCGCCTCTGTGGGATGGGGCTTAGCCGGGGCTGGAATTTTAACATCCTCATAAGTAGCTGTAGCCTGATTGTACTTGTCCAGTATCTCATACTCATGATCAGTGGTTTCAATGGTTTCATAAACCTCTCTCTCTTTGTTAGTGGTGGGAGACAGATCACTTAACATCACACTCCCTGGCGCTTCGTATGGCAAGGGTCTGTTTATTAGAGAATAGCATAAATATTAGAAATTTTCTATTGAATGGATTATTTTTACTTTTGGTTTGGACTAAATTGAGATCTTCGGCTTTTAAGTACCAGGGCAACCGTAATAACAATTACGGCAATCGTTGCTGCAATAATGAGCACCACAGCTACCACCACCCCTCCTATGATGGCCACTGTGTTGTCAGAGCTGGATGGGGTAGCAATGGACATTCGATTTCCAGGACGCACAGGAGCTGTAAAAAATAGAAGAGATTGATACATGATAGGGAGGCTCAGATAACAAGGTTTGTTGAATACTCTTTCACGTTCAGCTACCTGACATCCCAGCTCCTGTCGATGTTCTAACAGTAACATCATACTCAGCTCCTGATTGGAGTCCTGAAATAACAGCTTGATTCTGTGTCCAAGGAACAGTCACAGTTCCTCCTAATTCACTCTGCCTCTTCCTAGAGTCAATGATGATGGTGTACGTGACAATATAGTTAGCCAATCCCTTCAGCTCCACCAAAGTGAACTTGTTCCAGCTCACTCCTATGGAGGTGGGGTTGAATCTCACAAATACAACATTCTCTGGTGGAGGTGGCTCTGGAAATTAGAATATTACGTGAACCTAGCTTAATTTACATACTATGATGGTCTCTGATTGATGAGCTTCTCCACTTTACCTCCTTCCTGGGTGAAGCAATAGGTTTGATTTTCTTCCCCACATCCAGCCAGGTTGATGGCCTTCACTGTGATACTGTAGGGTACTTCAGCAGCTGAAAATGTGCAGCAATAATAATAATAATATTATATAATCTAATACAGCAATAATAATACCAAGTCCAATGATGGATGCCTCTCTTCTATAAACAAACTGTTCATTCACAGCCTGAGACTGGGTGACCTCCCTGGTGCCTGGCCTGTGCTCTAGTCTGTTCACTATCACTTGATAGCTGACCACTTCACTGCCCAGCCGGGTAGGCAGATCCCAGGAGAAGGAAAGCTCAGATGGTGAAGAGCTCACAGAACAAACCAAGTTCCTAATCTCACCAGGTACTACATTGACACAAAATTTATGATTTTCATACTACAAAGTGCATTATAAGAACTCACAGTCAGTGTTAACTTGCACTGTATCTGTTCCAAATGTATAATCGTCAATTTGAGCCTGTGGGATGTTCACTACAGATCGACAGGTGTACTGGCCTCTGTTGTTAGGAGTAATGTCACTGAAAATGAGCTCTCTAGTTTGAGGATTCATTCGTGGATTTCTGGACTCTCCAATAGGCACGTCAGAGCCTCCAGGGGCCACCCATACGATGGTGGGTGGAGAAAAGAGATTCTCCACTTGAGTAGCAGTGCAGTTGAGGGTCATGACCTCTCCACATCTATCCAATTGACGACGAGATACAATGGAAATAGTAGGAGGTCGAGAGGGAAGAGCTGAAGGTAGAAAGAGTACTAGTGTGCATAACAGCTACATTTGTATGTACTACATTAGCTTACGTGCAACTACCAAATTGTAACTATCTGTGCCATTGTATTCTATAATGTGCGGAGAATTGTCTGAGGAACGAATAGTGTAAGTCACAGTGTACTCTCCTGAACTATCAGTGGCCACAGGTAGCAATGACAGCATAATCTGATATGGAGAAACTGTGATCACTTGTGGGACAGTATCACCAGTCCACATTCCTGAAACAGTGACAGGAGTATTGACAGTTGAGTCAAGATCAATGCAGCCAGTAGTAGTCAAGTTTGTTCCATTGTAGGCAGTGGGGTGAGGGAGGACTGAAAACACAGGACGGGGAACTGCAGAGATTAATATTGTCTCAATTGCAGCTCAATTTCAAATCTTTCACACTGACAACTTACTTTGAACTCGGATGGTTTGACTGGCGGTCCGACTGAGGGAATCAATTCCTTGTATGTCTATAGTAGCTCTGCATGTGTACACACCTGCTTGGGATGTGCGTATGCGGTTGAAAGTCAGCATCCTATTTGTAGTGCCTCTGACTCCCAACTGGTCACCCATAATTGTATCAACAGTGCTACTTCCTTGGGGGAATCCCCACACCAGGGTTGGTCTCTCTACAAGGTACTCATCAAAAAGAGCAGTGCAGGTTATGGTATCCTGGCCACCAGCTTCAATAGATATTCCTTGGATAGGGGAGACAGAGACAGTAGGAGCTTGGAGAGCTGCAGAATAAAATCAGAGACATCAAAATTTTGAATTAGTTTACAGTGACACTTACGGCCAATACTGATAGACTCCAAGCCAGAAGTAGAGTCACTAGTGATCACATTTGGCAGTGATGATGGTGATCTTATGAAGGCCGAACAGTTGTATGCACCAGCATCAGCTTCAAGAAGATGACTGAATGTCATATTAGCCTCAAAAATATTTTGTCCAACTGATATCGGCCGTGGGGAAACACTGACTCGATCAGTGTCTGATAATCCATTACCCACGACGCTGCTCACCACCATAATTTCTGTATCCACTCCAGTTGTGTTAGGGGTGATGATACAAGTGAGGGAGAAGGAGGTACCAGCATTGAGGGTAGTATTGCGACTGCGACGGAAGGTCAAAGGTGAGATGGGAGCAGGCACTACAAGGACAAAGAACTGTTATAATTGCTCATACATTTACATGAACTGTGAGCTCACATTTGACTTGAACTGGGAAGGCAAAGAGTTCAGGATGGTTGATAACCGATCCAGGAATGGTCTGAAGAGTTCTACAGGTGTAATCGCCAGCTTGAGAGGTGTAGTGGCTATTGAAGACCAGTCTGCTTATGAGACGAATATCAGTGGTAGGACCAACTCCAGAAATGGTAAAATTATCTCCACTGCTAATGACATTGCCCCTTGGATCAAGCCACTCTACTGCTAGAGTGGATGTAGGTGGGAGGTCAGGCTCCCTGTTGGTGTTGCATATCAGTATAGCCAGAGAATCCAGCTGTAGGAATACCTTCAGCAGTGATATTAGCAAGTTGAGTTGGAAAACCTGTAGAGAGAATAATACTATATGAGTATTACATTATAATTATCATAGATATATATCAGAAATAGCAGTAATTTGTGAGTCATTGTTGAGACAATAATATACATACCAGAAACACTAATAGACCGTGAGTTGGATGTTGTAGCAGTAGAAATAAAGGCAGTATCTTGAGGAGTCACAGTCACATCACACTCGTATGTTCCAGTATCAGTGATACTCAAGGGGTTGAATCTGAGAGTGATGTCATATGGAGGTGAGCTCATTGGAGGGTTAACGATGGTTATTCTTCCATTTTCATCTCCATTCATCAGCTGTGCGCGATTCCTATTCCAGATTCCCCGTACTGTGACTGGAGTGTCCACCACATCACCCAGAGTGATGCTACAGGTGAAGGTGAGGTCCAGGCCTTGGAAGAAACTGGTGTTCCGTGGAGATCCAGAGATGATGGGAGGTGGAGGCATAACTGGATATGGCAAAAATAAAGTCAATGCCGGTATCATGCCAGCACAATTATATACATTGAATAGAAACATTTGTTGTTCTATCTCCAGATATGTCCACTCCAGCCTCTGGGATGTTGAGCCTGGCAGTGCAGGTGTATCTCCCAGCATGACTGGTCCGCAGAGAGGGGAAGGAGAGGAGAGGAGGTGCTGAGGTAACATCACTTGATAGACTAGCATCTTCCCTAGTCCAAGTCAGCACAGGAGTGCCTCTGATTCCTTCTTGTATTGATACTGAGCAGGTCAGTGTGAGAGGCTGTCCAGCCGTCTCCAAGCGATTGAAAGGATCAATACTCACAGTAGGAGGGGAGGGAACTGCAGAGGGAAGATTATTACACATGTACACTTGTAACACCTTTATGTTCTTGAATGGTTTATTACAACACTCACAGTTAACAATGACTGAGGCAGTTCCTTCTCCCATTTCACTTGTAGTGACTAAGCTTGACACACCAGTAGGAGGTCTTGCTCTGGCTCGGCAGGTGAAGGTAGTGTTATCAGCTGTACTCAGAGGGTCTAAGGTGAGGGTGCTGGTGAATGATGGTCTGGAACCAGTCACTGAAGAGATGGTCACTCTAGCATCATCACTGGACAAAGGCATGCTTCCTCTCAGCCAAGTGATGTCCATATCAGATATTTCTATATCAGTATCAGTGGCAGAGTTGATGGAGATGGTACAGGTGAGAGTGAGAGGAGCTATACGACCAGCAAAAAGAGGACCAGGAGGAACAGTCGTGACCACATCAGGAGTGGAGACTGCATGGGAAAGTATCATACCACTACTCAGACGATAGAGACATCCTTACTTCGGATTTCAAGATCTTCTTGAGTAGAAGGCATCAATGCTGCATCGAGAGCTGGAGAGGTAAAAGTACCACTACACACAAAACTCCCTTCGTGAGATGTCCGCAGTGAATCAAAGGTCAGAGTAGAAGTGACTGTCGTATCTCCAGTGGTACCAGATACAGTGATTCCGTTTCCATTGGTGACAGCCACTCCCCCTGTGGTCCATATTGCAGTGGGAGAATTGATCAAACCACCCACTGTCTTGGATACATTACAGGTCAGGCTGTAGACCATCCCAGCTGTGGCAGTGCCTGAACTACTGATAGTGGCAGTGATGGCATCAGGTGGGACTAAGAAGAAAAAGAAATGTGTAATCACATTAAGAGAAAGGGGACTGAAAGGTGCACAAAAGATATTTATTATTAATTTTTGACAGACACCATCATCACCTTACCATCAACATTCACAGTAAAATTCTGCGCTGCTGTTACTGTCATTTCATTCCCTCCATCTCTAGTCACCCTACACACATAGACCTGGGTATGAATACTGTCATTGACTGGAGAGAACACTAGATCCAGCTCCTGGATGCCAGTGAAAGCAGCACTGTCCACCACAATCCCATCTCTCAGCCATTCTATCATCGATGCTGGAACATCACTCTTGCATGAAGCAGTCGCTGACTCGATCACCAACACTGAACTGATCTCGAACTATAAATACACCTAAATTGTATTCACATCATAGTCACACGAACATATTACATGAAATGATATTAATCACATTACATAATAAACGGCCAACTAACCATTGAGGTCCACAGTCTCTTGAACGGGAACTGTGACTCTAACATTACTGACCTCACAGGTGAAGGTACCCACAAAGTTAGTAACATTGTCATTGAAGAGAATACTCTGGTAGGTAGCATCCACAGCATCCACCAGCCTCTGGCTTTGCTCATAGAGAGAGAGATCCACTGGGACACCATTCTTCCTCCAAGTGACAGTGGTAGGAGGACCACCAGTGGAGGTACAGGTAAGGGTCGTCGAGTTTCTGTCAAACAGCAGAGATGTGATGGAGGGAGAACCTAAAAATATGTCATTAAATTCATTGAATCAAAATGTACTTGTCTATCTCACCATCTCTCTGAGGGTATATTCCAACATAGATGTTCTTGCTGGTTCCACTAGCATCAGGTATCTCACAGCGATACACTCCACTTGGAGCTGTGTTAAAACTGAATCGATCACGGTGCAAGCTCACAGCACTAGACACTCGATTTTTGATGAATAGTGAATTATCAGATGTGACTGGTGTGTCATTAGGTAGGTACCACTCCCTGGTCACACTGGCTGCATTAGGTGTCTCACTGTCACTACAACACTCCAAGCTGGGAGTCAGGCAGAACAGAGCTGACATGAAGAAACTACTGCCAATGTCAGTCACAGTCACAACACTGTTGTTACCATAGAGCTGACCATCCAGGAGAAAACCAAGGTCTAGAGAAAAAACAATGTAAGCAGCATTCTATTTCATATAGTTACACTCACCCTGAGGAGCAGTGGTGCTGGCTATGTAAAAAGCTGGTGGGCCGCGCACGTCAATGTCCGGATTTGCAGCTTGCACCTCAAATGTGTAGTTGGTCCGAGGTGGCAGGCCAGTGATACTGAGCATTCTGTCATTGTCTTCAGTACCAGAAAGTGTTTTAGCAACTCGATCACTTGGATCAGAACTCAAGGTGGGAAAGTTGACAATTCTATAGCCATCAGTATGTCCATTGCGCACCTGACAGTCAACCCGATCCCATCGGATGGTGATGTTAGTGACACTCACAGCACTGGCAGTAAGGGACTGCACTAACCCAGGGGCTAAGGAGTAGAGACAGTGTGATTAAATAATATGCAAAATTTTAATATGTACCTGCTGAAGCAGTAGTGGCCATGGCAGGCTGTGATAGTACACTCCTTGTCACATTATTGACAGCTGTTAGTGCGATTCTGAACAGACTATCCTCCTCCACCAGAGTTGAGACACTGTTGTTCAAAGAGTATCTTCTCAGTGTGCCATCATTCACTGATACAGTGACTGGAGGGATTGGTGGTCTACCAACCTCAGATTCACACTCTTCAATGAAATACCGGTAGTTGATCTCAAATCTGTCCACAGCATTAGCTCCCTCTGGGTGCTCCCAGGTCAAAGTGATGGAGGTAGGTGTGGTAGCAAATGCCCTCAGGTTAGTGGGAGGAGGGAGGGGGGCTGTAGTGAAAGCATATTATTTATTCTTGATAATATTAAATATTAATGTAAAATACAGGCATACAATGAGGTATGTACCAACAGTTATGTCAGTTGATCCAGATGTTGTTCCACCAGAAATGATGGTAGCTTGGCAGGTGTAGCTACCAGTTCTAGCTGCACCAACTGAGACAGTGCTGACGTATGTTGTAGTGTTCACCATCACAGCTGGTACTGGGTTAGCTGACTTAAACATCACATCTGCTGGTCCAGTCCACTCTGTGTTGACAGTCACTGGAACATCCACTGCTGGACTCAACTCCACAGCACAGGTCAGAGTAACACTGGCTCCTGCAATCACACCTGGTGGAGCAGTGACAGTCACATCAGTAGGAGCTGGGACTGAAGGAAGAAAAAATTACAACAAAGATGCTAATAAACAATAATATACAAATCCTATGGTGCAAATCTTACAATTAATATCCACGATGTCGCTATTCTCCACCACCACACTGCCCACAGTGGCTCGACATGTGTAGGTACCAGCATGAGAGGCCAGTAAGGGAGAGAACTGAAGTTGACTGGTACTAGTGAGCTGAGTTCCAATGCTATTAAACCACTGATAAGTTGCTGGATCAGTTGTTCCAGTGACAGAGCAGTCCAGGGAGTAGTTCTGGCCAGCAGTCAGAGTACCAGTGGAGGTGATCACAACACCAATTGAACCTACAATAATTTTGTAAACAGGTGAATTTTTGATAATACTGTATAGCCGGAAAATTTGGCAGGGAATTAAAATTTGGCGGTTTGGCGGTCTATATTACAACCGCCAAATTAAAATCTGCCAAAAATTTCCTACTCACATATATATGTATGGCAATCCCGTACCGAACCGCCAAATTTAAAACTGCCAATATTTCCGGCTATACAGTAATAATTTTAGTGACAATTTTTTTACCTATGTTAGCACAGACTCTGAGAGGCCGGGTATCTCCAGCAGCATCAGGTACTTCACAACAGAACAGTCCAGTTGGCATCATGATATTAGTATTGAGGCGGTTCAGATTGACTGTTCCATCATCTCCTCTGTTTCGGTAAAATGTTGTAGCCACACCTTGAACAGAAACAGCTGTTCCATTAGGAAAGTTCCAGTCTCCAGCTCTGACTGCTGCACAACATGGCATCCTGTCAGTGATGCACTGGAGTCCATTGTTTGAATTTGGAGGTGGTGGCATAGTAACAGTATCAGTCTCCCCGATCTCAGTGATTTGGATGGCACTGTTGTTAGCATAGACCACTCCCCTTAGAGAGAGGTAGACACCTGTTATGTGTAAGGACTGCTATTGTTGTTTCACGGGCCCAACCAACCCTCTAATTTGCAGATTTGAAAAGAAAATGTAAATGTTTAAGTTTGCATGCGCAAACAACACGTGGTCAACTGAAATCAGTATAGCAATGGCGTCGATGAATGCTTGGCCCTGTGTGTCTATCAAACGAGGTGGATCAACAGTCGTTTCTCGTAAGATTGTTGAGTGCGAGTAGACAGATACACTCGTAGAGAGGGTGGACCCGAGTTTGAGCCACAGAAAATCAGCAACTCTAATTGCTTTTTTTCAAACCGACCTACCGACCCTGAACTTTTGTCTGGCATGCCCATGAAACAACTATTGCAGTTGAAGTGGCCTAACAAGTAATTTGTGTGCATAATGCATGTTGAGCAACAATATTACGGAATATTATGGATTTAAATTTTAACACATCTTACCTGTACCAATAGTGATCTTATCCATTCCAGTTACTCCAGTACCACCAATAATTAAAGGGTTCGCTGTCACTAATTCAACATTAGCCATGCAAGTGTACTCTCCAGATTGGATTCTCTCAAATGGGCTGACTGTGGCTGTACTGGTGTATCTAGTAGTGCTCTCCATCACTGAGTTAGTAACAGGAGTGATTGTTACTCCCATAGGTGCTGATATCTGAGCAGTCACAGTCACTGGAACATCCACCAATGGACTCAAATCAACAGTGCAGATCAGAGTAACAGTTGATCCAATTGGACGAACGGGGCCAATAGGAGTACTGGTTATCATCACTGCTGGATTTGGTACTGGTCAAGGAGAGGGGTATATATGACAGAGGCAATCATCAAGAACATCAATAAAATTTTAAGTTATAATGACTTCACTCACTCTGCATAGTGACAGTTGTGGATACCGAGTCCATAACACTGCCCAGTATAGCTCTACATGTGTATGTCCCAGCATCAGAGGCTGCCAGTGGGTTAAGTGTCAGTGTGCTCATGCCTCCATTCGTCACCACTCCAGATGTGATCATGTTGTTCATAGGACCCATCAGCCAGGTGATGGTTGGCTGATCATTTGATCCAGTCACAGTAACAGTACATCTCAGACTGTAGCTCTCCCCAGCAGTGGCAGTACCAGAAGAAGTGATGGGGGAGACAGTGACAGAGACAGGAGATGGTGAGGTGGCTGGGAAAATTACAGAATGGAAATACATACTGCTGAATCGGAATTTCATCGAGGCCATTTCCTAGCAACCAAATTTATCGGCTATCAGCTAGAGGATCACAGCATTGTAAAGGGATTATATCTACCAAAATAGTTGCCTTAATAGGGGCTGGTGCATTCAACTGGTTAATCATGTATCTAGGCAACTATTACATGTGTGCACACATGCATAACACAAGACGTACACACTGCAAGAGACCAACTGACCTGGAGTCTGTGTTGTTGGCATTTCAGTGGTGATAGCATCAGTAGTTGTTGCTTCAGTAGTAGTTTGCATTTCACTGGTAGTAGTAGTTGCCTCCATAGTGTTAGTTGGAGCGATAGTTGGAGCATCTGCATAATAATAATAATTATATCAAACTAAACTGATGTATTGACATCCAAATCTCAACTATTACTAACTGACAGAAGTGAAACCCATTCAAGGAGGGTGATCATCTTACCAACAGTAAAATCCAGTGGGGGGGAGGGGGGGGGGGGCTAGGGCCACTACGCTATTCGGGAATTGTTAACATTTTAATCATTATTTTAGGCATACATAAACAATAATCCTCTAAGAATTTTAATATCCACCGTGAGTACCAATTCTCCTGCTATACAGCACATTATGCCATGTCTTACATGAGAGTGTGATATTAAAAGGATTAGACACAGCACTGATGGTGCTTGGGAGGATGGTGGATGAGATATCAACTGCACATGAGTACTGTCCAGTGTCAGAGTAAGCAAGGGAAGAGAATGACCAGGTTTGCAGTATTTGATCTGGCACCACCAGTCCATTCCTGGACCACTGGTAGGTTGTGGCAGGATTAGTGATCATATCAGCTCCAATGATATTGCAGGCAAGGGTTAGTGCTGCATCTACCATTGGAGCTACATCACTACTAACAGTGACAGTAATCATAGGGTCTGCCGGAAAGGTCAAAGGTTGAAATACTGAAAGCAGTAACTAATACTCACTCTGCACAGTGACTGTTATTTCTGCAGATCCTACCCTACTTTCCAGCACTGCTCTACATGTGTATGTTCCAGCATGAGCAGCCGTCAGTGGGTTAAAGGTCAGTACATACACATCACCCATTGTGCTGACCGTCTCAGAGGAAACCGGAGTGCCTGTTGGATCCAGCCAGGTGACACTTGATCCAGTCACAATAGAGCAGGTCAGGCTATAGACATCACCAGCGATGTTCTTACCAGAAGCAGTGATGGTCGCAAGCATGTCAACTGTAGAGAATGAGAAAAATATAATATTATTACAAGTATGTTTGATATCACAATCATGGAATAATGGCCAATATGCATGAGTTATTCACAGTATTAAAGCTCACAGAAAATCTCATCTTCCTAGCTGTACGCATGTCAATCGTTAGTACAGTGCGCATGCCAGCTGCAGCAGCACGAACTTTGAACCTATTAGAATTATTTCATAGACCACACCCCTCAATGCAGGTGTCGAATCTACCACCAGGCTATGACGAAAGAACAGACCTCGTCTCTTGTTTCGCTCGAGGCTTGGCATGCGATGGCCTGCTGAGCAGGCCTCTCGAAATGCGCGGCACTTTGCGCCGTTCGTTCGAGAATGCATCTCTATGGCCACCCTTGTTTGTGCACACGGCACTGCAATTCTGACCAATCGTGGGCCTTCTGAACTTGTAGAAGAGCGCATCTTTTATGCCCTCCAGGTTAGGATACGGACTATATAAGAAAAATGATCATCTGAAAAATGTTTTTCGTTGTAGCTATATAGTATAATAATCATTATCTATCTGTATGCACAAAGCCTAGGAGTAGCTACATACAGTATTCAGTATCTTGAGATCTATACATACGTATTTCTACGCGTATGTTTCGGCATACTGGGGGGAAGGCATATTATGTCAAAGCTACACAATAGATCTCAAGAGGGGCTATCAGCAAAAAGGGGGTGATTACCCTCCCCCTATTAAAATGCGACTTCATCTGCACATGCTTGACACGTAAACGGTTGTTGATATAGTATTTCTCACATTCAGCACCATTGAAATGAGTGAGGCTTCAGCCAAAATAATTAATAATAAGCACACTGGGATGGCATAATCTACAATACCTGTACCTATTATTATAGAAGAAAAGTCACTGGACACAAGGTATATTATTATGTTCTAGTTAGCTCTTGTTCACTTAATACAAATCATCATAATACTATGAGCTGAAATACTCACCAATGTTTATATACAGATCAACCGGTGACCCATTGGCTTGAGGAATATTACATCGAAACTGTCCAGTAATGGTGCCAGTAGATCTGCGGTTCAGTAGGATATGCCGAGACCCCCTGCTTCTGTAGTAGCCGTTTGTAGTAGTGCCACTCAAAAGTACCATGCCACCATCAGGCATATAAAACTCTCCAGCACGCGTTTCACCACCAGTATTCCTACAACAAGTGGTGCTGTCGGTGGTACACTGAAGGGCATCAGCTCCCTCTCCAATGTCAGTCCTCAGCACTGTGGAGCCATCAGGGTAGGCTACTCCATTGAGGTAGAAGCCAAGAGTTCCAGCTGAGATGGATAAAACGATACCATTAATGTTTTTACAGACACTATGATTATCTCTATAGGGATAATAATGATTATTATGATTCATTTTTATCAGTGCATAAAATAATAATTATGCACATTTACATGTATAATAATATTTTGTACCATGGTTGTAACATTCTGACCAATCAGATTAATTTATAGGAGGTGTCTAAATAAAATAGACACCTACCTCTGAGACTATGAAATTTTACATGATCATGCCCGCTAGGGTAGTTACAGCATCTTTTGTTAGTGAAAGAGATAAAGTACAGAGCTCTAGTGCTATGCAGAGTACTGTATGCAGATCATTAGTGGGCAGGTCTTACTGCGTTAACTGAATGGATGGAGCGAATGATTGCTAGGCCGTAGATACATTGTTAGGACCACGTGCATGTAGCCCATGGTACAAGTCGGTTACATCACTTGGTTCGGTCTCTACGCGATTTACACAGCCTCGGGCCTCCAGCCCTCGGTGTGTAAATCCCGTAGAGACCTTCACGTGTATAGAGTGAATATGCATTACTCCATTGCTATACCAATATCCAAACTTAATATTATTGATACGTAGCCAGATATTATGGCAGAGCGTGGTTCAGTCTCTTGCCATACCAATCTTTTTAGATAAGCTTGTAACTTCTTTTGAGTTTGTGTGAACATGCAGTACTAAATATCAGCTCCTAAATCTTAATTGGCTGTATACAAAATCAAGCATCAACCCCCACTTCAGCCACACCAATGTTCATGGGCTACCTACGCCCCTAGCTGTTATCCGAGAGAAGTGAATGTGCGCATGCATTCCATGGGGAATTGGTTATCAAAAGTAATGAGAGAAGGAACAGTAAAATAGGATGGAATCATGTACACATGTACGCAGCCATGTATGCATTGCCACTATAAAGAAGTAATTTTAACATTATGACTACCGGTAACTTGTATGCACATTGAAATAACCTCACCTTGTCCATTGGTCATATTGATAGTGACAGTCACCAACATTATTGCCATCATGCACACAATGTGCAGTACCTTCCCCATTGCTACCTTGAATAAAAGGTTATACCAGAAGTAATCAGACTGTCAGTTTTATGCTTCATGGCAAGATACATTATCACATTATGTGTGATAAGATAATAATTATTTAATTTATTCAGTCTCAAAACTGTACCTTAGTGGTATGTATGTAATGTGTCAATGTTGCAATACCATGAACTAAATACCATTACTATGGAGTTATGATAGTATAACATTGAAGAGGATGTTAACAGTTTATATTATTGCCCAATGAGAGCTCATTCAGTTTAGATTCAGTCAGCAATAATATAAACCCCCGTAGCTATAGTACTATGTTTGCATACTTAGTCATAATTAATTAAACCGACGCACACACAAAAAACAAAAAACACAAGAATGCTTAGGAAATTCTCTTTCACTTAAGCCTCGAAACAAGCGAATCGATAGAGTGCACGCCTTACAGATTTATGCTTTAGCTCTATGGAAAAATGTATGGAAAAACAATATCGCCGCGTAAATCGGGCACACTTCAACCTTTCAACAAAAAACACATATCTCTGAATAGGCCTCACTGAGTGGAAGCTATCGATACCTTAACCACATAAATTGCTATTGCCACCAGTTTGCACCATCGAGCAGAAAACTTAGGTGTCCGGAATCGCTAATTGTACAGTTGATTTGAAACTTATAGACCCTATTTAATTATTACTAGTGGTAGACTGAAGGGCAAGTTACTCATGGTAACGACCACACTAGCCTCAGATCACTCCAGTACGTCATAATATTGTGTAGGCTGCCTGCTTCAATGAGCTAACCATGACCAGCAACAGAATCTTTTATGGGAACCTACTAGCAATGCCAACGGCCCGGCCCACTACAGTGAAAGACCATAGCATATTAAACCCCTTGCCATGATACATAGCCACCGCCTATATTATGTGGCATAAAAGATACTCGCTATTGACTGACTGTCTGTCTACCAGTCTTGGCACATAATTATCACTGAACTTCCCATCAATACTCACGTGTATGTCTTCTAATGAGCTGTGCGGCTGCAACTCGACCATGCAGTGAGACGTACGTCAATATAAATGCGATCGATGGATCGATCTTGAACACTATCTATGACGTCTCGTAATTAATATTAAAATAAAATATTAATTCCGTGCGCGCGCAGCACATTATGACTAACAGTGATGCATCGATGCTGTTCTCCTAGAATAATACTGTACACACCATCATACAAACAAAATGAACAATAATACGTCATACACAAAAGTTAATGTAGAGTGTCGAATATTTTTCACTATAATATTCTCTTTCAGCTGACAACTCATAAATTAGCTGTACCAAGGTCTTTAAAGTTGGTATATGTATCAAATGTGTCAAGAAAATCTGCCAAAGTGTGGTGACAGTAGATGTAGTATTCCTGGAGAGAGAGAGAGAGAGAGAGAGAGAGAGAGAGAGAGAGAGAGAGAGAGAGAGAGAGAGAGAGAGAGAGAGAGAGAGAGAGAGAGTTAACACTAATCACAGGACCTAGTGGGTCAGACTCACCAGCTCTGAGACGAGGTTTGGTCGTGAAATTCTAGATGACTTGACAAATTGGAACACATCGATCACTGCTTCAGTTTTCACCCTCTCTAGTTGAGCATGGATACAGATAAATGTACCAGTGCGACCTATACCATCACTGCAGTGAAACAAAATAACCAAAAAAATGATTTACGTAACAAAACAAATGTTATTTTTACATAGTATTCTTAACAACAAGGTGGTTTAAGTTGTTGACAGCAAATGTGAAGCACAAAACAAGTTGGGCTATATACAGTATGCATAGAAACATTTATCTTCACACAGGGTACAAGGACATGTACTCTTTCACAGCCTGAGGCCACTACCGCTGGTCTTAGAGTAGTGCATTGTTCTCCTACTCACTTGCAAATGACAGTGATGGGTTTGTTACCGGTACTTCGCTGAACAGCGTTGACCGATTCTGCCATTTGGAGCACGCCCTGAGAGGCGTCTGGCCTACCAAGCTCTGGCCAACCAATGAACTGAAACTGCGTCACCATAAAACTAGCAATGTTCTTGTCATTCCCAAATGCAGACTGAGTCTATTATATAGCATGAGTGAGTGTGTGTGTATGCATATGACAGTAGGAAGAGAGGTTACTTAAACACTACACAGGTTAAGTCAATAATGGTTATCAATAAGTACACAAAATTGTTTTTGCAAAATACCATGGATTTCCATAACTACAGGTACAAGCATCACAATAACATTAACTATTACTGAGAAATGACACAGAAATAATGATGGAATGCTGTTATGCACAATAACTTGATGCCCATTTGGAATTGATCAACAAGTAGAGAGCACATTCCATGAATTTTAGTAGTGGGTTCCCTCGTCTGACAGTATCAATACACACGATCATTCTTTCTGTAGCACACGTGCAAAGTTATAGTGCAAATGTATCTCTTTTCAGTGATGGATAGTTAATATTCATTCAGTGTCAGATCATTCCCAGCTAGAGACCTGGGGACATGCTAGAGTAGGTAGTCCATTCCACCTCAAATGGAGACAAATATGCTATTATAAAGCAGTTCAAACAGAGATAAATTGCTTGGATAGGGCCATTTGGCCATAAAGCCACAAGGCCAAAGCCCATTAGCCCATCTTATTCCATAACCCTGTTGGTTGCATACATGTATACCTGACGACCTTTACCACATCGAGCTGAATTAATTTTATTACATGTAACTTAGGCGACCTTTACCATATCAGCTACACAGCTACCTTTCCTTCAGTGATTTCAAATTTCCTGATGATGAACTCTGTCCTTATCCTCCTTCTTCTCTGACTTGAGTGTAAGTAGCAGCTTGCCATAGTGATCGGGGGAGAAAGAGGGAAGGAGAGAGGGAGAGTGTATGCAGCATACCTCAGTCTCCTGCCGTCAGGGTTCGACGCAGGTATACCATGGCACCAGTATGTATACATGTATACACTTGCATGCGATAACATTCCACTGTGCACATGTGCGAAGTTGTGCAAGTTGGTAATCAGGTTCAACTTTATACTGGCTCAGAGGAGCCTGATAAAAATTATGAGCAGCACTCCAAACACTATCAAAGGTGTATCTACATCTACAATGATTGACTATCCACTATTATAATAATACCAGTAATATTGTTACAATGCAGTAATAATGAATCATGGATCCGGACTGTCATTGATCATCTTGTGCAGCAGTTGGCTGAGTTGAAGGAGTCTCAGCAGGTTTGTTAGTGTTGCCATGGATACTGGTGGTTGCCACGGGGACATAGGCTGGGCACTGGGTGAACTCATAGTCTCCAGTTAATGTCATTGGCTGCAGCTGCACTGCCTCCGCCTCTGTGGGCTGGGGCTTAGCCGGGGGTGGAATTTTTACATCCTCATAAGTAGCTGTAGCCTGATTGTACTTGTCCAGTATCTCATACTCATGATCAGCGTTGATCGTTTCATAAACCTCTCTCTCTTTGTTAGTGGAGGGGGACAGATCACTTAACATCACACTCCCAGGCGCTTCGTATGGCAAGGGTCTGTTTAAGAGAGTAGCATTAAAAATATTATTATTAGAAATTTTATCTGTTGAATGGATCAATTTTACTTTTGGTTTGGACTAAACTGAGATCTTCGGCTTCTAAGCACCAGGGCAACCGTAATAACGATTACAGCTATCGTTGCTGCAATGATGAGCACCACAGCTACAACCACTCCTCCTATGATGGCTACTGTGTTGTCAGTGCTGGATGGGGTAACAATGGACATTCGATTTCCAGGATGCACAGGAGCTGTAAAAAATAGAGAGATTGATGCATGATAGGGAGGCTCAGATAACAAGGTTAGCTGTATACCCTTTCATGTTTAGCTACCTGACATCCCAGCTGCAGTCGATGTTCTAACAGTGACATCGTACTCAGCTCCTGACTGGAGTCCTGAAATAACAGCCTGATTCTGCGTCCAAGGAACAGTCACAGTTCCTCCTAATTCACTCTGCCTCTTCCTAGAGTCAATGATGATGGTGTATGTGACAATATAGTTAGCTAATCCCTTCAGCTCCACCAAAGTGAATTTGTTCCAGCTCACTCCTATAGAAGTGGGGTTAAACCTCACAAATACAACATTCTCTGGTGGAGGTGGCACTGGAAATAAGAAAGAATATTACGGGAACCTTTACATAATTTACGGCCTCTAATTGATGAGCTGCTCCACTTTACCTCCTTCTTGGGTGAAGCAGTAGGTTTGATTTTCTTCCCCACATCCAGCCAGGTTGATGGCCTTCACTGTGATACTGTAGGGTACCTCAGCAGCTGAAAATGTGCAGCAATA
This sequence comes from Cliona cf. orientalis, assembly GCA_963930775.1. Taxonomy (NCBI): domain Eukaryota; kingdom Metazoa; phylum Porifera; class Demospongiae; order Clionaida; family Clionaidae; genus Cliona; species Cliona cf. orientalis. Next base: position 8,187,796 of record OZ005703.1, read on the forward strand.
ATAATAATAATATTATATAATCTAATACAGCAATAATAATACCAAGTCCAATGATGGATGCCTCTCTTATATCAACAAACTGCTCATCCACAGCAGACTGGGTGACCTCCCTGGTGCCTGGCCTGTGCTCTAGTCTGTTCACTATCACTTGATAGCTGACCACTTCACTGCCCAGCCGGGTAGGCACATCCCAGGAGAAGGAAAGCTCAGATGGCGAAGAACTTGCAGCACAAACCAAGTTCCTAATCTCACCAGGTACTATATTGACACAAAACTTATGATTTTCATACAATAAAGTGCATGTAAGAACTCACAGTCAGTGTTAACTTGCACTGTATCTATACCAAATGTATAATCGTCAATTCGAGCTTCTGGGATGTTCACTATAGATCGACAAGTGTACTGGCCTCTGTTGTTGGAAGTGATGTCACTGAAAATGAGCTCTCTAGTTTGAGGATTCATTCTTGGATTACTGAACACTACAGTAGGCACTTCAGAGCCATCAGGGGCCACCCATACGATGGTGGGTGGAGAGAAGAGATTTTCCACTTGAGTAGCAGTGCAGTTGAGGGTCATGACCTCTCCACATCCATCCAATTGACGACGAGACACAATGAAAATAGTAGGAGGTCGGGAGGGAAGAGCTAAAGGTAGAAGAAAACGATAAAGTACTAGTGTGCATAACAGTACTACATTAGCTTACCTACAACTACCAAATTGTAATTATCTATGCCATTGTATTCTATAATGTGTGGAGAATTGTCTGAAGAACGAATAGTGTAAGTCACAGTGTACTCTCCTGAACTATCAGTGGCCACAGGTAGCAATGATAGCATAATCTGATATGGAGAAGCTGTGATCACTTGTGGGACAGTATCACCAGTCCACATTCCTGAAAAGGTGACAGGAGTGTTGACATTTGAGTCAAGATCAATGCTGCCAGTAATAGTCAAGTTTGTTCCATTGTAGGCAGTGGGGTGAGGGAGGACTGAAAACACAGGACGGGGAACTGCAGAGATCAATAATAATTGTCTTAGTTGCAGCTCAATTTCAAATCTTTCGTGTAACTTACTTCGAACTTGGATAGTTTGACTGGCGATCCGACTGAGAGAATTGATTCCTTGTATATCTATAGTAGCTCTGCATGTGTACACACCTGCTTGGGATGTGCGCATGCGGTTGAAGGTCAGCATCCTATTTGTAGTGCCTCTGACTCCCAACTGGTCACCCATAGTTGTATCAATAGTGCTACTTCCCTGGGGGAATTCCCACACCAAGGTTGGTCTCTCTACAAGGTACTCATCAAAAAGAGCAGTGCAGGTTATGGTATCTCGACCACCAGCTTCAATAGATATTCCTTGGGTAGTGGAGACAGAGACAATGGGAGCTTGGAGAGCTGCAGAATAAAAAAGGAGATATTTAATTAGGAAATCTTGTATCAGTTATAAGACACTTACGGCCAATACTGATAGACTCCAAGCCAGAGGTAGAGTCACTAGTGATCACATTTGGCAGTGATGATGGTGATGACGTCATGTAGGCCAAACAGTTGTATGCACCAGCATCAGCTTCAAGAAGATGACTGAATGTCACATTAGTCTCAAAAGTGTTTTCTCCAACTGATACTGGCCGTGGGGAAACACTGACTCGATCAGAGTCTGATACTCCATTACCCATGATGCTACTCTCAACTATAATGTCTGTATCCACTCCAGTTGTATTAGGGGTAATGATACAAGTGAGGGAGAAGGAGGTACCAGCATTGAGGGCCGTGTTGCGACTGCGACAGAAGCTCAAAGGTGAGATGGGAGCAGGCACTACAAGGACAAAGAATTGTTATAATTATTGCTCATACATTTACATGAACTGAGAGCTCACATTTGACTCGAACTGGGAAGGCAAAGAGTTCAGGATGGTTGATAACCGATCCAGGAATGGTCTGAAGAGTTCTACAGGTGTAATCGCCAGCTTGAGAGGTGTAGTGGCTATTGAAGACCAGTCTGCTTATGAGACGAATATCAGTGGTAGGACCAACTCCAGAAATGGTAAAATTATCTCCACTGCTAATGACACTTCCCCTTGGATCAAGCCACTGCACTGCTAAAGTGGTTGTAGGTGGGAGGTCAGGCTCCCTGCTGGTGTTGCATATCAGTGTATAGCCAGAGAATCCAGCTGTGGAGATACCTTCAGCAGTGATATCAACAAATTGAGTCGGAAAACCTGTAGAGAGAATAATACTATATGAACATCCCTGTATTACATTATAATTATCATAGATATAATATAATATCAGAAATAGCAGTAATTTGTGGGTTGATATTTCATATAAGAGTCACGAAATATACAATTTGTGAGTCATTGTTGAGACAATAATATACATACCAGAAACACTAATAGTTCGTGAATTAGATGTGGTGGCAGTAGAAATAAAGGTAGTATCTTGGGGAGTTACAGTCACATCACACTCGTATGTTCCAGCATCAGTGACATTCAAGGGATTGAATCTGAGAGTGATGTCATATGGAGGTGAGCTCATTGGAGGGTTAACAATGGTTATTCTTCCATTTTCATCTCCATCCATCAGCTGTGTGCCATTCCTATTCCAGATTCCCTGTACTGTGACTGGAGTGTCCACCACATCACCCAGAGTGATGCTACAGGTGAAGATGAGGTCCAGGCCTTGGAAGAAACTGATGTTCCGTGGAGATCCAGAGATGATGGGAGGTGGAGGCATAACTGAATATGGCAGAAACAAAATGGGCATCATGTATGTAACTGTAGGTACCACAACAGTACTGTTTACATTGAATAGAAACGTTTGTTGTTCTATCTCCAGATATGTCCACCCCAGCCTCTGGTATGGAGAGCCTGGCAGTGCAGGTGTATCTCCCAGCATGACTGGTCCGCAGAGAGGGGAAGGAGGGGAGAGGAGGTGCTGAGGTAACATCACTTGATAGACTAGCATCCTCCCTAGTCCAAGTCAGCACAGGGGTGCCTCTGATTCCTTCTTGTATTGATGCTGAGCAGTTCAGTGTGAGAGGCTGTCCAGCCATCTCCAAGCGATTGAAAGGATCAATACTCACAGTAGGAGGGGAGGGAACTGCAGAGAAATGATACACTTGCAACAAAACAATTCAGTGAATCGATTTGTTACAACACTCACAATTAACAATGACTGAGGCAGCTCCTTCTCCCATTTCACTTGCAATGACAAAGCTTGCCACACCAGTAGGAGATCTTGCTCTGGCTCGGCAGGTGAAGGTGGTGTTATCAGCTGTGCTCAGAGGGTCTAAGGTGAGGGTGCTGGTGAATGATGGTTTGGAACCAGTCACTGAAGAGATGGTCACTCTAGCATCGTTGTTGGATAAATGTGTGCTTCCTCTCAGCCAAGTGATGTCCATATCAGATATTTCTGTATCCGTATCAGTGGCAGAGTTGATGGAGATGGTACAGGTGAGAGTGAGAGGAGCTATACGACCAGCAAAAAGTGGACCAGAGGGAACAGTCATGACCACATCAGGAATGGAGACTGCATGGGAAAAAGTATCAGACTACTACTCAGACAATAGAGACATCTTTACTTTGGATTTCAAGATCTTCTATAGTAGAAGATATCAATGCTGTATCAAGAGCTGGAGAGGTCAAAGTACCACTACACACAAAACTGCCTTCGTGAGAGGTCCGTAGTGGGTCAAAGGTCAGAGTAGAAGTGACTGTCATATCTCCAGTGGTACCAGATACAGTGATTCCGTTTCCATTGGTGATAGCCACTCCCCCTGTGGTCCAAGTGGCAGTGGGAGTATTGGTCAAACTACTCACTGTCTTGGATACATTACAGGTGAGGCTGTAGACCATTCCAGCTGTGGCTGTGCCTGAACTACTGACAGTGGCAGTGATGGCAGTAGGCGGGACTGAGAGGGAAGAGACAAAACAGATAGGACATGGTATAAATTTATGGACCATCTTACCATCAACATTCACAGTAAAATTCTGCGCTGCTGTTACTGTCATTCCATTCCCTCCATCTCTAGTCACCCTACACACATAGACCTGGGTATGAATGCTGTCGTTGACTGGAGAGAACACTAGATCCATCTCCTGGATACCAGTGAAAGTAGCACTCTCTACCACCATCCCATCTCTCAGCCATTCTATCATTGATGCTGGAGCATCACTCTTGCATGAAGCAGTTGCTGACTCACCAACACTGAACTGATCTCGAACTATGAACACACCTACATCATAATAATACATCGTGGACATACTATGTGAACAAAACTCAACAGAGAATGTTGACAATGACATAACAAACTGTCAATAGCAACTATTACTAACCATTTAGCTCCACAGTATCTTGAACTGGAACTGTGACTCTAACATTACTGAGTTCACAGGTGAAGGTACCCACAAAGTTAGTAATATTATCATTGAAAAGAACACTCTGGTAGGTAGCTTCCACAGCGTCCACCAGCCTCTGGCTTTGTTCGTAGAGAGAGAGATCCACTGGGACACCATTCTTCCTCCAAGTGACAGTGGTAGGAGGACCACCAGTGGAGATACAGGTAAGAGTGGTCGAGTTTCTGTCAAACACGAGAGATGTGATGGAGGGAGAACCTATAAAAATAATATAAATTCATTTTTAAATTAAAATGTACTCGTCTATCTCACCATCTCCCTGAGGGTTTATTCCGACATAGATGTTCTGGTTGGTTCCACTAGCATCAGGTATCTCACAGCGATACACTCCAGCTGGAGCTGTATTAATATCAATAAATCGATCACGGTGCAAGCTCACAGCACTAGACACCCGATTTTTGATGAATGGTGAATTATCAGTTGCAACTGGTCTGCCCTCAGGTAGGTACCACTCCCTGGTCACACTGGCTGCATTAGGTGTCTCACTGTCACTACAACACTCCAAGCTGGGAGTCAGGCAGAACAGAGCTGACATGAAGAAACTACTGCCAATATCAGTCACAGTCACAACACTGTTGTTACCATAGAGCTGACCATCCAGGAGAAAACCAAGGTCTGCATGAATAGAGAAGTAAAATGAATTAAATCTCAATGAGCATGCATGCATTTTACCCTGAGGAGCAGTGGTGCTGGCTGTGTAAAAGGCTGGTGGACCACGCATGTCGACGTTGGGATTTGAAGCCTGAATTTCAAAGGTATAATTTGTGCGAGGTGGCAGGCCACTGAGACTAAATATTCTGTCGTCAACTCCAGTCCCTAAAATAGTCCAAACATTAGTTCTAACACTAGGATCAGCTACTGGATAGTAGATAAGTCGATAGGAATCAATGTGTCCATTGCGCTCCTGACAGTCAACACGATCCCAGCGGATGGTGATGCTTGTGACATTCACAGAACTGGCAGTAAGGGACTGCACTAACCCAGGGGCTGAGGAACAGACACAGTGAAATTATGAATAAAAAGAAAACAGAAAAATTGAGCATGTACCAGCTTCAGCAGTAGTGGTCATGGCAGGCTGTGATGGTACACTCCTTGTCACATGGTTGACAGCTGTTAGTGTGATTCGGAATACACTATCCTCCTCCACTGGAGTTGAGGCACTGTTGTTCAAAGTGTATCTTCTCAGAGTGCCATCACTCACTGATACAGTGACTGGAGGGTATACTCTACCACCCTCAAGATCACACTCTTCAACAAAATAGCGGTAGTTGATCTCATATCTGTCCACAGCATTAGCTCCCTCTGGCTGCTCCCAGGTCAAAGTGATGGAGGTAGCTGTGGTAGTAACTACCCTCAGGTTAGTGGGCGGGGGGAGGGGGGCTGCAGTGAAAGCATAATAATATTATTATTAATATGCATGTTTTACATACAGGAATGCAGTGAGGAACATACCAACAGTTATGTTAGTTGATCCAGATGTTGTTCCACCAGAAGTGATGGTAGCTCGACAGGTGTAGCTACCACTCCTAGCTGCACCAACTGAAACAGTGCTGACGTATGTTGTAGTGTTCACCATCACAGCAGTTACTGGGTAATTAGCTGGCATAAACATCACATCTGCTGGTCCAGTCCACTCTGTGTTGACAGTCACTGGAACATCCACTGCTGGACTCAAATCCACAGCACAGGTCAAAGTAACACTGGCTCCTGCAATCACACCTGGCGGAGCAGTGACAGTCACAGCAGTAGGAGCAGGGACTGAAGGAAGAGAAAATTACAACAAAGATCCTATACACGCAAAAATTAAATCTTACAATCAACCTCCACCATATTATTATTCTCCACCACCACACTGCCCACAGTGGCTCGACATGAGTAGGTACCAGCATGAGAGGCCAGTAAGGGAGAGAACTGAAGTTGACTGGTGCTAGTGAGCTGAGTTCCATTGCTATCAAACCACTGATAAGTTACTGGATCAGTTGCTCCAGTGACAGAGCAGTTCAGGGAGTAGTTCTGGCCAGCAGTCGGGGTGCCAGTGGAGGTGATCATAACTCCGATTGAAACTACAGTCACATAGGTAAACTTCAACAATGATAACCATATTTTGTAGCTATGTACCTATGTTAGCACAGATGGTCTGGTCGACTCCAGTAGCATCAGGTACCACACAACAGAACAGTCCAGTTGGCATAATGACATTAGTATTGAGGCGGTTCAGGTTGACTGTTCCATCATCTCCTCTGTTTCGGTAAAATGTTGTAGGACCCTGTAGCGGTCCAGGAACAATTGTTACCCCATCAGGAAAGAACCAATCTCCAGCTCTGTTTGGTTGAGTGGCACAACATGGCATCCTGTCAGAGATGCACTGGAGTCCACTGTTGGATGCACTGCCAGTCTCCCCAATCTCAGTGATCTGGATGGCACTGTTGTTAGCATAGACCACTCCCTTTAGAGAGAGGTAGACACCTGCACACATGAAATACAAAAATAATAATCTGTGTGCATAATGCATGTTGAGCAAAAATATTATGGATTTAAATTTTTACACATCTTACCTGTACCAATAGTGATTTTGTCCATTCCAGTTACTCCAGTACCACCGATAATGAAAGGGTTTGCCGTCACTAATTCAACATTAGCCATGCAGGTGTACTCTCCAGAGTGGATTCTTTCAAATGGGCCGACCGTGGCTGTACTGGTGTATCTGGTACTGCTCTCCATCACCGAGTTAGTAACAGGAAGAATTACTACTCCCATAGGTGCTGATATCTGAGCAGTCACATTCACTGGAACATCCACCATTGGACTCAAATCAACAGTGCAGGTCAGAGTAACAGTTGATCTAATTGGACGAATGGGGCTAACTGGAGTACTGGTAATCATCACTGCTGGATTTGGTACTGCATTGAGCAGAAAAAGGAAAATGGAAGAAAATTAATGCATAAGGAGTGGGGATGTGGCATCATCTCTCTTATATCCCTCTCCTCATACATGTACACCACTGCCGCTATGATCCTTCCACAGCTACCAATCCGTATTCATAAGCTAAACGTTGAAGACTTACGAGTTAACACAACATCAATATTATTGGTGCTATTGGTGGTAATGGTACCACTGATGAGTAGACTCGAGGTGACAGTGGCTTGACAGGTGTAGCTTCCAGCATCAGAGAAGGTGAGAGTAGAGAAGGAGAGAGTAGCCATTGTCTGACCTGATACCACTGCAGCATTCTTAAGCCACTGGTAGGTCACCATAGCACCAGTGAGCCTCTCAGCTCCAGTGACAGTACAGGTGAGGGAGTATGTTGATCCTACCATTGGAGTAGCTATACTGGATGTAACATTGACAGTGATGGATGGATCTGGAGATGAGAAGACACAAAAACATCAATAAAACCTCCAATTATAATCATTTCACTCACTCTGCACAGTGATGGTTGTGGATTCTGAGTCCATAGCACTGCCCAGTGTAGCTCTACATGTGTATGTCCCAGCATCAGAAGCTGACAGTCGGCTGAACATTAGCATACTGGAGTAACTACCAGCAGAGCCACTGGTATCAGACACAGTTCTAGTGGGATCAGAGGAAGGTATTTCCACACCTTCATCCAGCCAGGTTATCACTGGCTGATCATCTGACTCAGTCACAGTAACAGCACACTCCAGACTGTAGCTCTCCCCAGCAGTGGCAGTACCAGAAGTGATAGGTGAGACATCCACAGTCATAGGAGATGGTGAGGTGGCTGGAGGGAGTGATGAATTGGCTTTGTTGATAAAAATTCACTGCACACATATTAATTAGTATGCATATGTATATTATGTACAAAAATAATGTCATATACTTTCGAATGTACATGTTCTACAACAGCTAGGAGACTGACTGACCTGGAGTCTGTGTTGGTGGCATTAACATTTCAGTGGTCACAGCATCAGTAGTTACCTCCATAGTGGTAGTTGGAGTGATAGTTGGAGGTTCTGTATGTGGTGGAAAAATTGAAATGACATATTACTATTCTTCAGCTGATAGAATAAAACACTATGCATACTTTACACATTGCAAGAGGCCGACTAACCTGGAGTCTGTGTTGTTGGCACTGAAATTTCAGTATTCGTAGCATCAGTAGTTGTAGCTTCAGTAGTTACCTCCATAGTCGAAGTTGGAGTGACAGTAGGAGGTTCTGAGTGGTATATAGTGGAATATTGAGAAACAAAACTCAACTGACTTATTTGCACCCAAATCTCAACTTTTATTATTCTTCAGCAGACAGAAGTAAAACACTAAGGTGATTGATCATCTTAATACAGTACTAAGTCTTACCAATACTGATCATGGTGTTATTGCTCATCAATCCACTAGGCAAGAGGTATGGTGAAGAGGAGATAGTCATAGCCTGACAGGTGTATGTACCATCAGATATCACTGCACTCAGCATTAGTGTAGCGGTGTATACAGGAGGGGAAGTCCCTGACATCACCGGCATACTGGTAGATGACAGCATTCCCGCGGGTCCAGTCCATATTATGGCCACACCCACTGATGAAACACTGGCTAGATCTGTACTTAACTCCACAGCACAGGTCAGAGTGATATCAACACCAGAAACGATGGGACTCTCCAAGCTACTGGTAACAGTCACCACAGTAGGATCAGGCACTGTATGTGGGGAATAGAGGAATGGAACGGTATTCAATCAACCAGATTCTCTTCTAAACTTATGGTATTACACAATAAAATCCAAGGGGGGCCTATAGGGCTGCTAAGCACACATAAACTATTACCTTAGGGCTACGATTATTTGCGGGTACAAATAATAGCGGATTTTTGAAATAGTGCATTTAGCAGGTACTCATTTTAGCGATTTCTCAAAATTAACATTCTATTAAATTTTATTTGAAAATGTTGAAAATTTTAATATTCCCGGGTACAAATAATTATTAGCGAAAATCGGGCAAATCGCTAATTTCGCTAAATTTAGTACCCGCAAACAAAAGTGTCCTTAAGGTACTGGGTATCTCAGTAATCCTCTATAAGAACAAATAATATTATGCCATGACTTACATGAGAGTGTGACATTAAAAGGATTAGACACAGCATTGATGGGAGAGCTTGGGAGGATGGTGGATGAGATATCAACTGCACATAAGTACTGTCCAGCATCAGAGTAAGCAAGGGGAGAGAATGACCAGGTTTGCTGTGTTTGACCTGACACCACCATTCCATTCCTGGACCACTGGTAGGCTGTGGTAGGATTAGTGATCATATCAGCTCCAATGACATTGCAGGTAAGGGTCAACATCATTCCCACCATTGGAGTTATTGGATCCGCACTAATACTGACTGTTATCCTTGGGTCTGAAAGGTCAAAGGTTGAGATAAATCACAAAAAATGCAGTAACTAAATACTCACTTTGAACAGTTACTGTCACTTCTGCAGTCTCCACTATACCGTTCAGTGTTGCTCTACATGTGTACATCCCAGCATCAGAGGCAGTCAGTGAATTAAAGGTCAATATGCCGGCGCCATTTGTAGACATAATTTCGTTGTTCATTGGATCCAGCCAGGTGATAGTTGGCTGATCAATTATGTCAGTACTGATTGTAGTAGAGCACATTAGACTGTAGCCATCACCAGCAGTGTTATCACCAGAAGAAGTGATGGTGACAAGTACATCAACTGTAGATTAAGAATACTATAACTTAGCTACATCGTCACGTAAATTATATTATCCTGATAGCTTTGTACTCACCAATGTTTATGAACAGGTCAGCCCATGGTCCACTAGCTTGAGGAATATTACATCGAAACCGTCCAGTAATAGTACCACTGGGCTGACGGTGGAGTCGAATGTGCCGTGAGAGTCGGTCTCTGTAGTATCCATCCACAACTCCTCCCATGTTTGGTACATAGGCATCAGATTCAGGAAAATGGAATTCTCCAGCACGAGTTTCACCATTAATATAAAACTTACAACAAGTGGTGCTGTCAGTGGTACACTGAAGGGCACTATCATCCACTCCAATATCAGTCCTCAACACTGTGGAGCCATTAGGGTAGGCTACTCCATTGAGGTAGAAGCCAAGAGTTCCAGCTAAGATGGATATTAATGACAGAAGGAGTATAATAATACACAGTGTGGGATGATGTATGCATCATGTAGTCACATGATAGCTATACAAAACACGTGACTAAAGCTGACTCTCGGTAACATTAATTTTTATATGGTTACACCAATAGACTGTATACACACTTAGTCTACAGTTGAGATAACCTCACCTTGTCCATTAGTCATGTTGATGGTGATGGTGACAAATATCATCACCACGTTATATGCAGCTTGCAGTACCTTCCCCATCACCCTGCATGAAATACCAGACTCTAAATAATATCTTACTTTAGCCTTATTTTTTTAAATTTTAGGGTAAGGTATGTCATATTATAGTCGTGAGAATTATTATCACATTTAGAAATAACAATGATAAATCCATAGCTAGCTAGTTGATTCATGTGCATGGCATGTGATAAGATAATATTCAGTCTCAAAATTAAACTGCAACTTACATGTAGGTACATGCACAACATGAATCTACTGTTACTATGGAGCAAGATGTTATGCATTCATTTAAAGTTTATGCTGTCGTCCAATGATAACCCATTCAGTTTACATTCAGTTATTAATATTAATTTCTGTTCCCAGACTGAATATAATATTATTATACAATAAACTGGTAATGCAATTATTGCTATTCAAGTTTAGTTATGTCAGGATAACATAGCTACGGCTATAATATTATTGACAATCACGTGCTTGTCTGCATGGAAAGCTCCAATGACCATGAATAATGAATTATGATCACGACTCCAATACTATAAAATTAATAGCTATATACCATGCAGACATCAACCGAAATGTATTATCAAAACATTAATTTCTGGGGTAGCTACAGCAAGAATTTAAAATATCAACACCTGGCCCATCCAGTGCACTTACCGTATAGCCGGAAAATTTGGCGGGGAATTAAATTTGGCGGTTTGGCGGTCGATATTACAACCGCCAAATTAAAATCCGCCAAAATTTCATACTCGCATATTATACGTATGGCGATCCCGTACCGAATCGCCAAATTAAATCCGCCAATATTCTTGCAATAGCGATTTTGGACTCAACTGCCAAATTTAATTCCCGCCAATATTTCCGGCTATACGGTATTTCAGATGTGTTTATGGCTGCCAGTGTCCACTATACAAAATAATTATAGATATAAAAAGTGGATGGCTGCGTACCCTGCAGCTTTGGAATAATGTCATAATATTATATTATTAGGCCACTCCAAATCAATCATTAGTTTCTGGTCACACCAGTTGTCTCAAGTACATGCGGGCGGGCGGGTGGTTAGGACTATGGGACTATGACTAATTGAATTAAGACAGGAAGAGGAAGTACTTAAATTATACCACAAATGCATGGTCAGCAAACCTCGAGTGCAAACAACAGCCTGTCAGATCATATCAGCTAGCTATGAGCTGTTGAAGTACACTGGCAGGTCAACAGAATGCAGGATGACGAACTGATGTGACACAGTGAAGTTTAGACTCTAGGAGTATTCGATTCACCATGTGCAGCAAGGCAATGAGCTTGAGATCGAGATCTCGAGAGTATCATAATGTTTTATGATGACTCAATATGTGTAATTTTACGTCATCTTTTCTATGAATATCATTATAGTCCTCATAAACTGGCTTTTCAAAATATCATGCGGGCGGGTGACCAGAAACTAATGATTGATTTGGAGTGGCCTTATATTATCATTGAGTTTAATTTTCGGTGGGGTAGAGATACGCACATTATTATTATTATTATTATTGTTAATACTTTACAGCTGTGACAGCTGAAGGACTACTAAAGCTATAGCAGCCTGACAAAACACTAAATTAAATAATAAAGTAGATGACAAAATGTCATTAATTAATTAATTATGAGTAAATTTAATACGTGGAGATGAAACATGATTTCGGTTGTGAGAAGCAACTATGACAAGGACAGGAGAAATAATATGTACACTGATTGTCAGAGTTGACACAATTATGCTTTTTAAAATTCCTATTATGCTATGCTCTCGATTCCTCTCAGTTTTTAATATTTTTCATACTACTCTGGGATAATTCGTTCAGAAGCTTGTACCTTATAGCTTTAATTGTAATTTTATATTTCGTAACTACGGCCATACTATTATAGACTACGCTACTCACTAGAAGTTACAAAAGTATAGTCGATTATCTGACTCCCTTATCATTATTTTAACCCTACCAGCATAATAATATTATTTATTATAGTATATACAAAACCACCGTATAATTGTGCTTGTCTCTAGGCACTCATCTGAACTCACGTATAATTTTCTACGCTGTAGCAACTTCAATAATCTCTACTCGAATCCAGTTCGAACCACTGAGAAGTCACTTCGATACCTAGCGCTAGCTATGATACCACTTCACTCCGGTCCTTCAATGCTCGTATATACGACATCGCACTATATTGACGACCTTTTACCACATACATCATTTCTACAACAATGCTGTATACACACACCATCATACAAATAATGAACAATAATGCATCATAATACACAAAATGTAGAGTGTCGAATATTTTTCACTATTCTCTGTTTTAGCTCATAAATTAGCTGTACCAAGGTCTTTAAAGTTGGCATATGTATCAAATGTGTCAAGAAAATCTGCCAGAGTGTGGTGACAGTAGATGTAGTACTCCTGCAGCAGAGAGAGAGAGAGAGAGAGAGAGAGAGAGAGAGAGAGAGAGAGAGAGAGAGAGAGAGAGAGAGAGAGAGAGAGAGAGAGAGAGAGAGAGAGAGAGAGAGAGAGAGAGAGAGAGAGAGAGAGAGAGAGAGAATTAACGCTAATCACAGGACCTAGTGGATCAAGCTCACCAGCTCAGAGACGAGATTTGGTCGTGAAATTCTTGATGACTTGACAAATTGGAACACATCAATCACTCCTTCAGTTTTAATCCTCTCTAGTTGAGCATGGATGCAGACAAATGTACCAGTGCGACCTATACCATCACTGCAGCGAACGAAATAATCAAAAAATGATTTATGTAACTAAATAAATGTTATTTTTACATAGTATTCTTAATAACAAGATGGTTCAAGTTGTTGACAGCAAATGTGAAGCACAGAAACAAGTAGGGCTACAGTATGCACAGTAACCTTTATCTTCACACAGGGTACAAGGACATGTACTCTATCACAGCCTGAGGCCACTACTGCTGGTCTTAGAGTAGTACATTGTTCTTCTACTCACTTGCAAATGACAGTGATGGGTTTGTTACCGGTACTCCGCTGGACAGCGTTGACAGACTCTGCCATTTGGAGTACGCCCTGAGAGGCGTCTGGCCGACCAAGATCTGGCCAACCAATGAACTGAAACTGGGTCACCATAAAACTAGCAATGCTCTTGTCATTTCCAAATGCAGACTGAGTCTATAGCATGAGTCAGTGTGTGAGTGTGTGTGTGTGTGTATATGAGAGTAGGAAGAGAGGTTACTTAAACACACTACACAGGTTAAATCAATAATGGTTATCAATAAGTACACAAATTGTTTTTGCAGAATACCATGGATTTCCATAACTACAAGTACAAGCATCACAATAACATTAACTATTACTGAGAAAGGACACAGAAATAATGACCGAATGCTGTTATGCACAATAACTCGATGCCATTTGGAATTGATCAACAAGTAGAGAGCACATTCCATGAATTTTAGCAGTGTGTTCCCTCATCTGACTGTATCGATACACATAATCATTCTTTCTGTAGCACACATGTATAATTATAGTGCAAGTGTATCTCTTTTCAGTGATGGATATATAGTTAATATTCATTAAGTGTCAGATCATTCCCAGCAAGAGACCTGGGGACATGCTAATTATAGAGTAGTCCATTCCACCGCAAACTGAGACAAATTGCTTGCTTAGCTTATAATAGTAATCCAAACAGAGACAAATTGCTTGGACGGAGTAAGGCCATTTGGCCACAAAGCCAAAGCCCATTAGGCCGTCTTATTCTAGCTGCGCACACTTATACCTGACGACCTTTACCACATCGAATTATTACATGGAACGTAGGCGACCTTTACCATATTGGTTACATGTACCTTTTCTTCAGTGATTTCAAATTTTCTGATGATGAACTCTGTCCTTATCCTCCTTCTTCTCTGACTTGAGTGTAACCAGCAGCTTGCCATAGTGATCAGGGGACTCAATGGAAGTGGGCCAGTAGGGATGACAGGTCTCCTCATGTCTCCTGCGGGGGGGGGGGGGGGGGGGGGGGGGGGGGGGGGAAGAGAAAGAGGGAAGGAGAGAGGGAGAGTGTATGCAGCAGACCTCAGTCTCCTGCCGTCAGGGTTCGACACAGCTACCATGGCACCAGTATGTATACATGTATACACTTGCATGTGATAACATTTCACTGTGCACATGTGCGAAGTTGCGCAAGTTGGTAATCAGGTTCAATTTTATACTGGCTCAGAGGAGCCTGATAAAAATTATGAGCAGCACTCCAAAGACTATCAAGGTGTATCTACATCTACAATGATGGACTATCCACTATTATAATAATAATGCAGTAATAATAAATCATGGATCCGGACTGTCATTGATCATCTTGTGCAGCAGTTGGCTGAGTTGAAGGAGTCTCAGTAGGTTTGTTAGTGTTGCCATGGATACTGGTGGTTGCCACGGGGACATAGGCTGGGCACTGGGTGAACTCATAGTCTCCAGTTGACGCCATTGGCTGCAGCTGCACTGCCTCTGCCTCTGCGGGCTGGGGCTTAGCCGGGGGAGGAATTTTTACATCGTCATAAGTAGCTGTAGCCTGATTGTACTTGTCCAGTATCTCATACTCATGATCAGTGGTTTCAATGGTTTCATAAACCTCTCTCTCTTTGTTAGTGGTGGGAGACAGATCACTTAAAATAACATTCCCTGGCGCTTCATATGGCAAGGGTCTGTTAGTAAGTTAGAATTAAACATTTAAAATAATAATACTAGAAATTGATCTGTTGAATAGATTTACTTTTGGTTTGGACTGAATTGAGATCTTCGGCTTCTCAGTACCAGGGCAACCGTAATAACGATTATAGCTGTAGTTGCTGCAATGATGAGTACCACAGCTACCACTCCTCCTATGATGGCCACTGTGTTGTCAGAGCTGGATGGGGTAGCAATGGACATTCGATTTCCAGGACGCACAGGAGCTGTAAAAAAATAGAGAGATTGATGTGTGATAAAAATCATGCAACAAAAGAAAACAGGGAAGCTGAGCCGCTCTATTAACAAGGGTAGCTGTAACTCTTTGATGTTCAGTTACCTGACATCCCAGCTGCTGTCGACGTTCTAACAGTGACATCGTATTCAGCTCCTGATTGGAGTCCTGAAATAACAGCTTGATTTTGCGTCCAAGGAACAGTCACAGTTCCTCCTAATTCACTCTGCCTCTTCCTAGAGTCAATGATGATGGTGTACGTGACAATATAGTTAGCCAATCCCTTCAGCTCCACCAAAGTGAGCTTGTTCCAGCTCACTCCTATGGATGTGGGATTGAATCTCACAAACACAACATTCTCTGGTGGAGGGGGCACTGAAATGAAAAAAAGGACCTTTATATATTGTCGCTGATTGATGAGTTGCTTTACCTCCTTCCTGGGTGAAACAATAGGTTTGATTCTCTTCCCCACATCCAGCCAGATTGACAGCCTTCACTGTGATACTGTAGGGTGCCTCAGCAGCTGAAAATGTGCAGCAATGATATTATGCATAATCTAATACAGCAATATATCTTTACCGAGTCCAATGACAGATGCTTCTCTTCTATAAACAAACTGCTCATCCACAGCAGACTGGATGACCTCCCTGGTGCCTGGTCTGTGCTCTAGTCTGTTCACTATCACTTGATAGCTGACCACTTCACTGCCCAGCCGGGTAGGCAGATCCCAGGAGAAGGAAAGCTCAGATGGTGAAGAACTCATAGCACAAACCAAGTTCCTAATTTCACCAGGTACTAAATGGATATAATATATAATGATTTTCATACTACAAAGTGCATAGTAAGAACTCACAGTCAGTGTTCACTTGCACTGTATCTGTACCAAACGTATAATCGTCAATTTGAGCCTGTGGGATGTTCACGACAGATCGACAGGTGTACTGGCCTCTGTTGTTAGAAGTGATGTCACTGAAAATGAGCTCTCTAGTTTGAGGATTCATTCTTGGATTACTGGACTCTTCAGTAGGCACTTCAGAGCCACCAGGGGCCACCCATACGATAGTGGGAGGAGAGAAGAGATTCTCTATTTGAGTAGCAGTGCAGTTGAGGGTCATGACCTCTCCACATCCATCCAATTGACGACGAGACACAATGGAAATAGTAGGAGATCGGGAGGGAAGAGCTAGAGATGTTTGACAACAGAATAAATCATGAGAACTATCAACCTGCAACATTAGCTTACGTTTCACTGCCAAGTTATAAGTTGCAGTGTCACTATTGCTGATAATTAGTGGAAAATTGTCTGTAGGTCTAACAGAGATGGTCAAAGTGTACTCTCCTGAACTAGTAGCAGTGGCAGGCAGAAATGGTAGGAGAATTCTGTATGGTGGAATCGAGGTCTCTTGTGGGGTATTGTCTCCAGACCATGTCCCTGTAACAGTGACATCAGTATCCACACTTGGATCCAGCTCAACTTCACCAATAACAGTGAAGTTGGTTCCATTATAGGGATTTTCTGGAGGAGAGGGAACTCCCACACTGAGAATGGAAACTGAAATTTAAAGAGAATGAAACATAAATTAATGCTCTAAAGGAAAATTCTGAAGCTTACTCTGAACGCTGACATTTTGCTCTGCACTACTATTTAGGTTAATACCAGCTTGAGGTATGACAATCCGGGCTCGACAGCTGTACTGACCAGCATGAGAGGAGCGAACAGGGTTAAAGGCCAAGGGCCTTCTTGCTACCGTGTTGGAAGTGTTCATTTGTTGTCCCTCAAGGTCTCCAGACCTAGCACCAACAGAGTCCCAGTTCAACACAGGTACTACCACCACATAGTCTTGAGTGGATGCAAAGCAGTTGAGGGTATGAGACCGGCCAGCAAGAGGTGGTGGACCAGCTTCGATGCTCACATCAGGAGGAGGCAGTCCTAGGAGAGAGAAATACCAATAACTTAGCTACGGTGATATTTACTGCTTACTTAAAACATTGACTTCAATTTCAATCATACTTGCATCACTTGGGTCAACATTTGAAACTTGGGCAGACACCACAATGGCTGAACAGGTGAAGGTTCCAGCATTGCCCCTCACTAGAGGGTCGGAGGATGTGAAAGAGAGACTGGTCTGGAACTCCATGTCCGTAGTCATGGTAACCCCTGATGGCGTTGGTGTCCCAGGTCCAGAAAAGGTTGGAACAGTAACCATGAACCCAGAGTCCACTCCAGTCCTGTTGGGAGTGATGGTACAGGTGAGAGAGAAAGTGGTCCCTTCGTAGAGAGGAGCGCCACGACTCAGCTCAATACGGACAGACTCGGGAGTTGGCACTATTGATGCAATATGACAATATTATTAATTCATACTATAATCTGCACTTACATTTCACTGCCACAGTGAACGTTTCATCAATGGTGTGGTTGTCTACTGTCCCTGGGATGGTTAGGAGTGTCCTGCACGTATACTCTCCTGCCTGAGAAGTGTAGAGGCTGCTAAAAGTGAGTCTGCTAGTGAGAACAGTGTTGGTGGTTGGACCAACTCCTGAAATAGTGAAGTTAGGATTGCCTTCACTGATAACAGCACTATTTAGATCAAGCCACTGCACAGCCAGGGTAGCTGAAGGAGACAAAAACCGATTTTTGCCGACAATGCAGATGAGTGTGTATCCAGAGAGTCCAGCAGTTGAGCTGCCTTCAGTAGTGATGGGGGCAACAGTTTGAACTGGGAAATCTGATATTAAATATAAAGGCATTAATACACTACAGCAGAATAATATCAATTTTTATGTACCACCAATAGTGATATTCCGTGATACTACATATGTTGTCCCAGTAACATATGTATCATTCTCAGGAGTAACTGTGACTACACATGTGTATGTTCCAGTGTCATTGACTATCAATGGGTTGAGCCTGACAGTAGTGGTGAACGGGAGCATGGACATTGGGACGCTCATCACAGTGATCCGATTCCCATCATCAGCCAGGCTGGTCCCATTCCTATTCCAGGTTCCCTGTACTGTGACTGGGGTGTTCACAGCACTATCCAGAGTAATGCTACAAGTAAAGGTGAGATCTAACCCATCAAAGAAGCCCTCGTCCAAAGGAGAACCAGTGTTGACCACCAGATCTGGGCGTGGAGGAACTGCAAAAACGAACTATGAAGTTTATTATTGTAGCTATAGGTGATTCATACATACTTTGCACCACAAGGATTGTTGTATTTGTCCCTCGAACAGTAGTCCTTGGAACAGAGAGCGTGGCAGTACAGGTGTAGACACCTCCGTGAGCAGTAAGCAGAGAGGAGAAGGAGAGGGAAAGAGGACCAGAGGTGCCTTCACCAGTCACTTCAACTCCAGGTTGACTAACTCCTGGTCCCACCCATCGTAAAGAGGGGGCAGATGAGAGACCAGCAATGACTGTTGCTGAGCAGATCAGGTTATGCAGCAGTCCAGCAGTGGATGGACCAGAGGACACAATAGATACACTCGGGGCAGGAGGAACTGAAAAAAAAGAAAATTTGATAAGCTATAGAGTACTTACTATGGTAAGAATGACTCACTTTCAACTGGAATATTAACGGTCTGTTGTCCTATCCCACTCATAGTGATGAGGCCAGGTCCCAGTGGTGGTCTAGCCACAGCTCGGCAGGAGAAGGTAGTGTCTTCAGTGCTGAGTGGAGCCAAGGTGAGCCGGCCAGTGAATGTTGGTCTGGAGCCCTCAAGAGCAGAGATAGTGTCTCTACCACCAGTCTGTAGTGGAACATCTCCTCTGAGCCATGTGATGTCCGAGTCCTCCAGTCTAACATTACTATCAGTAGCAGGATTAAGGTAGATGGTACAGGTGACAGTGAGAGAGAGTGACCCAGCATAGTGAGGACCAGTGGGAACAGTGATGTTGATATCAGGAATAGAGACTGTGTAGTAAAATGTAATACTGACAGTGAATAATAAAAGTTAAAATTTCTGCTGACGTACTTTGGATAATGACTGTCTCTCGCATAGAAATGGCCTGTGGTAAGTTGAGAGCTGGTGAATCTATAGCCCCACGACAGGTATAATCATCGCCATGGGAGGTCCTCAAGGGGTTAAAGGTTAATAATGAGATGGAATAAGAATTACCCACAGTAGTCAAGACTGTGACATTGCTTTCATTAGTTATGCTCATAGTTCCATCAGTCCAAATAACACTTGGTGAGTTCGTGAGGCCTCTTATGACTGATACATTACAGGTCAGAGTGTACGTCTCCCCAGCTATGGAAATACCTGATCTCTCAATACTAATTTGGACAGCCTCAGAGGGAACTGAGAATATCAGATGAACAGTTGAAGATACAATATTGAAAGAAATTTTAAGTGACTTACCATTTACTTGTACAGTGAAGTTTTGCAAAGCCACCATTCCCCCCTCCCTGGTCACTCTACACACATAGACCTGACCATGGATGCTATCGTTGACTAGAGAGACCATGAGGACTAATTTCTGAGTGGAGGTGGCACTTGCAACCACTTTTCCATTCCTGAGCCACTCCATACTGGTGGCTGGAGTGTCACTACTACAAGTGGCAGTGGCCGGCTCACCAACATTGAATGGATCACGAACAATTGATACACCTACACACAATGCCATCGTCTTAATAAATAATTCACTTCAGGGCCAACTAATAGTTACCATTCAGCTCCACTATTTCTTCACCTCTACCTCTGACATTGCTGACCTCACAGGTAAAACTATCCACAAAGTTAGCAACATTAGAATTGAAAAGAACATTCTCATAAATAGCCCTTTCAGTATCCACCATCCTCTGGCTTTGCTCATAGAGTGTTTCGTTGATTGGCTGACCATCCTTCTTCCAAGTGACAGTGGTAGGGGGACCACCAGCAGAGGTACAGGTAAGAGTGGTCAAATTTCTATCAAATAATAACGATGTGATAATGGGAGAACCTGGAATAATATTAAGGATACTGGCAATTAATAAATCCAAGCTATTCCTTGGAGGTTATGCAACAACACATAACAATAATAACGGAATAATAATAATTATTGTTAAAATAATAATACATCTCACCATCTCCCTGAGGATATACTCCAACATAGATGTTCTGGATGGTTCCACTAGCATCAGGTATCTCACAGCGATACACTCCACTTGGAGATGTACCTCCACTGCGATACAAAGCCACGGCACTGGAAACTTGCTCTCTGCTAAACACAGTACCAGCAGAAGGCACTGGTCTGCCATCAGGTAAGTACCATTCCCTGGTCACACTGGCTGCATTAGGTGTCTCACTGTCACTACAACACTCCAAGCTGGGAGTCAGGCAGAACAGAGCTGACATGAAGAAACTACTGCCAATATCATTCATAGTCACAACACTGTTGTTACCATAGACCTGACCATCCAGGAGAAAACCAAGGTCTACATGCATAGTGCACGATAACAACAACTACATGTATTACACTGCCCATTCTTTATCTCTTACTTGTTGGTGCTGAGGTATTGACAGTTAGATTAGCAAATAATCCTCGAACTGAGGGGAATAAGTTGAAAGCTTGAACCTGAAAGGTGTAGCTGGTCCGAGGAGACAGACTAGAAGCAGTGAATACACGATCAGTTTCAGGGACAAAACCAAAGCCACTTAAGATGCTTGCATTAGATGAAGGAAAAGAGTTAACAGCATAAAAGTTAAACTGTTGATTTCGATCCTGACATGGTATAGGGTCCCACTGGATAGTGATGCTGGAGGTGCTGACAGAACTTGCTGCTAGAGACGGAGGTGGCCCAGGAGCTGTGGTAGCAACATTGTATTAAATGCTGTTTCAATACTCAACACACAACAGTACTCACTAGCTGTTCCAGTAGTAGTAGTAACACTGTTGGATGGTTCGCTAGTATCCACTGTGTTGACGGCTCTTAGAGTGATGGCTGAATATTCACTATCCTCCTCCACTGGAGTATCAGAACTGTTCTCAATAGTGTATTCTCTCAGAGAACCATCAGATATTCTTATTGTGACTGGTGGATATTCGCCTTCATTGCCACTGCACTGACTAATTGTGTACTCATAGTAGAGCATATAACTATCCACAGCATCAGCTCCCTCTGACTGCTCCCAGGTCAGAGTGATGGAGGTAGGTGTGGGGCTGGATACTGTCAGGATAGTGGGTGGAGGGAGCGGGGCTGAAACAGACGAAAAAATAATAGGTCAAATACAGAAACACACACAGGGAAGCAGATATAATATTTTATTATACCAACGGTGATGTTAGTTGATCCAGAAGTTGTTCCATCAGGAGAGACGGCAGCTTGGCAGGTGTAGCTACCATTCCTAGCTACATTAATTGTGGCTGTGCTAGTGTATGCTGTTAGGTTCACCATCACAGCAGGCACTACTTTATCTGGTAGAAACATTGTCCTCTCAGGTCCACTCCATTCAGTAGTAACACTCACTGGAATATCAACTGCTGGATTCAACTCAATAGTGCAGGTCAGGTTGGAGGACCTGGATCCTGCAATTATCATCCCAGCTGGAGGAGTTACTGTCACAGCAGTTGGAGCTGGCACTGAGGGAATAACCAATTATAGTATTGTGTATAATATTATGTACAAAATAGTAGTAAGAAATATTATAGCAGCATACTAGTACTCACAATTAACATTCACAGTAGTAGTCTCCTCCAGCACCACACCCCTCACAGTGGCCCGACATGTGTAGTCTCCACCCTCTGATGCCCTCAGGGGAGAGAATTGAAGTTCACTAGTGTTTGCAAGCTGTGTCCCGTTGCTGTCAAACCACTGATAGGTTGCTGGATCATCTACTCCACTGACAGAGCAGTCCAGGGAGAAGGTCTCACCAGCAGTGGGGGTACCAGTAGGGATGATCATGGCCACTACATTAACTGCAAAAAAAGTAAAGGCAGAAAAATGGATTACAATAAAAATTTGTTACGAATAACATATTCCGGGCAAGTATCCAGTGCCGGGTAAGCACCCATGTAACTCATTTCAATGGGTTAATATAGCAGCTTCTGTACAAATGTATGGAAGTCATATCTTAGGTAAGCGCCCATGCGGGCCAAAATTGCAAGTTATGTTTAAATGCCCATGGGCATGTACCCGGGACATAATATGGTATATTATGTACATGTATGCTCAAGCATTGCCCAACATTTAGATAAAAGTATGCCAACCTTTGCTAAAAATTTGGTACTGGACGTCAAATAAATTATAGGTGCTGAACTTTCAGAACCACAGTACATGTATGTTTCTCATTATTTGTTTTCTCTGGCTATGCTGATAATTTTGTGCATACAGCTATATAATATAGGTATATACCTAGCTACCATGATACACAACTGTCTAGGCGCTGTATTTCTCTCATGCGTGTCAATTTGTAACTGCACAAACACATACCTATTTCAGCACAGACAGTCTGGACAACACCAGCAGCATCAGGTACTTCACAACAGAACAGTCCAGTTGGCATCGTGACATTAGTATTGAGGCGGTTCAGGTTGACTGTTCCATCATCTCCTCTGTTTCTATAGAATGCTGTAGCCATATTGGCCCCTTCTCCTAGCACTGGAACACGTGTCCCATCAGGAAAGTACCAATCTCCAGCTCTGGCTCCAATTGCTGTACAACATGGTCTTCTGTCAGTGATACACTGGAGTCCAGTGTTGACTGAATTGGTAGTCTCCCCAATCTCAGTAATATGAATGAGACTGTTATTAGCATAGATCACTCCTTTTAGAGAGAGATAGACACCTGTGTGTGATTAGAAGACTTGTTCACATATTTTTATGAAGTTGTACACATAATAATATTATTATTATTAGTCTTGGGAATTCGAAATGCACAGCATTGTGGGGCGAGCCTGAGTGGCAGTCAGTGTACAACAGTGATTTGTGTTGCGCCATGCCCAACTATAAACTATGGACTGTCAAAGTCAGAATTTACTACCACCGTGATGACCACTAGGACAACGATTTCTCACGAATCGAGGTGCTTACCTAACTGCAGGCCACTGAATGTAAGTCTCCATTTTAATTATTGCGTACAGTCCATCTAAGAAGTTAGTGTTCGTGCCTGTAGCTAGTGTCAAGGCTGGCGCTCACAGAGATCGTAACTGAAACCCTACAAGTCGGATAGAACCCCTACAACTTTATATCCTCGAGCTATTATGGTGTTTTTTTTAAACTTGTTAGACACGGTTCGATCGGTTTCCATGCATGTGATTTAGAAGACCTCAGGGCTCCATAGAACCCTTGCTTTGCTTGGAATTCTATACATAGAGCACTTTCATCTTCTAAATCATGTAGAAACCTCCTAAACAGTGTCTGACTAATATTTAGGAGGTTGACTTGCTGTAGAATTCTTAATCCTAGATTTGCTGGCTACTCTCTCTCCCTTTGGAATGGCTTCAACAAATTTATATATATTAATGCATAATTATCTGAAAAATGCCACTTGATGACTGCCTCACTAGTTGGCATCATGGTAGCTGGTGCCTCAGGAGTTGGTGATGGCACTGCAGCCGTTGATGCCTCAGTAGGTAATGATGGTGCTATGGTGGTTAATGCCTCGATAGTACTTGATCTCTCACTAATTATTGCTGTACTGCTGGTAGTAGTCATTGATGGTACTTGAGTAGTGGGTGCCTCACTAGTAATAGTTATTTCAGCTGCAGAATTGTATATAAGGGATGCATTGTAGAGACTTCAGTATGCACTTCCTCGGGATGCATGGCATTTATTGCCCTCAACCCTAGGCCCTCGGGCTTCGGTGCAATAAAACTATCATAGAGTCGGTAGACTCTATAAATAGGGATGGCACGGATACTCCATATATGTAATACATTACAAATATCAAAATATCTCACAACAGGTAATTTTGTGAGATTTCTAAGTGTCAAAATCAGAATCTACAGCAAATTATCGATCTAACAAGACCAAGATCATTCATCAACTCCATTGTATATGCCAGAACCAGATGTTCAAAAACTAGCCATTTTCTCAATCTTTCTTTCTTTCTTTCTTTCAAGGCAACCTGAACACTAAGCAGAAAAAAAAAATTGTCCAAAAACCACCATATAATCGAGCTGGGTGCATAGTGGAACCATACAATGCAAGCAGGCAGCCTAAATTTAAATTTTGTCAAAAAGTTGGTAAAGGTCGTCACGTTTATGTGCGCGCGTGGCCCCGCCCCTCACGTAGCGCGTGGGCGGAAACATTGCAAACGCATGGCTTCCCTGTACAAACATATGGGGAAACTTCAAAGGGCCGTAACTTTGATTCTAAGGCGTGAATCAAAATTCCTGAAGGTCAAATCTCTGCATTCGATCCATTCTGCGCGCCGGTGCAAAAATTATGTCCCCAAGTGCTCCCAGTTCCCCCCTGAATTAATTAATTAAAAATCTTTTTTTACTCATAAATAACATAACATTGCAAATGTGTGGCTTCCCTACACAAACATATGGGCAAACTTGAAAGTGCTGTAACTTTCACTCTAGGGTGTGAATCAAAATTCCCCAAGGTCAAATTTCTAGTTATGACCCATTCTGCATGCCCATGTAAAAATGATCTCCTCAAGTGCTCCCAACCCCCCCGTGAATTAATTTATTTTGTTTTTTTCTACTTAGTGTGTAACTACTTAGTGTTTAACTTTCTTTCTTTCTGTTTTCCTGGGCTAACTCAAGACTACCATGACCGCTCACCTTAGTTCGAGTATAAATCCCCTCCATTTTGGAGCGCGCACGTCTGTGGCACGCTCGTTTTGTGTTTATCAGGACAGCGATTTAATTGTGGGTGTGTACAGCGCATTTTGCGAGTGGGTGTGTCTGATTAGCCATTTTGCCATAATATTATACTGCGCATGCTCATACAGTGTTGCCATGGTGAAGTCATGTGACAGATGTCAGTGGCGCGCATGCGCCAGGACCTGCTCGAGCGCTCAAGCGCAGCTCAGAGCTGATCGATCAGCTCAGTGAACTAAAGATTATGGTGGCTACTACAGTAAACTTACTGGCCTATAAGATACGCTCCCGAAACTGTTACAGAAGATTTTCGTCGCTACTTTGTTCTAAACAATCTTCTTTCAAGTTCAGCTTCAGGATCGAGATAACGAGGGCGTGGCTTCATTCGCAGGTCAGTTTAGCTGGTTACCTCGAGAATCCCACTGATGTATGTTCAACAGTGTATGATGCAAAAGAAGATGTTCTATCTAGCTATCAAACGACTGCCTGAGATTTGCACTTACAGGAATATTCAAGTTTGAAATCACTGTGTGTTGCAGTACCATAGCTCAGGCCTGACACAAAGGCTAGGATTGCACAAACATGCTGAATCAGTGGTCCACATGTACATATTTCCCTATAGTATTGTATTATTGTTGGAGCACAGTTGGATGTAGCTTGGTCCAGAAAAAAAAAAAGCTAGTTCTAAGCATTTATAAATAACAATGAATACGCAAACCATAATATCAGGTCACCATGTAGAGTGTATGTAGAGTTTCATGCCCGGCCTCTGTCTCCACGAAATTAGTCAGCTAGGAGGCATTGATGAAATTAATGACAATCATGAGCTACCCCGAGGGCTCTAAAAAAAGAACAGTAACAAGTATAACAAACAATTGAATAAAATTGAAGGATGAAGTAGGGATGGCGGTGCCAAAAAATGCACGAACAAGATTTATAGGGATAACGTATCACACCCTCTATACATCCCTACGCTTGCTTTTTGAGTAGCTGTGCACATACATAATATTATTATTATAATATGCAGGAATGGAAATCAATACCGTAAACCCATGGATAGCAATACTTTACATACAGAATCAGAAGTGTATGATATTAATTATCGAGAAAAGCAAACGTAGGGATGTATAGAGGGTGTGATACGTTATCCCTATAAATCTTGTTCGTGCATTTTTTGGCACTGCCATCCCTACTTCATCCTTCAATTTTATTCAATTGTTTTTTATACTTGTTACTCATTAGACTTCATGTATTTTTCGTTGTATACATGTATATTATAGTATAATAATATTATTATAATAATACAATGAAAATATTTTTCAGACGATAATTTTCTTATATAGTCTGTGTCCTAACCTGGAGGGCATAAAGATGCGCTCACCTATACAAGTTCAGAAGATTCACGATTGGTCAGAATTGTTGTGCCATGTGCACAAACAAGGTTGCCAGGGTCTAGGGGCCATAAAGATGCATTCTCGAGCTCGAGCGAGCGGCGTAAGTGCCGCGTGTTTCGACAGGCCTGCTCAGCAGGCCACCGAGCCTCGAGCGAAACGAGAGGTGATGTCCATGGTCTGGTAGTAGATTCGACGTTCAAGCAGAGTGAGAATGTCGCCATCATAGTATACGGTGAGTTTGAGCAACTGCTCTTGGCCTGTAGTAAGGGGTGTGGTCTACACCATAATAACAATTTTCGGTGCTGCTTTTTCATATGTGCACACGCACTGTACTAACTGGCACTTGATCTACATAGCATGCTGTTAGTAGTATTCAGTCACATTATCCCACGATTGTGACATCAAACATATACTTGTATACCATATAGCCGGAAATATTGGTGGGCATTAAATTTGGCGGTTGAGCCCAAACTTGAAAGACTATTGGTGGATTTAAATTTGGCGGTTCGGTACGGGATTACCATACGTATATTATATGCGAGTAGGAAATTTTGGCGGATTTTAATTTGGCGATTGTAATATAGACCGCCAAACCGCCAAATTTAATTCCCCGCCAAATTTTCCGGCTATACAGTATAACATTATTTATGCTTAGCATTGATATACCTTCTATAACAATATCAGTTGATCCATTCACTTCTGCACCACCCAGAGTAGCTCTACATATGTATGTCCCAGCATGAGAGGCTGACAGTGGGTTAAATGTTAGTGTACTGGAGTAGCTACCATCAGAGCCACTGGTCATGGACACAGTCCTAACAGCATCAGTAGCGAAATCTATTTCAGTACCATTACCCAGCCAGAGGATAGTTGGCTGATCAGCTGACCCAGATACACTAACAAAGCAGTTTAGAATGTAGATCTGCCCAGCAGTATTATCACTATCACCAGAAGGAGTGATGGACACTGAGATATCCACTGAAATGAATGTGGCATAAGCACCTGAATATTAATGTTGACTATACAATATTATAGGTTTACATACCTATATTGATGAAGAGCACTGAATCAGTAGTGGTACCAGAAGGAATCTCACAACGAAATTGTCCTGTTATGACACCATTTTGTGACTGCCTATTGAGACGTATCAACTGATCATCTCTATCTCTATAGTAACCAGAGCTGCTGATAATTCCTATTGTAGGCACTTGAGTATTATTGGGAAAGTAGAATTGCCCAGCACGGTTAGGAACTGTGCCACAACAAGCAAGTCTGTCAGTAGTACACTGTAGAGTATCAGCTCCCTCTCCAATGTCAGTCCTCAGCACTGTAGAACCATCAGGGTAGTGGACTCCATTGAGGTAGAAGCCAAGAATTCCAGCTGAGATTATGGGATAAAAATTAATGACACCATTAACATCAATGATAGGGGGGATCAAAATTAATTTTATTGAGAGAAAAAACAATAATAATATTATTATTGTAATATTATATTATAGGAATGAAGGGAGGATGTAAACAATGTAGTTCGTTTATAAGTTATATATACATACAAAATTCATCACAACAGTAACTGTTATCAATTTTTGCAAATTGAGACAACATCACCTTGTGCATTTGTCATGCTGACAGTGACAGTCACCAATACTGTCACCATACACATAATTTGCAGTATCTTCTCCATTGCTAATCTGAACAAAATCATACGGATATAATATAATTTTATATCAGTGATGAAGTCTTCACAAATTTCTAGTGTCAATAACATGTTTGTGAAGTATGATGAAATTCTCAAAACTGAAATTTATATATATATAACCAGTTTTATATGTTAGCTATAGTTACAGTGATTATCATACTTTACTAATAGACTCTTTGCACACTTACATCATAATTTATTCTCTATAAATTTAGCATTATGCATACATGGATGGTATATCCGTGTGCTTCTCAATGTACTCTTGTTCGCTAAAGATAAATCTACTTGTGATATTATTATACCACTCCATAATGAACTTGTATTTCAAGTCTGCCAAAGGGGGTTTCCACGGAAACTATGGAAAGGTAACCTGTCTGGATCCGCTACTGGTGATATATAGATCTAGCGAGACATAGCTAGATATCGGGTACAGTAGCTCTGGCATGGCCAACTCTTGCCCGTCCCGGCCCCCTGATAGACCTCTTATAGCTTCTGCTGCTAGTTGACAACCTTCTAGCTCCAACCCTTAAGTCTTTCTTGGACCAATCGTGTTCTATTACCTCGAACTACAATAATTGTTGATTGAAAAGTGAATGGGTGTGGTTATATCACATGTGACACTAATTTACTGTTAAATTTAATATTATATCATGGCACAATTATATATTACCTTTAACTTGATCTGGATTAAATTTTTTATGGCCCATTACTTCATTATTTTAGCCCACATCTGGGTATGGATTCCAGATTTTTGACACTAGTTAGGAGGTTCCCCTCGTATACATATACTGTGATCTAGCAGCTGAGACCATGCAAAGGATCAATATGCAATCACTAGATTAAAATATGAATTTCATAAAATTAATGTGTAGGATAGGGTAACATATTTTATGACATTTGTTTTATAAAAATTCTCTTCCAAATATGTGTAGAAAAACTCATGTTTTGGTAAACATGAAATAGGGAATCTTAATTTTGACCCAGTGAATGTCATAGAGATACATGTATACTCATGCCAACAACATGTAGCTAAGACAGCTCCCTTTGAACTCCTTAGCCGCAAGATAATTTCGCTTTTGAATTCTGTAGCTCTGGACCTTATATGCTAAATTAAGGCACCACTTGTCATTTTTGGAATTAAGTTTGTCCTAAATTATATTATGCCCCCAACCAGCATCTTGAATTATTTTTGGCAGCACTTTTAAATTAATTCTAGTAAAGATGCGTAGTCAATAGCTCACCAAGTACCAGAATCCATGCAAACACTTCTATAGAGGGATTCGCAAATGGATTATCCCGCGGTGCTAATTAGGTAAGCGGCCGAAGTCGACGTTTTATGCCTACTGCTGTTCTCAGGTGTAACGACGCAAATGCGATCCCGACCCGTTCGCGATACGCTGGTACGTACGCCGCCGCGATCACTGGACGATATGGATGGGAGGGGCTGGGAGGTCAGGGGATGGGTTGCGAATGGTTAGCTAGTCTCGTTCCCAGACCCCACCCCCCAAAGGAGGAAAAGGGTCTGGTGAACTTGGGCTGAATCCTCGGTTCTCGTTCTACAGCGCATGCGCATATGTGCCGACAAGGCCATGCAAAGCTTGATTCTGATTGGTCGCTGTGCATGTGATCGCATGCCCGCAACCGGTAGTAAAGCAAACCTTGAATCTGATTGGTCGGCGAAATTGAATAGCTGTACAGACGGTATAGTCCGGTATAGCGATGTTGCATTCCTGCGGTAAGCTTGCAGGCCCGGAGGAAGCAATTTACATGTGGTCCGGCCAGCTTTAAAAGGGCCGTAACTTTAATGCTAAGGCGTGAATCAAAATTCCCTAAGGTCAAATCTCTAGTTTCAACCCATTCTGCGTGCTCATATAAAAATTATGCACCCAGGTGCTCTCAAACCCCCTGTGAATTATTTTTCTATATTTTTTTCTACTTAGTGTTTAAGTCAGAACATGGAGCAAATGCGTGCGTAAGCACACAAAACTAGCGGGGGTCTGGGGGCATGCTCCCCCAGGAAAATTTTGTAATTTACCACCTCAGAAATTGCTTCTGATGGCTTTTGAGACCACTTTCACTGGTCAATATTTAGACTTTGTTGTATGGCCCAAATCCCAATTAAGATTCAGTGAAACAGAGAATTTTTGATAGCAGAAGGCAACCTCATGATCTAAACAATCTCTCCACTTATATTAAGCTTTAAAGACTGTTGAATTAGGACCAAATACCTTAGGAAGCTCATTTGAAGATGAGTTGGTGTGCTAATTTGCACTATCAAGCATGCGCGATTTATTATCTGACGATCTTTACCATGCGATAAATAAAATAAACGACCATTACCCAACTAAGCGTTGAAAAAAAAGTGGTCCGGTTTTGGCCTGACCAGCCTGACCGGTTCCGGCGGCCCTGGCTTGTCATATGACTGAGCCAAAGCTACGATCTCATTGGCGAGTGGAAATTCCTCAGCGCAGGCCCAAGGATTCTGCCCAAGTTCACCAGACCCTTTTCCTCCTCGAGGGTGGGGTCTGGGGACGAGACTAATGGTTAGCAGGGTTAGTGTGGGAGGGGCTGGGAGGTCTGGGGATGGGTTGCGAATGGTTAGCAGGGTTAGTGTGGGAGGGGAGGTCTGGATGGGTTGAGAATGGTTAGCAGGGTTAGTCTCTAGGGTTTGTGTATACGTGGACTGGAGGGGCTGGCCATGGGAGGTCTGGGGCTGGGTTGTGAATGGTTAGCAGGGTTAGTAGTGTGGGAGGTGCTGGGTTGTGTAGGGTTTGTCTATAAAATAGTTGAAATAACGACTGCCAGTAGCAACAACGGTTGTGGCCGAGTGCTTGGGCTCGTATGTATGGGACGGAATAGAGCTGGTTCGAATCTTGCCGTACACTTTGACTTTTTCTTTTTTTTTCCCTGTCGAATTTTTCTAAGTGTTGATAGATCGCATCTGCGTCGTAACACTCAGGCTTGTAAGGATCGTCTTGGATACCAAGACCGACTGCTTGCATGGAGCTTCTCTTTGTATAGATTCTTCGCTTTATTGCTCAGACCTTCGAAATAGTCGATCGTTTT
This sequence comes from Cliona cf. orientalis, assembly GCA_963930775.1. Lineage (NCBI taxonomy): Eukaryota > Metazoa > Porifera > Demospongiae > Clionaida > Clionaidae > Cliona > Cliona cf. orientalis. The sequence goes on from OZ005703.1 coordinate 8,219,405, forward strand.
CGAAAAAAATTTGACACGTTTCAATACAACAACATGCAGCATTGCATGGCCTTTTTGCCCACAAAAGGTGTGGAGGTAGGCGTGGTACGGCGACTTCTGCCGCTTAGCTAATTAGCGCCGCGGGATAATCGATTTGCGGAATCCCTCTATAAGCATGAAACCCACATGTATAGCTATAATGATTAAATGTTTCTGAACTCGACATAGAAATCTCTGGAGGTATCTCAGCAACACGCGGCAATGGAATAATAAAGAGTGATAACAGTATGAGCATGCCGCTGATGCGATGGCACACACGTTCTGACACTGTGTCAAGAGTCGAGTATACCCTCCTTTTGGTGTTAAAATAGGTTGAAACCTTCTCTACGGTGTAATTAAGGCGCCAGAAATAATAAGTACAATCTCGCTTGGTGCTATTATTGAATTGAAATACACACCACAATAGGTGCAGCACAATGAATATTAATATTATTGCATTAGATCGCGACTGGCGCCAAAATTATAATTCATTTATACTCACTTGTAATTTCTGCGCTGTGCCGCTGCAGCTTTAATACAGAAGTAGTGAGATGACAATGTAGATCCTGGGATGATCAGACCGTCGACCACTCGGCTACGACGTGGTACTACGTCGATCCACAATTAAAATTAATGGGTGTGGCCACGCAAAGCAGTCCTGAAAATCTGACACCAAGCTCCATATTTAAAAATTTAGCTGCTGCACTCCAGCAAGGTTGAAATTAATTGTCACATACGACTTGTACACCATAATAGCATTCATAGTATATACATTATGTATGAAATATACTGTTGCTGTATTAGAATATTAACTGTACACACCATCATACAAACAAGATACGTCATAATACACAAAATGTAGCTAGAGTGTCGAATATTTTTCACTATTAATTTTCTGTTTTAGCTCATAAATTAGCTGTACCAAGGTCTTTAAAGTTGGCATATGTTTCAAATGTGTCAAGAAAATCTGCCAGAGTGTGGTGACAATAGATGTAGTATTCCTGCAGCAGAGAGAGAGAGAGAGAGAGAGAGAGAGAGAGAGAGAGAGAGAGAGAGAGAGAGAGAGAGAGAGAGAGAGAGAGAGAGAGAGAGAGAGAGAGAGAGAGAGAGAGAGAGAGAGAGAGAGAGAGAGAGAGAGAGAGAGAGAGAGAGAGAGAGAGAGAGAGAGAGAGAGAATTAACTCTAATCACAGGACCTAGTGGGTCAGGCTCACCAGCTCTGAGACGAGATTTGGTCGTGAAATTCTCGATGACTTTACAAATTGGAACACATCAATCATTCCTTCAGTTTTCACCCTCTCTAGTTGAGCGTGGATGCAGATAAATGTACCAGTGCGACCTATACCATCACTGCAGCGAAACAAAATAACCAAAAAATAACTAAACAGATGTTATTTTTACATAGTATTCTTAACAATAAGGTGGTTTAAGTTGTTGACAGAAAATGTGAAACCCAAAACAAGTACATGTAGGGCTACAGTATATGCACAGAAATGTTTATCTTCGTACAGGGTACAAGGACATGTACTCTATCACAGCCTGAGGCCACTGCCGCTGGTCTTAGAGTAGTGCATTGTTCTTCTACTCACTTGCAAATGACAGTGATGGGTTTGTTACCGGTACTCCGCTGAACTGCATTGACCGACTCTGCCATTTGGAGCACGCCCTGAGAGGCATCTGGCCGACCAAGCTCTGGCCAACCAAAGAACTGAAACTGTGTCACCATAAAACTAGCAATATTCTTGTCATTGCCAAATGCAGACTGAGTCTACAGCATGAGTCAGTGAGGGAGTGTGAGTGTGTATGCATATGAGAGTAGGAAGAGAGGTTACTTAAACACTACACAGGTTAAATCAATAATGATTGTCAGTAAGTACACAAAATTGTTTTTCCAAAATACCATGGAATTCCATAACTACAGGTACAAGCATCACAATAACATTAACAGTTACTATTACTGATAAAGGACTGGCACAGAAATAGCAATGGAATGCTGTTATTCACAATAAGTTTTGGAATTGGTCAACAAATAGAAAGGACATTCCATAAATTTTAGTAGTGTGTTCCCTAGTCTGACAGCATCGATACACACAATCATTCTTTCTGTAGTGCACATGTCAAGTTACTTGGCGTTATAGTGCAAGTGTATCTCTTTTCAGTGATGGAAGTTAATATAGTAATGTTAATATTCATTCACCTTCCCAGCAAGAGACCTGGGGACATGCTAGAGTAGGTAGTCCATTCCACCTCAAACAGAGACAAATATGCTATTTTATCGTATGGTCTAATTATTCGTTTACATAGAAATGTATGGAGAAAGTAATTTCAAACACGTTTTGATAAAAACCCGTATCATCCCCTGTTTGACCCCGTATCACAGCGAGTTTGACCAGTATCACTGTGAGTTTGAAAGAGAAGCTGCCTGCTATGTAGCCAAGTATGAAGAACAGTGTTAGCGATAGGTGTCCAGGCTATCTAAGCTCGCTAATACGCCGCTATCGGCATGCTACGAAGAGTGCTCAATTCGGATATCAATATATGGGAAGAAATGCTCTAAAACACTTATAAAATAGCAAGGACTCTTTCCATTCATCTATCGCCACAATTATGGATACTTTAGTGGCCGATCTTCAATACTGCACTCAGGCTCTAGGGTGCTGCCAGACTTTTATCGTGTCGTAGCAACTGATAGTATTTCTATTCCCATATACGATTAATACATTTGAGGCAGCAGCAAAGGTGCGAGTCGCGCCTGTTCACACCTCCTGGTGGTCATCTAATCGGCTAAACGTTCACGCCTTAAGTCGTCTATAGTGAATTGATTCGTTCAGCAATACGTCTCCTAGGCATTCTTCACAGCTGTTTCACTGAGCGGTATACTGCTTCTTGTCCGTTCATTCATCGTTGGACGGTCGCCGTTGCTAGCTAGCTAGCTATGTTCGAAATTGATTATTGCTTCCAGGGGGTGTGGCTATGTCCGAGCCGTTCGAGCCATCTCAGGTTCGCAATGGCACCATACGATAAAATCGTTATTACCATAGTAGAACGCGATACCTGGGAAACATCACTCGTTCATTGCCTTAGTATTGTTACTCGTGCTTCGCACTTGTAGCAATACTCGGCAATGAACTCGTGATATTTCCCGGTATCGCGTTCTACTATGGTAATAACTATACCGTATAGCTGGAAATATTGGCGGGCATTAAATTTGGCGGTTGAGCCCCAAATTGCTATTTAAAGAATATTGGCGGATTTAAATTTGGCGGTTCGGTACGGGATCGCCATACGTATATATGCGAGTAGGAAATTTTGGCGGATTTTAATTTGGCGGTTGTATAATATAGACCGCCAAACCGCCAAATTTAATTCCCCGCTAAATTTTCCGGCTATACGGTATAGTATAGTAGTCCAAACAGAGACAAAATGCTTGGATGGAGTGAGGCCATTTGGCCATAAAGCCACAAGGCCCAAGCCCATTAGGCCATCTCACCTATTAGCTACATACACATATACCTGACGACCTTTACCACATCGCGCTGAATTAATTTTATTACATGGAACTTAGGCGACCTTTACCATATCGGTTATGAGTACCTTTTCTTCAGTGATTTCGAATTTCCTGATGATGAACTCTTGGTTGTCATCTTCCTTCTCTGACTTGAGTGTAACCAGCAGCTTGCCATACTGAGCAGTGGACTCAATGGAAGTGGGCCAGTAGGGATGACACGTCTCCTGCAGTGGAGAGAGAGAGAGAGAGAGAGAGAGAGAGGGGGGGGGGGGGGGGAGAGATGAAGAGAGAAATTGCTATGACATTGCATGAGTGAGTGTGTGTAGACTAGCCATGATGCAGGGGGAGGGAGGGAGGGCTGGGGGGGGGGGGGAGTTTTTGGTGTCACTTGTGGAGAGGGAACAGAGATAGAGAGACCAGGAATGGAGTAAGGGAAGGGTCAATTTGTGTATATAGGAAAACTGATGTGGCTTATTTCAGCTCTTAATGAAAGTCTAGTTTTGAGAGGCCCATGCAGCCAATGGAGACCATTGACCACTGCAGCTGCAAGAGTGGATGCCCTGACCTACTCCCACAGCTAGTCTCTGTCTGTTTAATATATCTAGTGGGCAGTGGGTGGGTGAGTGTCTCTCACCTTTCCTCCCTCAGTCAGGTCACACAGCATGACGATGCATTTGCTCTTAAACTCCCAAATCATTCTCCAGAAATCTCCGACAGTGTTTGGCAGAGGAGCCTGGGCAGCGATGTATGCATTACGCTTCTTGTAACCCTGCAAGATAAATGCAGTGATTGGTTGAAATGACATCATGCTACATACTGTAGAATCAACAAAATTGTAAGTATGGTAGACGTGGTTCTTACATCGATGAAGCTTGCGTTGACGTAGTCAGCCCCTGGGGTACCAGTTGGTCGAAGGCGGGCACGATTCGTGTTGACTGAAGACAATGTGTAAAATTATGTGTGTATTTTATATATGTATGAGCAAGTGTACATTGTAAGAGTGTGAGTGCATAATTATGTGTATTAAAAAGATAAGGTACTGCACTATTGATTTCAGAACAGCATGATATGTATTTTGAGTGTGTGTATTATTTTCCTCACAAGGCAGTCTGTCCTGGTATCTGTTCTTAGCGCTGTTGTAGTGCTGTAGAGCATCAGATCGATCTTTGTCTGTTGGCTGACGACTCACCGAGCCAAGAAGCTGAAGTGACACAAGGCAACACAGACAGTACAGACAGGGAGGGAGGGAGGGAGAGGGATAATGCATAATACATGTACAGAATAGCAATATTCAATATGTAAAGGTATTATTGTAGACACAGGTACACAGTGTTGTAAGCACATGTGCACATCTGTTGGCAAACACTAGGCCTATAGCTAGGGCAATGCCAAGCACATGTCAGTCACATGTCATGCATGCACACATGCAGTATAGGGTTCCTGGAAGGTAATAATATATCACTGTAGTAGTTATGTAGCTTATGTACATGTACATGTAACTCTCTCTTGTTAGTAAGGTTGCCCACCTATAGACTAAATACCAGTAGCTTTGTATGCTAAAGCAGTATACTTTACAGACTGGAAGTTTGAGTCTGAATCCCATACTGGAGTCTGTATGTATAGCTAGTGCTGATGTTACTTACCTCAAATTGATTCTGAAATCCTGTGATAAATTTCTCCGGGACAATCTTGCCGAGCTTGCCAATGTCATGGCGAAGATTGTGGGATAAAATGGCCGTGTCACCACAAGTGATCAGCTCCTCCAGAGCATCATGGATGAACACGTACTGGCCCTGTGTGTGTGTGTGTGTGAGGAGGGGAGGGGGAGGGAGAGAGGGAGGGGAGAGGGGGAGGGGGGGAGAGAGAAGTATGGCAAACTCCAAAGAAACAGCTGTGAATACACACAATGCCATGCATTTGATTCCAAACAGTAGCCATCCAAACAAGGATAGTCTATTGTCAAAATTTAATATAACACTTCCCTTTGCATACATACACTCGCACACACACACACACACAAGGCCACGCCCACCCACCTGTGTCTGAACCATCTGTATTCGTTTTCGTCTCATGTTAGTCAAGAACTCGTAGACATTGACAGTTTTCTCCTTCTCCATCCTCTCGAGCAAGCTGTCGATGACGATGAACGTTCCTGTGCGCCCAACGCCAGCGCTACAGTGGACCATCATGGGAGGACTGGACTTGTTGTACTTTGACCTCACGCGGCGTATGAACCCGATGAGAGCCGTGGCGAATGGCGGGACTCCGTGATCAGGCCAGCCAAGGAAGTGGTAATGGGAGATGGTGAGGGGGGAGGACTGGGGGTCTGCAGGCTATGGGGGGCCAAGGGGGGCAGGGGGGAGGGGGGCAAGGAGAGAAAAGTGAAAAAAAAGAAACATTCATTTTTAGCATGAAATATATCCAGGACAATTTAATTTCAGACACACAATCTGAAAATCTTTTCCAAATTTCCTTCAGACTTACGTTTGTGACTACTAGTTTCTTGATTTCATAGTCTGCAAAAGGCAGTATCTCCTCAAAGGAGACAAGAAGAGTAGTCTCTGGCGGCTGGTAAGTGTCGTGGACATTATCTGGCCAGTAATGCTCACACTTGCGCTGAAAAAAACAAAAAAATTGGGGTCACTTCTTGCTCTCCAGGAGAGAGAAATATTTAGTAATTAGTGCCCTTCCCTGTGTATTTTTTGGAATTTTAGGGAGGGAGAATAGCTTTAGAGAGGGAAATCTCTGTTACCCTCAAAAATAATATCAAAATAAAAATTTCGTGCTAATTAGTGCTACATGTACCAGGCCGACATGTACATGTACATGTGGACCATACCTTCCCTCCCTCAGTGACCTTGGTCAACATGACAATAGTTGAGAGCCTGTGCTCCCAGATCATCCTCCAGAAGTCACCAATAGTGTTTGGCATGGGACCCTGGGCAGCGATGTACGCATTTGGACGATCATACCCCTGCAGGAATAGTAGAGAAAATATCATGTCATATTTCATGCATAGTCACATGCAAGTCATGTGATCATGTTTGGTGCGTACGTCGATGTATGATGCATTGATGTAGTCTGAGCCCTCCACTCCATGGATCTCGCTCAGCTTCACACGAGAAAAGTCATCTGGAGTCCAGGGAGAGAGAGGAGTGGGCTTTAATAAGAACTAGACTAGTTGGGGGGGGGGGGGGGTCAATGAACTCACATGGAGAAATGTTTGCAAATCTATTTTTGGATTTGTTCTTGTTAGCAGCTGTGGCTGGGACACTTTCATCGTTGGGAAGGGTCTGTGACAGTATGCACGAGAGAGGGAGAGAGAGAGAGAGAGAGAGAATTCAGGATATTTATGCAGAAAAGAATTACGCCTAATTTTCACAAAATGCTGTGAAGTTGCACCTTCCAAGTTTGTAATTTCTCTCACTAAACACTAGTTATCGCTAATTGTTTTAGAGGGATGTGATCTGACCGACCCTGAACCCAACGGGATCTGACCTGGTACTCTCTCTCAAATCTCTTGTCTCTGTTCTCGTGCATGTTCTTGACATGCTCAGAGAAGTACTCTATCTCCACGGGTTGGAGTCTGTCCCCCTCATACAGATCAGGAGAGGCAACTAGAGAGAAGGGGGAGAGAAAGAAAAGAGGGGGGAAGGGGTACAGAGGAGTAAAACGACAGACATAGAAAAATTTGAAGACAGGACAAAAACCCCATGACCACTCCCTCTATAGATCTACGAGGTACACATTTCGTGAGCCTTACTAGGAGATTGTGACTTGTCTGTGGGAGTTAGGGGAGAGGTGGAACGGTGAGACATGCGAATAGCTTCCTCCTCTTCGATCTTCTTCTTGTCGTCCATCTCAATGGAAGGATGTCTTGCCGACGTGGTCGATCCGTGCTGGGGGGAGTACAACCTTTTGGATTTACGACGGGACCGCCTACAAGGATCATCAACAGTGATGCTTTGTGCAAATAATTGAACTGAATGAAGATTTATCAACTACTCCTTGCAACAGCAAAAAACGAATGGTAAAAGGAATATAGTACTACTTCAGTGATTGTCTGTTCTATTATCAAGATATTCTGTAATATTTTACTATCTTTTGCTGTTGCAAGAAATAGGCAACTATCAGTTGATATAGCCATGGGGATGAACTTACATAACAATGACGATTATTACGATGATAACTACAACTACTATGAGCAGCACAACCACTCCAATGATAATAAAGACAAAGATGGGCAGTCCGCTTTCAGCAGGGGGACTGGTCGAGGGACTGGTGGTGGGGGGACTGGTGGTGGGATCGGGTAGAGCTACAGGGGAGAGGGAGGGAGGGAGAGAGGATCAAAGTAACACAGGAGTCGGGAAGACGCACACCATTCAATTATTCCGCTACATTGTACAGAAACATTCTAGACTGCTAACAAATAGAATTAGCAGCAGCTGGGTAAAGTCGAGCTGCCCTTATAGTGTATTCATCAAGTACTAAGGAAGATCAACATACGATAAGCCTTCTACTAAAGTTCCCAGCAGGTGCCATGGCTACTCTACGCTATTCCACTAACGTTGTGATATTAGTGAGACTACAGCCGCTTGTTCGTCCTCCTCATTCACAGCCATGATGTTAAAGGTCACCGGCAGGTCAGGGTTCAATCCGTCAACTGTGACTCCGCCCTGCTCGTAAGGGACGCTGCAACCAGACTGGGAACAACCGACAGGAGCTTGACGCTTAGAAACACCACTCTGAGTGTACGTGATCATGAAATGGACATGGCCTTTGACAATGTTCAGGGAGAGAACTGGCCACGTCAGTCTAGCAGCCTCTCCACCGCCGATACGAGTGATGTTGATGTTTCGAGCAAGAGCAGTCCCAGGAGCTGAGAGGAAGAGAGAGAGAGAGAGAAAGAGAAGAAGAGGAGAGAGAAAATGGAGGTAATATCATGCAAATGAATTTGGGAGCAGATAGCAACAAGCAACTTACGTCCTTCATTGCCAAAGTCGGTGATTATGCAAAACGTTCCATTTCCCACTCCATTCTCAGCAAACACACGAACATTGTAAGGAACACCTTCAGCTAAAAGATGATTATTGGTACAATAAACGTTAATGGATTGATCAATGCTCAATGGCGGAAACGAATTGGACAAAATTGAGAAACTCACCAAGAGTGAGACTACGAAAATCAGCCCTCAAATTCGCTAAATCATCAAGATCAGCTTCCGAGATCACCGTTTGGTTATCAAAGGATAAAAGTTGAACATAGTAGGTGGAGATGATTCCGTTGGGATTAGGGGGAGTGGTCCAGTTGACCGTCAAGGCTGTCTCACTGGCCTCCACCCATCGCTGCGGGCACACAGGGGGGCCAGGAACTGTAGGGGGCAGCGGCAGGGGAGAGGGGGGAGGAGGAAAAGAAGTGAAATGGTGAAAGTGGAAAATAAATAATTTACACCGTTTTTATGTTTACAAAAAATATCATTCTTTATGTTTTTCATATTTTCATTTGATACAATAATCACTACTTCTTGCACAATGGCATGGCAACTGTACCACTACCAGTTACTACAGTAATATACCTACCGTCTGCCAGGGTCATGTTTGTCACGGGGTCACTCCGTGGCCCCTCCTGTACAGTCCCATCTCCCAGCGTGTTGAATGCTGACACCTCCACAGTGTAGTTGGTGAAAGGGGTCAGTCCTTCGATGGAGACGCTCTGTGTAGCACTATTTGTGTCCTGGCTCAGTAGACCGTCGATGTAGATGCGGTAGCCATCGATCACAGCTCCTTCAGGAGGGTTGGAGTAAGTCCACTCAGCTTGGAGGGAGCGAGTCTCCGTAGCGACTCGAAGTATCTCTGGATGATCGGGCACTACAGGAGAAAAGAGTAATGGGATGATGCTTATATTATTAGGTTCATATTAATTTTTTGGGACAAGTTTGTGAAGGCCTTTGCCTTCCTCTAACGTCATGGGGAGGGGAAATTGCAAAAAAGACAAAAAAAAACAACAAAAGTATATGCATATAATTATGAGGATTGTGTTTGTCCTTACTTGTCAATACGATCAGAGTGCCATTCAGTCCAATCCCAGCAGATGTTCTAGCGGCCAATGAACAGTTATACCGTGTAGCAGGCATAAACTCTTGTAGTGTTGTCATTGTGAAGACGTCTCCAAGAGTGTCTGTGATGGGTTCTCCCATTTGATTACCAACTACAACACATGATATTCTATATCCTGCAATGATTCCATTGCTCAGCTCCTCTGGGGGAGGGGCCCAAGAGAACTCAACTGAGTTTGGATCTAGAACATTGAACGTAATGTTGAGAGGAGGACTGTCAGGAGCTGCAGGGAAGAAAGATGGAAGAAATACAGCAATGAGGGGACACTCATACATGAAGGATCATCTTCATCAACCAATCTCAAGCCTAGGGAGGGGGAGGATCCAACCAGCCCAGTGCTTACTCAACGTCAACCATACCTTATAGCAGGATACTTTGATAAGCACTAAATTGGCAAACTAGCCATTGGAATGCACTGGGCAGAATTTCATCGCCAAATTTATTAAAACCTCATCAAAACTTCCTACCACAATATTATGGTGTGTAAACTGTAAAGCATAGCACAGAAATACATAATTACTTTGCAATGTGCTTACCAGCTTCAGGTGTCATAAATGTCTCTTCAGCTGGAGGCCCACTGCTAACGCTGTTCATTGCCACAACCCGACAGGTGTACTCTGTCGCTGGCTTGAATTCCTCCAGCCTGTAGCGCTGTGGAGGCTCCAGAGGTGTGTAGATGTCACTGACCTGCCCCATACCAGTTTCTGTGATGAAGCAGGTCAGGCTGTAGCCAGTGATGAGGCCATTTCTCCTTGTAGGTGCCGGAGGTAGCCAAGTGAACTCAATTGCTCGAGTTTTATTGATTGGAAAGACCATCACTTCAAGGGGAGGTCCACTTGGTGCTGTGCATAATTCAAGTTCAAAAGTTTGGATCATACAGTAAAATACTTGCAGAGTATAAGAATTTTTGTAGAAATGATCCTATACTACATTTGCAGACAGTACATATTTGCAAATTTCCAAATTTCTAGTATATACCTATTTCCATTGTGTAAAATGAGGTCGGTGCACTAGCCATTGATAGGCCTCCTGCGTTCCTAGCCCTGACTGTGCAGGTGTAGTTGACTCCATTCCTCAGACCAGAAACAGTAGCTGATGTCATGGATGAAGTAGCAACTGGAGGAGGGGGAATTCCCCCTAGCTTGGGCATACATTCTAATTCATAGCCAGTAAGTTCTCCATTAGTGACTGCTGGGGCCATCCAGTTGCAGGAGTAGGAGAGAGGGTCACTGGGAGCCTGGGAGCACTGCAACATCGTGGGAGGCTCAGGAGCTGAGGGGGGCAATAAAAAAATATAAGAAATGGTGAAACTTTCAACCTCCAAAAAAGGTGAGAATTTTTAATATTACTTTTATCCACAATCATCAATGTACAAGTAACTATGATATTAAAGTTTTCTCACTACCATTGTGAATCTATCACCAAAATTAATATTCAACAGTATCGCATGTACCTTGAGCACTTGTGTTGAACGTGTTCACTGTGCTGAGAGTAGTAAAAGCACCACCATTGTTGGTAGCTATCACTTGGTAGTAGTAGGGGGTAAGTTGAGTGAGACCAGTCAGAGTCACAGAGCCTTGAAAGTCGTCCATGTAGTTCAGTGGAGTGACGTCGCCCATCACCATGGAGCTGGTCATTGTCAGGCTGTCCATAGCTAGCCCGTACTGCACAACGTAAGTCTCTAGGTCATAAGAAAGGGAGGGAACTGTCCAGCGAATGGTTGCTGAGTTTTGGGTGATATCGACTGCCATTAGGTTCGTTGGTTCAACAGGAGGGGAAGGCCCTGATAATTATTACAAACATGATAATTTGTAACAAAATAGCTAAGTGATATCAGAGACATATGTATACGAATGAATTTTCAGCTCACCAGCTACGCTGATTGTAGTCTCATTCTGTTCATTGATGACTTCAGGAGCTGGTGCCACTACCAACTCAGCTCCACAGTTGTAGCTATGACTACCACTCCTAGTGGTGTTCACCATAAGCATACTCATGGAGGCGGCTTGAGGAAGGTCATCTTCCATAATTGTAACTATGCTATCTACGTTGGCTCCATTGGTCAGTTGCTCTGAAGGGCCATTGTTCACACTTCTCATCCAAGTTATCCGCTTTCTGGTTGATACTGGTTCCCCAGAAGCTATGGAGGTGGCTATGCAGGTGAGAAGAAAGCCATTGAAGGGAGAGATATCAAGGATTCGAAGAGGGACACCAGCACGATCGATAGAGACTTCCAAAGTGGGTACTGAATGAGTAAAGAAACATTATGTTATGATAGAAAAACTCCCAAATCATTAATAAACTTACCAGCAACAGTGAGATTGCTGCTGCGTATCCCAACGCCGTTGGTGACTCCAGGATTGTCAACAGTTGGACTAATAGTAGCTGAGCACCTGTAAGAGCCCATGTCACTAGCACTGAGGGGAGTGAACACTATCGATCTCCTGAACTCTCGACCGGGACTGTCTACTATAGTATCTCCAAGGGTGATGCGATCGTTGGAGTCGGATAATTTGATGCCATTCTTCATCCACTCTATATCTGCACCTATGTCGTCCAATTGGCTGCCAGGAACCTGAGCCTCACATCGCAAGGTGTAGTTTAGACCAACATATTCAGTTTCAAGAGGTATTTCAGTGATCTCAATAGTTGGATTAGGAACTGGATTGTTGAAAGAAAGACTGATGAAATAGTGTTTGTTGTTAGCCATATCAACTTACTAATTATAGTTAGAGTTCCACTGTCACTGTTTCCAAATGACCCACTGACATCCCAGTAGCTGGCAGTGATGGCTACTTCACAAGTGTACACATCTCCAGAATTTGTGACCATTAAGGACCCCGAGGGAATGGTGTATCGGTCTGACGTGGAGGCAGACTGTACCACTGTGCTACCACGAAGCCAGGTATACATCACTGATGTCACTGCAGCCGCTGAGATATCAAATCCACTAACAGAGCAGGTGATAATTTGTGAGGTACCAGCAAGGACATCGGTAAGTCCTCCAACAGATACAGTCACACTCGGGGCTAGACCAGAGATAAATAATAAAGCTGGCTTCAAATCTCACACATACACATTGTACACACATGCCCAGTCTGTGTACATGTATATACCTTGTACTGACACTCTGTGCACTCCACAGCCAACCAGACCATCCGATTGATCTGTGATCAAGCAGGAGTATTCTCCACCGTGGGACTCCCTTAATGGATTCAACATGAGAGTGGCCTGGTTGTCGACTTCATTACCAGCATCGTCAAACCACTGATAGGTAGGGTTGGATGCAGTTGACCCATGATCACATGTCAGAGTGAAGCTTCCACCAGCTACAGGTGAGTCACTGCTAGGAGTGACCGTGACAATAACAGGGAGATTCTGATCATAAAAAGCTGCAAAAAAGAAGGAATCTAACTTAAAACATTCTTCACCTCTTAACCATGAATTTGTATATTAGTATTTACCTCCCATTCCAATAACTCCACTGTTGTAGCCTCTGGTATTAGTCACTGAGCATGTGTAGACTCCATCAGTATCAGTGACAGTGCTGTCGATCACTAGCACATTCCGGTAAGAGGCCGTCTGTGTTACAGTCACTGTCTGAGTTTGCTGGTACGTGGCATTGTTTGGTAGCACTGCACAGTTTCTTCTCCATGTGACAGTGGTGGCAGGACCTCCACTGGACATGCAGGTAATGCTCAGTCCACTAGTGGATACATCATTGACTGTAGGCACGCCTGTGGAGATATATGCATTTTTGACTCCAATTGCATACAGCAATTTTGGCACTATGACTCTTTCTACTCACCAGAATTCTCATCATAGACTCCAATATAGAACTCTTCATATGCTGCTTGACTGGCTGTTGTTCTAATTCGACACTGGAACAGACCCTGTGCTGTGCCCTCAGGGCGACGATTGAGAATAATGCGATCAGAAGATCGAGTCCTATAGTAACCATTTCTAATGTTTCCAAGTATGGGCACCGTACTTCCATCAGGAAAATCAAACTCTCCTCGCAGTCCATCCGAACAGCAATCAGTGAGGTCAGACACACAATTGAGACCATTGTCATCAGTAGAATCAGTCACTCCTATCTCATCGATCAACACTAGACCATGGTTGGGGTACTCCTGACGTCTCAAGGAGAACCCTGCAAAAGTAAAGACATGATAAAATTTAATATGATCATCATCGATCTGTTATTATTAAATTTTGGAAACTCTGACTTACTTTGTGCATCCACAGTAACAGCAATGAGTACTGCGCTGACGACGAGAAAGAGAGACAGCAGTGACTTTGCCATCATCCTGGGGAGGGGAGTGAGGGGAGAGAAAGGGTCAAACACATGTCAGTAGCCATACAATGTCTAGCAACAATATTCATATGCACACACTTGTCACAAGACTTCATGTACATGCATGTATGTGACTAATTATATTATTACTATACAGAGCTTAGCAAGGGCCCCTCCCACAATAACTGGACTAATTAGATACATGACAATAAGAAGGGGTGGGGCATAAACACATGATGTCATTTAATACCTATGAATATCGCTGATGCCAGGCAATCGCTCACGCACATGCTTCTAATGCAATTCATGTCTGTGACAAATTTTCAAACTCTGACAGCAACATTATACATTAGAGGAAAAGCACTATACAGGCGTAAATGTTGCTAAACCACGAAGCAAGAGGTTAACTGCCTCTCCCTTCGTGTGTACATACATGAATACAGCACCACATGCACTAGCACACCCATAGGCAGTTCCACACCACCAACCATGGCATGAGAGATAAAACACCTCTCTGGGTGAACCAGATGATAAAAATGACCACCCCTCCCTCTCCCTCCCTCCCTTTATTTACACAGCACCATATGCACTACGACACCTCGAGAACCTATAGCCATCCAAGCCTAGCTCTGGGATGCCAGAATGTGAGATAACATACCTCATGGTCTGTTTGTGAATACAGTAGCTAATGCCCACTGGCTTATCTACGCTGCTGCTCTAAGATTAACAATAACGGTCAACCAATAATATTTGTCAACAACCCCCCCCCCCCACACACATTAACGCTATTTATCTTTCTACTTCCAACACACATGGATGCTATCTCTGGATGCTATCTCTCTTTCTACTTTCAACACACATGGACGCTATCTCTCTTTCTACTTTCAACAACCACACACAGAGACGCTATCTATCTCTCTACTTCCATAATGGCGTAGAGAGTATCGCACTCTGTCTACACTATAGCTATAGTGTTATTTTGATGATACCAGCATTGAGATTGTTTGAGCATTCTGAAGTTTCATTTGTTATTGTGTTCTTATCATGCTGATCAATGCTATGAATACTAGATTGCTTGTGTACTGGTACATATTATTATGGCATAGCATGACCTTTAGCAAGCGCAACACTAGAGCACAAACTTTTCACAGAACAATTTAGCGTCTTCCTCCCAAAAAGAGAAAGAGAAAAGTTGGGACTAATGTCCTGTGTGAAGCTAAGAAGGAAATGGATCTCCAGTTACAATAACTGACAGGGCAGAACTATCCATCTTCTGTTGTGTCTAACCTGCCAAACCATTAACCTCGACAAACGAAGATTATTTCTATTGTGGCATAAGGACGTCCTGAACTTGTATTGAAGTACTGGCACAACAGAATAGTCAAGGTCACCCCCCAACCCCAGTCCCAAATGGGAAATGAAAGATTTATACAAGCCACTTGTCATACCAAAAAACTAATGGTTCGAAAATATGATACTATAGAGGCATCAAAGACAACAGATCACTTGTATAAGCTGAATAAGTGATGGGTTTATTCTACAGCAAAGGTGGGTTTATTTTGTGGGCTACATCTTCAAAGTGGACTATCTGAGATGGAAGTAGGAAGCAGGGCTGTGCTGACAATTATTGGAGCATCAACTGGTGTCCGCTTCCCTCATAACCACTCACAACGCTTTAATACTGAAAGCACAGGAAGAGACAGTGACAAATATTTACTATATAAATTGTCCAGGACTGCCCCCCCCCCCCCCCCCCATCCAAATACTTTAGCAAGCTAGCCTGGCTTCTACCTTAGCCATGTGTCCTGCCCTGTGGGGCTTTAATACTAACACTCCAAAATGACAAACTTAAGCAGTTGGTATACAAATAACAAATAATTTGGTAAGTCGACGATCCCTCTGAATCTGTGAGAGCTGACCGCGCTGTCAAGTGATAGTGCACCTCAATCATGTCAATGCTTGACAAGGGAAATTATGAAGGGGTCATAGCAAGGCATGGTTGTCACTACTGGTTGCTTTTCATGATCACAGGTGCCAGATCCTCTACTGGCAGCGTTCTCTATTTGTATACCACATTAATTTAGTTTTCTTGAGTCAGATCATAGTACAGGCGACAGCCCACCAGGTTCAAGATCATGAGAAACACACACGAAGAGTAGGCTCAGACCCCACCCAACATGCACTGGTACCCAACACCTAGCCACACGAAATTTGTACCGCTTTCTACTGTCAGACTCACTTGTAGCTGTCTATCGGTCGCAAGCTGGAGCCCGTAGTTCTATGGTTCCACGTGCGAACTCCTAACAGGCAGCGATCGAGCTCGCTTCTCCTTCGATGTCTCCTTCTAGCTGGAGAATTGATCACTGATCAGCAAGCCACTTGAATTGCCAAGGTGTGCATTGACAAGGTGTGACCTCTTGGTTGCTGTAGACTGGAATCCCGGATCCCCCATATTCCATGTCCCGTACTGCACATGCGCAGGCCAGGGGCGTGCGCCGCACCAACGCATGCGCACTTCGTACTTCGTGTCCAGGTGTACGTGTGGTGGACGTGCTGGTTTCGCTTCCCACAAGGTTGACAACCCACAGTCGTCTAGGCCCTCCCCTCTACTATCAACAACTCAGCCATGCAACCGCTGTCATGTCTGTACGTACTGTGTGGCCGGCCACGTGTGCTGCATTTTCAGGGTTCTCGTGTTTGAATTTGGACTGAGAGATTTTCTGCTGCTGTTCATGTTTCTCCCGTTGACGGCGTGAGATGTTGCGAGTGGCCTGGTGCTGTATCTTGCGAGGTGCTGTGGATGTCCTCTGACATAGTGCTGAGTGGCGTTGGATTCTCTGATAATTTGTGAAAGATAAGTTACAAAATTATTGCTGTATGGCTACTAGCATAATATATTTTTTACCCTGAAGTGTTTTATCTAGCTCTAGACCCGTGCCAGGCTCGCCATTCGAATACGCGCATCTCTCATGCACGCACACATTTCTCTTACCCCCTACCCTTTCCCCTTGTCTTCTTCTCTGGCGAGTCTGGAGGACCCCTAGTGAAATCGCGATCAATTCCTTTCTCGCGTGTGATGCCTACTCCACATTTTTCTCAAGTTTGGATTGTTGTAAATGTGCCTGGCCAGCATATTTGCAGTGAATTCAATAGGTTAGATTTTCAGTATTGCAGTGTTTTTATTGCAAAATGCATGTCTGGCCCGCATGTATTTTGTGATTTAGGGGGGCATAACTAGCAAAAGAGAGGAATTGATGGCATCGCATAGTTCCGTTGAGTTCAGCTGTGGTATGTATTGAGAGTATACCAGCTTATGCTGGGGTGGTAGTTCGCGGCTATTATTCCTGGTGTATGTCTGGCTCTCTTGCAGGGCAGTTTCGGCTGTGGTATGCATTGAGAGTATACCAGCTTATGCTGGGGTAGTAGTCTGTGGCTATCATTTCTGGTGTATGTCCGGCTCTCTTGCAGGGCAGTTATTCTTGCAAATTTAGGCTTTGACAGGAGAGGGGAGTGGGTTTGGGTATAATATATAGTAGATGTTGCTGCTGTTCTCTTAATGATTTCAGCCTACCCTTTGGGGCCCTGGCTTTGTCTAGTCCCTTCACAGAGCCAGACCCTTCCCCCAGGGGCCTGGTCTAGCTCTGAGATGGACTAGGCTTGCCCCAGCGAGTTGACACCATGTATCCACATGCTTATGAGCCTTCGAGTAGACTTCTAACTAGCATTAGGTTAGCAGCTTTAGCCAAGGTAAGTCCCAAGGTGAAGGCAAGTCCCCAGTGAAGAAAATCCCAGAGTGTCGCTCTAGGTGAGGTGGTGAACAGGTCCTCAGTGAAGCTAATCCCCAGATTGTTTGCATCCTGGGTGAGGCTATCTGGGGTGAAGACAAGTCCTCAGTGAAGTAAGCCCTAGAGTGTTCACATTCTAGGTGAAGATGTCTGAGGTGATAAGGCCACAACGGAAGCAAGTCCTAGAGTGAAGTTATTCTGGGTGAAGATGTCTGGGGTGAAGACAAGTCCTTGGTGAAAGCAATTGCTTGATAAAGACGTTTTAGCTAAACAATATCCAAAAGCAATCCTAGCAAAAGCAATCCTAGTTAAATCTTCACTGAAGGTAAGTCAAGAAAGCACTAGCGAGTTCAATAGGTAATGGTTGTCAAGTCGAAAATGTGCTATAGTATTGGTGTGTGCACCAAAAAAATATTTTTTGTTGTTTTTTTTCAGCGCTGCAGGCAGATGATGCCTATGATGGGCTAAAATTATTGAGAGTGCAACAGCAACTTGTAGCTAGCTAATTTTGATTGAGTAATAATTTTTTGTAAGTGTATTATCTGAATTTACTCTCTCTCCTCTTCTCGTTTCTGCAGGTGTTTCAATGCCTGCAGAAGCGAGAACTCCAGACCAGCTCTTCACGGCCAGTTCGTGTGTGCTCACTCAAGTTCGTGTATAGCTACTTGTAAAAATTAGTTTTTGTTCTTCCTGATCACTGCTGTCCATTTCAGCAGTAATCTAATTTGGCTTTAAATTGCATTAAAAATTGCAAATTAAAGCTAATTACTGCCATACGAGGTATTTCCGTTTTAAATTGCACGTTTTAATAAACATGCAAATTAAACTAATTACTGCTACTTTTGAAAATGGTTGGTCAAGAACTAGAAACAGCTGGTATTTTTTTGTCTTGTGTCCCATGATCCAGTAGGTGATTGTGTAGATTTTTTATCAGTACTTTTTTTGTCGGAAAGATAGGGGGGTTTCCCCCAACAAGAGGGAAGTTGCTTGAATTTCAGCTTTTTTTGCAGGTTTTATATTTTTCTCTTTCAATACAGCAGTCAGTTTGGCCAGTCATCCTGCAAAGTGAAGATCCTCTTCTATGTCAAGTGATGTGTACCAATTTTTGGGATGTCCTGTTTTACATTAATTTTATCTGTTTTTGTCCATTCAGTGCAGTGAGTAGAGCATCGCAGGTAATTCCTTCATGACTCCGCTTGTGGTGGGGGAAGACAAGAGCTGGCATGGCAGAGTGATGTATGTTTACATAGAGTCTTGATTTTGCACATGTCGTGTACAACTGCTTTTATTGCCAAGTGTGTACGTGTACATGGAGGATTGATAGTTGATGGAACTGGCTGACAAGGTACATGTGCTGTATAGTTGTATGTGCTACCCTCTTTGCTTCCTCCTTCAGCTGCCACCTCTCGTAGCCTCGTACCCTGGGAAACGAGGCTGCCACCCCTCAGCTACTGGAGGCCCTCCTCTCTTGTGTGGGCTAACTTTGCTAGTGGAGGGGAGAGGCGTTCTGTAGCTGACCAACTTGGAGGGGGCCATGGAGGTGATCTTTCGTTCTGTAGATGACTGACTTGGGTGTCCATGGAGATAATGTTTCTCTCGTTCTGTAGCTGACTAACATCAATCTAATGGCTTGTCATGTGACTATCAGGTGATCATAGCTTCTTTCCTGATCCTGAACATTGTATTACTGATCTTGTGTCAATCTAGGTGGAGAAGTGGAGCAAAAATTTGGTGGTTGGTGATGTGTGGATTGGCTTCACCTCTTCATATTATAGCAAAAGTAAGCTTGTGAAGCTTTGCCTGGTTGTGTTTTATCTTGCTACATTTTTCTTCTGCAGGTGAACCAGTGTCCTCAATATAATGTCATGATGAATGCCAGTAACTATTTTTCATTCATTTTTACATTCATCTTTTTTCACATCAAGTCTAAAAGAAAACTGTTAATTTGTTGAACTTGTTCACACTTGGTGATGAATCCTATATGTCTCAGGACGATACTTCATCTTCACTTTTGCATTTGGACTCGCCACAATCCTTTACATAATACTTTCTATTAATTTTATGCATAATTATTCTCTGACTCCTTCATTGCCTCCTTTATTTTTTATTCAACTTGGATGCGATTTTCTCATTCACCGATAAAAAAAGTATATAATTATTATTATACAACATTTTAAAAAAATGCACACTCCCCCTTCCCCTCTTCTCGTGTGCTTTTCAACATTGCTGTACTGTTCACTTGTCTTGTACCCTATATAATAATGTATAATAATATTTATTATGTCGATGATCTAGTAGCAATAATATCTTATTTATTATTTGCTGTTTATTACTACTTCCATAATATTTTAGTGCAACATTGCCATTAGTTTGACGACCTATACCCATTGTACTGGCTGCTTCACAAATTTGATTTTGTTCCCAACAAAATAATCACAATTATTGTTCTACTGAAGAGAAATCACGTATGTTATATACCATGCAGTCATATCACTGTCTATTCTAACAGCTATAGTAATAAGTCAGCAACTATTATACTACCAATGCATTCTGTCTGTTGTAATGAGTTTATTAAACGAGTTCTTTGAAGTTAGCATAAGTATCAAATCCATCCAGGTAGTCAGCCACCAAATTGTGGCAGAGAATATACTGATGCTGCAGAAAATTGAAGATAATGAATTTTTTATCACTCTGATTTCTTTAACTTACCACGTCAGGCACAAACCCTGCCCTCTGTATGCGAGCAGACTTGATGGACTGGAAGAAATCGACCACTCCCTCAGTTTTCAGTCGCTCCAACTGAGCATGGATGCAGATGAATGTACCAGTACGACCAACACCATCACTGCAAACAGGTGAGTGTATATATGCATGACATTTTGACAACATCACAACATGGAAGTGAAAAATGATTTAACTTTCTACGAATGTACGGTATAAAGAGGGTTTTCCCAGTTTTGGATGTAATACCTCATTGGGGGCTTTCTAGTGTGTACAGTGTCGTACAATATTCTTACATAAGCTAGGGTTTGCGGTTATGATGACATAATTAAAAATTGTTTCCCTCACTTGCACATGACGGTGATTGGTTTGTTTCCAGATGTCATTTGTGTTTTGTTGATGTGTTGAATGAGGTCCAGGAGGGCAGCTGTCCCTCGAGGGGTGCCATGCTTAGGCCAACGAATGTAGTGGAACACACCAACCTTCACCACTGTCTCGGAAGAGGCGTGGCCTTGTGGGTGTGGCTTGTCCTCGGACACCTCTAGCTGTTGTATGACATAGTCAGTAGTAGTTTCCTTGGAGACCAGCTTCACTCGTATTTTCCCATACATCTCACTGTCACCTTTATGCTCTGGCAAGAAGGGGCAGCATGCCTCCTGCAATTGACAATGGGTGAAGGTCGTCACATAAAAAAGTATAATACATGTTGGGCAGTGTACTCGTACATGTAATGAAGCAAATGAACATGACGACCTTTACCTTCCCATCCTCTTTCATCCTGCACAGCATGACAATGGCTCTGCTCTGGTAGTCCCAGACCATCCTCCAGAAGTCATTGACAGTGTTCTCCATTGGAGCCTGTGTAGCAATGTACCCTCCACGCTGACGGTAGCCCTGGGGATAGGGAGAGAAATATCACTACCATGCAACAGTTACTTAACGATGTTTAATATATATACATCAACAAAGCTTGCGTTAATGTAGTCTGAACCAGTAGCTGTAGCAGCTCTGAGCATAACTCGAAAATGATCATCTGTTGAAATTAATTATTATTAGTGAATTTGTTGGTTGAGATAGAAATGAAGGATGTATATACATACTTGGCAAGACGTTAGGGTAACGATTTTTGCTGAGGTTGCATTCCATGTTTGCCTGTGTGTAGTCTGACTCTGAGTAGCCTGGGGACATCTGGGCAATCAGCTGTGTTGAGAAAAATATGATTAGCTATAAATGTGGCAGAATTTTTGTACATTGAACTGTTTGTTGTATCCAGTTTCTCCGTCTGTGGTTTTGTTGAGTCGACTGATGACAATCCTCAAATTAGGAGCAGTGATCTCTGTATCTCCACACAATATTAGCTCATTCAGTGCATCATGGATGAAGTTGTACTGGGCCTATGTACACACAAGGGAGTAAAATGAAGCAGCACTAGTGCTGTGTACGCTCAAATCTAATGGATACAAGTTAACATAAACATTCCATGTCATGAGATACCTACCTGAGTCTGAACCATCAGCACTCGCTGAGTTCTCAGTTGTTTGAGAAATTCATAGATGTTGAGATTCTGCTCCCCCTGCATTCTCTGTAGCATGCTGTCTAGCACAATGAAAGCTCCCGTCCTTCCAACTCCAGCACTGCAGTGGACCAGCAGAGGCCGACTATCACTGTAGGGATGACTCGTCCTAACTCTCCTGATGAAATTGATGAGAGTGACTCCATTTTGAGGCACTCCATGATCAGGCCAGCCAGTGAAGTGATACTGAGTCACTTTCAGCGGAGCACTGCCTGGAGCTGTGGACTGCATATGCAGGGAAAAAGAATTAATGTGTCAAGTAATAGGAGCTACCATTTTTGGGCAGAAATGAGAAGAGTTATTGTACATTAAGGGTAAGAGGGGGACCATCTGGCTAAGTGTAGGTTTGGATCATGTCTAGTATGAATTTAATACAAGAAAGGCTAACATTGATACAAGAAACGGACAGCTGTAAACAAAAGCCAGGAACACGATTGCTTGAGTAAACCCACCAAGATTCTACATAAACAGAACAATGAGCAACGGATATCATAACAGCAGATGCTACAGATTGAAAGTTTGTAGTCTTGTTGTGAGTAAGCAGCTCCATTTCAGTGGCTTTGTAAACTGAATAGGAATACTGAATAGTTGACAGATGCGGGATATACTCGCGGCAAATAGCAAATGTTACAGATCAACAGTTTACTCAAATGCATGGAGCTGGCTACTACCTCACAAAAAAAAGATTATATATACTTGGTAGCTGGGGGCCATGGCGCATATTCCCAACTGTTATGGATCAAGTGTTCTTCCTACAAATTATCATAACAGAGATATTCTCCATGGATTGGAGCACTTGAGACATTAATGACTGTAAACACAAGATGATGGGAGTATATATAACAAGAAAAACTTCACTATGAAAAACAAGCATTATTGTAAGACTCAATACACAAGTAGATGTTTGGGGAAGGTACTCATAACTACTTACACTTGTAAGTGTCATTTTCCTGAGGGAGTACTCAGCAAATGGTAGAGTTGAAGTGAGTGTGATAGTTAGCCCATGACCTGGCTGCACACTCTCACCAACATTCAATGGCCAATACTCCTCACACTTTTTCTGAATTTCAGAAAATCCATCACAAGCACGTTAATATTTATATTTTAAACAGTAATACAAAGTGAAACTCCACTGTGACATACCCTTCCCTCAAAGCATCGTGTTAGCATGACAACCGTTGGCAATTTCTTCTCCCAAATCATCCTCCAGAAGTCAGTGACAGTATTTGGCATGGGACCTAATGGTGTTGTACATAATATGCATGTGTACACTAACTGTTGCTACTTCGCTATACCTTGGGCTCCAATGTATGCTTTTGGTTTGTTGTAACCCTGGAAAAATTATGAGAGAGAAATAGTAAGTATGTGGATGTGTGTACATATTAGGCTATTATTCATACATCTAGGTGGCTTGCGTTGATGTAGTCTGATCCATCTTCTCCTGAAATCTCCTTGAGTTTCACACGTGAAGAATCGTCTGATTTTTCCAAGGTTAAAAGTTTTTTCTATAATCATCATTTTTTATGTCAATTCATTGCCTTACATGGGAAAATATTTGCGAATCTGTTCTTGCATTTGTTATGAGGAATGTCAGCGATGGTATGAGGGGACTGTGGGTGCTTGGACATACTCTGAATAACAGATGTGAGTGTTTGCATAAGCAACAGATGTTCCTCAAGTTTGTTATGACACATAGTGAATGTTTTATACCAAACTGAAAATCAACTCAAATGAATGGTACACAAGAATGTGCATATGTGTTTATGCACACATATGCACACACACACTCATGCACTCACACACACTGGCACTCACACACACACACACACACTGGCACTGACCTCATATTCCATTTCGAAGAGCTTGTCTCTGTCACCATGAAGTCTCTCAACATGACCACTGAACTCTGACATTGGAATAGGCTTCACATGCTCACCAGCTGCAGTATAGCTATTGATGTCACAATGTCATTCTAACACGATACTAACCAATGGAATTTGTATCCATAAAATAGTCATCCTTGTCTTTCTCTTCATCATACTCCTGCATTTGTAGACAATCTCTATCAGACTCTTGAGGTGGTGTAACATAATCATGGTCCTCCAAGGATTCAGCTACGTTTCGCCGTTTGTAATGAATCGATTTCTGGAAGATACTTGGTTGTGCTTTCTTTAACCTATATCAATCATAATGAACACTGTGTGCATGAAAATTGTATGCTAGTTGCGATAACACCAACCTTATAATAGCAGTAACAATGATGATAACTCCAACAGCTATCAGCACCAGAAAGAATATTACACCCACTATTGTTCCTCCCACAACAGCTGAGGAAGGTGACGATACCAATTGAGCTACTGACACTGTTATGGATTGCGATTGATTTCCAAAAGGACTAGTGATTATACAGGTGTACTCGTGGGTTTCAGATACTTCAGCTAGGAGCAGGATCAGAGGAGATTCACTTGTATTGTTCAACACCCTCATTCCTTCATCTAGCCAAACTATTGTAGTTACAGATAAATCAGTAGTGCAGTTAATAGCAATATTTGCTCCTCGGTTGAGTACTTGAGCTGCGTTGTGACCAGTGATCTGCAGACCTAATAATAATTATAGAGACAGCTCAACCATAATAATAATTATTGTCACGTACAAACACTATATTATGTGCCTATCTACCTCGTAGTTCAAAGGTCATATCATCTCCTCCTCTTGAGTTATTCACCATACAAATATATGATCCATTAATACTGTCTGGGTCCTGATCATCCAATGAGAGAACATTTAAGTAGACAGCAGCAACAGAATCTACTATCTGCTGCACACGAGCATATTTGGAGATGAGAGGGACACCATTCTTCATCCAAGTGATTCTAGTGGCTGGGCCACCAACAGTGGTACAGGTCAAAGTTTGGCGTTTTGTGGTAGAATGAAAAGTAATACCAGTTATATTAGGTGCACCTGGATAACAATAATGTACACTGATTACACATTATAATTGTGATATGACATTGTATGTTCAACTCACATACCATCATTTGGCATGTATATCCCTACATAGATGCTTTGGTTGACTCTGTTAGCATCAGGTATCTCACAATGGAAAATTCCTGATAGTATAGTGCTATCATTGCGACGGTGTAGACGGACAGTACTGGGTCCTCTATTTCCATAAAAATCAACACTGTATGTATTGATTATTGTTGAACTAGGTAGGTACCAATTCCCTAGTCTTTCTGTAATTGTAGTACTATTGCAGCAATTAGTATTATTCGTGATGCAAAACAGTGCTTCATTGTTCTGTCCAATTTCATTGAGGTTCACAATACTGTTATTGCCATACAATCTACCTCGTAGAAGAAACATAGGCTCTGGATGTGTGGTGCAAGTATTAGTGTGATATTTCCATAATATTGTAAGCGTAATACTATTATTAATTGTGGTCATAAATATTATTATATATAGTGCATGTCTTACCTGATGGAACCAGTGTGGTGTTTCGAATGTTTGCTGGCATCGAAAGACTATTTCTTAGTGCACTGTTAATTGCTCTGACTTCAAAATTGTATGTTGTTCGTGGTTGTAGCCCTACTGCTGTAAAGATCCTCTCGCTATCACCAGTGCCATTAACTATCACTGATGTAATATTTTCAGACGCTGTGGCTGTAGTGTATGATACTCTATAGCTATTAATATTTCCATGTCTTAGCTGACACTCCATACGATCCCACCGAATGGTAATGTTGGTTACATTAACAGATGTGACCCTAAGTGATTGGGGACGAGAACTTGGAGCTATAATATAAAATTAAGATAAATACTCATGTCACCATAAAAAGTGATGCATTCCATTTACTTGTTGATGCAGTTGAGATCATTGCAGAGACAGTATTACTCGATCCAATGTTGTTTACAGCAGCAATGGTGATTAGATATGGGCTATAAGGCAGAAGATTTTCAATTAGTACTGTGTTCCCATTGCCATTTTCATTCACTTTCCACATCTTTCCAAGCTCTGAGGGTTGTAGCCGAGTAGTATTGCAATCCCCTTCATATGAATATGAAATTTGATAGTATTTCACAAGATCTCTACGATTTTGAGCCCAGTTAAATGTAATAGATCGAGCAGATTCTGAAGTGGAAGGTCGATCACCATACAGCATTGGTACTGGAGGAGCTGAAGTTAAAGGAAGTGTATTAGCTTTAAAACTTAATATTGTTATTATTATTATTATACCTAGTATTAGCTCATGGGAACTAGAATTAATAAAATTTTCAATGAATTCAGAATCTGTTGATGATGAATTTGGTGAAATTGTTACATTACAAACATAACTTCTTGCATCACTGATTAACACTTCTCTGATCAACAGGGACTTCTGGTAGCCATGTTCATTCCTTGTTATTTGACTAATTGAGATGTGATCTGAAGGCTGAATTGCAGCAGTCCATTGGATATCAACTCGAACACTTACATCAACAACAGTGCTGTTGACCCACACCATACATGTTAAATTGAACTGATCAGAGATGTTTGGTTGAGAAGGGGATGCAATGATAGACACATTGGATGGGATTCGCACTAATTAAACGACAATAGTATAAATTATCGTGATATGAAGGATCATGCAGGTATACTTACCCCTTAAATTAACAGTTTCTGATTTTGTAAGATTAGTCATTGATGCTGTGCAGGTATACTGCCCAGCATGTGAAGCTTTAAGTGGTGAAAAGATTAAATCATGCCCCAGGCTATGGGTTCTAACACTGTTATAATAATATGTCCATCGAAATGTAACTTGAGGTAAGCTGAAATTGTTGCTGTTCTTTACCACCCCACAGTGCAATGAAAATGATTGTTTTCCAGCATTGACCAGAATGGGAGGCTCTGAAACATTAAGAGTAACTGCAGGGTGGAAGTCAATCAAATTTGCTACAATAATTAATATACTAAATCAAATTTACCAGTAAAAATTTGAGCAATTCCTTGTTGAGATGTACTTTGTCGTAAGTCTGAATTTGATGGAAGTGGAATCAGCGTAGCTACACATGTATACCTTCCTAATTGAGCTCTGTTAAATGTATGAGGATAAGACTGAGTTGTAGCTCTCCCAGTGTCACTTGATACAATAGTATTATCAGATTCTGAGATTTGTTGTCCATTCGGTTGAGTCCATATAATACTCACCATCACAGGAATATCAACAGCTGATATTATAGTCACTGAGCATTTCAAAGTAACAGAGGAATGAGTAAATACTGTACTGCTTGCAGGAGAAATCACAGGATTAGGAGGTGGAACTGTACAGTGATAGTCAGACAATGATATCATCATACAGGGGTTATAATGATGATTGTATGCTTACGCTTAACATTAAGTGTGGTGGATTCACTTCTCAAAATGTTTGCATCGATATACAATGAACTAATTGTAGCATGACAAGTATAAACTCCAGCATCAGAAGCCATGAGTGGATTGAAGTAACGAGTCATACCAACTTGCTGGTCATTCATCTCTCTCTTTAGCCATCTGTAGTCTATAGTAGGGTCAAGGTCACCAGCTCCAGTAATGTTGCAGTTGAGGTGGTGAGGTTGTCCTACTGTTGGAATACCAGATCTTGAACTAGTAATTTGTATGGATACCTGAGGATCTATTATAAATAATGTATACCTTCCAGAATACAATAATAATTATTGTAGCTGTCTCACAGTTTATTTGGAGATTATAGTTATTATTAATAGTGGTGCTTCCAATCATGACTTGACAAATATAAGTTCCAGAATGAGCAGAATTGTTCAAACGATGAAACTGCAATATACTTTGATAAGTTGATATCATTGAAATTGTGATTCCATTGTGAGATTCAGTAATTCTAGTATTCTGAGGTGGTCCGATCCATATCCATTGAAACTCACCGCCATTAATGTATGATTGGCCAATTCCCATAAGAGAACACTGCAATTTATACCTCTCACCAGCAATTGCAATTGCTCTTGATCCAGTGATTGTTAAATTCACTATAAAGCATGGAAAGTTAATTAGCATGCAATAAATTATGATGATACATATTTAATTATGATTTACCTATGTTAGCACAGAGTCTAGAATCTGGTAGTTGCATAACCGCATCAGGTACTTCACAACAGAACAGTCCAGTTGGCATCATGACATTAGTATTGAGGCGGTTCAGATTGACTGTTCCATCATCTCCTCTGTTTCGATAAAATGATGTAGCCCCACCTTGAGTTGGAACCATTGTTCTCCCATTAGGAAAGAGCCACTCTCCCAACCTATTTGGCACAGTCGCACAGCATGGCATCCTGTCAGTGATGCACTGGAGTCCAGTGTTGGATGTAGTGTTAGTCTCCCCAATCTCAGTGATGGGAATGACACTGTTGTGAGCATAGACTGTCCCCCTCAAAGAGAGGTAGACACCTATTCAGTTTGTGTACATGCAGGCATGTTAGTATTCTGACATCGTTCAGGAATAATATTGATCTCAC
Organism: Cliona cf. orientalis; assembly: GCA_963930775.1. Classification (NCBI taxonomy): domain Eukaryota; kingdom Metazoa; phylum Porifera; class Demospongiae; order Clionaida; family Clionaidae; genus Cliona; species Cliona cf. orientalis. The sequence goes on from OZ005703.1 coordinate 8,247,926, forward strand.
CAGTGGTGACTCTGAGTGTTCCGGTCCGTGAATTACTGCTAGAAAGGAATAAATTTGGAGGTAATGGACTAACAATAGCAGAGCAGGTATAGACTCCAGAGTCACTCCTCCTAAATGAGCTGATCTGGGTGGTGTAGGTGAAGGTTGTGCCCCTCGTTGTGTTAGACAACCTCAGCATAGTTCCATTTCGGTGGGTCAGCTGTGCAGACACCATCACCAGTGAGAGATCAGACTCCAGTATTGCTGAGTTTAACTGCACAGTGCAGGTCACAGTGACAGAGGATGTAACACTGATAGGACTAGAGGGAGTACTTGTGATAGACACAGAGGCTATGGAGGGGACTGAGGGAGGAAGAGAAGATCATCACTTCATGGCTCTACTTTCTCTAGAACCATACTAACTTGTTAGTCTGATATCCTGAGGGGGGCTATTGGCCATCATCCCATCCACAGTGACCTGGCAGGTGTACTGGCCAGCATCAGACAGAGTGAGAGGGGAGAGGGAGAGAGTTGATTCCGAATCAGTGCTAATTTCTACGCCATCTCTCCTCCATTGGTATGCACTGACAGGACCATTTGCTCCACAGGTAAGGGAGTAGTTCTGTCCTGGAGCCAGAGTGGCTTCACTACCAGTGATCTGTACACTGAGGCTAAAAGCTGGATGTGAAAGGTTAATCATGAGCAATGCAATGTAAAATTTAATTATAATCACATAGTAATCTAACCAACTCACTAATGTTAGCACAGTGTATCTGCATAACATCTTGGGCATCAGGTACTTCACAACAGAACAGTCCAGTTGGCGTGATGACATTAGTATTGAGGCGATTCAGGTTGACTGTTCCATCATCTCCTCTGGTTCTAGAGAATGATGTAGGATTTCCCAGTGGTCCAGGAACAGTTGTCCCATTAGGAAAGAGCCACCCTCCAGCTCTGTCACTAAATGCTGCACAGCATGGCATCCTGTCAGTGATGCACTGGAGTCCAGTGTTGGTTGTAGTCCCAATGTCAATGATGGAAATGTCGCTGCTGTTAGCATAGACCATCCTCCCAAGAGAGAGGTAGACACCTGTGTGCGTGTGTGTGTGTGCACACACACACGTGTATTTAGTGCTATTAACCTAGAGGCAAATCATAATCTCACCAGTGGTGACTCTGAGTGTTCCAGACAGTGAACCACCACCAAATAGGAATGAATTTGAAGGTGATGGACTAACAGTGGCTGAGCAGGCGTAGAGTCCAGAGTCATTTCTCCCAAATGAGCTGATGGTAGCCATGATGCTGTGGGTGGATCCAGACACTGATGGAGTAGTGGTACCCAGTTGACTCCCAGCTGGATCTCTCAACTGAATATTCACAGTCACTGGGACATCTATTGCTGGGTCCAAGTCAGCCATGCAGGTCAGAGTAACACTGGATCCAATCGGATGAATCATGAGTGAGTCAGGTTGATTCGTTGAGACCCTGATCGCTGTTGGCCTAGGTACTAAATGAAAAAACAATTGTGAAACTGAGTACTATTAGAATCACTCACTCTGCACAGTGATGGTTGTGGACGTTGAGTTCATAACACTGCCCAGTGTAGCTCTACATGTGTATGTCCCAGCATGAGAGGCTGCCAGTGGGTTAAATGTCAGTGTGCTCATGCCACCAGTTGTCACTACTCTAGCTGTGATCATCATTTGGTTGTCCATAGGACCCATCAGCCAGGTGATGGTTGGCTGATCAGTTGACCCAGTCACAGTAACAATACACTCCAGACTGTAGCTCTCCCCAGCAGTGGCAGTACCAGAAAAAGTGATGGGGGTGATAGTGATATTCGGAGACCCGCCAGATGGCGAAATAGTTATAGCTAGGATGACCACTAACAGCGATAAAAGTGAAGCTTGAAATTCCATATTCTTACAGCAAACCTTTCTCAGTCTGGAATTGACTTGGATGGTGCATGCACACTAATTTTAAGGACTCGCCACCGTCAATTGCAAGTCGCGAGACATGAACCACGCCAACTTGCGCGTGGCCGGCTCCCTTGTACAGCCCCTCCCCCTTCCATAAGGCCACAGAATTTATGCAGACTATATTATAGTAATTTCTACAGATGTACATTAATTTTACTATCTAGCTAGTAGTCAAAATAGCAAAGTCAGACCAATTCTTTGAAATTAGCGTAAGTATCAAATCCATCAAGGTAGTCAGCCACCAAATTGTGGCAGAGAATATACTGATGCTGCAGAAATTGAAGATAATTAGCTATTGTTACAAATCACTATCTTTGACTTACCACGTCAGGCACAAGCCCCGCCCTCTGTATGCGAGCAGACTTGATGGACTGGAAGAAATCGACCACTCCCTCAGTTTTCAGCCGCTCCAACTGAGCATGGATGCAGATGAATGTACCAGTACGACCAACTCCATCACTGAATGTAATGTATGTAGAAAATCAATGAAGTCAACATGGAATTAGCCATAATGGAAAAGCTTATCATTGAAAATAGAAAATATATAAAATGTAGCCACGTCCGCTCCCTGATCATTGAAATAGAGCCCTTGCAATGAGGTTATGCTAATTTAAATTAAATTATAAGATGCATATTAAATAATGGTTTCACTGATGCATGAACAAACATTCAAGTATAGCTACTCACTTGCACATGACGGTGATTGGTTTGTTTCCAGATGTCATTTGTGTTTTGTTGATGTGTTGAATGAGGTCAAGGAGGGCAGCTGTCCCTCGAGGGGTCCCATGCTTAGGCCAACGAATGTAGTGGAACACACCAATCTTCACCGCAGCCTCGGAAGAGGCGTGGCCTTGTGAGTGTGGCTTGTCCTCGGACACCTCCAGCTGTTGTATGACATAGTCAGTGGTAGTTTCCTTGGAGACCAGCTTCACTCGTATTTTCCCATATACCTCACTGTCACCTTTATGCTCTGGCAAGTAGGGGAAGCATGCCTCCTGAACATATAAAAAGTTACTATGGTCAATAAGAGACACTATACCCACATGTAATGGCTACTCATTGCTATTACTATACCCAGTAGATTGTATAGATGCATCAACATAATAGCTATGCTTACCTTTCCATCTTCCTTCATCCTGCATAGCATGACAATGGCTCTGCTCTGGTAGTCCCAGACCATCCTCCAGAAGTCATTGACAGTGTTCTCCATTGGAGCCTGTGTAGCAATGTACCCTCCACGCTGACGGTAGCCCTGAAAATACGCCGACATTATTCACAATTTACATATTAACCATTCTGGCAACACTAGCTAGCTATAGGTACACAATCATTTCAACACAATCTCACATCGACAAAGCTTGCGTTGATGTAGTCTGAACCAGCCGCTGCTCGAAGCAAAACTCGATGACAATCATCTAACAAATACATGGGGTAATCAACGTTAGTAACTGTTATGGCAGCTACATACTTGGTAAGACGTTAGGGTAACGATTTTTGCTGAGGTTGCATTCCATGTTTGCCTGTGTGTAGTCTGACTCTGAGTAGCCTGGGGACATCTGGGCAATCAGCTGTGTTGAGAAAAATATGATCATGACTAGCTACAAATGTGGCAAAATTTTTGTACGTTGAACTGTTTATTGTATCCAGTTTCTCCGTCTGTGGTTTTGTTGAGTCGACTGATGACAATCCTCAAATTAGGAGCAGTGATCTCTGTGTCTCCACACAATATTAGCTCATTCAGTGCATCATGGATGAAGTTGTACTGGGCCTACATACATGAGGACATTTAGAAAACCCTGACAATTATTGCATGCCATGGGCACGTCCACAGGTCACCAAGACACTGGGGGAATGAATTTGGATAACAATTTGCTAATGGGCATGCAAGTGCACAGAATTATCAAAACAACTGTTGAGCATTCTTGTTAATGCATGTATGCATGCAACTTATGCCTTGCTTCTAAAGTACCTGAGTCTGGACCATCAGCACTCGCTGAGCTCTCAGTTGTTTAAGGAATTCATAAATATTGAGATTCTGCTCGCCCTGCATTCTCTGTAGCATGCTGTCTAGTACAATGAAAGCTCCCGTCCTTCCCACTCCAGCACTGCAGTGGACCAGCAGAGGCCGACTGTCACTGTAGGGGTGACTCGTCCTAACTCTCCTGATGAAATTGATGAGAGTGACTCCATTTTGAGGCACTCCATGATCAGGCCAGCCAGTGAAGTGATACTGAGTCACTTTCAGTGGAGCACTGCCTGGAGCTGTAGACTGCACAAGAAAATATCATGCATGCACGGCACTACGTAGCTTGTTTAAATAATTTTGGTGAAGTGAAACACAAATGCTTTGAAATAGCATAATGTTATGCATACTGATGGCTAATGGATGCATGTAATAATAATATATTCTACTCCAAAACAAAATAAACATTCAAAAACAATTGCAAAGTAATGGGGTGTGGTCTTACACAAGTGAGTGTCATTTTCCTGAGGGAGTACTCAGCAAATGGTAGAGATGAATTGAGTGTTATGGTTAGTCCATGACCTGGCTGCACACTCTCACCAACATTCAATGGCCAATACTCCTCACACTTTTTCTAATGGATCACAAAATTCAAAACAGTTTAGTAACTTAATGCTCATAATAACGTCTATTGAACATACCCTTCCTTCAAAGACTCGTGTTAGCATCACAACTGTTGGTAATTTCTTCTCCCAAATCATCCTCCAAAAGTCACTCACAGTATTTGACATGGGACCTATCAGTGTTGAGTAGAGAATAATGACAGAGCAGTGTTTAGTGCTTACCTTGAGCACCAATGTATGCCTTGGACTTGTTGTAACCCTGAGGGGAGGGATAAGTTTATAGCATGACATGCCTGTGTTAACTAACAAGCAAGATTTTACATCTAGGTGGCTTGCGTTGATGTAATCTGACCCATCTTCTCCTACAACCTCCTTAAGTTTCACACGTGAAGAGTCATCTGATATCATACATTTCATTCATTCTCCATTATGACAAACTAAGTATATGGCTTACATGGAAAGATGTTTGCAAATCTGTTCTTTAGTTTGTTATGAGGTATTTCAGCCACTGAGTAAGACGACTGAGGATGCTTGGAGACACTCTGCACAATATTGTATACAACAATAAAAACTGGTATTATTCTCAATTAAAAAAACCCTTGCTGAGCACCATAGCAACAATTTGTAATTCTAGTTGTGTAGTCATGAACATGCACTGACCTCATATTCCATTTCGAAGAGCTTGTCTCTGTCGGCATGAAGTCTCTCAACATGACTACTGAACTCTGACACTGGAATAGGCTTCACACGCTCACCAGCTGCAACAAATTATCAATAATTATGTTTTATGCTCTCCAATGAGATTAATTTACCAATGAGTGTTGTATCCATGAAGTAATAATCTCTATCCTTGTCAGTATTAGTCTCTTTTAACTCGAGATTCTCTCCTTCATTCTTATCTTCGCCATCATCATGTTGGTGTGTCTTGGCCACACAGTGAGTGACATAATCCTCTGATGGCTTAGGATGATGGATTCCATGATGGGGTTTCAATTTCACACTACGTAACTTCTTTGCCCTTCATAAATATTAAGCATAATCATTAATTTTTCTGAGGATCTCTTGATCAATATGCAGGCTAACCTTCCTATTCCAACCACCACAACCAGTGCTGCAGCAACCATAAGCACTAGAACAAGTAGCACACCCACCACAGCTCCAGCCACTGTTGCTGTGGAGTTAGTGGTAGCACCCGGAGAAGTGATATCCTTTGCAGAATATAATATTTCAACAGACACATTGCGTAGAATTCCACTAGCATCAGGTATTTCACATCGATACGTGCCGGTTGGAAATGTGGCACTATCATTCCAGTATAAGCCCACTACACTTGGACCTCTCTCAATGTAGATGTTGCTGCTAGTGGTTTGATTTCCAACAATAGATCCATTGGGGAAGAACCAGTTCCCTGCAACTTGAGCAGTGTCACTGCTGCAGCACTTACGAAGGTCAGTGAAACAGAGCAAAGCATTGTCATTCAAGCTTAAGGATATGTTACTTTCATCAGCGATAAACATTCCATTATGGGAGAGAAAGACACCTATTGAAAGCAGTAATTAATTGCAGTTTACATGCAAGTAGATAGCTAATATGTAGCTATGCTAGTTAATTTTACCAACCTGTGGTAACTTGGATAGAATCTGAAGTAAGTGTTGCATTTAAATTCTCAGTGAGGTAGGGTGCTTGCTGTTGATTCGGTTTAACCACTGCTGTGCAGGTATAATTTCCTGAGTCGTTCCTCTCAAATGATTCAAACAGCTTGGTGTAGGTGAAGGTTGTGCCAGTCACTGTTGGTCCAGTTAGATTCAATTGAATTTCATCCCTGGAGAGCTGTGCCTCCACCATTAGCAACGGTACTTCATCTGCACTCACCGCTGGGTCCAACTTAACAGTGCAAGTTAGAGTAATGTTAGATCCAATAGGCCGGATGAGGTTAGCAGCATCATTCGTGACAATAACAGAGAAAGGAGCTGGAACTATTATAAAAAATTAACAAAACGATATAATTATTGTAGTCCATTGAACTAACCTAGAATATATAGGATACTGTGATTATACAGAGGGGGCCCAAGGGGATTGATAAGGCCACACCTATATAATATCCCAGCATCAGACAGCATGAGAGAAGACAAGGAGAGAATTGGTCCCATTTCACTCAACATGGTGCTGCCTTTCATCCATTGATACATAAAATTTAATGTGAAATTGCTAGCACGTACTCCTGAAACATTACAGCTGAGGGAATAGTTTTGTCCTGGAATTGGATCACCTCTATGGTTCACAATCCTAATAGAAACTACACAAAGTTTTATTAGATTATTAAAGTTTTGTAAGTTAGTCTTACTTATACTAGCACACAGTCGGATGTTACCAGGCACAGCACAACAAAATGTTCCATACGGCATCTCAACATTGGTATTGAGGCGGTTCAGGTTGACTGTTCCATCATCTCCTCTGTTTCGGTAAAATGTTGTAGCCCCACCTCCTTGAGTTGGAACAGTTGTCCCATCAGGAAAGTACCATTCTCCAGCTCTGCTGCCTTGAGTCCCACAGCACGGCATCCTGTCAGTGATGCACTGAAGTCCAGTGTTGGATGTAGTGTTAGTCTCTCCAATCTCAGTGATGGGAATGAGACTGTTGTTAGCATAGACCACTCCCTTTAGAGAGAGGTAGACACCTGAGTGTGTGTGTGTGTACATGTGTGGGGGAGGGGACGGTGGTGTATGTATGTATGGGTGCGTAGCTCCTGCAGAGTTATAGAGGCAAATCAAATAATCTCACCAGTGGTGACTCTGAGTGTTCCAGATCGTGAATTGTTAGAAAGAAATGAATTTAGAGGTGATGGACTAACAGTAGCAGAGCAGGTATAGTTTCCAGATTGATCTCTCCCAAATGAGCTGATGGTAGCCATGCTGCTGTAGGTGGATCCAGTCACTGATGGAGTAGTGGCAGTCAGAATCCTCCCAGCTGGATCTCTCAACTGAATATTCACAGACACTGTGACATCTATTGCTGGGTCCAAGTCAGCCATGCAGGTCAGAGTAACAGTCGATCCAACTGGACGAATCATGAGTGGGTTAACTTGATTTGTTGAGACCCTGATCGCTGCTGGCCTAGGTACTAAATTAAGAGAGTTTTAAGGAGCTGTAACTATTAAAGAATAAGACCTACAAGTTAGTTGAACAGTCTCAGAGTTGGCTGAGGCAGTGGTAATGGGATCACTGAGTAGACTGGAGTTGACAGTGGCTTGACAGGTGTAGCTTCCAGCATCAGAGGAGGTGAGGGGAGAGAAGGAGAGAGTAGCCATTGGCTGACTTGATACCACTGCACCATTCTTAAGCCACTGGTAGGTCACCACAGCACCAGCATCAGTGAGCCTCTCAGCTCCAGTGACAGTACAGTTGAGAAGGTACATTGATCCTACCATTGGAGTAGCTGCTGTAATAAAGACCATGATAGAGGGATCTGAAAAATTTAATAATTATTATTATTTTAATGGACAAAATCTTTCAACCTTGAAAATTTTAGATTTTTGCTATTATGTATGCTTGGATGAGATATTAGCTTACTATTCACAGTAACCATAACACTGTTTGCAAGTCTTCCAGGCCCAAGTCGACATGTGTACATCCCTGCATGCAGAGACTGACTCAGTGGAGAGTTAAACTGCAGAGTACTGGTGTAGGTCTCGCTAGTGAAGTTGCTGCTGCTCATAACAGTTGACATAGCAGTCACACCAGAGGGAAGTGAGGTACTGTCACCAAAGGACCACTGAAAGTTTGGTGAAGGTGCATCAGAGGGTAGACGATTGGGATCATAGAGAGTTACTGAGCATGTCAGTGAGTAGTCTGTCTGCCCAGCAGTAGTGGTGGTGGAACCAGTGGAGGGAGAGAAGGTCACGTGAGGAACATTAAAACGGAACCCAAAATTCACTGTGGGAATAATGGGAAACATAATATTATATTGGTATGTATTAGTTGAGTAACAAACTCACAAATGTTCACATAGATGGTCTGATTAACACCAGCAGCATTAGGTAGCTCACAGCGGAAGCGACCTCTTTCTGGTACATGACTGAATCTACGAAAGAGACGAACTGAGCCATAAAACTGTTGTCCATTTATGAGTTCATTTGGACCTCTATTCACTAGAAATCGTGTAGCTGTACCACCAGAGACAAAGTCACTAACTGTGCTCCCATTGGGAAAATACCAGTTACCACTCTCATTACGCATGATCTCTGATGGCCCGGTGTCAGGCTCTGTACCACAACAGTCTACTAGATCAGTTATGCACTGCAATGCTCTATCTTCAATGGCAGGGTTCCTATTTGTTGGAGCAGAAGCACTTCCAATATTCAAGACATCATCAAAATCCACAAAGCTGTCACTGGGAACGGTCTTTCCAAGAAATATCAGAGAGACACCAGCTGCAGCTGTATAAAAGTAGCTCAGTATGTACATTCTTCTTGACAGGACCATGCACTATTATTCATTCCTGCATGCACTTACCTTGGGTTACACTAACTTCAGTTAGCCAAGCAATACAACATAAAGCAACTCGAAGAAGTACAAATGCCATTGCGGTCTGCGATCTGATGGTATAGTGAAGTTCCGCCTTTTATACCGTATAGCCCGGACGTTAGGCGGGGTCCCGGGGCTCGAGCTCGCCGCGGCACTGATGTACATGTATGATGGTAGTCTCGCAAGCCACACCTTTCAATCTCCGCACGCGAGAGATTGAAGGATCGGAGATTGAAGGGTGTGGCTTGCGAGACTAGTATGATGGCTGAATCACTCAGCATTCCAAAAAATCCCATCAGTCGTGTCCAGGAGATCTTTCAGCAGTGGAAGCTCCCTCTCCCTACCTACCGCGAGGCAGCGGGATCATACTCACAGTTTGGCAACGAGGTGACCATAGTGATCGAGGGAGAATCGCGAACCTTCAGTGGTCTAGGAAGAACGAAAAAGATTAGCAAGGCCAACGCAGCCCAGGAGGCGCTGGACTATATCATACAGAACCTACCGCATCTACTGGAGCCACCGCCACTACCAGTAAGCAAGTAGCTAGGAAAAAAAAATACCAGAGAAGAGAAGAGCACGTGGAGGTCAAAGGTCATCGTCCTTCTCTTACGCAGGAATGCTCCATCAATGAAGCCACCATTTCTGACATTGGGGTGTGGAGGAAGGGTGAGCATTGTACACTGTGACTAGCAGTGGAGCTGATTGGTTGATGTTATGTGAATCAGTGATACTTTTTTATGTCTAGGTGACAAGTTGAACCAACAGCATACTCCATCGGTTGATCAGAGCATGCTGGCCAGAGAGACAGAGCAACTGGCATGTGAGTAGCTTGCTCAAATACTCAAATGCTTGTAGGAATTTTTTATGAAAGTATCATAAGATTGTAGTATTGCATTCTCCTGTACCTCATAGTAGTCAATATTTTGTTGTGCAAATGATAAACTCTGCTATCTCATCTCTCGTTAGCATAGTATTGCATTCTCCTGTATCCCACATTGAATATGATAGTCCGTGTTTTATATTTAATGGTAAAGTATCCTATGATCTCTCTGCTTACAGATGCTGAGGTTGGTTTGGAGATGGGATGGCTGGTCCAACAAAATCGCCAGAAGCAAGGACTCTCCCAGAAAGACCTGGCTGTGGTGAGTGCATGCAAATGATGATACAGTAGAACTTCCGAATAACGGACACATTGGGAGCAGACCTTTATCCTTTATATGGAGGTTGTCCCTTTACAGAAGCAGAGACAATTTACATAATAATACTAATTATTACATCCTAAGTGGGAAGAAAAATAAAGTCAATCTAATGTAATGTAATGTAATGTAAGTAAACTCAGCCCCAGAACATGCTATGAAGATAATTCAAAGACCAGCAGATAGAGCATAAAAAAACAAAAATTTAAACGGTCCAGAATTTTCAATTTCACTTTCATTGTTGAGTTATAAGCGAAAATGTCCTTGTCAAAACACAAAAGCCACAACTATACTACTGTCCAGATGGTCTAAGGGTTAAGCTCTGAGTCTGCCAGGCAGTGTGAAATGCGCGCCCCGGTTTGAATCCCGCCAGGGCCGATTTTTTTTCCAACTCTTTTTAACAGCCAATGATGCCGGGAAAGGTTGTCTTACATGTATATTGGATAATAAAGATTAAATACTAGTATGTATACTGATGCATCATCATCAATACACAGTTTAGGCCAATGACAATATTTACCATAGCTAAATACTAGAGTGAAGCAAAGTTAGGCAAAGATCGTCATTGGCTGCTTCATGCTCTAGATAACATCTAAACTTGTTAAATTCAGTTTGTTCCTCCTAATGCAGATGTTTTTCTAGCTAAATGAACACACTTTTCCCCACTTAGGATGCGGTCAGTCTTCTTGTAATAATATAAATATTATTATTATAGTCTACACATTACGATAAGCTATAATTTACCTAGCCACATAGACCACAAAATTTATATATACATGCTGGCAGATGAGTAGCTGTAAATCTTTAGTTCTATATTAACTAGCAAGTATACTTAAGTATAGGAAAGTCAAACCAATTCTTTGAAGTTAGCATAAGTATCAAATCCATCCAGGTAGTCAGCCACCAAATTGTGGCAGAGAATATACTGATGCTGTGAATATGTAAACCAAAAATGCATCATATTGAAATAATTTCTGTTTTGCCTTACCACGTCAGGCACAAGTCCCGCCCTCTGTATGCGAGCAGACTTGATGGACTGGAAGAAATCGACCACTCCCTCAGTTTTCAGCCGCTCCAACTGAGCATGGATGCAGATGAATGTACCAGTACGACCAACACCATCACTGAACGTAATGTATTATTGTATTATTGACAATGGATAACCTTATTATATCAAAGCAATAGCCTTGATGTACAAAAATTAATATGCAAAATGTACACACATCCAACCCCCAGGCTCCCTGATCATTGAGGAATAGGGCCCTCAGATTTATGCTAGTTACTATTAAATATGAGATGCATAATAATGGTTTCACTGATGCATTATCAACTTACTTGCACATGACGGTGATTGGTTTGTTTCCAGATGTCATTTGTGTTTTGTTGATGTGTTGAATGAGGTCCAGGAGGGCAGCTGTTCCTCGAGGGGTCCCATGCTTAGGCCAACGAGTGTAGTGGAACACACCAACCTTCACCACTGTCTCGGAAGAGGCGTGGCCTTGTGGGGTGGCTTGTCCTCGGACACCTCCAGCTGTTGTATGACATAATCAGTGGTAGTTTCCTTGGAGACAAGCTGCACTCGTATTTTCCCATACACCTCACTGTCACCTTTATGCTCTGGCAAGTAGGAGAAGCATGCCTCCTGAACATGTAAATAGTTACTAAGGTCAATAAGAGACACTATAGCTACTAGCTACTCATTGCTTTTACTATATACCCTCAAGATTGTAAAGATGCGTCAACACTATTAATAGCTATGCTTTACCTTTCCATCTTCCTTCATCCTGCACAGCATGACAATGGCTCTGCTCTGGTAGTCCCAGACCATCCTCCAGAAGTCATTGACAGTGTTCTCCATTGGAGCCTGTGTAGCAATGTATCCTCCACGCTGACGGTAGCCCTGAAAAACATACCAATGACATTTTTCACGATATACATATTAACCATTCTGGCAACACTAGCTATAGCTACACATCATTTCAACACAATCTCACATCGATGAAGCTTGCATTGATGTAGTCTGAACCAGCTGCTGCTCGAAGCAAAACTCGATGACAATCATCTATTATATATAGGGGATAATCAGTATTAGTAACTGTTATGGTAGCTACATACTTGGCAAGATGTTAGGGTAACGATTTTTGCTGAGGTTGCATTCCATGTTTGCCTGTGTGTAGTCTGACTCTGAGTAGCCTGGGGACATCTGGGCAATCAGCTGTGTTGAGAAAAATATGATCATGACTAGCTACAAATGTGGCAAAATATTTCATCGTACGTTGAACTGTTTGTTGTATCCAGTTTCTCTGTCTGTAGTTTTATTGAGTCGACTGATGACAATCCTCAAATTAGGAGCAGTGATCTCTGTATCTCCACACAATATTAGCTCATTTAGTGCATCATGGATGAAGTTGTACTGGGCCTACACACAAGAGGACATATAGAGAACCCTGACAATTATTGCATGCCATGGGCACGGGCCACCAAGACACTGGGGGAATGAATTTGGACAACAGTTTTGCTAATGGACATGCAAGCACACAAAGTTATCAAAACAACATCCTTGTTAATGCATGCATGTAGTACAGTATGCATGCAACTTAATTATATGCCATGCTTCTAAGGTACCTGAGTCTGGACCATCAGCACTCGCTGAGCTCTGAGCTGCTTGATGAATTCATAGATGTTGAGATTCTGCTCCCCCTGCATTCTCTGTAGCATGCTGTCTAGCACAATGAAAGCTCCCGTCCTTCCCACTCCAGCACTGCAGTGGACCAGCAGAGGCCGACTGTCGCTGTAGGGGTGACTTGTCCTAACTCTCCTGATGAAATTGATGAGAGTGACTCCATTTTGAGGCACTCCATGATCAGGCCAGCCAGTGAAGTGATACTGAGTCACTTTCAGCGGAGCACTGCCTGGAGCTGTAGACTGCACAGGAAAATATCATGCATGCACGGCACTAGCTTGTTTAAATAATTAATTTTTGGTGAAGTGAAACGCAAATGCTTTGAAATAGCATAATGTTATGCATACTGATGGCTAATGGATGCATAATTATTATAATAATAATACTCCAAAACAAAATAAACATTCAAAAACAATTGCAAAATAATGGGGTGTGGTCTTACACAAGTGAGTGTCATTTTCCTGACGGAGTACTCAGCAAATGGTAGAGTCGAATTGAGTGTGATAGTTAGTCCATGACCTGGCTGCACACTTTCACCAACATTCAATGGCCAATACTCCTCACACTTTTTCTAATGGATCACAAAATAAGTTCAAAACAGTTTGGTAACTTGATACTCACAATAGCATCTATTGAACATACCCTGCCTTCAAAGACTCGTGTAAGCATGACAACTGTTGGCAACTTTTTCTCCCAAATCATCCTCCAAAAATCACTCACAGTATTTGGCATGGGACCTATCAGTGTTGGGTAGAGAGTAATGACAGAGCAGTGTTTGTTGCTTACCTTGAGCACCAATGTAGGCCTTGGGTTTGTTGTAACCCTGAAGGGGGAGGGGTGAATTTATAACATTGTGTGTGTTAATAACAAGATTTTACATCTAGGTGGCTTGCGTTGATGTAGTCTGATCCATCTTCTCCAGAAATCTCCTTGAGTTTCACACGTGAAGAATCGTCTGTCATTAATTTTTGATTATATTCTTTATCATGATAAACAAATAAATTTCGTCTGTATGGCTTACATGGAAAGATGTTTGCAAATCTGTTCTTTAGTTTATTATGAGGTATTTCAGCCACTGAATAGGATGACTGAGGATGTTTGGAGACACTCTGGACATTATCAATAAAAACTGATATCATGCATGACAATTCTCAATTGAAAACCCTTGCTAAGAACCACAGCAACAATTTGTAATTCTAGTTGTGTAGTCATGAACATGCACTGACCTCATATTCCATTTCGAAGAGTTTGTCTCTGTCAGCATGAAGTCTCTCAACATGATTACTGAACTCTGATACTGGAATAGGCTTCACATGCTCACCAGCTGCAATAAATTATCAATAATATTACACTCCAATGAGATTGATTTACCAATGAGTGTTGTATCCATGAAGTAATAATCTTTGTCCTTGTCAGTATTAGTCTCATCTAATTCAAGATTCTCTCCTTCATTCTTATCCTCGCCATCATCATGTTGGTGCGGCTTGGCCACACTGTGAGTACCATAATCCTCCAATGGCTTATGACAACGGATTCCATGATGGGGTTTCAATTTCACACTACCCAACCTTTTTATCCTTCATTGTATGAAAATATACATCATTATCTGTGGACTCTCTTAGCATGATCATAATGCATGCAGGCTAACCTTCCCATTCCAAACACCACAACCAGTGCTGATACAGCAACCATAAGCACCAGAACAAGTAGCACACCCACTACAGCTCCAGCCACTGTTGCTGTGGAGTTAGTGGTAGCAGTATCCTTTACAAAATATATTCCAACAGATACATTGCGTAGAATTCCACTAGCATCAGGTATTTCACACCAATACGTGCCAGTTGGAAATGTGGCACTATCATTCCAGTACAAGCCTACCACACTTGGACCTCTCTCAATGTAGATGTTGCTGCTAGTGGTTTGATTTCCAACAATAGATCCATTGGGGAAGAACCAGTTACCTGCAACTTGAGCACTATCACTGCTGCAGCATTCATGAAGGTCAGTGAAACAGAGCAAAACATCGTCATTCAACGTTATGTTACTATTGTTTGCAATGACAACTCCAGATCCATTCCAAGAGAGAAAGATTCCTATAAAAATGAATGGACTACATAATCATGGGAGTTAAGGAGCAATATTATATATATGACGTGCACAACCTGTGGAGATTTTAGTAATATTAGACTCTAGCTCTGATGTGAGTAATTCATCCTCAATAATGAAGGATGGCTACCGAGATCTAAGAGTTATATTACAGGTGTAGTTTCCAGAGTCACTTCTATCAAAAAAGTTGAGATGGGTGGTGTAGGTGAAGGTTGTGCCACTTATTCTTGATCTGGTTGGAATCCTGAGTGGAGTTCCATCCCTAGATAACTGTGCATCCACCATTAGCAATGAGAGCTCAGATTCTAAAATGACTGGGCTCATTTCTACAGTACAAATGAGAGTAATATTCGATCCAACTGGCCAGATACTTTTAGCAATTGGATTAGTTGTGATAGTAATAGATGATGGAGGTGGGACTATAAAAAAGGTGATGCAGTTAATTGCCATACCTGGTAACAGTATTAGCTAAGAGATTATGTACTTAATAGAGTAATGTTGTACTCAACAGTGTTGATTGCCTCACAAGAATATTGTCCAGCATCTGAAAGTCTGAGAGGAGAGAAAGATAGATTTGCTCTTATTTCATTCACAATGCGTCCATCTTTTGTCCATTTATACTGGTAAGTGATGTTATCAGCCCCAGATACATTACATATGAGAGTGTAGGCACGTCCACCTACAGTGACTGGAAGATTCTCAGCTTCACCGTGTTCATTAAGTAAACCTATCTTGATTGAGACTGCAATTTAAATATGAACAAATTCAATAATTATTAGCTATTACCCATATTATTATACTAACAAATATTAGCACAGAGACTCTGCGTAACATTTAGGGCATCAGGTACCATACAACAGAACAGTCCAGTTGGTATAATGACATTAGCATTGAGGCGGTTCAGGTTGACTGTTCCATCATCTCCTCTGTTTCGGTAAAATGATGTAGCTTTATCACCAGTTTTTTCAGTTCCTAGCACTGGAACATGTGTCCCGTTAGGAAAGTACCATTCTCCAGCTCTGCTGCCATAAGTCCCACAACATGGCATCCTGTCAGTGATGCACTGGAGTCCATTGATTGAATTTGGAGGTGGTGGCATAGTATCAGTATCAGTCTCTCCAATCTCAGTGATCTGGATGGCACTGTTGTTAATATCATAGACTGTCCCCCTCAGAGAGAGGTAGATACCTGCTTGCATGATTTTTATTATTGCATATATACGTTTTAGAAGTATAATTTTCAAAATACAGGTAACTTGCATCACTTACCTACAGATACTCTGGCTGTTACAGATGCTGGAGTACTACTATTAAGGAACGGTGGTATTGAATTGATGCTAGCACAGCAGGTGTAATTTCCTGATTGCTTTCTCCCAAATGAGCTGACCATGGCTGTACTAGTATAGTTGGTGGTGCTTCCCATAACTGGCCGTGCAGTGTTGGTGGTATATGTAGTAAATCCATCTGGTCCAGTCCACTCTGTGTTCACAGTCACTAGAACATCCACCAGTGGATTCAACTCCACAGTGCAGTTCAAAGTAACATTAGCTCCAACATTGATCATACTATGGCTGATATTCACAGTAGTGGGAGCTGGGACTGGAGACAAGGATGAGAAAAGTTAAATCAACCATGCAGTGATTCAGAATGGAAATTATTCTTACGCTGACTGCTGACAATTTGACCGTTGCTGTTTACTGTGATAGGCGAGCTTAGTGAAGTGGAGTTTACTGTGGCCTGGCAAGTGTAACGTCCAGCATGAGAGGCACGGAGAGGAGAGAGGGACAGAGTTTGTTCATCCTGAGCGGAAACTGTGCTATTATCTTTTTGCCATTGATATGTGATAGTGGAGGAGTTAAGGTTGTTTATTCCAGAGACATTGCAGCAGAGAATAAACCCAGTCTCTCCGTTAGTTGTACTATTTGGAGTCATGATCACTTGAGCATTGACAACTGCAAGTGAACAGAAAAGTGAATTCAAAATACCGGTACTATCGACATTGTTATACTAATAATATAACATGATAAAAGTTATTAAAATTAATACTTACCATTCACATGAAGTCTGAATTCTTTTGTGATGATTACTTGTCCTGCTATAATTTTACATACGTAGGTTCCACTATTCAAAGCTACCAGTGACCTAAATGTGAGTCTTTTGGAGTAGATATCAGGATGATCATATTCTGACATGCTTGTATTCTCTGATATTATTTGGAAATTTTCAGTGAAATTACCAATTCCAAGCCACATGATCATCGGTTCTACCGATTCTTCATTTGATTCAGTTACAGTAACAGAACATACCAGACTGTAGCTCTCTCCAGCAGTGGCAGTACCAGAAGAAGTGATGGACACAGTTGATATGGCAACTATGAGAAATTCTATCATTTTTTATAATGCTATGTTACGTCCATAACTTACTAGTAAACGTAAACTCAGCTGCTAGTCTGGTATTTCTACCGATTCGACACGTGTAGATCCCTGCATGAGACTGATTCAGTAGTGGAGGGAAGCGCAGAGTGCTAGTGTAAATATTGCTGTTGTTTCTCAATATGATGTCGACACCAGCAGGGAGTGGACCATGATAATTCTGATCATGGAACCACTCAAAAGGTATGTTGTCATTAGAGATTAGCGGAGTGATTGTAGTTGAGCATTGTAATTCAGTGCTGTTTCCCAAAAGAGGGGACAGAGAGATATTCACTACTCCAATATTCACTGCGTTGGTAAAATCACACCAATAATAAGTAACAATAATTATTATTATTACTTACAAATATTGACACAGAGAGTTTGATCAGTACGGCATTGTACTAGACAACAGAATTTTCCAAGTTGAACTTGTGAAGGTATCTCCATAGTGTTACGATACAGAATAGTTGCGTTCAATGTAATATTCTCTGTGTAATATCCTGATACCGATTGATCGGAAGTAATATTGGTTCCATTTGGCAAGAACCAAAATACTTGGGGGAATCTAATATTTGATTCGGAACAGTTGTTTGTCTGGATACCACAGATGAGCCTACTATCTTCGGTAATATTGTCAATATCCACGTAGCTATTGTTGACAAGGAAATCACCATTAAGAGATAAAAAGATTTCTGCATGAAATTCGGAATACCATAATCTGATAGCTACATATATAGCTAATCATAATAATAGCTATGTGCATGGCTATTTAACAAGGTGATCACACTGTCACTGCATTCATATTATGCATGTCATTGTGAGTACCTTCAGCTGGCCAGACTGAGAACATGCAGCACAGAATAGTCACTGAAAAAAGAGGTAGACCACCATGTAGTAGAGATGCCATAATTTTGAATTTGAAATCCTTATCAACTGACACAGCAAGGACCCTGCACTGTGCTTTTATAGCAGATTACGTGGATAGCGCAACGCGCGCAATCGCACCCAGGCCACGCCCAAGAAAATAACTATGCAAAGATGGCAGAATCAGCTGGTATACAAAAGAACCCCATCAGTCGTGTCCAGGAGATCTTCCAGCAGTGGAAGCTCCCCCTCCCTACCTACCGCGAGGCAGCCGGATCATACTCACAGTTCGGCAGCGAGGTGACCATAGTGATCGAGGGAGAATCGCGAACCTTTAGTGGTCTAGGAAGAACGAAGAAGATCAGCAAGGCCAACGCCGCCCAGGAGGCGCTAAACTACATCACACAGAACCTACCGCATCTACTGGAGCCACCACCACTGCCAGTAAGCAAATAGCTGGAGTAAAAGCAAATAACCAGAGCAAACGTGATTGAAAGAACCACGTGGGGGTCAAAGGTCATCTCCCTTCTTATATGCAGGAATGTTCTATCAATGAAGCCACCGTTTCTGACATAGGGGTGTGGAGAAAGGGTGAGCACTGCACACTGTGACTAGCAGTGGAGCTGATTGGTTGAATCAGTGATAATTTTTTGATGTCTAGGTGACAAATTGAACCAACAGCACACTCCATCGGTGGATCAGAGCATGCTGGCCAGAGAGACAGAGCAACTGGCACGTGAGTGATCCGTTGGGAATATGTTTGTGAAACTAGTGTCTTATGTTGCATGATGCTGATTTGGAAACTGAGTTTTTGTCGCAGATGGTGTTTTTCTTCAGTGTAGTAATAATTTGTTAAAAAAATTGTCGAAAATATTCCCTCGTCTCTGGGTGCAGATGCTGAGGTTGGTTTGGAGATGGGATGGCTGGTGCAACAAAACCGCCAGAAGCAAGGACTCTCCCAGAAAGACCTGGCTGTGGTGAGTGCTTGCAAATGATAGTAATTATATTATTATTGAGCTCTAAACTGTAGAATAATCATTAATGGTATGGTAAGGGGTCATCACCTTTATGCGTGTATATAATATACAACGCATGATCCAATTAGCAATTTTTACGAATTTTCATAATGTTTATTATTATAGGAGCGATTGACGATCTTTACCATAATTTTTTTTCAAAATTGAAAAAATTCCACGTGTTGTATTATAGATTAAGTGCAGTATGCATACTTGGGGGCTGACATACTGCTGTAAGGTAAAGGGTCATTGCACAGCCTTCTCAACCCTTCTAATCAGTGGTTGTGTCTGTAGTACAGTGTACATAGCAAGGTTGATTAAGGGACCACTTAATAGTACTCTATCATGATAATCACTGTTTCGATTCAGAACTGGTGTACCGTATGGCCAGAAAATGTGGTCGATATTACAACTGCCAAATTAAAATCCGCCAAAAGTTCCTACTCACATATAATACGTATGGTGATCCCTGTACTGAACCGCCAAATTTAAGTCCGCCACTATTCTTGTAATAGTGATTTTGGGCTCAACCGCCAAATTTAATTCCCGCCAAATATTTCCGGCTATACGGTATGTTATGACATGATATGGGACCAATCCATGAAATCGACATCTGATTAGTGAGCTGTAACTGATTGTTTCCCTTCCCCTCCAGCGTATCAATGAGAAGCTGAGTGTTGTGTCAGAGTATGAGTCAGGGAGAGCCATTCCAAACCAGCAGATCATCGCTAAGATGGAGAGAGTACTCGGTTAGCCACTCTACTTTAATTAACCAGCACCCTTTCATTAATGACTTAATTCTCCCCCCAGGTGTTCACCTCCGAGGAGAAAGGGCGGGGCAACCGAAAATCATGGGGCGTGGCAAGAGGCACTAATAATCTTTTCATCAACATTACCATTAACCATTAACCATGACATTGTACCAACTATATATCACAATCTTTGATCAAGCTGTGCTGTCTCAGTATTGACAAACTGTTCTGCTACATTACTTCAGTACTCGCACAATGTCAACAATCGTTAACTAACCGATTAATGAATAATATTATGCATGATCTGCGGAAGTAGGCGTGGTCTCGTGTTAATTAACCATTAAACATTCCTTGCGCTGGAGCTCACGGTTCAGTACAAGGACTATCAAGAGCTAGAGCTAGAGAGAGAGCGAGAGAAATGGTGTCTTTTCGGTGGCTGGGAGTTGGTTCCTCGCTGCTAGCTCTCTCCTTGCTGCTGGTGCTGGGATCGGCGCGCGCTCTCGACACCTCCGGACAAGGTGAGATACTAAACAGCTGCCATCGCTAAATCCAATCGAGACACACAAATTGTTTTTATTCCTCATTTTGCTGTCTCTAAATCGATTTCAGCGATCGATCTGTGGCGGTATAATATGAGTCGCGCGATATAGCGTGGATGGAGGGAGAGAAAGAGAGAGAGAGAGAGAGAGAGAGAGAGAGAGAGAGGGAGCGAAAGAGTCGGGTGTTGTCATATTGGAATGCGCGAGTAGCTACGAATCATTGCATGAAAGGGACGAGATGGTTTTTGTGGGGCATCGCAAATATTTCTCTAGTAACAAGTTATACACCGATCTAGTACACAGCCAAGCTAGGCGGGGCATTGCCAATGTCAACAGTGTTTATGATGGCAGGAGGGGGTATGCCCTGTGTACAAAGCTTGCCCAAAACAAACTCGCCTTGAGGTACAAAGTTTGTGTCAACTTATGCATAGTGACTGTGTGTGTGTGTGTGTATATACATTTAGTATGCCAATACTGTTGTATAGTCGTGTGCAGTGGTGTCATGCCTGTACGCTGTATCTGAAGTTGTGGGATGAAAAAATAGTTAGAATTTTGCCACCGTTAAGAGCAGCTGTTAATCTGTTGTTGATGCGCTAATGCCCACCATTCTTCTCTGTTATGCCAACTCTGTAACAGCTCTTGTGTCAGCCACTTTGTCAGAGTATAGTTACACGATCTATAGCTCGATAGTTCTATTCTTGCCGTGCTGAGATATTAGTCATCAAATGAATATTAAAATTTTATAGTCGTCAGGTGAATATTAGGTTGTAGTGTTTTCCTTTCACTGCTATGGCCTCCGTTGCCACAACCCTCCCTCCCTCCCCCCTCTCCCAATTTCAAACACACACTCCTCTAATTAATTTATTAAATTTGGCCGGCCCCACCCTCTCTCCCCCTCCAGCCCCCCCTTCCCTCTCCCCTCCCCCCTTCTCCAATATCCCCCTACTACATTACATACCTACCTATGCCTGTAGGACAAATTAGTGATGTAGATAATTTTGCATGCATTATCAAAGTCAAGGTCAGTTGTGTATGTGCTATCAATAATAATAAAAATCTTTATCTCTCGAAAACTCAATTGTTAGATATAGGAGGGAGGGAGAGAGAGAGAGAGTTGTCTTTGCCAGATTCATGGAGGGGGGTTGATAAGATGAGCCATTGTGAATCTGCTCTCCTGGAGTGGGCCAGCTGTGTATGTTGACTCGCTCCATCTACCCCAGCCCCAGCACTGCCTGCACTTCTTAGCTTTGATGGCCCCGCTATGAATTTCTTTCTCTCCTTTAAACATGTTATGGCTTATTTTAGTGAACTTGATGATTTCACCTCTCTCTCTCTCTTCCTTTCTGCTCGGTTGAGCTCATAAAGTACTCACTGATAATGTTATGACTCTCAGTCTTTACAAGTATTGATCCGTTCACATCTCCCTCCCCCCATCCCCCCTCTCTCTCCCTCTCTCTTTCTCTCTCTCCCATGCACTTAGGTTTAGCATTAGTGACAATTGAACAGAGTCCAGAGCCACTATTTGAGAGTCAAGATGTCACTCTGACCTGTGTTTTTGATGACGGAACCCCAACCACTGACGCTAACTACACGTGGATGAGAGATGGAGGGGTGGAGCTAACAGGGTTAGAGATCAATGTGGTGTTGCAAGACAACCAGCTGATTATCAGTAATGTATCGATAGACGACTGGGACGGTGTGTGCATTGCATGCAAGGCCGTTACCATGACGACTATGGCCAGTGGCTCCATCAATATAACTGTAACGAGTAAGTCCCCATAATCTAGAAATAAGTAAGTTTTGGAAACTTTCTACCAAACTATAAGTGAGGTATTGATTTATCTTAGTTTCTGGAATTCCCTTTTGTTAACACTTGTGTGTCTTTTCAGGTGTTCAATTTAACTGAAAGTTGCATTGAACTTTTTCGCTTTGAATTTGTGAATGAGTATTGACAAAATTCTGAGCTGTTGTATGGTATAGTGATGGCAGGCTGCGTTTGAGGGCATGTGCTTTGTGCTGTCATTTATTCATTCACAGATGCTCAATTTATCATCCATGCAATGTCCAAACAAACAATAACTCTCTCCCCCTCCCTCCCTCCCTGCAGGTCGTTCTCCTGTGTTTACCCTTCACCCTGCTAATATCACTGTTAACGAAGGCGCTAACTTCACCCTCAACTGTTCCGCCACTGGTCTGCCTGTTCTCACCATAGACCTTCTCGATAATGGAATTCCTGTACAAGATTTCATAGCAAAGAGGATTGACAATGGCATGTATGAATTCATAGATGCTGATGACTCTTCAGTGCCTGGTGACTACGTGTGCCGTGCTAGGAATGATTTTGGAGACGCTTTTTCCAACACAGCAACAGTCGTCGTTCGCTGTGAGTCTTGTAAATGTGTGTCTGTGTATCTCCATTAATGATTGCAAACTATTGGTGTTTAGTCAGATGCATTGTCAACTGCTCAGTTTACCCTCTCTGTGTACGCTAGTGTGGGTGGATTGTTCAAGTAGATCCCTCGGGCTAATTGAAACTTTTCATTACTTTTTTAGCCATCTTCGACAATATTTATCTTTCATGAGAATGATTAAATTCAGTGTAGATGAGTGTGTATGCATTTGTATGGGTTCTGTGTGTCCGTATATGAGGCTAAGACATGCCAGAGTCGCCTGGTTGCCCAAATCAACACCCGCCTGGCCGTGTCTGTGCATGTATGTGCACTCTAACTCGATAACATCTCGTCCACAGTCCTTAATCTAATTAGCACTGTACCCCGTGCTCAGTGTTGTGTATATCAGTGGTATTTGATTATCCTTCACTGGTGTGTGAGGGTGTATGGTCTATGCTTGCCATGTGTGAACAATGGCAGCTGCCATCTATGGCCGCCTCACTGCTATACTGCTTTGCAAATATTCCCATAGCTAATCCACTTTTAAGGCGGTCAATAGAACTATCTATGCAACACCTGTAGCTGTGTACTCTCCCTTTCTCTCTCTCTCTCTCTCTTACAAGCTTGAGAGAGGGGAGGGCTTGTGAAATGATATTTTGAGGGAGTGAGGTAGCTTTGGCTAGTGCTGGTCGTTAGTACAGTAGATGTACATGTCTGTTAGCTACATGTATTTGATGATGGCAGTGATGTGAGGTTGTATATCACTACCTGCTAGTCAGTGTTTTCATTCTCTCCCCAGCCACAGCTAAAGGAACAGCCAGTGTACAGTATACCATAATATTCTTATTCATAGTTTAGTTTCGTGTTCCTTCCCAGCTCTCTCCCTGCTGGAGGCCTTTGCCTACCTGGGCTGGTAGTAGCCATTAGCTGCTTGAGTGTATACATAGCGATCAGTTCTTGCTGGGTGCATGTGGTGTGTGTTGCTTGTGAGATGTTGAATTTCATAGCGTGTGTGTCCGTGGAGCTGTAACCTGATATCCCTTTTAGCTGGCCATGCCTGCTCTGTGCAGTATTCATGGTAAATAAATAACGCACAGTGTTAATTGAATCAATCAGGTGATAAACCTCACTCTGTGTAGAAAATTATTCATCCTAGCTAAATCCAAGTCCCACCTACATGTGTTCCATGGCAGCTGGGCGGGCAACAGGAGGAGAAATTTTTGATACGAAAGTAAAAAATTTCTGCACATTCAAGGGCTTCAAAATTAAGGAATATTATGTCAAAAAAATCTTTCTCATAATATTTTCCATTATTAAAATTTCAGTTCGTCCGCGGATCGAGACGCAGCCTGAAGACACTGATGTTATCCTGGGCCAGTCGGTCTTGCTCAACTGCTCTGCCCGAGGTCTACCAGAGCCACTGATCACATGGACTAAGAACGATGAGCCTCTCGATTTTGACAACGCAAGGTTCCAACTTTTAGAGAATGGGTCCCTCATGATACGAGATGCGATGATGAATGACACTGGAGACTACAAGTGCAGTGCAACCAATGAGCTTGGCTCTCTCCAAACAGATGACGCTATGCTCATGGTCAACAGTGAGTACATCTAGCAATAATGGTTTTTTAAATAAAGAATTCTTTATTAGTGCTTGAAGATGAGGCATGTCCATGCATATCACATGCGGTACCGGAGGGAGGGTGGGATTTATTTCGTTCAATTTGAGCCAGATAATTAATTCCAGGGGGGGGGGGGAGATCCTAAGAAATACGGTATTTCATCATCATTATCAATATTATGTGTTCTCCAGTGTACCCCAGCTTTGTTGTGGTTCCTGGTGAGATGGAGATTGTTACTCTTGGTGACAGCATTACTCTCGAGTGTGATGCATTGGCCTTACCTCCTGCTAACTATTTTTGGTTCCTTGTCAACTGTGACAGTAAAAATGATGTGATTGAGAGTATTTCAACTGGAGATGGCCTGCGTGTTGCCGGGGGCAACCTGACAATCGGACCTGCCATGAGGTCGCACAGAGGGTGCTACAAGTGTGTCGCTAATAACTCACTGGAAGGATCCAATAGTATGATAGAACATGTTACAACACTCAAGGTCTCAGGTAAGCAACGATTTTTTAAAGTCATGTATAGCTTCCTTTTAACCTCTCTCTCTCTCCCTCTCCCCCCAGCCCCTCCCCTGCCTCCTTCCATGGTGAGAGTGGCTGCGAGTGGCTCCTCCTTTGTCACCATAGCCTGGACTCGGGTTGAAAACTACCCAGCGATTCTGTCCTATGAGCTGGAATACACACTTGGTGGTTTATTATCTGAAAGCATTGGTGGTATTCTAGCCACCTCTGAAAGTGCTAATATCACAATGCTGTATCCAAGTGCCACATATGCTGTTCGAGTGAGAGCCATATCACCTAGTGCAGTGGGTGAATATTCACCTGTTGTCATGGCAACTACACTGGAGGGGGTTCCCCAGGATGGGCTGCTCAGTGGACCTGAGCCTGAGGGTATACGCACAATCTCATCTCCTAACAGCATTACCATATCGTGGAGCGTACCAGAGGTCAGTCTGAGTCTATAATATTGTCGCTGTGTATTCGAGTGCTGACTCGCATTGAATAGTGAATCATATACGTACATGTACATGTAGTGTTGCATACTAGTAATGGTTGACCCCGCAAACACAGATATTGCTGGTGACCTCGTATATGAAAGCCTCTGTTGAGCTGAGAGACAGTCATGGAGGGATATTTATAGCAGAAGGAGAGACGAATGCGACCATCACTGGTCTCTCTCCGGCCACGCAATACTCACTCACTCTCACATTCATCTTCATTGGCGGTGGGACTGGTCCACCTACACAAAGCCAAACTGTCACCACCCTTGACAATAGTAAGTCACATGACCAGTCACATGATCAGTCACACGACTGCAGAATACCAGAGTACATGTGTGTGTCTTAATATGGCCATCTCTGTGTGTTGATGCTATTGTGTGTGTGTGTGTCTGTGTGTGTGTATTGTTAGCTGACGTGGAGAATGGTATATCTTTCTACATAGCAAACAGTTCCCTCCATCTGTGACGTCCCACAGCTTCTGAGCTGGGCCAGTTTATCTAGATACCTACGCCATGTTTCTTAGTGCTCAGTACATATTCCAACAACAGAACAAGCATCTATGGCTTGTGTTATTGCTCCCTATGATATGAAAGCAGTGCAATTGTTTATCGATACACAACTGGCTGGTGGTCCATGCTGTAAACATAATATTATTCTCTCTCTCTTCCTAGTTCCTGGAGATGCTCCTTCTATCATTTCTGTCATGGCCACCAGTTTCTCCAGCATTATGCTGACATGGCAGCCTCCAAGGATCCCCAATGGCGCCATCACTGACTACACTATCACCACCCTCCCCAGTGCTCCCTCACAGCCCATCTCCCTCAGTGGCAGCCGGAGGTCGTACGAGATCCAAGGTCTCATGGCTTTTACTAACTACACTATCTCTCTCTCTGCCAGTACATCAGCTGGAGAGGGGCCTATGAATACCACTCAAGAACAGACCCTTGAGGATGGTAAGAGATAGAGGATCAACCTTTTAGTTCTTTATTGTCTTGCTGTGCCTCCAAACTGCTCTCCTGTCTTTCAGTATAAAATTTAATATTCCCATTTTTCAGTATTTTGCATGCATTTTCAGTATTTTCAGTATTAAACAAAGAGCTCCATACATGATGTATGTACTAAATTCCTCCAATTTTCAGATTTTTGAAATTAAATTTTTATCAGTATTTATGGTCAGAATTCAGTAAAAAATGCGTATATTTGGAGGCACTCGTCTTGTGTGTCTGTACATGTACTGTTGTTAAGTAGTTAGGTTGATCATGTTATAGGCTAAATAATAAAATATGCAGGTATAGAGATTATGATAGTGTGTTAGGACTGTCGGGTTGTTAAAGAATGTTGTGATTCTGTCTAGGTTGGTGGTGGCGCAGTTTGCCTAGTCAAAAGAGAATTTTTCTTTGGGAGGCTTCACATAGTTAGCACAGCCTTTTAGTCATATCTAATATCATAGTGTCATGCCCAATACCTTCTTAGACTAGTGTTAGTAACAACAGCTTTCTCTCTCTGTGTACTGTCTACGAAGTTTGTTGATTGGAGTACTCTCTCTTCCTATCTCTCTCTCCCTCCCTCTCTCTCCTCCATTGCTGTCAAGGCTATCATGTTGCCCTAGTCACTAGCTAATCCAAGGTTCCCTTGGGAGTTATTTCAGGTATGTAACTAAACAAATGGCTCTCTCTTGGCTCTCTCTTTCTACCTGCCATTAGGATTTTATAATATAGCCAATTTCTCTGGACCAGCTGCGCTAGTAACTGCCTGTCCATCCTCCCCCTGTGCTGTACTGGGTACTATAGCATGGCTGTAGCTATACATATGTACACAGGTAGAGGGGGCGATGTTACAATGAAAGTATAGAGTATGGCAGTGGCGTCTCTAGTTGGTTGTTTAACTGGGTGCAAGTTATCAAAAGTAACTGCACAGGTGGATACATAAAGCTGGCCCGGAAGTCTAGTACTATTAATAAAATGTGCATGTACTAACCTAACTAGGTACTATTCCTTGTAGACAGTCTACGTATATGTAGTGATATGTACATGACATAATTATTACATCACTGGCTGTGACAGTGTAGTGAAACATGCATACTGTGACGGGCTATAATATATTATAGTTAAAGAACAAAACTACACAATGTCATGCATAGGATGGGTGCACAGGTGCATGGATTGGGTGCAAATGAACCCACATGCACCCCCCCCCCCCCCCCCCCCCCCCTTGTGACACCACTGGAGTATGGGTTGTTTGTGTGTGTAGTTTGGGGGATGTTCATGTGCCATTGTTTACCAATATCTGTGCTCTGTGCTCTGTGTGTGTGCTCTGTGTACATGTAAATGTCCATGTTATTAGCTACCTGGATGCCTGTTATGTGCGTGACTACATGTGTCTTTGGCTGATACATGCACTGCACATGTGGTATCATGATGATACTCGGCTTATGTCATGATGTGTGTCACATAACCATTAGGGTGTGGTACATGTGTTAACATTCCTTCAACTTGGTTCTGTTGGGTGTATGCCAGCTGCCGTAATCATTATGTGTACATGTAGCCTGGTTACATTGTGATTGGCCCGAGTATGGCATGACTTAGCTGGGATAACTTTACCTTAGGATTTGAACAATGACTCTTTCATTGTCTCCACACTAGCTGTATAGTGTGTCATCTCAGCATGGGAGCTACATGTAGTGTGTTCATGTGTATAGCTGTTGGTAGGTTAGTGCACATGTGCAGCTGCCGCTCTCCCACAAGCATCAGATTTCACCCTAATGGATCATGAATTCGTCAAATAACGATATTCATAGGCTTGTTTTAGCACACATGTCGCCTCCTTTGGGCATTGGCTGGTGATTATTCACAGCTCCTGTGTTTGAATGGGAGGCCTAATAGCAGGCCCATGAATACACACCTATTCTCACAAACTTACACTTGTTAGCAGTGATCTCTATCCCCCCACACTTCTATTCATCTGTACTCCCCCCTACCCCTCTGTTCTCTCCCCCTCCCTCCCTCTTCCTCTCTCTCTCTCCCTCTCTCTCCAGTCCCTCCTGCGCCATCCAACCTAACTGTTGTTGCTCTCAACTCAACATCGCTGCGGGTGTCATGGCAACCCCTCCCTCCTGGGGATATCCCTGGAATATTGGTTAATTACACAATCAGATACAATCAGCTTCACCATGGACACCACCCCATCTTTGAATCAGTATCACCATCAGAGTAAGTCACATCACTAAGAACATTACAACTGCGGTAGTAATTTTAAAATTATTTAATGAGGGGAGGGGGAGGGCGGTCATAGTATGCTATGATTACGAACTAGTGAGTAATTTGCAAAGCATTGATGCTTATTAAGCTAATTAACCTTTTAAATACTTTTTTCCTATTTCAGGTCTGAGATCACACTGGTAGCTCTCAAGCCGTACACTGTTTACAGAGTGTGGGTTGCCGCGGCAACCGGAGCCGGGACGGGGCTATTCAGTGATCACACTGATACTCGGACGTTTGGTGACGTCCCTGAGGTCAAAGTTCAGCTTACGGACCTGAGGGTGACGTGTCCAGCTGGTCTTCTCGTAGAGTGGGCGGGGCTTAACAGGAAGGTGCTCAACGGTCCGATAGAGGACATATACCTCATTGTTAACTATACCAATGTGAACTCTGACCTTACCAACTCCCTTGAAGTCAAATATTACGATGGAAATACAGTAAGTGATTGATCTTACATGTGTATAATAGTGCTAAAGTAGTCATGTTTTATTCATGACAATGTGACGTATTCTCATGGTTTGATTTTGACATACTTTTTTCTTTCAGAGTTATATCCTTGAAGATCTTGATGTGTTCACTAACTACAGTGTGAGCGTGGCTTTGTCTAATATCAATGGAACTGGCCCATTCAGTGATCCCATCACCAATGTCTCCTGCGATGGAGGTGAGAGAGGGCAAAATTTTTGAAGCAACATGTTTTTATGACTATAATAATAAACAGCTGGCCTCAAAAAATAGTTTGTTTTTTTGCCTGCTCAGTTTTTGTTTTGCTCAACTGTTTATATTATTTTTCTGTCTCTTTCAGTTGCTCCTCATCCAAACATCACTGAAGTGGTAGCTGTGAGCTCCAGAGAAATACGGGTGTCATGGCAACCACTGAACATGGAGGATGTCCCTGGAGTGATTGTTAATTATCTCGTGAGGTACATGTACTCTGCTGGTGCTGTTTTGACAAAGACTGTTCCATACAGGTATTTGTTTAAAAAACTAAAAAGTGATTTATCGTATAAAATATCAAAATTATAACTTGTTGATGCATTGTTGGGTAAACGGCACGTCTTTCCTGCATTTTAGCTGCTTGCATTTGTGTCCCAATGTTATTTCTGAGCAAACCACATGCGACGCTCTCAATCTATAAATGCACTGTCATTTCCTTGTGGGAAGTGGGAAGCTAGTTACTCTAACAGTAGATCGACGTGCACAAGAATATTATAGTGAAGTTCTTTGTCCTGAATCTCTCAGAACTTGTAGTTTTGTCTGAAGATTTTTTTATCATGATGGCACTCCTGAGCTGGTTGATAATAGGTTAGTCATAATCTCTCTCTCTCTCTCTTTCTCTCTCTCTCCCCTCTCCCTCTCCCTCCCTCCCTCTCTCTGTCAGTTCTTCCAACCTAGTTATCTCTGGTCTATCTCCCTATACTGAGTACTTTATCAGTATAGCCACGGAGACTCGCTATGCTACAGTTGGCAGTTTCAGTGACGTAGTCGTGACAAGAACCCTCGGGGAAACACCAGATGAAGAGCTGACCATCCTCTCTGTCTCTCCTTCCTGCCCTGACTTTGGTCTGGAGGTGCAGTGGTCTGCGCCAAATGTCTCTGCCTTCAGAGGCCCTGTACAAGAGGTATTTTATAACTTATCCTACACCAACCTTGCTGATGGGACGACCTCCTGTGATTCTGTGAATGCTTCCGATGGCAATGACATAAGACTGGTGAGTTGAGGTGTAATGTGTGAGTGAGTGCCTATAGTTAGTGACTGGTCTGATTCTTAATTTCTTCAGGGTATCATCAGTTACATCATCACAAGTGTAGAGGTGAACAGCAGCTACTCTGTGAGAGTGGCTCTGGAAAACGGCAATGGAACCGGACCATTCAGCAATGAGACTATAGCAAACACTCCACTAGAAGGAGGTGAGGGGGGGGGGGGGAGGGAGAGGGAGAGAGAGAGGGAGGGAGAGAGAGAGAGAGAGAGAGTGAGAGGGAGGGAGGGAGGGAGATGTTATTCAAGCCTTGTTTGTTATGAGTCTTGGGCAGATGGTGATAGTTGAGATAGCTGAGCTGCTGCTGCTGTTCAAAGACAGCTACAGCTAGCTATCTTGCTTTAAGTTTGCTGGAATGATCAACTGATAATATGAGGATTGTATCATTTTCAACATTAGACATCTGCACATTTGTCAATATCATCTAGACTGAAAGCAATAACAGTGAATGTTTGACTACCTACATCTAGTGTAGTTTAATAACCAACCCATGGTGTAGAATGCTGTGCTTATCCAAGCAGCCCCATTCACTGAGACCGAGTGCATAACCAGCAGCCCCATTCACTGAGACCGAGTGGATAACCAGCAGCCCCATTCACTCAGACTGACTGAGTGTATTGGGCCATGCACTGATTGTGATCGTACATGTAATATTATGTTGATGGATCATTCACTAAGAGTGTATGTTGATGGACTCCTGTTGGTGTTCTTTAGCAGAGTAAACTGACATAGCTCTAATTAAAGAAAAATGAACCTATTTTTGTGAGAAGAATAGCGCTAGGATCAACTGACAAGGACATGCTGTTACGTTAATGCATTGATCAATGAGAGTACTTCTCTATGTACACTTTGAAAATTCTTAAGGAGTGAGGCAACCAGCCTAGTTGGGGGCTCCCACACCCTCTAAATAACTCAATCCCTGTCATCCAGTGTCTGCTGTTGGCATATGGTCATCAGCCCTCCCCACCCACTGCACTGCATGAAGGGCTGTGATAGCATGCATCAGTGAATTCCTAAATGTGATGTATTTGATCCAGTGTGGCATAGCTTCCTAACAGTAGCCAGGATTCCTAATAAGCTGCTCTGTGTGTGTTGATGGGAATGGAAATGGTTTGCCATTGTGTTGGATTGTTTGGTGAAATGCTAGCCTGGCTATGTTGGCTGCAATGAAATGTTGCTAAAAATACCATGCTATTGTCGACACTCACAAAGCTTATGTCTATATATACACACATCCATGTAAATGTAGCTGTGCTAATCATAGCAGACGGCTTGCTAAGTTGACTCAAGACTAAATATCATATTAAATAATATACTACTTAATATCATGACTAAGCCTTGTATCCTAGGTAACAGCCATGGTATAACTCCCATATACCCCAGCCCTCAGGCATTATAACTCCCTACCCCTGACTATAGTCCAATAACACAGTTGCACTGGCATGTAAGTTTGTGTTATAGCTACTAGCTTTTCATTAGCTATAGCCAGTAGCTCTCACACATAATACAATCACTAGGAGGGTTCCAGCTTGATAGACTGACTATTGTCAGTATAGATTGTCATTATGATATAATCTAGGTACTTTCTACTCCAACTCTTCAAGTTTCAAATATGAAAAAAGTATACAGTCTGCTGGTGATACTGACGAATTACAGTCAAGATATTAAACAGATAAACTATGTTTGCCCAGGATACACCGTTCATATACCACCTTCGCTCTCGGGCTACGCCCTCGAGCTCAGGGTGGTATATGAACGGTATATCCTGGGCAACCATAGTTTATCTATTACATATATCCTGATTCACCCTTGTATCCTAGGTAACAGGGGTGTTATAACTAAAATATTGACCTCCCCCAGGCAATTATAATCCCCTGTGAACACCATAGTGCACTGCACTAAAAATATGCCAGCCAACGACTTCTACCAGATAAATGCAACCACTAAGAAACTGACCAATCAGGATATATATCAGATGTCGCATGGTAGGCACGTGTATTATGGATTATAAAGCCCCTCCCCCTCGGGCTGCGCCCTCGGGGTCATGGGCTTTATAATCCATAATACACTCCCTACCATGCAATATCTATTACATATTCAATTGTGTGAGCCACATTGAAAAAAATTAATGTTTTCTCTCTCTCTTTGTTTCTATACAACACAGTTCCAACAGCACCTCTGAATGTCACAGTATCAGCAATTAACTCCACCTCCCTACGAGTTGCCTGGCAACCACCGGACACACCCAACGGCCGGCCCATCTATAATGTCTACTACAAGGCTACCGAGGGGTCTGACCCTAGTGATTATGATGATTATGACGTACTAACCCTACCTAATAGTGAAAATGAGACTATCATTCCAGACTTGGCCGTGTACACTGATTATACTGTGATGGTTTCTGCCAACACGAGTTGCAAAGGGAATTTCTCGGAGGCTGTGATTGGTCGAACAGCTGAAGCGGAACCTGGACCTCCCACCGACTTATCTGACGTAGTTCTACCTACCAGTGTGACAGTGAGGTGGGCGGAGCCAACTGATCCAAGGGGACTCATAACACACTACAATGTAAGTCAGAAAGATGGAGTTGAGAGAGACTGTCCGTCTTGCATGGATGGAGATTGCATATGATGATGAAAAGGATGTGTATTAGTATGAGTCCAGTTGTATGTGAAATATAATATCTATACTGGTGTACATTAGTTGAGTATGAGTGAATATTATATATTGCTCTCATCCCACTCCTTATCTTATTGTGATATTATTCATTGCACTGGCAGTATGAGTCCAGTGTGTGTGTGTGTGTGTGGTGGGTGGGAGTATGTTGGATGTTGGATTCCAGTGAGAGTCAGAGCTGGCGCTTGGCATATGGTCAGCCAAAGGGATGACAAATTGCTCCACATTAGGTTAACGTGGTCCACTGCATTAGCTGCATACCTTCACCATTAACCCCTTTCTCTTCAGTTTACAACCCAAACACTCCTCACCCTTCAATACTCGAGTAATAAAGTGATCTACATGTGTACTCTCGCATACATGGTCTGTGTGTAGTGATGTTTATACATTTATAATCTAAAGTTGAATGCAATACAATCCAACTTCCCCACTACATGTGTAGGTGTTCTGTCCTGGTGTTGCCATGGCGATGGTAGACTCCTCCCCTCCTCTTGATCACGACTGCACTGGTCTTGAACCCGAGATGAACTATACGATCTTTGTATCGGCAGTGAATGGTGCTGGATCAAGTAGCAATGCCTCCCTCACGATTACCACAGCTTGTAGTCCAGCGAGCCTTCCCGGTCCTCAGCTCATGAGTGGAGGTACCTTCAGCATCACCGTGGAAACCGATGATAGAGACTGCACTGTCAGGTACATATATACATGTATTGCTATGCTAATATTTGATGTTTGACTCCCTCTACCAAGTTGTTATTTTCAGAATATTGGATCTTTGCCTGACAAGGCTTGTGCATGTACTATATACAGTAGTCAGCCCCTCCCCCTTTCCTCTCATCGCTGTAATCATGCATTAATTAATCTTCTCTCCCCCCCCCCCCCGGCCCCCAGGGCGTTGATAATGTATGTACTGGTAGTGGTACAAATCGTGGATGACGATGAAGAACCAGTGAACCTCTCAGCCTATCAACTAGAGGACCTGATTGATGCAACTGTCCGATACGGCAGTGGGAGGAGGAGAAGGCAAGCTATGAGTGTGTACATCGCTGCTAACCTGACTGAAGCTCAGCTCGCCGATGGATTCACTCTTGGAGATGGCAGAGATTATGGTGGCTACACCAACCATAAGCTGGATCCTGGTATTAGCTACAATGTCGGACTCTGGTCTCAAGTTGATGGCACTCGTATTCCCATTCTCAACCAAGCAACACAGCTAATATGTAAGTCAGTATGGTTGGAATCTTCATTGCAAGTATCCTCTCTTTCTCTGCAGCGCTCCCCCCGGCCACGACCTCTGCCCCCTCCCCCTCCCCCTCTACGGAGCCGTCACCATCTTTCCCCCTCATACCAGTCGTGGCTAGTGCGGGGGCGGCTGGAGTGGTTGTCATAGCGATATGCTTCATTGCCGTCATCAGCTGTTGCTGTCGATGTTGCACTCGGTCGCTGGATAAGCTAGAGGCTGGAGGAGGTGGGAGCGTTCGACTGGAGAGGGGTGGATCCTTCAGACTCTCGAGGAGGAAGCTTGTTGACCCTGTCGAGAGCTTCAGGAATAATCACAGGACAGAAGGTGGGTAGAGCTAGCTGGGGAAGTGGGTGGAGCTTATTTAGAGATGTACTGTATCCCTTGAAAAGATCACTTAAACAGTATTCAGAACAACTTGTTTCCATTAGCTTTGTTGCAGCCAGCTGAAAGGTTTGAACTGTTTCACTAATTGAAAAGTACTCTCCACATCCTACGAAACACTTTAACCCAATTTAGATCCAATTTGTAGACCTTCCGCTCTCAATGGCTTTCTTAGTGACTGTTGTGTACATCCTTTCTAGCTGCATGTAGACACACTCCTGGTCACTTGTACATGTACAATATCTGCGCTCTCACTCTCTCTCTCTCTCTCTCTCTCTCTCTCTCTCTCTCTCTCTCTCTCTCTCTCTCTCTTTCTCCAGCCCTGGAGGAGCACCCAGCTATTCCAGTGATGGGTTTTCTCAATAAGCTGTCGATCATGCAGACGAATGACAACCAGCTGTTCCTAGAGGAGTTTGGGTCGATAGATATGTCTCCTCAGTTCTCCACTGATGTGGCCAACCTTCCTCTCAACAGAGCCAAGAACAGATACAACAACATCTTACCCTATGATCACAGCCGTGTCAAACTAAGCTCTCACAAACACAGCACCGACTACATCAACGCTAGCTACTGCGCTGTAAGTCGCTATGACATATATTATGTACATGCATGTACATGTACATATAGGGTTAAGATTGATTACAAAGGGAAAGCTTTCTAGACCTATTGTGATTCTGTATTGATTTTTGAAGCAGTATTTTCTTGATGCTAAATTATCTAATGAAGCTACAGATTTTACCTGTACACAATAAATATAATGTGGTAGGGATGATCATAGTAACACTGTGCAGTACCTTCAAAGAGCTAGGCCTATGCTGTGATTAAATGATGCATTCCATACAGGGCTACATGAAGCCTAAGACGTACATAGCCACTCAAGGTCCGATTCCGGAGAGCATCAGTGACTTCTGGCGCATGGTATGGGAACAGGACAGCCGCACTGTGATCATGCTGACCAATCCGTTTGAGAAGGGTAAGCTGAAGTGCGAGGTCTACTGGCCGAGGGAGATTGGAGCCAGCACCATGCATGGAAACATCGAGGTCACCCTTATGGACATGACTCAACTGGCCGACTACACCATCAGGAATTTCTCCATTCACAAGGTGTGTAACACAAGCTATGATATTATTCTGGTAATGGAAGCATAGCAGGTACAAAAATACATCTAATTACCATAAAATTTTTTATCTAATTTGTAAATTTTTTTGTCCAACTCTTTCATAAGTGAAGATATTTTTATCATCATTTTTTTCTGATTTCAGGGTGGTACATCGAAGGAGCCGCGTGATATTCGTCACTTTCACTTCACATCATGGCCTGACCATGGAGTGCCACAGTATGCCACCGCCATGCTGGGCATGCTCAGGAGAGTGAGGGCGTGGCAACCTCCCCCTGAGACTGGACCAGCCATCATACACTGTAGCGCAGGTAAACCCCCTAACACTCTCTCAGTCTCTCTATATCCATCCCTGTACAATATTTTGTGCAAAATTTACAAATTTCCAAGGTCTAATACCATATAGCCGGAAATATTGATCGCAATGGCGGGAATTAAATTTGGCGGTTGATCCCAAAATTACTATTGCAAGAATATTGGCGGATTTAAATTTGGTGGTTCGGTACGGGATCGCCATACGTATATGTACAAGCAGGAAATTTTGGCGGATTTTAATTTGGCGGTTGTAATATAGACTGCCAAACCACCAAATTTAATTCCCCGCCAAATTTTTCGGCTATACGGTATTGAAATTCAGCTAAATATTTGAATATCGATTGTATTCCTGTGTATTTATGCCCCTCCCACCCTCCATCACAGGAGTTGGTCGCAGTGGGACCTATATTGTCATTGACACGATGCTGGAGAGACTGAAGAATGGCGATGATACTCTGGACATCTACGGCCATGTCTCTCTCCTTCGCACCCAGCGTCCCTACATGGTACAGACGGAGGACCAGTACTTCTTCATACACGAGGCAGTCGCTGAAGCGCTGCTCTGTGGGGTCACAGAGGTCAAGGTGGACAAGCTGCACTCTTACGTACAGGAACTGTGCTCTCTGATACCAGAGGACGAGGCGGGGCACACTCACATGGAGCTGCAGTTCAAGGTACGCTGTTTTAGTTACATGTAATATCCTTATTTGTTGTTTGCTGGGAGAACACACTAGATATCCTCTCTCTCTCTTTCTACTTCAGCGTTTGGCTTTGGATCGTAATGATCCTAACCGC
The DNA here is from genome assembly GCA_963930775.1 of Cliona cf. orientalis. Classification (NCBI taxonomy): domain Eukaryota; kingdom Metazoa; phylum Porifera; class Demospongiae; order Clionaida; family Clionaidae; genus Cliona; species Cliona cf. orientalis. The sequence continues at coordinate 8,285,122 of OZ005703.1, forward strand.
TTCCAAACGGCCACTAAAGATGCCAACAAGGCCAAGAACCGCTATGTCAATGTTCTGCCATGTGAGTTGACCCCCCCCCCCCAAAATCTTAATATTTAGTATTGTAGCTAATATTTGACCCTCCTTCTCTCCCCCTCCCTCCCTCCCTCCTCTGGTGCAGATGAGAACAACAGAGTGTGTCTTGAGTACATGAGAGGAGTGGATGGCTCGGACTACATCAACGCCAGCCACATCGATGTAAGATATTTTTTTTGAAATTCTTTAGTATTCATGAATCATCTCTCTGTCTCTCTGTCTCTGCAGAGCTACCATGCCCGTCGTGCATTCATTGCGACCCAGGGCCCTCTGCCTAATACAGTGGTTGATTTTTGGCGAATGGTTTGGCAGTATAACGTTCCAGTCATCGTCATGCTCACTGAGTGCACAGAGAAAGGAACTGTAAGTGCTCCAGCCAATAGTAGACAAGACAGATTTGGTACAATGGCAGCTACAAGCTCACAATGTGATGTTTTATTTCAGGAGCGCAGTGCCTGCTATTGGCCGGCTGAACTCAGAACTAGTGAGACATTTGACAAGTATTTGATTGAGCTGGCAGTGGAGAGAAACTCCACCCACTACTCCTACAGGGACCTCTACATCACTAACACAGAGGTCAGAGAAAGAATCATAAATTTTCCCTCCTAATATCTTATCGATCTCTGTTCCTTTCTTCTCACAAAAATAGTCAATCTATTTCTTTTTTTGTAGTATTACTCTGCTATGTGTTTTCTCATTTTTGCAGTGTCAGCAGCGTCGTTTGGTGCGTCAGTTTCACTTCCACAGCTGGCCTGAGGCTGGTGTTCCCTCTAACCCGATGGTCCTCATAGAGTTCATCAGGGAAGTACAGAAACTCTACTCCTCCCTCAACACAAAGTCACCTCTGGTCATCCACTGCAGGTATAACATACCGTAGTTAATTGAATACATTGTATGATCAATCTAATGTAAGAAATTTTTACAAATTCTCATAATGTGTATAATATATGGTTTACCAGAAAGTGTGCATTTTTGAAAATTGAAATTATTTTTTTCCGTATGTAGTATTAGATTAAGTACGGTACTTAAATCGTTGCTGCTCAATTTTGGTGACTTGCTTTCTGAGATAAACACTTTTGTGTGCTCAGTCATGAACTAACTTTATTATTTAATTCTCTTGATTAGCAATGGAGTTGGTCGCACTGGTGTGTTCATTGCTCTGCACATTGTCCTGGAGAGGTTGGTTGTGGAGGGATTGGCTGACATCTTTCAAACAGTCAAGAACCTAAGAATCCAGAGACCAGCCATGGTCCAGAGCTTGGTACGTAAGATATATCACTAGTTGATCTTCAATCCTTATCGTGTTTATTACTTCCCCTTTAGGATCAGTATCACTTTTGCTACGATGCTACGGTCGACTATGTTGAGAGCACAGATATGGCATTCAACATGAGACAGCGAAGTCAGAGCACACTAACGGCCGGCTCTTCAGAATCAAAGAGAAAGAGCCGTCCCTCGAATGAGAACACACCGAGTCGATCCCCGGCAAGGAACTCACAGCCTCGAAATAGTGGCTCCCTCAATCGCAACACTCCTGCTAGGACCGAGTCATTCAAAGGGTCTTCAAGAAACCTCGAGCTGAATCAAGTTGGAAATGGTGGATCTCAGATCTACGGAGGCAGCGAAGGAACAAGCACGTTTGGAAATCACAAGAGAAGCAGCATGAATTCATCACCCCCTCCCCCTCCCATCACCAGCGGCAGTCTGAGTAGCAGTCAGGTACAGCTCAACTCGACACAACAGCAAAATGGAAACCATGGTCTATCACAACAAGGACTGTCCCAACAGCAAGGCTTGTCCCAACAAGGCTTGTCTCAGCAAGGACTGTCCCAGCCAGGATCAGGATTGTCTCAGCCCTTGTCGGGGAGTCAGCCTCAGTTACACTTTGGTGGAGTTGGTTATGGAGGAGGAAGCCAGCCTCAGCTGAACCTGACTGGAGGCACCTCCAGCAGTCAGCAGAGCGGCTACAGTGGAATCAGCGATGGCCTTCTCACATTTCAAGCCACCAGCCATGTTCAAGTGCGGCCGGCTCCAGCACACCAGTTGGCAGAAACTCAGCGATACTCTACATCATCAACGAACCGTAGTTCATATACAGGAGACACATAGCACTACAATCAATGGCTATGGTGTTCCATTCATAGCTGAGCTGATATGTTATAGTGGGGACAGGGTTAAAATTTATTTTTTGTTTCATCACCATGTGCTCAAATAATTAATTTTATAATCCTTTTACTATGTTTTGTATCTCCTATAATAATTAGCTATCGTGGAAATTGATTATCATTGCTATGTTATAATGAATGGATCCAGTTTGTATCAGATATTGATTATACTATGAAAAATTTTCAGATGATCATTAATAATTTTTTTCTTATAAATAATACTGTTATCATTATATGAGGGCATATTATATGGGATACACATCCCATGCATACAGTTGCTATGAACACAGGCAGAGAGCTCGAGAAGTCGATCTGGATCCGCACTCAGACTATATACAAGGCTCAGGACTGGTACCGGAAAGAGCTATGGAGCTGGAACAAAAACCAAATGTAGCTTATAACCAGATGAAAGCAGCTACATGGTCCTGAACATGCACTTGATGCTATAATTAATAATAGTACTTAGGCCAAAAAATATTAATTTTGTTATTGGTCTTTTTCATCAACAGCAGGAAATATGCGGTAAAGGTCGTCAGAGGTTTGTTATAACAAGCATAAGGGAAGGGTCGTCAATTTGTGGGCGTGGTATTAATTGGTTTCCTTGACAACCTTAGAAATCGAGCTTGCAAGATGGACGACCGTTACTATCTTCAAGGTACATAAAGTGCTCTTGATGTAGCTAGCTCCTTTTGATCTCTCCCCCCCTCCTTCCACGGCAGAGGAGAGTGTTGAGGCGGACAGTGATGATGACTTTCCCTATGATGAGGTGAACCAAATTACATAATTAGGGTGCTAGTACATGTAGTGCTGTCTCAATATTAAATATTTATACATGTAGTCGACTCTTGTTTTGACTGTAGGTATCAGTGGATGGAGATGGTGCTCTCTCATCTGGTATGGTGCTGCAATGCATTTCATAATAATATGATGATTATTTGATTGTTAATACCAGGGGATGAAGATCTATCGACTGCTCTTCACCATGCTAGCACAGTCGAGGGTGGTCATCTCTCCCCAGCTGGGCGCTCTGGAGCTGCTGACCTGGGCAGAGAGACAACTGGTAGACAGAGAGTCTCGCTCAAGAGTAGCACAGAGCCAACATCATCAACAGCTCAAGTAAGTCAATCCACTACATGAAAAAAGTTATCTACTGTCGACCTCGTTCATACGCTGATATCGATGTGCACAAAGAAGTATTATCCATTTTTCTTTCTCTCTCCGTCTCCCTTCTCTGTCTCTCTCACTAACAGCCAGAGGTGGTGGAGGATTTTGTTCGTAATTTCCTAGTCCAGAATGGTCTAATGAAGACGGCAGAGTGTTTCCAGTCTGAGTGGTACCAGCTAGCCCACCTTGGGAAGCTGCAGGCCCACCACACTCAAGCACTGCCTGACGTCTATGCTCAGTGAGGAAAACATTAATACCAGTCTGTGCATGAAGTGACATCGTTCTCAGTTGCAATCTGCATGAATAAAATGAAGATTCTTTGCGGACAACTTAACTGTTCTGTAAAACTTGCCGACGTTTCGACTAGATGCTCTAGCCATCCTCCGCAAAGAATCTTCGTTTTATTCAGTCTATGCATCATTGGGTGATAATGCATTAATCATAATTATATTATTATTATTGTAGGAATCGTCAGTTGGAGTCAGTTGTGGGTGACTTGAAGAAACAGCTCGAGAGCTATAAAGAAGCGGCCAGGTATGGAGGACTGTGCAGCAAAATTATTCTGATATCGAATGTGTTGTATTATTTCAGACAGTGCAAGGAGCGTTATGTTCGGATGCAGAAGGAAAGGGACTATCATCGAATGCACCACAGAAGAGTCACACAGGAGAAAAATAAACTCATCACAGATATTAAAAAGTATGTGGAGCAATACTTTTTTCCTGTAATGGAAGACTTACTTAACTGCGTGTATATTATCAGGATGAAGGAACACTTTGGTCAGTATGAGCCACTGATGCAGCAACTCAAACACAAGTACCAGGTCAGTCGCCATCTGAACTGATAGCGAATATTTATGTACACTGTATGCTGCTGTTCCATGGCCATAGGCTGTGACTAAGGAAAAGATGCTGGCGAGTCTGGAGAGAGACAAGGCTCTCTCAGAGGTACACAGCCTAATATCACTTTTGCACATGTCATTATGGATTTCTACATCAAATACTAACATCCTAATCTAATATCGGAATGCAATTTCATGCTGAATTTATCTCCATAGGTGACGTACCTTCAGTCGACTCTGCTGTCGGCCCAGCAGATGGGTGGAGCTGACAACAAACAATATCCCTCTCTGCCAAATAAGGAAACCAAATCCACAATGAAGGTATAATAATAATAAAAGTACTTTATAACATTTTGCCAGACATTGTCTGGCATCGAGTATATTTTGCTAGACATTGTCCGACAGAGAATAATTTTTGCCAGACGTTTTTATGCAGGACAGTGTCCAACAAAAAAAATTAAATTTGTGCAGGACAGCATCCGATAAAACGATAATTTTATGCAGGACAGTATCCAACAAAAAAATTAAATTTATGCAGGACGGCATCCAACAAAAAAAATTAAATTTGTGCAGGATGGCGTCCGACAAAAATATGCAGGATGGCATCCACCAGGGTAATGTTGGTAAAATTGGTAAAATAATAATTTGGGAGAACTGTAGGCGATGGCATCGACAAGGTAAAGTTGGTAAAGTTGGTAAAATTAGTTATTTTGGTGCTGTAGATGATGGCAGCGAAAAGGGTAATGTTGGTAAAATATTAGTAATTTTGGTGAACTGTAGGCGACGGCAGCGACTAGGTAAAATAGGTAAAGTTGGTAAAGTCAGTAAAATTAGTAATTTTGGTGAGCTGTAGGCGACGGCAGCGACAAGGTAAAATTGGTAAAGTTGGTAAAATCAGTAAAATTAGTAATTTTGGTGCTATGTGACGGTAGCGACAAGGGTAAACAAAAAAAATTAAATTTGTGCAGGACGGCATCCACCAAAATGATAATTTTGTGCAGGACGGCATCCACCAAAATGTTAATTTTGTGCAGGACGGCATCCAACAAAGAATTCAAATTTTTGCAGGATGGCATCCAACAAAATGATAATTTTATGCAGGATAGCATCCAACAAAAAAAATTAAATTTGTGCAGGATGGCGTCCGACAAAAATATGCAACCGTAATTTACTGTAACCTGCCCAATTCCAGGTAAGGGTCTCCCTTGCATTTGTAATTGTTACTAGACATGCCCGGCAGAGAAAATATTTTGCTAGACATTATCTGGCAGAGATATTTTGTTAGACATTGTCCAGCAGAGAAGTTTCTTCTGTTTTGACAGTACTAGTGTTTTTATTAATATCATTTTGTTGTGCAGGCTGTGTATGTGTTCCCCAGTGATCCCAGCAACCCTCATCGCTGCAGTGCTGACCTACCAGTGTGTGCTCACCTCACTAGGACTGGAGGCCTTCAGCCCAGCACCACAATCAAGGCACATGACTATGCCATCAACAGCATTGCCCTACACCCCACCAAGGAGGTGCTGGTCACAGCTAGTGATGACCACACTTGGAAGATGTGGGCCTATCCAAGGTATACTGATAATCGTAATAATTATTATTGGCATCACTCCAAATAGCTCACACTATAAAGCTGAGCATTAAAATGACCTTTTCAACCAAAAAATTCATAGGATAATTAAAGAGGGCGGTTGGGAAGAAATTACGTTGTTCTAGGCTTGGTACAGTGCATTCTGCATATATAGCCTAATATGGAATATCTTGTCCTTCAGTGGTGATCTTCTGTTGAGTGGTGATGGTCACAGTGACTGGCTGTCGTGTGCTGTGTTCCACCCAAGCGCCCCGAGGCTCGCTACCAGCTCAGGGGACGGAACAGTCAAACTCTGGGACTACTCAAAAACAGTCTGCCTCAACACTCTCACAGACCACCAGCAGCCTGGTACGTTGCCCCTCTAATTATTACTACCACAATGATTTTGAAGTAGAGCAATGGAATATAATAATTTCAATAGTCTTGATTAAAAGTATATCGATAATTTTATGTGTTACAGTTTGGAGTATTAGCTGGCATTGGGATGGAGTTGCCCTGCTCTCGGGATCCATGGATCACACTGCTAAACTATGGGACACCAATAAGTACGTCACTCTCTGTGTACTGTAATGTCTTAAAATAGCTCACAGTTTATTATTGAATTTTTTGTCATCACGTATTTCAGTGGTGTGTGTATCGTGAGCCTTCGAGGACATGCTGACTCGGTCAATAGTGTCCAGTTCCTGCCCTACTCCAACATGCTGGCCACATGCTCAGCGGATAAGACAGTCTCTCTCTGGGATGCTAGAACGGTTAGCATGTACACAATGTCATGCAGTTCTCTAGATTCAAGCATTCGTGTCAGTAGCTTAGTACAGGGCTTTCTAGCCGTTTCGATCTTTGCAAAATTTACAACTCCTTCTTGTTCAGGGATTGTGTATGCACACGTTGTATGGTCATCAGCATTCTTGCAACTCGGTGCACTCTGACCTTAGTGGGTACCAGCTCTACTCCAGCGACTGCTTTGGTCACGTGATGCAGTGGGACATACGGACTCACAGCAACACCTCTCACTGGGATGTGGGGCCGTTCCCAGTCAACTCCATCGCCACTGACACTGCAGGTAGGGACGGACGGACCTAAAATTGACTTTGGGGTATTCATCCCATACATTGATCTTTGATCAAAATTAATTACAGGGGCTCTGTTGGGTTGTGCTAGTGGTGATCACAGTATATCAATCCTGGACACAGCCTCAGATAAGGTAAATGCCATGTTCTTTAAAATCAAAAGTTATTGATGATGAATGACGTTGTTATATTCCAGAGTTGGCGGTTGGAGGGTCATTGCGATAGTGTACTGTCACTGGTTTTCACAGGGAGCTCAGATGCCCTGCTATCCTCTGACAATGCTGGAGAAGTCATACTATGGAGCTAGTAGCTCACTGACACCAATAACTACAAAGATTAGCTTATAATTAGATTGAGCCGAATAATTATCATTAAGCATAGTTGACTGTTCTACGCATGTGCATTAAAGCTAGCCAATGAGGAAGACTAAACTGGTGAAGGTGCAGTGGTTCCGAGGTCAAATTAGTAATTTTGGTGAGCAGTAGGTGACAGCAGTGACTAGGGTAATGTTGGTAAAGTTGGTAAAATCGGTGAAAATAATTAATAATTTTGGTGCTACAGGCGACGGCAGCATTAAGGGTAATATTGGTAAAATCGGTAAATTTTGGTGAACTGTAGGTGATGGCAGCGACAAGGTAAAATTGGTAAAGTTGATAAAATTAGTAATTTTGGTGAGCTGTAGGTGACGGCAGTGACAAGGTAAAATAGGTAAAGTTGGTAAAATCGGTAAATTAGTAATTTTGATGAACTGTAGGCGACGGCAGTGACAAGGTAAAATTGATAAAAATTAGTAATTTTGGTGAACTATAGGTGGCGGCAGTGATAAGGTAAAATAGGTAAAGTTGGTAAAATTGATAAAATTAGCAATTTTGATGAACTGTAGGTGATGGCAGTGACAAGGTAAAATTGATAAAATTAGTAATTTGGTGAACTGTAGGTGGCGGCAGTGATAAGGTAAAATTGATAAAATTAGTAATTTTGGTGAACAGTAGGTGGCGGCAGCGACAAGGTAAAATTGGTAAAGCTGATAAAATCGGTAAAATTAGTAATTTTGGTGAGCTGTAGGCGACGGCAGCGACAAGGGTAATGTTGGTAAAATTGGTAAATGTGAACTGTAGGTGACGGCAGCGGATAATGGAAGGAAAAAAATCCACCACACTCAAGTCAAAATTATAATATTATGCAAAAAAAGAACAAAAATAGTCCCAATCATCCCTCCCCCCGGGCCGAGGTGCCGCAGCTTCGGTGATCCGTTTGGGAGTGACCCTGCGGACATTACCACAGCTGGCATACTTCCAGGGATGGGGGGTATTCAAGGGAGGAACCTGGGCGACCCCTAAGCCATATATGCCCAGGACCATGTGCAGTTTTCAGCTGCAGGTGCCAGAGGGGATACCCCTGACACCGTCTAGCCCCGTTATCGATAGTACCTCCCAGAAAATGCTATTTATTGAGCTGGGACAGGGGGTAGCAAAACTCGTATGGTTTTCACGTTGGAATGTACAGACCGTGACGTAATTAATTAAAAGCTATGAATATCATTAATTCTATACCGCGGCGCGCGCCAAAGTGTATCTCAGCAACGGAAAGAGCTATGGAGCTGGAACAAAACCCAAAATGTAGCTCTTGAACAGATGAAAGCAGCTACCATGGTCCTGAACATGTTAGACTATGCAATATCTGATCTACTGTATAATAAAAATGCCCCCATTATAAACATTAATTATTACTATTATGATTTATGCATCTATTGCTGAAGATAGTGTGGAAGTACAAAGTCTAGAGAACAGCTTTGCCATAAATGTAAGTCCATTTGTTCCACCAGGGATGTAGCTGATTAAGAACCTAGATCACAATCAAAATTGATTGTAACACAGCATTAATCATGAAGTTGAGCTTACCATAGCACAGCCAGTATTTGAGCAATGGCACATATCAGTGTGAGGACTGTTGAGTGTAACTGGGGAGGGGGAGAACCCTATAATTAAACAAAATTACGTGATAAGTGACATACATGAAGTGCACAGTAGAGAGTAGCTGCGGCAGTGCCAAGGTAAGAGAGAGTGAACGGCAGACGACTACACGAGAGAAGGTGCTTTATGTGCTCCCATGGACCCCAAAGAAATGAAAAACTGAAATAAACATCAACACATAATATAAAGCATATGTGGTGTAAATGTGTTGTGCTGTATAATAATATTATATAAACATACCTCCCCAAGCTGCAGAGACTGCCCAGAGTAAAGAGGGCAGCAAACTTTCGAGACTTGACAAGAATCATCGGAGACAGAGCCAGTGCCTAGTGATCGAGCCGAGTAGTCATAAATCTGAATATTAACATTATGAATCTCAGCCTTACCAGTCCAAAGCAGAGTAGTCCCAGCAGTAGACAGGTAAAGAACCCAATGATCCTCTCTTTCTTACTCTACAGGATAAACGAGCTCTTATAGTTTGTCACACGTACAGCGTTTGGACTAATTTTTGTCAGCTCACCAATCCCCAGGTAACGCAAGTGTCATCCTTGTCCGTGGATGTGTTCCAAAGGCTGCTCAGCCTTCCAGTGATACCGCCGCTCCTCTCTTCGCCACTAGCACCGTTCATCTCAAACACAACTTGCACGTACACACCCTTGCAAGGAAAACGCTGACTCAGCACAAAAGAGGCGTGGCTATTTAAGTAGATTGGGTGTGCTTTAAAAAGAAATCTAAAGATGAGTACTGGAGGAGGAGAGGACAGTGAAGTGGCCTGCTATGTGCTGGGTAAGTTCCTTTCATTATCAAACGATTCTCACATAGTGAACCTCCTCCCTCGCTCGCTCAGGCTACCTGCTTCATGAAAACTATTCAGCAACAGCTACCAGCTTCCTCAAGGAGTGCAGAGTCCTACCAACAGAGTCACTCCTGGTAATCATTATGTTAATTAAAGGGGCTACATCATTAAAATTCCTTGTATCAGAAAGCTACATATAATATAATGGCTGTGTAATATTCAGGTATTACCGCAGACTTCGTTAAAGACGATTATCACTGATCACAAGGCTAAACACGATTCAAGTGAGTGTATTAAAATGGACATAGCGTTTGGTGTATTTAGCTGTGAAGTAGTGCTGGCATGATTAATTATAGTAAGCATGTACGCCTTCCCCTTTTATGGTAAGCGGCTTACGATGTAATGTAATTGGTTAGCTGGTGTAAGCGATTTACGATATAATGTGAGGGACAGTGTCCGACAAAATGATAATTTTATGCAGAACGACATCCAACAAAAAATTTAAATATGTGCAGGACAGCATCCAACAAAATGATGATTTTATGCAGGATAGCATCCAACAAAAAAATTTAAATTTGTGCAGGACAAAATGATGCAGGACGCATCCGACAAAATGATAATGGTGGTGCAAACTTGTTGTGGATGACTATTGAGTATTAGTTATGAATGGTTATGAATGATTGTGGATTGTGTTATCAATGGATATGGAAGGAGGCCATTGTATAATTAATGTAATTTACGTGTAATTGAACGTAAGCCTCCCCCCCAGGAGCCTAATGTTATTGATGTAATTTTTATATTTGTATAATTTATAGTGGTGATGTTGAACACTCTCGGCAGTGCCACTACCTTTGAGGCTCTCTGGACAAAATTGAACAAGACTTTGCAACAAATGAAGTAAGTGTGCTACCAAACACTTATGTACTTTCCTCTCATGTGTTAATGGCACTCTCTCTCTCACTTTCTCTCTCTCTCTCTCTCTCTCTCTCTCTCTCTCTCTCTTTCTCTCTGTCTCAGAGGTCTTTATGACCAGGTGCTCTCCAATCAGACTGGCTCTATGCCTCAACTCAGGGCAGGTACAGTATTATTATACAGTACACATTGAATTTTGCCATAGTGAGGATATTCTCTCAGCCCCTCTCATTATTGTGTTGATCATTTTGGTCATGGCAGCTGTTCGTGGCCATCATCGACCCCCACCCTCCAAGGCAAGAGCAAAGCAGATCACTGTTTCCACGGCAACTGCAGCCGTCCAATCAAAGCCTGCCACTCTGCGAAGCATCCCTCCCTCCGTTCCATCCAACCCTCCCACTCCTGGTCCCGCCCCTCGACCACCGACACCTGGCCCCGCCCATAGCCACACCCCTCCACCACCTACTCCTGTCTATACTCCTCAGGTATCTCCTGTGAAGAGCCATATCACTCCACTTCCTTCATCACCACACAGGAGAAAGTTAGTTGTATATACCATGAAATTTTATGCTCAAGTCTTACTATTTGAAATGCTTTTGTATGATGTTCCATTTTTAGGCCAGTTCCCAAGAGAAAACTTCAAACGAGGTGTGTTTATTGGACGATAATTGAATTAATTTTGATAATTATTTTGCAGTAGTGAGGCAGAGCCAGTGGGTGTGGCAGGAGCTAGCTATGCCCCTCCCACTTCACCAACGATGCATCAGATCTTGGAGACGTTTCTCGAGGACGACTATCTCCCGGGCAAACTTGCTGACATCATCAATAAATGCGTTGAAAGGTCGTTTTTTTCTCCTGTCATCAGTTCATAACACTACTTCGTAATTACCTTGCTATTAATTTTTTTGTTACTCAAAATTTTTAATTCATTAACTTAATGGTATTTTCCACTACAGTGAGAGTTCGGCCTCTGAACTTTCGTCAACGACGCTGGACAGCATCCTGAGCTTGACTGAGTTGGAGCCAGCGTTTGAGGGATTGCTACAGCAGACAATGGCTCCAGGCAACAGCGGCCCACCTCACAACACCGGACCACAATACATAGCATCTACTACCAACCCTGGAACACAACAGAATCTGATAGCGTCAACTACCATCCAAGGACTGCAGCACAATGTAATGGCACCTCCCATCAGTACACTAAGCAATAGCGGACTACAGGCATCACCCGCAGTCACTAGTCTAGTTCAACCCTTCAGTCAAGCACCGAGCAGCAGTAGCACCATCAACCATCAAACTGTGGCAGCATGCCATGGCTCTGGCTCTAGCTCTAAATCAGCAGTGGGCAGATTAGACACTGGAGCAGAGATCACCTCACAGCAGGTCAAGACTATGGAAGCTGAGAGGTCTGGGGCAGTGGCTGATTTCACAGGTACAACAACGACACTTCATGGAACACAGCAGCCTGGATTTAGTGGATATGTTGAGGGTCAGAGGTCACCATTGGAGCAGGACGGTCCGCCAGCCAAGAGGGCAAAGGTCATGACGGGTGATGGAGGAGGGGGAGGGTTCTTCCCAACGGACCAAGACATTGACGACTTCCTTGATAAGCTTCACAGGGACAGCAACACCACTGACAGTGACAGCAACTAGCTATAGGCTATAGGAACAAATCAACAGGTCTCATATTGACTTACGTGATCACTCATTTATCATATGACCATTGATCGATCGCTGCTCATAAATAATATTATTTCTTATCATGATTTCTATAATTAGTATTATAGTTTCAGCCATGCGTATATTATTATATTATAATACATGCTATAATTATTGTTATCGATCTATCATGGTATTGATTTTACAGTACGTGCAGTATTACAGTGATAATTAATACTGATCAGATCATGATTAATTTATTATTAATTGTGGAGAATAATAAATATTAATTAGTGATAATTTCACAAATTACATTGACCTATATAAAATTGAAGTTTTAATTCTTCCACTATCTGTTACTATTCTCTATTGTTTGGTGGTTAGTGGTAGTTTCTTGACTGATCCAGTCCTCTGCCTGAGATATAGCAGCCTCCCGCAACAAACGCTACAAAACAATAATTATGATGAAAAAAATAATATTATTGATTTTAATTTAGTAATCCATGCTCCCAGTATGCTCAATAATTGTGTAGGGTAATATTCAGCTACAAAATAAAAATTGATGCTAGCTCTAGGGGCCTATTATAGTAGGTGGGAAATGGTCGCCAAATCCAATAATATTATGTATGGTGTACCTGGCTGTGTTTTCTGTACTGGGTGAACTCCAGCTGCAGTGATGCCTTCTCCTGTCGAGCCTCACGCAGCTGCTGACTCAGCACACCAATCAGCTCCTCCTGTGACTCAACCTGCAAATGAAATCAACACACACTAATAATCAAGTACATCTCGTGAAATCATACTGTACCTTATTATGGAGTAGAAGTAGTTCGTGTTTGAGTCTCTCCATCATACCAAGCTCACTACAGTAGCTAGAGATGGCAGAATCTCGCCTAGAGCATAGATAGGAAAGCAAAAATAAGCAAAATTGAAAATTTCAAGAAATTATACACATTACCGTAATTTGCATTCATTTCATTCGCAAAATTTTTGTGCTAGAAATAATCATGCAACAATATTTTCGTTAACTTCAAGCGCACACCAAATATTCGCTGTATAAGTAGTACAGGTAAAATATTTTGCGTAAAAAATTTGTGCAAAACGGAAATTTTTTAACAAAAAAATTTTTGTGAATTACGGTGTTAGGGCAAAATACCTTCATTGCCTTACCATTTTTGATAGTGATCTTGAAAGTTAGTGAGTGATTTTATGGAGCCGACAGCGATCCCAGCCTCAGAGAAAGGTGGCATGTAGACCATCAGAGTACTGTTCTCCCATTGGTCGGCCATCGAGCGATATCTGGCCGTAAGCATCGGGTCATCAGAGAATCCATGACGGCTGAAGAACCCCTCAGCCTTGTGGTCAGAAAATGCCAGCAGAGCATTGTAACGACCAATTACTGCTGGATCCTTCGACAACTGACAATAAAGAGACACATAAAATTTGATATACTTCATAACTTAGAATGTGTCAAAATTGCTTCATTCTATTCTATTAAGCACATACGTAAGTACATGTATAATTATTATAGGGGCTCTGGTAATAATTGACATACTTGCATGAGATATCTTCCAATTCCTAGTTTTCTGTTCTTCTTTCTGACGGCTAGTAGAGTGATCTGCACGGCTGAGTCAGCGCTAGTGCCCAGTTTACCAGTCGAGAGTCGCAGAAATGAAGCACAGCCTAGAACACAGTGCTCAGCTCCAACTGAATCCAATGCTACATAATATTATGCATGGGGGGAATAGATGGAAAAATTACAAAATTAATAAGCACAAGCCGTGTACGCTATAGAGTGATGATTCTCCCTGGAGGTGGGGATCGACTATGATGGTGCAATCCATATCTGTGTACTTACAGTGCTGGCTGTGGGTGGTTCGCCTGCTCATGGCCTCCTGGATGAATATCTCCTGCTGTTTGGTATAGCCATGTTCAGTGCTCTCTCCCTCCTCTTCTTCTTCTCCACTGCTCTCTCCCTCACTCACTATCGATGCAAATGGATTACTATCATCAATCTCCTCTTCTCCAGACTCATCCAGCTTAGAGCCATTAGCTTTCCCTGCAGATTCATCCAGCCTAGAACCATTGGCCTTTGCAGTGACTGGGGCATCCACTGGTAATGCTGGCACACCACACTGCAGCCGATAATCCAATACACCTGCATAGCAGTGTATGATAGATCTAGAAAACAAGTATTTGAGATTTGATAGCATTGACTGACTCTCTTGTGATGCAAGGATGATGGCAGTGGTGCAGTTCTGAGCCGTGAGGCTGTTGTAGATGGCCCCTAGCTCCATGTCTGGGAGGCAAACACTGCACACTCCAGCACACCCATGAAGCAACTCCAGTCCACTAAACTGCAGCGAGATCGATCGATCGATATGGATCGCTTGATAAATTTCCATAGATCATGCAGTGACAACAGTATACTGACCTTGGTGTGCGTTTGAAGCTTGCTCTGCTCTGCCGATGACGACAGTAGTGTTTTGAAGTCGACTAATAGAACCATACAGCTCCACCGGATCGGCTTACTAGCACTGCCATCCCTATGAATGAAGCTAATGCAGCTCTCTTGCAGTTCCATCGCCGCTGGGTGATTGTTCTAAATAAAGAGCACCACAATAGTTGCCATGGAAACCGACCTACAGGGTACAATGGCTGAGGCGAATGTGAGTGGCTCTGAAAAGCTAGGCTTTACTGCTCAAGAAGTGAGAGATCTCCGCCTCGTGTGGAACGTCTTTGATGTATCTAACAGAAACATGCTAGAGTATGAGGATTTGAGGAAGGCTCTTAAGCTTCTTGGCTTCAAGGTGACACGAAGCTCAGTGCAGCAGCTAGCACAGAACATCCAAGAACCAGGCAGCAAGATGCTGACCAGAAACCAGGTCGATTTTGATGGATTCTTACAAGCAGTGAGCAAGCTACAAGGATCCAGTTATGATGCACACAGTGAAATAGCATAAGTAAGTTACAAAACAAAAGTAATGACATTGTACAAAACAAGGTTTGCCGATACATGTACTAAAAATTAATTACCTGCTGATATTAAAAATTATATTGTGATAATAATATGTATTGTGTAGGCGTTTGAGTACCTAGATAAGGATGGTGATGGTACAATAAGCCTGGATGATTTGAAGTCTGTGAATGAGGTGGCTGGAGTTGGTCTCAGCTACGAGGAGCTGGCTGAACTGATCGAGGAAGCTGACAGACATGGAGATGGCATCGTCAGGAAGCAAGACTTCATCAACGTCATGAAGAGAACTAACTTATTCAAGTGATCGTGGCTGGTGCTGTCCACCCATGAAGCTGGTCGACTATATCTGCCGTCAGCTACCTGTATCTGTCTCTCCTAGCACCACTATTGCCGATGCCGCTGCCACTGTTGGTGAGCACCAATTGGAGTGGGAGGTAGGGATGGCTCAGAGCTTCAAGAGACTTGCCACCTGAGGCAGATAAATGTACAAAATTTGGCAGCATATTAAAATTAATGTAGTTCTTTTCTGTGCTGGATAGAATTCGTAATAATAGGCAATTTTTTCAGTATTTATCCCAAATCAAAATTAATATTATTTTGACAACTGAAGATTGAATATTTCTCACCAGCATAGACGTTATGGTTTGAGAATGCCCTGACAGTGCACTGAGCAGAGGGAGGGAGGTAGCAAGCTCTACGGAGCTGGAGGGCAAGGTTCACGGTTCTCTTCCAGTTGATGGAGACCATCGGAAGGGCTGGCTCCAACTCGCTCATGTGCAGCAGACGAGCTTCTCCGTCAAGGACTCTCCACACTCCAAACACTTCAGCAGTGTAGCTGCACACACTAGGGAGAGAGAGAGAGAGAGAGAGGAGAGAAAAAGTAGAACAGACTCTTAAGATTTCTTTATAAGGCTCACGCTGATTTGGGTGAGTTTGCAGCCTCCAATAGCACAACCATCACAAATTTCACACTATAATACTCTGCATCAACCTGGATATGGGATAAACATGTCTGACAGAGGAATTTTTTTTATATCAAATTCTTGCCAGATATTGTCCGGCAGAGAAATTTTTTTACTTTTTTGCTAGACAGAGAATCTTTTTTTTTTATATTTTGCCAGACATTGTCCGGCAGAGAGTATATTTTGCTAGACATGTCCGACGCAGAATTTTTTAATATTAAATATGTCCAGCAGAGAAACCAAATTTTTTTTCTAGACATGTCTGGAACCTTTTTTACATTTTTAAATTTGCTGGACATGATATACCTGATAGAGTTGTATGTCATAGTCCATGAGTGAGCGATAGTGAAGCCCTCTCTTCTCAAGCTGACTCAGCAACATTCCATTCAGCCACAACTCAACATCAAGGACACTCTGATCGACAGACACGCCCCCACTGACGTTGCTAGGAGGGTGGGTGGGGCCAGTCATGAGGGGGAGGAGCCTGCCACCGCGATACACATCCACTTGAAGAATGCGGTCTGGGCTCAATACTGAACACAAAAATAATACAAGAACAAAAATTATCCAATCTTTATAGAGAAAGAAACACCGAACAAAAAGTAATGCATCTCATGACCATCTGAAGCAGAGAGAGAGAGAGAGAGATTACCATGATCCATGCTTCTAGTTGGAGGGGTGTTGAGATTGGCCGGTAGCAAAGAGGGGGGTCTTAGGTCTCTTGACCTCGAGGGTGGAGGTGTCCTGGTCTCGTGATGGGAACCAAGTATCATCGACTGCTGAGCAGTGAACTGATAGCTGACTGCCACAAGACTATCAACAGTGTTCAGAAGCAAAATACCTAGTCAAGGGTGTGTGACATTACAGTTGATCATACCCTTGATGCTGCCATCGCCTACAGCACCAAAATTACTAATTTTTACCAACTTTACCCTCGTTGCCTATAGCACCAAAATGACTACTTTTACCAATTTTACCAACATTACCCTTGATGCTGCCATCGCCTACAGCACCAAAATTACTCACTTTACCAATTTTACCAACATTACCCTTGTTGCTGCCTTCACCTATAGCACCAAAATTACTAAATTTCACCAATTTTACTAACTTTACCAACATTACCCTTGACACTGCCATCGCCTACAGCACCAAAAAATACTAACTTTACCAATTTTACCAACTTTACCAACATACCCTTGATGCTGCCGTCGCCTACACGCCTACAGCACCAAAAATTACTAACTTTACCAATTCTACCAACTTTACCAACATTACCCTTGATGCTGCCGTAGCCGATTTCACCCTTGACGCTGCCATCGCCTATAGCACCAAAATTACTAACTTTACCAACATTATCCTTGTCGCTGCCGTCACCTATAGCACCAAAATTACTAATTTTACCAACATTACCCTTGACACTGCCATCGCCTACAGTTGACCAAAATTACTAATTATTTACCAATTTTACCAACTTTACCAACATTACCCTTGTTGCTACCATCACCTATAGCACCAAAAGTACTAATTTTACCAATTTTACCAACATTACCCTTGATGCTGCCATCGCCTACATGTATAGCATGAGGGGGTTACCTGGAATTTTGAGGGAGAGTGTTGGGATGAACGAGGGAAACGGAGAGAGAATGTCAAACTTGAAGTGGATGGAGAGGGAGTGGTCTGGAGTGGGTGTGGTCCCAGGAGGCTGAGGTGGGCGTGGCAGGATGCTCACATAACACGCTCGATGTTCATCATCATTATCACGAGATCCTCTGCATGTTCATGGAATAACAAACTATATAAATGTGCATTTGAAGGGACATGTACATGTACATGCATGTACTACTACATGTACATACCTGCATCCTATTATGATGACATATTGCTGGTCAGTGGACTGGCACACTATGAGATGGAGCTCACAGTGAATCGCCTCATCACGAAATAAATCATAGCTAGCCACCTATGATGGGTGTTGAAGGATATCAGGAAGGCCAGGGGAGGAATTAAAGAGAATTGATATAAAGCACATACCTGACGCAGTTTCTTGCACAGGTCAAACTTCCACCAGTGCAGGGAGTAGCGGTAGAAGGTAGTGGGAGGGGCCAAGGATACCTCACAGCGGTAGGAGATGATGTAATGGCCACACCCACTGAAGCCAAGCACGACATGTCTGCACATACACATAAAATTATCTTTGGGCTACCAGTTCTTCTTAGTCTTGGAATATTATATTAAAGGAGTAGATATTATGCTGACCCGTGTGCTATAGTCCCTCCTCTATCCAAGATGAGAGAGAGGGTGATTCTGCGAGTATCTATTTGACATAGCTCTCTCCTTCTCAGTCCTTCAAAACCTCCACACACCTGTCATAAATATTCAAATTCAGTTGGCAATAAATTTACGAGGAACTCACTTCTCTGTTGGCCAATAGCCTTAGAATGCTCCCTGACGCCATGACACCAGCTGTGCCTCATTATCCCGCCAAAGGGGATGTTTATTGGTGTGCTCTATTTAGAAAATTCGACCACGTGTACGTGTGGGCATAATATGGTACGGGGTCGCTGCGTACTGCATTGGGCTGAAAGATGGACTTCCATGCTGTCATCTTAGCTGGGGGAAGAGGCTCTCGCATGTACCCGCTGACTGAAGACTGCCCCAAGGCTCTGCTACCAGTTGGAAATCGACCTTTGATTTGGTATCCTGTACAGCTATTGGAAAACAACGGATTTCAAGGTATGTTCAACTAGAACTCCTCCTGGTCCCCCCCTTGGTCATGGATGCCCCTGTCATAATTACAGAGGCTCTAGTGATAGTGCGTGAGGCTCACCATCGCCAGATCTCAGAGGTTCTTGAGCGATTCGATTCCACTTATGGCATGAGATTGAAGTTCAGCTACTACTCAATCAAAGATGATTCAGACGACATTGGCACTGCGGACGCTTTGAGGGAGGCAGCCGCTAGGAACCTCATCAAGGTAGGGGCACGATCCTCTGTACCAGCTCACCAATTACATTGCATTATAAGCCACTTACACCAGCTTACCAATTACATTATTTTATTTTAAGCCGTTTACATGTAATCTCTCAATTACATATAAGGGTCCCCCCTTAGGTTGTAAGCCGCTTACATGTAATCTCCCAATTACATATAAGGGTCCCCCTTAGGTTGTAAGCCGCTTACACCAGCTTATAGATTACATTGCATTATAAGCTACTTACCAATTTATTGTAAGCCGTGTACACCAGCTTACCAATCATTGTAATTTATAAGCCGGTTACACCAGCTTATGATATGTTTCATTTTTATTCAGAATGATGTCATTCTCCTGAGCTGTGACCTTGTGACCTCTGTCCGTCTTGATACCCTGACTGAGTTCCATGCTCATCACAACTGCTCCCTGACCGCTCTGCTGGTCAGGCCCCCCAAAGAGGATGATACTAAGAAGAAATCGGCACTAGTGGAGAGGGACATCATTGCTCTGGCAGAGGACTCAAAGATTGTCTACTTTGCTGCAATGGCTGATCTTGATGATGATCTAACGCTGTCTAGGAGCGTTATTAAGAGGTGGGTCATATTTTTAAAAATGTTAATAAGATGTTATGACTATTGAATAATAATATGGCGAGCAGTTTTTCATGCAAGTATGTGCATGCGCCTCTTTTAAGCATGGTATTATGTGATTTAAAGATATCGCTCTTTTGCAGGTATCCCCACATGAAAGTATGCAGTCAGTTGGTGGACGCTCACCTCTATCTACTCAAGAAATGGGTCATCGATTACCTCAAGAAAAATAAGTAAATTTCATCACTATGCTTCGTATGCGTGTATGTCAGTACTATCCTTTACTAATTATCACAGGGGCATCTCTTCTGTGAAGGGTGAGCTGGTTCCCCACCTAGTTCGTCACCAGGGCCTTTCTATGGAGCATACTTACACCAATCAGACAAAGCAAGGTATGTACAATACTTTACTAATTATTGCGTTTATCTCCTCTTGTTTCAGATATCCAGTCTTCCGCTCAGAGTAGTTTGGACATGTTAGAACAACAGATTTATTCCATGTCATCATTTTCCGGAGTTGACCGTGAAAGTGATGCCTTTACCTCCCAGCTCCTCAACTGCCACGCTGTGCTCAGTGATAGTGAACTTTGCACCAGAGTCAACACTGTACCAGCATACCTGGACGCTAACAGAATGGTCAGTACATAATTATTATTATTACTAGTGTCATGCAGGGCCTGTTTGGGGCGAGCCTGAGCTGAGCCTTCGAAAGTCTCTGTCAGTAGCTGAGACTCGAAAACTTTAACAAAGCCATAGCACAATAGATCATGCAGACCAACGACACCTATCCAAGCATACAATGACAGACAGTCTCATAGTGCTATGTAGGCCTATATATCTGCACGATAGCTAGTTTCCTCGACATACTGTCTGCCAACAGTCAAGAGAAAAGATAATTTAAACTTTATCCTGCCTCTATTGTCAGAGTCAGTTAGCAGCACGTCTATCTTTATCGCATTCTTAGCTGGTCCTTGCGCTGTTGAGCTGATGACGAGCTCTGTCTCGCTCTCTCCTCCTTTGGAGTCCGGCGCGGTACAGCTTGATACCAACGGTAGCTCCTAGTTTACAGTTTACTACAGCGGCACGAGTGTAAATTTTCAATTCACTAAATTAGAACGGCGTATATACGGCGCGTAGCCCAGGCATGAGAATGCGCAATAGAATATTTCGCGCTTATGTCCATAGAGCCATGCTGGGCATATATTTCGCGTGACCGACGTACCATAATAATAATAATAATAATAATATATATACAATTCGCGCACAGCTGTACCGTTTATGTGGGGCTCGCTCAGGCTCGCCCCAATTATTATGCAGCTCTGGAATTTCATGTCCACCTTCAATATTATAATTATGGAAATCCTCAAATTCATGCACACAACGTCACTCAAGATTTTTTGAATTTTAACGTTAATTTCCCATAATATTAGTTGCCATTGGCTCCATTGCACTTAAAAATTCTTATTAATTTTCATGATACACACAGATCCCGAGTCACCTTGCTACATTGTCTTCATCTCTGACCTCAGCCGAACCTTCAACCCCAAGAACCAAGGTACGTAACTACCTGCTACCTATTGTAAGTACAGACAATCATGCTATTATTATGACATCGTGTTACCGTTCAGGGTGTGAGCAGCGACAGCCTGACTGATGTTGGAGTTCAACTCGGAGATAAGGTATCAGTGAAGAAATCATGCATTGGACAGCACTGTAGCATTGGAGACAAGTCTAAGATCATCAACTCGATTCTCATGGATCATGTCAATATCGGAGAGGGGTGGGTATCACTGATTCTAGCGTTCTAACTAGCGATATCTCATATTGAGTGATGTGATGTGTGTGCAGGTGTACTATACAGAACAGTGTAGTGTGCAGCCGTGCTCGTATTGAAGCCAAGGTCACTCTCAAAGACTGCCTGGTCGGAGCAAATTTTACCATCACCAAAGAAGGTACATGTATGTCAGCACATATTATTATTATTTACAGAGGAAGTTGATGATGATGAGCCGAATTTTCTTTTCTATAATATATAGCTGATCTTCGCAATGAAACACTAGTGGTTGGAGGTGGATTGCACTTCTAACAATAATAAAAATTAATTATTATTATTATCATTGTGATACTGTCGACATCCTTAATCAATTTTAATAACAATAAAATTTTTGTATATAAAAAATAAAAATAAATTGATTGATGGGCTATGGTACGACGTGCTATGGATTAATACAACGTCATCATGTCTTCAGCTGAAATAAAAAAAAATGCAGGCTAGCAAGTAATAATAAGTGCAGCCTGTATTATTATATGTACCCATAAAAGCAGCTACATGTACAGGCTTTAAATCGATTAAATTTTAGTACTATGCATGTTGTCATCTTCCTGCCAGCACTGCTCTGTAGACCAGTGAGATATAGACAAGCGTCCCAATAATAATGATGAGGTCATCGAGAAGTCCCAACACTCCAAAGACGGCCTCTGGTAAGAGGTCAAGGGGCAGGATGAGGTAGACCACTAGCAGCACTAGAATGAGCACCAGGTGAAGTCTGCGAATCAGTATCAGACCACGGACGGTAAACAGCTCTCGAGCCAAGTGCCTCAGAAGTGCAGGAATGTCGTAGATGTAATGCATCAGCTGTAATTTGATAGATCATGCAATGCCGGTCATTCAATCATGACAGAGTTATTGCAAGAATTGGAATCAGTTAGGGCGAGGCACAAGAGAGAGAGCCTGGGCTCGAGGCATGTTCACAAGGAACATAATAATAACAATTATTATTATTAGCAAAATCATGATTATGCGGTTGTCATAATCTAATGTTTTATGATCCATCTTACCGGTCTCCACTCTCCAGACATCCTCTGGTTGTAGTCAGTAACTTGAGTCATTATCCTACGAGCTTCAGCTGAGCTATCTCCACTCAACCGTGCACTCGGAAGCAACAATGTTACCTGTACAAAAATTAATACATAAATTATGATGTATTATAGTAAAAATAATGTTATTTGATCATCCATCTATCACCCTCTACTAGTTGCTGCTCACTGACCTGTCTCCTGCACATGGGGCATCTTGCCGCCCTCGGCCACTGGTCGTGCTCCCAGTACGCTAGAATACATTGCGCACAGAATTCGTGTCCACAGTTGGTCTGTATAGCTCGAGTCATCGGCCCGAGGCAGACGGCGCACTGAGTGGTTCCAGCATCTCCTCCTGCGCCAGGAGCTTGTGGTGCGCGGCGCTGGTCCACGCCGATGTCTCTTCTTGTGTTGGCTACTACGTCTTCTTGCTGAGGGTGGACTGCTGTGTTGAGAGATCGGCTGGCGCTGACGCCACAAGTTAGCGCACATCCTCCGATCGCCGCGAACACTAGAGTCAGTAGCATTAGAACTTCATCTCCTATTCCATCCACTAGCGTGCCTTGCTCTGGAGACACACCACCGCTGCTGCTCGCCAGCCCATCAGCCATCGATCCCAAGTCTCGGCAAACTTTCGTATTAACGCACATCAAATTTGCGCGCAATTGACTCCCGACGACCCGTACCATACGCATACTAGCAATGCATTAACTAAAGGTCAAAGTTCATAATTGGCAGCGCACTGGGACGTATCGCGCATGCGCAATATTGTTGCGTAGCAGCTGCTTTCAAACTGCAAAGAAGTAGCATTTCTTTTTTCTTCCATGTGAAGACTTTCGTGTTGTCTGGTGCCATGTCCTCTGGAGAGGATATAGCGGGTGGTGCCTCGTTCAGCGACGGCCAAACTCGCCAGCAATATGCAAGAAAGGGACATAGGAAAAGTGTTCTGCATGCCAATATTGCAGAGTCACTGAAAATTAGACAGGCAAGTTAATTTGTGTAAAGTGATAGGTGCTAACAATTAGGAATGTACGGCTATTTTTAGTTTCTATGGTAATGATACTTCACTTGCACTGGTGTTGAAAACAAACTTGCCATTTCTCCAGTGAAATGGCAACAAGTTTTAGTGTGCAAAAGAATGCCCGTAACGAAGCTATTGCTTTGCAGGCTAAAGCCAAGGCGCTCAGAGAACAGCAGCGAACCAGAATCGATGCAAGACACAAGTACATTCTAGGACTGGTGGCCGACCGCCTAGACCTCGAGCTATCCACCGTAGAAGACTTTATGCTCGATGGAGATCAAGTGAGTTAATGAAATATTCATTAAAACAGTGGGCGTTCACGCTCATTTGCATACAGCTTGATTTGTTTGACGACCTTTTTGAAGCTCATGGAAGGCGGGCGATACTCTTCTACTATCAGGAGGCGGACACACCTGTCTCAGGTATCAATCAAAGCATATCTACCTAAGACTTCATCTATTGCATCTTCTATGTCTGTGAATTTATTATTTTTGTGTACAGCTGAGATGGTACGGACTGGTATTGTTCCCTCTCCCTCCAAGGCCCGTATGAAGCGAGTGACTGCCACTGATGGAAGTGGCGATGCCCTGAAAGGAGTCTGCGTGTTCTTCCTTCGACCAAACCCCACGAAGCCAGTGACTGTGGCTAGTATCTCAGAGGAGCTCATGTGCGGACAGCTGGACACTAGCGATGGGCGGAGCATTCTCGAGGTGATCCAGGAGTACCTGAGTGAAGTGATGGTGCCAGCATTGAGGCAAGGACAGAACTGGGGAGCTCTACAACCACTGCAGATAGAAAGCTTCATGAATACACTCAATAATTACATCCACTTTATTAAGGGTATGTATACATGTATATAATATTATGTAAGTGTGGTTGGGGGGGGGTACCAACTTTACCAATTTTACCTTGTCACTGCTGTCGCCTACAGTTCACCAAAATTACTAAATTTACCGATTTTACCAATTTTACCTTGTCACTGCTGTCACCTATAGTTCACAAAAATTACTAATTTTACCAACTTTACCAATTTTACCTTGTCACTTCCATCGCCTACAGTTCACCAAAATTATTAATTTTACCAACTTTACCAATTTTACCTTGACGCTGCCGTCACCTACAGTTCACCAAAATTACTAAATTTACCGATTTTACCAATTTTACCTTGTCACTGCCGTCACCAGGGGTGTGATATGCTAAAAATGAGGAACGGACTGTCATGTTGTCGATGCCCCCTCCCCTTTAGTAAATTAAATGATGTACAGCTTACTATAATATTGAGCCACAAATGGGAAAGGAAAGATGTATTTTATTATAATAATTCTCGCTGAATACAAATTTCCCATGTACCGGGGTATGTGCATATAATCATTGTGCATGCAAAATGTGATCGTGGATGCTTAATGTCTAGTGTACTAGTATGTGTTTCTTGGTAGTGCGACCCTTTACCTTCCACTATAAGAAGAAATTAATAATCAATTTTCTTGTTCACCTAATTAAGTTATTGTTATATTCCTCAGCTGCCCAGCAGAGCATCCATGAGGCGGTTTACTTAAAGCTGGACACTAGCATTGACCTGGGGAGGCTTGCTACTAGCGAGGGGGTCATTGCTAATGCTCGTGTGGCTGAGACTGTCGATGCCTTGGAACAGCTCACTGCAGGATGGTGCCAGCAAATTGAACAGGTATAAAAAATTTTTATCATCATTTTAAATATTTCATTGATGACAAAATTTTTAATGCAATTTCTATATGATTTTAAAAGTATAGATAATTATCATGAATTTTATTCCTTGTAGGTTCTTGCTGAGGGTAGTCAGATGCGGAAGGAGGCTGATGACACTGGTCCACTGGCTGAGCTAGAGTACTGGAAACAACGAACAGCAAAGTTTTCATGTCTTGTTGATCAGATCAAAAGCCAGCCTTGCAGGGGGGTCATCACAACTCTAGTGGCAGCGAAGTCAAAAATCATCAAGGTAAAAAAAACAACAGTTCATTTGTAGGTGTACAAGTGTGTGTGTACTATTGTTTCTAATTTTTAAAAAATCCTAAAGGTAGTAACCTATTTATTTACGCCTTCAAGAGTGTGTACATTGTCAGTTTTTATATCATAAAAAATTCTAATCTTCATTTGATATTTCTTTGTAGACTTGGAAGGAGCTTGATTGTCGTATCACTGATGCCTCTAATGAGGCAAAGGATAATCTGAAATATCTCTACACTCTGGAGGGCCTGTGCAAACCGCTCTACCAGAGCAGCCCAGTCAGCATGCTGGATGCCATACCAGCACTCATATCAACAATACAAATGATACATGCTGTGTCAAGGTACTACAACACATCAGAGAGAATGACATCTCTCTTTGTCAAGGTGAGATCTCTACTGCAGTCCTATGAAATGAATTTATTATGTCAATCTGATGTCACAGTTAATATTCTAGAGCAGTAAGCTTAGTCCACATGCAGACTTGTAGTTGACCAATTTTTTTTGCTTTTTTAGAAATATGCACAATGCACATGTGTATGTAGTGGGTATTGTAATTATTCAGGATAATTTTTATGCTGATATTCTTTGCAGGTGACTAACCAGATGGTAGCTGCTTGTAAGCAGTACATCACAGCTGGGAGTGAGTCTCGAATCTGGGACGTGGAGCCTCAGGTCCTGCTGGAGAAACTAGCAGCATGCCAGAGACTCTATCAGCACTACCAACAGAGCTTTCATGCCAGCAAGAGCAAGGTCAAAGTTGATGAAAAACCGCTCGAGATATCAGAGATGTATGTATTTGGGAAGTTTGCATCGTTCTGTCGTCGACTGAACAGCATTCGCTCCGTGGTCGACACTGTACAGCAGTTTTCAGTGCTAAGAGAGTCTCACATTGAAGGCATAGAATCATTGGCTAATAGATTCAACCATATTATATCAGCTCTGAAGAAAAAGCCCTACAACCCGCTGGACCACAGGAGAGCAGAGTTCAATACTGACTATGAGGAGTTCCAGAGACAAATCTCAGAGCTGGAGGAACAGCTTGGCAGTTTCATGGCCTCAAGCTTCAACCAAGTCCAGTCATGCATGCAGACTCTACAGCTACTCAGAAGGTAAGCAGCCAGCTAGGAAATTAATTGTTGTAGGTAACTGGCTAAAATCTGAGAGAGAGAGAGAGAGAGAGAGAGAGAGAGAGAGAGAGAGAGAGAGATATGAATGTGTGTGTGTGTGTGTAAGTACATCTAGACAAGAGACAAGGATTCCCTCAGCTGTGTGAGTGTGGCTAATCACCTTGTACATGTGTGTGTATTTCACTATTCAGTCCCCAATTAAGATGGTGCCATTGATAATTTGTGGCTGATAGTGCTGAACCAGCTGCAGCTGCCTGACCTTAACATGTTGCTTAGTCTCTAACCTTTCTCTCTCTCTCTCTCTCTCTCTCTCTCTCTCTCTCTCTCTCTCTCTCTCTCTCTCTCTCTCTCTCTCTCTCTCTCTCTCTCTCTCTCTCTCTGCTCCCTCTCTCCCTTCCTATAGGTTTGAGCGTTTGCATTTGAAGTGTTTGAATGATGCCATCATGGTCAAGTACAGTGAGGTGCTGACCAAATTCTCTGCTGAAGTAGACAAGACACAAAAGGTAGCATCTTCCTCACCACCTCTAATTCCCAAACCTCATTCACTGCTTATGTATGTGTGCAGACTTACCAGCAGCTACGCTACAGCCCTCCCCTTGGGCAGAATATGCCCCCTCTCAGTGGAAAGATCCTTTGGGCCAGGCAGCTACTGAGGCACATTGAGGAGATCATGGATCTGCTTAAGGTCAAGAGCTCCCTGCTGGTCAGCAAAGAGGGAAAGTCAATTGTCAGGAAGTATAACAAGATGGCTGTGGTACTGACTGAATATGAGATAGTGCACTACCAAAGCTGGCTCAAAATAATTGATGTCTGTCATAAGAATATTCAGGTGAATACATGTGAGATGTGTATGATCTATTCCAACAGTAGATCCAGTACAATGTATACCATTTTCTAAAATAGACTATTAGACACCTGGACCTGATCATTGTTTTTTTAGCAACACCAAAGAGTCTCCAGATATGCAGCCACTAATTCATTTAGGTGTAGCTGAGAGTATGCATGTACAGTGTAGAAGTACCCCCCCTCCCCCCCCCCCCCCCCCCCCCCTTTATAGCTGTTTGGATGGTGCACATTCTAATCCATTTCTGTGGCTGTATGTACATGTAGGTGACCTTGCTGGTGATGAGTGATGGAGCCATGTCAGTGAACCTCCATCCAACCATTCTGACGATGCTGGAGGAGGCCAAGTGGATGAGAAGGCTGGGGCTCAAGATACCAGACACCTTCCACACTTTACACATGGCTGATGTCAAGAAAACACATGACCAGCTCAAGGTAGAACACAGTGTGCACATGTGGAGAGAAAGAGAGAGAGAAATAGCATTTCTTTGAAGAGTTGGCTTATTTCAGCTAGTATCAGTGCATGTGTGTCCACTGATAAGGGGAGGGGGGGATGTGGCCATGTAAATAGGTAAACTGTCCTATCAATGAATTTGTCTGCCTTGCAGTTTCTGTTGGAAGAGAAGTGCAGAGTTTGGGAGAGCATACCCTCTGTCTTCACCCCACTCATGAAACATCACCTCAATAAGGTACTTACCTCAACATGTCTGTATTCACACATATAATATACAAAATGAATAAGGTACAGTGCATGTTATTGTAACATGTTACATAGTTTCACAATAGTGTGTGTACCTATATTATAATATTATGTTCAATTTTGTTATCTTACATTGAATAGGTTGATCGTGTTCTGAGTGGTGGTCTCATCCATGTAACATGGGCCTCTCTCAATGTCGACAACTTTTTGAAGAGAGTAGAAGAATCAATAGCTGGATTTGAGCGTTTCACTAAGCAGGTGTTGGACATCTATGAGTGTCGTATCCAGGCCAACCTCCAGCTGATGAGCTCTACTCAGCTCCTTAGCTTGCCTGGCTCTGAGACTTGGACTGTGGAGGAGTTTCTAAGTAGAGCTCAGAGTAAGTGTAAGGAAGGGACAGAGCTACTGATAGCCAACAGCAAGAAGGTGGAGGGAGCTGTCAAGGAGATGCTAGCCCTACTAAAGAATTCAGCTAGTCTACCGACTATAAACTCATTTGACACTGATGAAATTGTCAAATCTAAGAAAGGTGTGTATATCTTGACTCTGTGTGTGTGCAGCTAACATCTGCTGTGTGTAATTTATGCATTGTTTATCGTTACAGATGAGCTGGAGCAGTTTCAAACAGACTGTGATGAGATATTCTCTCACTTTCAGCATCGTCACGTTGATGCTTTAGTGGCGTCTGTGAAGAGTACACTGGATGCACTGCGCAGGAGGATCACTACCAGCTCGTCAGGGCGTGGCTCCAGCAGGGTCTACCCCTCAATTAGTTCCACAAACAGCAGCTACACTGATGATAGTACACAGCGGCCATGCTCTTGTTTTATGGCTGATTTGGTTCTCTCTCTCCCCAACATCATCATTCAGCCAAGCCTTGAGGAGATTCAGAACACAGTGAACCAGGCCGTGGGGATGGTCTCGGAGATCGGCCAGCATATACCACTCTGGACGCACCCCAATCCATCGTCCAATCAGAGCACTCCTAGAGCAGGGGCTAACCAGAGCCAGAGTAAGTCAAATCAACACGTATAGACATAAATATTTTTACCAATTTTTCTCTCTCTCCTCTCCCTTCTGTTAGCTCGCCTATCTCAAGTTCAGCCAGCTACTAACTACTTTCGCATCATTCATGACAGCAAGGATGTTCTTAAGCTTGCTTCAGTGTTGTCTTCAGCCATACTTGCCTCCAGGCAAGACCTCATGAAGGTAAATTAGCATCTACATGTACATAGTATCACCTGGTCAAAAATTTTTAGGGACAATTAATTTTGCAACAAAATATTATAGCATTATCACTGTGTCATAATAATTATTTAATTTTGTATGGCTGTATTTAGTGCTTACTTGATGTATGATTGTGTGTAGGTGGTGGCTGTGTATCAGGACTATGAGCACCTGTACATGAGAGAGAGAGATGAGGTGATCAAGGAGTTCCTGTCAGAGACCCCTCACTTCTCTGACTTTGAGGGAGAGATGGAGAGATATGAAAAGATAGAGGGGGAGGTTTTAGAGCTGTCCAGCTCTCAGTATCTGAACGCAGCGATTCAGCTTTCCACGGAGCCCCTCAAGCTAGCACTGGCAGTGGAGGCCAAGGCATGGAAGACAGCCTATGGCCACACACTCAACGCAAGGTACAGGGACAGTATGGAGAAGATTGTGCAATTTGTTGCTGACTACAGCAAACGGCTCGCCAGACCTATCAAGGTGGGTACCTCACTCTAAAATAAGTGATGTAATAGCTACACCAGAGTTCAAGTATGGAGGGAAGGAAAATATTTAGTATTCATTCAGAAAATTGATAAATTTAATAATAGTGACCACATACAGTTTGTATTGTATTTGAATGCTTATAAGAATTTTTTAATATTTGGTGGTACCATGGAATAATTTTTACGATTAAATTTTGGTTAGGATTTGGAGGATGTTCGTAGCACTATGCTTGCCCTTGATGATGTGAGAGCTGCTGAGATTGAGATGGACATGGAGCTCGGCCCAGTGGAGGAGTGCTATGCCTTCCTTCAGCGATGCGGAGTGGCTGTCCCCAGAGAGGAAATGGAGAGAGTCGATTCACTCAGATACACTTTCAAGAACCTACAGTCTCAAGCTGTGAGTCCCCCCAAAGGCAGCCGCCTTCTCTCTAGCACAAATTATTGCAATATAGAAAGTGCAATGAATTTTGCCCACACACCATGAGGGGTGCTGTGGGTGGCTCTAAATCTGCCTGATAAATTTTGCATCTATCACAAATTATTGTAATGTAGAAAGTGCAATAAATTTTGCCCACACACCATAAGAGGTGCTGTAAATCTGTCTGATTGTAATTAAATTTTGCATCTGTCGCTATGTCATTTTTTCATGCAGAGTTCATCCCAAAGTCACCTTGTGTCGATCCAGTCGCAGTTCAAAACCAACCTTCTGGAGAGTGTTGAAGTGTACAAGCATGACCTATCAGCATTCTCCTCCACCTACTCTGAGGTACACACTGTCACAATGCTGCATGCTTGAACCACACATCCTATAGATGACCAATAGAGCCCACAGCATATTGCCATGTCAATTTGTCAGCTCCTATTGTACAGTGTATTTCATAACCTTATTCTTTCTTGTGTTTTGGTTTAGTCTGGTCCTATGGTGCCTGGTCTTCACCCGAGAGAGGCTAGTGAGAGGCTCTCCATCTTCCAGGCTCAGTTTGATGAGCTCTGGTCTAAGTATCAGACCTATTCCGGAGGGGAGCAGCTATTTGGGCTGGAGGTGTCCGAGTATCCCTCCCTGCAGACGATAAGAAAGGAGCTTGGTCTACTGCAGAAACTCTATGGCCTGTACAACACTGTCATTGACACTATTGACGGATACTACGATATTCTATGGACCGAAGTTGACATTGAAAAAATCAATAATGAACTCATCGACTTTCAAAACAAGTCAGTAAAAAAATTTTGACTAATTACCATGCCCCTACTCATTATTTGAGCCACCCCCCCCCCCCCCCAATATTATGAATACATAATATTACGTTATTGATTTTTTTCTTTAGGTGCCGGAAGTTGCCCAAAGGTCTGAAGGAGTGGCAAGCATTCAATGATCTAAAGAAGAAGATTGATGATTTCAACGAGACATGTCCCCTGCTTGAGCTGATGGCCAACAAAGCCATGAAGGACAGGCACTGGGAAAGAATCGCCAATCTAACGGGACACACATTTGACGTCCAATCAGATAATTTCCTTCTGCGTAACATCATGGAGGCCCCTCTGCTTCAGCATAAAGATGATATAGAAGACATCTGCATCAGCGCTGTCAAGGAGAAGGACATTGAAGCAAAGCTAAAGCAAGTCATCGCCGAATGGAGCGTCCAGAATCTGGGATTCTCAACATTCAAGAATCGAGGGGAGCTACTGCTGAAGGGAGCTGAGACTTCAGAGATAGTCTCACTGATGGAGGACTCACTCATGGTGCTGGGATCACTCATGAGCAACAGGTACACACATAATTGCATGCACAAATACTGTACATAAATTTTAATGATATTTATGTGAAAATTGCACATTTTCCTGCTGTTCACGAGTACTCTTTGTTTGTACATTTTAATTTTAGGTACAATGCTCCCTTCAAGAAGGAGATACAGCTGTGGGTGCAGAAGCTCTCCAACACTTCAGATATCATTGAAAATTGGCTGACAGTGCAGAATCTGTGGGTCTACCTTGAGGCTGTCTTTGTAGGCGGAGACATTGCCAAGCAGCTACCTAAGGTACGGCTGGGAGGAAATAGCATCCCCTATTAAACAATTATTATCAAGTATTATTACTATTATACAGGAAGCCAAGCGATTTCAGAATATTGACAAATCGTGGGTGAAGATTATGACGAAGGCGCATGAGACACCTAACGTGGTGACCTGCTGTGTTGGTGATGAAACGCTGGGCCAGCTCCTACCTCATCTACTAGAGCAGCTAGAACTCTGCCAGAAATCACTTACCGGATACCTCGAGAAAAAGCGACTAGTCTTTCCACGATTCTTCTTTGTGTCTGATCCAGCATTGCTTGAGATCCTGGGCCAGGCCTCCGATTCACACACCATTCAGGCACATCTTCTCGGCATTTTTGACAACGTCAAATCGGTCGTGTTTCACGAAAAGGACTACGACAGAATTCTATCAATCAGCTCACGTGAAGGAGAGACCATTCCGCTGGAGAAGACGGTGCTAGCTCAGGGTAACGTCGAGGCTTGGCTGGGAGAGCTGCTCAATGAATCCATGGCCTCTCTTCATGCTGTGATTCGCGATGCATCTGTGGCTATAGAGTCACCTTCCTTCCAGCTGCTGGAGTTCATCAACAACTACGCTGCGCAGGTGGGGCTGCTGGGTATTCAGATGATATGGACAAGAGATTCAGAAGTTGCACTGAGGAGCGCTCGCAGTGATAGGAAAATCATGGGACAGATGAATGCATTCTTTCTCGAAATGCTCAACACACTCATTGAAGTCACAACTCGAGATCTGACCAAATTTGATCGAGTAAAGTACGAGACATTGATTACGATTCATGTTCATCAGCGAGATATCTTCAACGACCTAGTTCGAATGCACATCAAGTCTGCCTCTGATTTTGAGTGGCTCAAGCAGAGCAGATTCTACTTCAATGAGGACACCGACAAGACCGTAGTCTCCATCACTGATGTCAACTTCATCTATCAGAATGAGTTTCTTGGCTGCACCGACAGGCTTGTCATTACGCCACTCACTGATCGATGCTACATCACTCTAGCTCAGGCTCTAGGTATGTCAATGGGTGGAGCTCCAGCTGGGCCTGCGGGGACAGGTAAGACAGAGACCACCAAGGATATGGGCAAGGCTCTAGGCAAATACGTGGTAGTATTCAACTGCTCCGATCAGATGGACTTCCGTGGTCTTGGGAGGATTTACAAGGGCCTGGCTCAGTCAGGGAGCTGGGGATGCTTCGATGAATTCAACAGAATTGAGCTGCCAGTGCTCTCTGTGGCCGCTCAGCAAATTTACATCGTCTTAACGTGCAAGAAGGAACGCAAGCCACAGTTTATTTTCACGGATGGAGATATTGTTGACATGAATCCAGAGTTTGGAATCTTTTTGACGATGAATCCAGGCTATGCTGGCAGGCAAGAGCTGCCTGAAAACCTTAAGATTCAATTCC
The DNA here is from genome assembly GCA_963930775.1 of Cliona cf. orientalis. Lineage (NCBI taxonomy): Eukaryota > Metazoa > Porifera > Demospongiae > Clionaida > Clionaidae > Cliona > Cliona cf. orientalis. The sequence goes on from OZ005703.1 coordinate 8,318,565, forward strand.
GTACCGTAGCAATGATGGTCCCCGATCGACAAATTATCATGCGAGTGAAGTTAGCTAGCTGTGGCTTCCTTGAGAACATCATCTTAGCTCAGAAATTCTTCACTCTCTACAAGCTCTGTGAGGAGCAGCTCTCAAAGCAAGTCCACTATGACTTTGGCCTGCGTAACATTCTCTCTGTACTTCGAACCTTGGGTTCTGTGAAGAGAGCCAGTCCAGGAGATAGCGAGAGTACAATTGTCATGAGGGTGCTAAGGGACATGAACCTCTCCAAGTTAGTTGACGAAGACGAGCCCCTGTTTTTATCGCTCATTAATGACTTGTTTCCTGGCATTGTGCTTGATAAGGCTGGCTATCCTGAGCTAGAAGAATCCATCGACACTCAAGTGAAGGCTGTGGGGCTCATTAATCATCCATCATGGACACTTAAGCTGATTCAGCTGTTTGAAACACAGCGTGTCCGTCACGGCATGATGGTGCTGGGCCCTAGTGGAGCAGGCAAGACCGAGTGCATTCACACGCTAATGAAGGCCATGACAGAGTGTGGTACTCCACACAAGGAGATGAGAATGAATCCAAAGGCCATCACTGCTCCTCAGATGTTTGGTCGACTTGACGTAGCTACCAATGACTGGACTGATGGTATATTCTCCACACTATGGCGACGCACACACAAGCTAAAGAAGGGAGAACATGTATGGCTTGTACTAGACGGCCCTGTTGATGCTATCTGGATTGAAAATCTCAACTCCGTTCTTGATGACAACAAAACGCTCACGCTAGCTAATGGTGATCGGATTCCAATGGCCCCAGACTGCAAGATTGTCTTTGAGCCTGACAACGTTGACAATGCCTCTCCAGCCACTGTCTCTCGCAATGGTATGGTCTACATGAGTTCGTCTGCTTTGGATTGGCGTCCCATCCTCCAGGGTTGGCTCACTGGCCGCTCACAGCAGGAGAACAACGTACTCTGGGACCTATTCGATCGCACCTTTGACCCTGTGCTGACGTACGTGCGATTGAATCTTGAGGCTAAGATGGGAGTATTGGAGTGCAACTACATCAAGCAAGCTATGGATCTGCTGGCTGGTTTGATTCCAGATGGGGAGCATGAGAGTGGCTCTGGTGCTAGTCTCTCCGCAGAGTGCTTACAGAGACTCTACATATTTGCCCTAATGTGGAGTGTTGGTGCCCTCCTGGAGTTGGACGATAGAGCAAAGATGGAGCAGTTCCTAGTGGAACAGGTGAGAATTGAATTATACTATAGTATGCTGAAGATTAGCTAGTGTGTTCATAAAATTTAATTTTTAGCACCAAATTTACATGTATATGTATGCACTTTCGATAGCCTTCCTAAACTAATAGTATTGTATAAATTAATGTGCATGTGATATTGACTGAGGTTATTTTATTCCAGGGTGGTCTTGACTTGCCTCCTGTGAAGGATGGAGAGACGATATTTGAGTACCTAGTTGATGACGGCCAATGGAAGCACTGGTCCACTAGGGTTCAAGAGTACGTGTACCCTGTGGACTCTGTACCTGAGTACGCCTCCATCCTGGTACCAAACGTTGACAATGTTCGAACGACCTTTCTGATTGACACGATTGCCAAGCAGAGCAAGGCGGTGCTGCTGATTGGAGAACAGGGGACGGCAAAGACAGTCATGGTGCAGGGGTATGCCTCAAACTATGACCCAGAGAAGCACCTCTTCAAAGCATTCAACTTTTCATCTGCCTCAACACCTATGATGTTCCAGGTAAATTGACTTAGAATCAGTGATACATAAATTGTATTATATCACAAGCTGATTAGTTAACATATTATTACTATGATGATATTAATTTTTTCTCCAATGCAGCGTACGATTGAGAGTTACGTTGACAAGCGTGTTGGTAGCACCTATGGCCCTCCAGCAGGTCGAAGGATGACTGTCTTTGTCGATGATGTCAACATGCCAGTGATCAACGAATGGGGAGACCAGGTCACCAATGAAATAGTTCGCCAACTGATGGAAATGAAGGGTTTCTACAGCCTCGAAAAACCAGGAGACTTCACAAACATTGTCGATATTCAGCTGCTGGCAGCAATGATTCATCCGGGTGGGGGCAGAAACGATATCCCCGCTAGGCTCAAGAGGCAGTTCACCATCTTCAACTGCACACTGCCCTCAAACTCTTCCATTGACAAGATATTTGGAGTGATAGGGGAAGGCTATTTCGCCCAGGAGAGAGGGTTCAGCACTGAGGTCAGGGAAACCATTGGCAGGCTAGTACCACTCACCAGGATACTCTGGCAGAGGACAAAGGTCAAGATGCTCCCAACCCCAGCTAAATTTCACTATATCTTCAACCTTCGTGACCTTTCTCGTATCTGGGAGGGCATTCTTCACGTTGCTGCTGAGGAGTGCAGGAGTGTGGACAGTGTGCTGGCGCTGTGGAGCCATGAGTGTTCAAGGGTAATCGCTGACAGATTCACCAATGCTCAGGTCAGTATGTCGATGTAATAATTTTGAGAATTTTAGGAGCAACTGCAGCAGTATTAATTTGGTGTGCGTGGGGGGGGGGGGGAGTTAAGTACAATAGTTTCTGTATCAATTTTGATGGAGAATGTGTTTTGCAGGATGTGGAGTGGTTTGTGAGGATGACTGAGAAGGTGCTGACTGAGCACATGGAAGTGGAGGCGTGTCCACAGGAGCCATACTTTGTTGATTTTCTTCGTGATGCGCCTGAGCCGACAGGGGACGAGCCAGACGATGCTGATCTAGACGCTCCAAAGATTTACGAGCAAGTGCCAAACCTCCAGGCACTCTCTGAGAAACTTATCAGCTATATGCAGCAGTATAATGACATCATTCGAGGAGCAGGAATGGATCTGGTGTTTTTCAAGGATGCTATGGTGCATTTGGTCAAAATATCTCGAATCATTCGAACCGATCGTGGCAATGCACTGCTTGTTGGAGTTGGAGGGTCTGGGAAGCAGAGTTTGACAAGGCTGGCCTCCTTCATTGCTGGCTATAAGACATTTCAGATCACTCTGACTCGCTCCTACAATGCCAACAACCTCATGGATGACCTAAAGCTCCTATACAGAACTGCAGGTAATGATACTACACGTCAGCAATTACCATGTTAAAAGTTATTATTTTATGAATGGTGCTTACAGTATTTTCATTTTGCTAAGCTAATTTAAGTAAAAATGCGTAATTATTATGCATGCATTAATTATCATGTGTGTGCTGTATTTGTGTCCAGGTCTACAGGGACAAGGCATCACATTCATCTTCACTGACAATGAGGTGAAGGATGAAGGGTTCCTCGAGTACTTAAACAATGTTCTCTCATCTGGAGAAGTGTCTAACCTTTTTGCTCGAGATGAGCTCGATGAAATCACTGGAGAGCTTATTCCAGTCATGAAGAGGCAGTTTCCACGGCGACCACCAACTCAGGAGAATCTCTATGACTACTTCATATCTCGAGCTCGGAGGAATCTTCACGTGGTCCTCTGCTTCTCCCCTGTGAGTGCATACCTCATGTCAATACTGGGTGGCCGGGGTGATTCTGTATCAATTCAATATGTATTATTGGTACTGAGCTGAATATATGTTCACCCTATGCGAGTCAGTTGAAGTATACTGCATGTGTGTGAAATGTCTTCACTTCAGTGTAGTGTGTTCACCTAATATGAGTGTACACCCATACCATGAGTAATGTATTCACCTTTGATATAAGTAGTGTAATGTGTTCACCTAATGTGAGTTGTACAATGTGTACACCTATACATGAGTAGTGTAATGTGTACACCTAAGCACATGACTAGTGTAATGTGTTCACCTATGTGTATGCAAATGTAATCGTGAGTAGTGAGTGGTGTACACCTTATGTGAGTACTACCTTGGCCTTTACCTACCCTATGGAGCTCTGGAGGCAACCTAGTCTGAGCTGTGTGCATGAATTATTAGCAGTAATGAGTTATTGGAAGCCATAGCCTAACCGCTACTGTGTTGGTGGTTTCAGTGTCTCTTTTTGTCTTGTGGTATCTCTACATGTGTACATGTATGTGTGCACACAGTGTGGTCTCTATAGTTGGAGTGCAAAGGCAGCTGCAGTCCCCAGCAGAGCTGCCAGCACATTAGTACTCAGTATTTATGATGAGAGTATTGTGAGTGTATGCACTTGTACATCATTACTTGTTTTTGTTCTTGTAGGTTGGTGAAAAGTTTCGTAATCGTTCATTGAAATTTCCTGGTCTTATCAGTGGCTGTACTATGGACTGGTTCAGTCGCTGGCCCAAGGATGCTCTAGTGGCTGTAGCGCAACATTTTCTCTCTTCCTATGACATTGTCTGCTCCCCAGAGACCAAGCAGGAGGTGGTCCAGGCTATGGGAGTCTTTCAAGACTTTGTTGCTGAGACATGTGTCAACTACTTTGAGCGTTACAGGCGTTCAACTCATGTCACACCCAAGTCCTATCTCTCCTTCATCGGAGGATACAAGACAATCTACTCAGAGAAGAAGGCACAGATAGGAGAGCTCGCCAACCGAATGAACACTGGACTACAGAAGCTGGTAGAGGCTAGTGAGAGTGTAGCTCAGCTCTCTAAAGAGCTAGCTGTGAAGGAGAAGGAGCTTGCAGTGGCGTCAGCTAAGGCAGATAAGGTGCTGCAAGAGGTCACCGTCAAGGCTCAGGCAGCTGAGAAGGTCAAGGCATCGGTGCAAAAGGTCAAGGACAAGGCACAAGCACTTGTCGACGATATAGAGGTACGTGTGTAGGTATTAACTGTACATGTACATGTAATATTATTTCACTGTCATGTATTTTTTATTAAAATGTATTTTTATTTCATTAGGCTGATAAGAGTGTTGCAGAGGGTAAGCTAGCTGCGGCTAAGCCAGCTCTAGAGGAGGCAGAGGCTGCCCTGCAGACAATCAAGGCAGCTGACATCTCAACTGTGAGGAAGCTGGGCAAGCCGCCTCACCTAATCATGAGAATCATGGACTGTGCTCTACTGCTCTTCCAGCGAAAGCTCGACCCCCTGACCCTTGACCCTGATAAGCCAGGACCAAAACCATCCTGGAGTGAGTCGCTGAAGATGCTGAGTCAGCAGGGATTTCTCCAGGGCCTCCAGACATTCCCAAAGGATACGATCAACGAGGAGACAGTGGAACTGCTGGCCCCGTACCTCGAGATGGAGGACTACAATCTGGAAACAGCCAAGAAGGTGTGTGGCAACGTGGCTGGCCTGCTCTCGTGGACGAAGGCAATGGCGTTCTTCTATGGCATTAATAAGGAGGTACTTCCCCTCAAGGCTAACCTGGCTGTCCAAGAAGCTAGACTGAAGATTGCCATGGGAGACCTGCAAGAAGCTCAAGCACAGCTAGATGAGAAACAGAGAGAGCTCGATGAAGTCCAGGCACTCTACGATGCTGCCATGAGAGAGAAGCAAACACTCCTAGATGATGCAGAGTCTTGTCGAAGGAAAATGCAGGCAGCTTCTGCACTTATCGGTGGGCTAGGGGGAGAGAAGGAGAGATGGACTCAGCAGAGCAAGGAATTTCAGGAACAGATCTCACGGCTCGTAGGTGATGTCCTTCTGGCTACTGGATTCCTCTCATACTCAGGCCCCTTCAATCAAGAGTTCCGCACACTGCTTATGAAGGGCTGGCAGAAAGAACTAACCAAGAGGAAAATACCATTCTCGAATGATTTGAACATCACAGCCATGCTAACAGACCCAGCCACTGTAGGAGAGTGGAACTTGCAAGGTCTGCCAAACGATGATCTTTCTATTCAGAATGGCATCATCACGACAAAGGCGACCCGATTCCCCCTCCTGGTCGACCCTCAGGGACAAGGAAAGACTTGGATCAAGAACAGGGAGAAGTCAAACGATCTACAGGTGACTGCTCTCAACCACAAGTACTTTAGGAATCATTTGGAGGACGGCTTATCACTGGGGAGGCCCCTACTAATTGAAGATATTGGAGAGGAGCTCGATCCAGCTCTCGACAATGTGCTCGAAAAGAACTTCATCAAATCTGGCACCACTCTCAAGGTCAAAGTTGGCGATAAGGAAGTGGATGTAATGTCAGGGTTTACCCTCTACATGACGACAAAGCTGGCCAATCCCTCGTACACCCCAGAGGTCTCGGCTCGTACAGCAATCATTGATTTCACTGTGACAATGAAGGGGCTGGAGGACCAGCTGCTGGGCAGAGTCATACTCACAGAGAAGCAAGAACTAGAGGCAGAAAGAGTTCAGCTAATGGAAGAAGTCACATCAAACAAAAAGAAAATGAAGGAGCTTGAAGATAATCTGCTGTATAGGCTCACCAGTACACAGGTACAGTGATAACATTTGCTGGCACTAAGATAGGCAACATAAATTAGTGATGAACAGTGTGATCATATTTGTGCCATGGAGTTTTGTGATTGTGTTGGATGTTTTTTTTTTATTTGTTAGGGATCGCTTGTAGATGACGAGAGTTTGATTGAGGTACTGCATACGACCAAGGAGACTGCCCTGGAGGTGAATGAGAAGCTAGTGGTGGCTGCAGAGACAGAGGTCAAGATCAACACAGCTCGAGAGGAGTACCGACCTGTCGCCGCTAGGGGATCTATACTCTATTTCCTCATCGTACAAATGTCAATGGTCAATGTGATGTACCAGACATCACTGAGGCAGTTCCTCGGCATATTTGACAAATCAATGCAAAGGTGACTCAACAGTAATTTATTTATATGAGTATCATGTTACATGTAGTATTGTCTTGTTTCAGCCTTTTCACTGATAACATTACTAGTCACTATGATAGGCAATTTTATGAAGCTACATGTATATGAATTTTTGTTGCTTTTAGATCTGAAAAGTCGCCAATAGCTAGTAAAAGGATTAAGAACATCATTGATTTCTTGACGTTTGAGGTATTTTGCTACTCTTGCCGTGGACTCTATGAGAACCACAAGTTTCTGTTCACCCTCCTTCTCCCGCTGAGGATCTCACTCCAGAGCAACGCCATCAAGCACGAGGAGTTTCAGACGTTCATTAAGGGAGGAGCTGCCCTCGACCTAAAGGCATGTCCACCCAAGCCAGCAAAGTGGATCACGGACATGATCTGGCTCAATCTTGTCGAATTGAGCAAATTGCCACAGTTTTGCCAAATCTTGGACCAGGCAAGTCAACACAGATATTGTGCATGAACTTCACTGTACATTGTGTCATCCTCACTTTAGGTGTCTCGCAATGAGAGAAGTTGGAAGCAGTGGTTTGATAAGGATGCCCCAGAGGAGGCTCAGATCCCTGATGGATACCACATCTCACTAGACTCTTTCAGAAAACTACTGCTCATCAGGTCTGCAGTAGATAACTTTACATGACATGTGCACTAATAATATAGTTCCTGACAGTATTTTGATTCAAACAGCAACAAAATTGACGTTCAAATTTTCATAGCCATGATTGATTTAGCTTCAAGATATTATTTCTGTTGAATGTATGTACTCTGTATGTGTATAGGTGCTGGTGTCCTGACCGCACACTGGCCCAGGCTCGCAAGTACATCAGTGAGGTGATGGGAGAGTGCTACGCTGAGGGAGTGATTCTAGACCTGGAGAAGACTTGGGAGGAGTCAGATCCCAGAACACCGCTGATATGCTTCCTCTCAATGGGATCAGATCCCACCAACAACATTGAAGGCCTGGCCAAGAAGCTTAAGCTGGAGTGCCATGCCATCTCCATGGGCCAAGGGCAGGAGGTTCATGCCAGGAGGCTCCTACAGCAAAGCATGACTTCAGTAAGGAATCATTGTTATAGTGGTTACCACTAATTACATGTGGTAGCAGTTAGGAAACCACAAATATGAAAATTACCCATCATACTATGTGTACATGTATCACGTTATTAGGGTGGGTGGGTGTTGCTGCAAAACTGTCACCTTGGTCTGGAGTTCATGGATGAGCTGCTCAACACTATAACAGAGGCGGAGAGTATGCATGAGTCATGTCGTGTATGGATCACAACTGAAGTTCATCCAAAGTTCCCTATATCACTGCTTCAAGTAAGCAAAAACTACAATAAAACAATCATCATTAATTTTCCACATTATGTTTATAGACTAGCATCAAATTCACGAATGAGCCCCCTCAAGGTGTTAAGGCTGGTCTGAAGAGGACTTATGCCGGCATATCACAGGAGCAGCTTGACTACACTAGCCTCCTGCAGTGGAGACCAATGCTCTATGCTGTGGCATTCCTCCACACTACAGTGCAGGAGAGACGCAAGTTTGGACCTCTAGGATGGAATATTCCTTATGAATTCAACCAAGCTGACTTTACTGCGAGTGTCCAGTTTGTACAGAACCATCTTGATGATATGGACCTCAAAAAGGTAACAATTAATTTTCTTTGGTTGTGGAGTAACAATTGTGTGCAAAGCACGCAAAAATTGTGTCCAGAACCTTAAAAATGCATTAAAATCAGCTATTTCCAGCAATTATATCTCAAATTTGTTGCACATTTTTGTCTATCCAACTATCATTACAGTGAAATTTCATCTAACTTTATATAATTATAGTATATAAATTATTATTTAAAAAATTTGGGGGGGGGGGGGGGAACACCCTTGTATAGTGATACCATAATGATGTCCATTCACAGGGTGTGTGTTGGAATACCGTACGCTACATGCTTGGTGAAGTGCAGTATGGAGGCAGAGTTACTGATGACTATGATAAACGATTGCTCAACACATATGCAAAGGTAAATTCACTGATAGAGTCACAAAGTAGCAGATTTTAGCACATGTGTCCTTTACTGTGTAGGTTTGGTTTGGTGATCATATGTTCATGGAGACTTTCGCTTTCTACAAAGGCTATAGTATTCCCCAGTGTAAGGGGCTGGACCAGTTCAAGGAGGCCATTGAACACCTACCACTAGTCGACACTCCAGAGGTTTTTGGACTACACCCAAATGCAGACATCACGTAAGATACTCTCATCGCCTCCTACTAAGTTGAAAATTTTAAGCCGATATTACTCACTGAAATAGATAGGAGCAAAATTTCGAGAAAGCTATGACAGCATGTATACATGTACATTTTCTTTTTTTTTGTAGGTACCAATCTAACATGGCAAAGGAGGTTGTGGACACGATAATGAGTATCCAGCCAAAGGACTCGAGTGGAGGGACGGGAGAGACAAGAGAGGCAATGGTCTACAGGATTGCCAATGACATGCTGGAGAAGCTGCCTCCTGACTACATCCCTCACGAGGTGAAGGCAAGGCTACAGAAGATGGGAGCTCTCTCCTCCATGAACATCTTCCTCAGACAGGAGATTGACCGCATGCAGAGGGTGCTCTCTGTTGTCAGGCATACGCTACAAGACCTCAAGCTAGCCATCGATGGAACTATCATCATGAGTGAGGTAAGGCAACAACAACAAAAAAAAATGATATTAAATTTAGCACTGAGCAGTTAATGATTGCATGTTTCATTATTTTTGTGTTCAGAATTTGCGAGATGCTCTGGACTCTATGTATGATGCTAAAGTGCCGGAGGTGTGGAGAAAGATTTCATGGGAATCATCAACGCTAGGATTCTGGTTCACAGAACTGCTCGAGAGAAACAGCCAGTTCTCAAAGTGGATATTTACGGCTCGACCCAATGTATTTTGGATGACTGGTTTCTTCAATCCTCAGGGATTTCTAACGGCCATGAGACAAGAGGTGACTCGTGCACATAAAGGCTGGGCGCTGGACTCTGTCATTCTACACAACGATGTCACCAAGATGATGAAGGAAGATGTAACTCAGCCACCAGCAGAGGGAGTCTATGTCTACGGACTCTACCTAGATGGAGCTGGCTGGGACAGGAGAGGCTGCAAACTAACAGAACCACCAGCAAAGGTGCTCTTCACACAGCTACCAGTTATTCACCTGTATGCCGTCAATGCAGCCGAACACACTAAGGATCCCAAGCTCTACATGTGCCCCGTCTACAAGAAACCACGGCGCACTGACCTCACCTACATCACTGCTGTGAGCCTCCGCACACCTACTGCCCCAACACATGCAGCAAATCCAGACTATTGGATATTGAGGGGCGTGGCACTCCTCTGTGATATCAAGTGAAACACTAAAGACTGTATTATAGTGTATCTAGAACTGAAGAGATATCTTACCATACATGACATTTTATCCTCGTGTTTATCATACCACAGGCTTCATGGCCTTTGTACATGAATTACATCATTCATTCCAATTTATAGTATCCGTATCTAGTATACGGAAATTGTTACCGCATTAACGCGTGGTTTGTGATGGCTTGCAGCTGACCTTCCTCAAGCAGCTGTAGGAGTGAGAGAGAGAAGGCGAGCGAGCGATGGAGTGGGTGCCGAACGAGGCTAGTTTGAGTCAGGTGGTCGAGCTCCTCAAAGAGAGCCACAGTCCTGATACAGATACTCAGCGGCTAGTCGAACAGGTAGGTCGTCTGTCAGTGACACCTCGCTTTTATTATCTATCTCGACTCACTTTTGCTATGTAGCGTCTCGGCGCCCTGAATCAGTATCCCGACTTCAATAACTACCTGGCCTTTGTCTTCACCAAGATGAAAACGGAGAGTGAGCCAACGCGAGCAGTAGCCGGCCTCGTGCTCAAGAATAATGTCCGTCTCTACTACGACAAGTTTCCTGAGGAGACCAAGGTATTTGTGAAGCAGGAAAGCCTGAGTGTTGTCACTGACTCGTCTCCCATCATCCGTGCTACTGCTGGTACCCTGGTATCTACCATAGCTCTCTGTGGACAACTAATCAAATGGCCTGAGCTGCTACCTACTCTATGCACACTAATAGAGAGTACAGAACAACTGGCCTGTGAGGTAGGGGGGCCAATGCTTCTCTGTATATGAAGGGTGAGAGAGAGAGAGTGTGTGTGTGAGTGTGGATGGCTGAATTGGTGTGTATAGATGTGTTTGTGTATGCTATTGGAAGTGTGATGTTTGAGTCTATTAGTGAGAGGTGGTGATGATGTGTTATTTTGGTGTTGTAGGGTGCGTTCAGTGCTCTTCATAAGATCTGTGAGGACTGCAGTGATCAGTTGGACTCTGATGCCCTCGATCGTCCACTCAACGTTCTCATCCCCAAGTTTATTCAGTTTTTCCGTCACCCTAGTCCTGTTATTCGCAGCCATGCTATAGCCTGTATCAACCAGTTCATCATCAACCAGCCTCCAGCCCTTGTACTGCATATTGTGCCATTTGTTGAAGTGAGTGGGAGATCTGTATGCTGCAGTACATACTGACTGATTAATTGTGTTCATAATGATAGGGGCTGTTTGCCGCAGCTGCGGATGAGGATCACGAAGTTCGTAAGAATGTGTGTCGAGCGCTGGTTATGCTGCTGGAGGTTCGAGCCAGTGACCTACATCCTCACATGCATCCCATAATTGAGGTTAGCCCTTGCACACAGTGTGCCTGATGATGTCGTCTCTGTGTGTGTGTTGCTTCATGTGACTGTTTCTCTCTCTCTCCAGTACATGTTGATGAGGACTCAGGATAAGAATGAAGCTGTTGCTTTAGAGGCGTGCGAGTTCTGGTTGACTCTGGCAGAACAGAGCATCTGTATCGAAGCACTCGCCCCTTATCTCAATAGGTACACCATTACTGCTGAGTATATGTTGAATGGATTAGCTGTGAACACATTATTATTGTCATGATATTGTAGAGTGGTGCCCATTCTTCTCAATGGAATGAAGTATTCTGACCTGGATATCATAATGCTTCGAGTAAGCTGGCCTTCTCTCTTTTGTTTATTAGCGTCATTCCCCTTCCACAGGCAACTGAAGACGACCAGCATGTTCCTGATAAGGAGTCAGATATTCGTCCGAGATTCCACAAGGCCAAGACACAGGGAGGTGTGGAGCTTAGTAGTGCCGCTGATGGAGATTCCGATTCAGATGATTCTGATGATGATGATTTGAAAGATGCGCTGTCTGACTGGAATCTACGCAAGTGTTCTGCTGCTGCCCTCGATGTTCTCTCGAATGTGTTTCACGAAGCTCTCCTTCCCGTCCTCCTCCCTCTGCTCAAGCAGAGTCTCATTTCAGAGGACTGGCTGGTGAAGGAGGCCTCGATCCTAGCGCTGGGGGCTGTCTCTGAGGGATGCATGGATGGCATGACACACCACCTACCGGAGCTGGTACCCTACCTAATCAACTTCCTCTCAGATGCCAAGGCTCTCGTTCGCTCCATCACATGCTGGACTCTCAGCAGATACTCACACTGGATGGTCAGTCAGCCTCACGACCAATTCCTACGCAAACTCATGACCGAGGTATACAATACCGTGTATGATAATAATTATCACTAATAATTATCTATTCCCCCCCCCCCTCTCTCTGTGTAGCTGCTGGGTCGTATTCTTGATCCCAACAAGCGTGTGCAAGAGGCTGCTTGTAGCGCTTTTGCCACACTTGAAGAGGAAGCTTGTACAGAGCTGGTACCATACCTTGGAGATATTCTCTCTGTACTCATGACTGCTTTCAAGCGCTACCAGGCCAAGAACTTGCTCATGCTCTATGACGCTATTGGGACACTGGCCGATTCTGTTGGTAATCACCTAAACAAGCCAGTAAGTAAGCCAGTGGGTGGGCCTGTTCATTCATCATCCACTGTGTTAATTGAGTGCAGGAGTACATTGAGCTTCTGATGCCCTCCCTCATCCAAAAGTGGAATACTCTAAAGGATGATGATAAAGATCTATTTCCTCTTTTAGAGGTTGGTTCTATCCTCCTCCATACTGTCAACACTCACTGTTATGAATGATGTCATTTTCCCCACTAGTGTCTGAGTTCAGTGGCCACAGCTCTCCAGTCTGGTTTTCTTCCATACTGTGACCCTGTGTTTCAGCGCTGTGTCTCTCTCGTAGCTCAGACCCTACACCAGACGCAGGTTGCCTTGGCCAACCCCGAGCATTTCTCTGTTCCTGACAAGGAATTTATGATTGTTGCTTTGGATTTGCTGTCTGGTCTTGCGGAGGGACTGGAGAGCCACATTGAGAATCTGGTTGCCCATAGCAACCTGCTCAGTCTCCTCTACCAGTGTATGCAGGATAACACTTCTGAGGTTCGTCAAAGTTCATTTGCGTTGCTTGGGGATCTCACCAAGGCCTGCTTTCAGCATGTACGACCTCATGTTGGTACGTTGCCTATCCGCTCTAGTACCTTTCAAGTATTGATTTTTCTCCTTCACATGTTTAGCTGAGTTTATGCGAGTGGTCAGCACTAACCTGAATCCGTCATTCATATCTGTGTGTAACAATGCTACGTGGGCCATTGGTGAGCTTTGTGTGCAGCTGGTCTCTGACATGAAGCCCTACTCTCAGCTGGTGCTTGGTCAGCTCATTGAGAATATCAATCGTCATGGAACCCCCAAGACTCTCCTGGAGAACACGGCCATCACTATCGGTCGTCTTGGTATGGTTTGCCCTGAGGAGGTGGCCCCTTATCTGCCGCAGTTCATCTGCATGTGGTGTAACACACTGCGCAACATCCGTGACAATGAGGAGAAGGATTCAGCCTTTCGTGGTGTGTGTGCGATGATCAGTGTCAATCCGTCTGGAGTTCTGCAGCACTTTATGTTTCTCTGTGACGCCATTGCCTCTTGGAGCCATCCAAAGGAAGACTTGAGACAGATGTTCCACAAGGTCAGCTTATCCACTTTGCATCAGTGAGCAGCTGCAATTATTGTTATTCCTTTCATTAGATTCTTCATGGATTCAAGGCTGAAGTAGGTGATGCTAGTTGGCAGGCATTTGCCGATCAGTTTCCTCCGGCACTCAAGGAGAAACTGTCTGCCATGTATCAAATCTGAACACTGTCCCTGCTGTCTGTTGGTGGTGTACGTGTGTTCTTCATGTCTGTCTCCTCTATGCCTAGCAGGGAACAATCAATAGTCCACAGGCCCATTTTATTTCAGTTTGAGAGGCTAATATTTTGTGGGGTATGGGCAGCCCAGCCCCCAAGCACATCTATAGGCAACTGCTTTTTTTAATTTGGCTAGGCTTGAGATTTGTACTAGCTGTCTGTTGACGACATATTATGCCATGCTCTATATAGGTAGTGGGTTATTTTATTTTGCCCGTCGATCATTATTTTGCTTTGCCTCCATTGGCTAGGCTGGCCTATGTGGACTCGCTTTTCAATTTTCTAGGGTTATTATTTAATTTTTGTGAATCCCCTGCTTTGTGTGTCCCTTCTCCAGTTCTTGTTTGTCTGTCTCTGTATTATATCAGCTTACTATTATTATTATTATACCATAGTTATTACTACTGTAGATAATAATATGTGTGCATAATTATTACAGCTATGGGAGAGTTATTTATTATCTATTATGAAAGGACTGCACAATAATTGTTATTATTGATTACTTGAAAACAATAAGACACAATACATGAATAATAATAATACTATTATTAAACCACTCGATATACAAATTAAAAATTTCTGCACATAAACCACAATAGCATATAATTTTTGTTATACACTACACAGCATGCAACACTCACTGAGACAGATATAAACAGAGACAGCTACACAGTTAATTACTTGTCCACACAGAGAGACCTTTTCAGCTTCTGAATAGGCCAGTAGACACCATGCAATGATCATAATAATATTTTAGACAGCAAAACTTACTTGAACTTTGTTGGCCACTCTTCTTGGCAGTTTTTGTTGATCTGAGTAGATATCCTCATCGTCAGAAATGGTCTTTCTCTCCCCTCCAACACCCACAACCTGCAAACACCACAGCATTAGTAGTGACCAAACAAATCAGCTACAGTGACAACAACCAAAAGTTGTGATACTGTACTCACCACATAGCTGGGAGCAACATGCTGACCCAGCACTTTCGCTGAGTAGATCTTTCCGTCTGTCCACTTGGCATTGACCTTTGTACCCGTCGGCAGTAGTGACTGAGTGCTGTGCTCCTCAGCAGGCTTATGACCACAAGCACCATGCATACGTATTAATAATAATTATTACGTCGGTAAAAACAATAATAATTGATGAGTGTTTGCATACCATGATGATCTGTGATGCTGGTAGACTGCTGCAGACCGAGCCATCGTCAAACACAACCTCATAGCAAGTCTCCTGAACAACCTTCTCAACGGTAGCATGCTCCACACTAATGTGTGTGTGTGTGTGTGTGTGTGTGTGTACACAGATGTGTGGGGTTATTTAAAGTTTATGTGACTGTACTCACGATTCTCCTCGAACAATGTACACTTTACTACCAACTTCAATCTTCACAGCTCGCTTAGTTGTTTTTGTCTAAAGTAATAAAAGTGAAATAGAACATTATTTTAGCGTTTGGTGAATTGAGAGGTTACAGTGGCGTGTTTGGGGCAGAAGAAGCCAGAGTTATGTTGCGAGAGCTGGCAGCTGGGCAGTCCATGATAGTGAGCACACGTCACATGCATTGCCGTCTGACAGTTGGGCTTGGCACATTCAATGCAGACACCATGCCCTCGAGCAGCAACCTCCGATGATACACGGCTACACAGACTGCAGCGCTGCACAAAACGGAACATTATTATGCAAAGTAAATATTACGTTCCACATGCTGATGACCACCTTCAATACAATAATGAAAATGGAAATTGGATCATGCACATGCATTTTCACCATTCATTACAGAAAATGTGCACAAGTGTCACAAACTACTGATATGCACTTCATTACAAGGCACTTTTGTCTACTAGAATGATGTACCATTTTCCTGGTGGCTCTGGTGATAGCCTCTGTCATAACTGGCTGCATTCGCTGGGCACCCCCAAGGCTCACTTCAGGGATGGCCATAGCACAAGTGAGGTGTGCCCACTGCCCACCATCGGTTGGCTTGAGTGCTCCGCCCCTCAGCAGACACAGACAGCAGTCAGCCCTCGTAGCTCGAGCTAGGCATCTCTGACAGATCCAATTGCCATCCCCATCACTCTCACCACCAGCTCCATAGCAAGCTGATGACAAAATTTTAATTTTAATATACAGTGTGACAAAACAGCTAGCGTAATGCAATTCCTTACATCTATGCACACAGATATTGCACTCTGAGCATGTGATGAGGCTGGAGTCAGAGCAGCCAGGGTCTGCCAGCGGAAGCAATGACATTGGCAGTTTGACCATGGTCCTCTTGACGATGACTGTGAGTGGAGATTGAGCAATGGGGCTCTCTCTCTCCAGCTGGTAGAGCAACCCATCGAGCTTCTTACGCTGAAACTTGGAGAAGGGGTTAGGAGACTCCATTAGAGAGCAAACACAGCATCTACTATTCCCACACGACATCAACTTGTTGAAAGCTTTCTCTAGTAGTTCACTGCGAGGTTGCATCTGCCACAACCCCTCAAACTTGTCGGTCCAATCCTGAACAACACATCATTAATCTTCAACCCCTCACATATTATTATTATTATTATTTTACCCCGTGAGCCATTCGAAGCTTCTTTGTGATTTTTGATTCCATGAGGGCAGGAGCTTGAGTCGCTCTCTTGCGACCAACCACAGCTCTGATGTAAAATAAAGAAACAATAATATTAAGTTTAAGGCAAAAATTGAAATTTACTTTTTATAGGTAGAAGTGAGTGGAGTTTGGGAGGTGGCACAGGATGGACTGCTGCTGGATTCCGACTGTGGCAAGACACTAATGGAGAGATGAAACAGTAGCTACTCTCACTCACCTGAAATTTGGAGGCGAAGAGATCCATGTTTATTCTGACATTGTCAGCACGGCAAAGGCACTGGCTCGCCTTCCTACCATACTCAATCCAGCGAATGCTTGCAAAATTGGTTGACTCTGCACAATTGAGCCCAGTGTTGAAGCCAGCGTGATAACCATAGGGAAAGGTGACAATGAACTGGCCCTCTTCTTGGATAACCTGCCAACAAGCAACACATACATACAATGCACAAGTGTAGTCAGTTGGCTGCAGACCTTGTTGAAGGGAATGGAGTATTGCCTCAGTACTGATGGTGAAATCATTGTCATCTTATGTCGCAGAAAGCTCTGGCAGTCCTCATAGCAATCGGGGAAAAAACCTAATAAACAGATCAAGTGAAATCACCATAATAATATCTCTGTGTAATTATTACGTACCTTTAGCAAGTCTTTCGAGCCTCTGGCCGTGTTCAGGAGGAATGGCATACCTGTACAATACAACAGGGGGCTAGATCACTACAACAGCACAGCCATCATAGATCCTACCATGCTTTAGAAGCACCAAAGTGCAGGTAGTTGATGGAGTAGAGGTCCATGTCCTCAGTATGCCAAGCAAACGATGTCTTCCACATGCCAAAGTAGAGGTAAGCTGTGTTGACTCCAGGAATAGATACACCATACTCGTCCACTAGTGTGTCAAGGATTGTGTGCAGGTGATTAATGTTCCATTCCTCTAAGCCGGCATCCGTCAGACTACCAGGGATATCAGCACCATACAATGGCTGATTAAATGTAACATTCTTCCAGTACTTTCTCTCTAGCTCTTCAAAATTCTTGACTTTTGGAGGCTTATATCTATACCGATTCAGTAGGTAAGCGTTTGTACTAGTGAGCCGTCCAGACCTACTAACCTGTCGCTGTTGGCCATTTCAATATACTCCGTTACTGTAATAGGCTTCTTTTGAATGTTGTAGAGCTGATAGACTCCCTGCTGCCCATTCACAAACTGAGAGATGGGTGTACTAATTTCCATAGAGCCAATGTCGTCGTAACCACCACAACGAGGTTTCCATTCAGCCGGAGGAACCACCTGATATGCAACCACATGAACGTCCATCCGCCATGCGCAACGACTAGCTATATCTTGAATCTTACCTTCGCTACGCCACACTTGTGAGCTCCTTTCGACTCCATGAACTCAATGAACTTGGAAAAGTTTCTAAACTGTTCCATGGTTGGCTCGAAGCACATGATGCCACCTTCTTCCGTGTGCCACGACATCTTCGGAACAGTGATCTTCAACACCGAAGCTGTAAACAAGTGAAGGGCAAAGGTCAGGTGGGCTTTAAATAGAGTATTATTATATGCAACCTGTGTCATGTCCTCCAGCGAAGATGTGAGCCAGAGTATAGTGTTTATCATGCTAAGATTTATGTAGTTGGTGAACTCCCAGGAAGAAGTGGGGGATCTGGATCAAATCGATCTGTTCCATTTTCAGAGAGACAAGGTGAGTACAGATCGTTGCGGGGTACCTATGATGATCCATATTAATTTTTATCTCCGGGTCCCAGCAGAGCACACTAGCACGACATGGAACCACTGAAGAACACTCATCTAGTGTATGTTGCCCGATGAACTTTAATTATTACGGTGTGTATACTAATCAGTAGTGTTTTGATGTGCTATGTCAGCTAGGATGGTGATGGAGAGGAAGAAGTGATGCCACTGGCTCTCTCAAGCAGTGAATCCGATCTCTCCAGCACTGATCAACCAAATAATAAGAGAGATTTGTCACTCAAGGCATGGGGAAGAAAGGTGGCTGCTTATTACAAGGAAGAAGATGAGGGGGAGGAAGAGAGCTTTGACGATGAACTGGAAGAGAGAGAAGCACTACAGCTTCAGACAGTACAGGCTTCTCTTCTCTCCCAGAGTGATTTTGATGTTGGTGGTGGCGCTATGGAGCAGTCTCAACTCAGCGATGTAAGCACTATTTGTATGTATAGTTAGTGTGGGTTGGATAGTGGATGTGCAGGAGGATATGGTGGTGGCCACAGATCTGACCAACATGGATGCTGCAGAAAAAGACATAGTAAGATTGATGTCTGTCCAGTTGGTGTCAAATTATTGCCAAAGATTACAATATTATTTGCCATAATGTTATAGTTGATGTATCGTGATCACGCTGAGCTCCCTCACGTCATTGCTGGCTTGAAGACCGCACTTGGCTGTGCTGTGAATGATGCTGCTCTCTTGGCTGGCTCCTTCCCTCATGTGAATGCAAGTACCTTGACTAGTGGTGGCATGCACGTTTACTTACCTACCATATCATGTGTAGATGAAGACCTACCTACAAGTGAGTGTCCTCTTAAATTTGAGGTGAGTTTCAATGGTATTGGTCTAATCTGAACGTGACATGTTGACTACTACTGGATAGTTGTGGTGTGGGACTTGTTATTAGTTTTTAGAAGCACATCAGTTGTGGCAACACTTCAGAAATTTGATTTGTACCTAGTTATTCTCTCAACTTGATGTACTGCCTACTACTAAAAGCTGATAGAGCAAGTGTGGCCACTCATCCTATCTCTTCTACCCTACTTCTACTTCATAAGGTATAGTATTATTATTGTATGTGCTGTAACATTGAGTGCTACTGTTGAATAATAATTATACAGCTACAGGGAAGATTGGAGAGAGTTCGCCAAGTAGCAGATAAGCAAAGTTCACGAGCATCGGACACTCAATGGAAGTGTATTCCCACCTCAAAAGGGGATAAAACGGCCACTGGTGAAATGAAGGACGATCCCCTCTCTTTTTATCATGAGCTAGCCACTCAAAAGAGACGAATGAAAGAAATAAACAGCACAGCAAACACGGTGGACTTGCAACCATTGGAAGGAAAGAGGGCAATAACATATCAGGTACCCTCCGGGCCTCCTCTGCCTGTGTCTACCAACCAGTATTATGACAAATTTCTTAGATTTCCAGAAACAAAGGCCTTGGATTGAGTGGAAAGAGACAAGTGAGAAATCCCAGAGTGAAGCACAGGCGTAAGTACAAGAAGGCCCTACTGAAAAGAAAGAGCCAGGTGAACTGCATTGCACTTGCTAAAATTTAATAATAATTAATGTTTGTAATGATTATTGGTTTTCAGATTTTACCTGTTGCCCGTGAAGTGGCCAAATATGCTGGAGAGAGTACTGGAATAAAAGCTGACCTGTCCAGGAGCACTGTGATTGCTTCTTAAAGCCATGCAGTGAAAGAACAGACAGAGATAATAGTCATCATAGAATCCGATATTATAATAATTTGCAAATTTGAGAAAATTTCATGTGTTGGATGAAGAATAAAATTTTCACCGCATTGATTTATGCAATCTGGGTGTACTATGAAAAGTTTCCGGACAATTTTTTTGCTTGGTGTGTCAGCTCGCTTGTAATAATAATAATAATTTTATAACAATATGTGAACAGAAATTGAATGAATTGTAGTCATTAATAATAATATTGCTACTCTTCTAGTATAGTGTGCACATGTGCAAATATTGTCATGTCATACCATGCGCATACTATGTAGTCTGTTCAAAGTTGCTGGCTACGTACGTACCTCCTTCCTTTCGCCTCCAGCTCATGATCAACAAGTTGTGGGATTAACTACAAGAGTGAAAACATGTTAAGCCTCCCTGCTTTCTCTTTCTCAGTCTAGAATAGCATCCTGGCCAGGCAGTGCTAGGCCCACCCTAAGCCAGCCTCCAAAAACTATAGTTGACCCAGTGACAGCTATTACAGTGCAGCCTAAGCCAGTAAACAGGATGCTAGTCAGACATTAGTGCTTGAACTGCACTATTGAATGCTGCATTGATTGAATGAAAGTGTCTGGATAATAAAGTGAATGTCAGGACATGCTGGCTATTTGTCGGAAAATGTCCTATGTCCAACCATTATCATAAGGTCTGATACTGTACATGCATAGTACCTTTTAACGTCTCTGTGTATGACAATTTGCTGAGCTCGGCAATGAAGGTAGGCGAGTAGACGAAATGTCATACCATGCTATTTGAACTCTGACCCTGAGGTGAGTCTTCAATCAAGATGAGCGTCCAGGGAGCTGTTTGCCATATATGGATAAATAAGGCAGAGACAAGGACCATCACAACTGTAGCCGAGCACAGGGAGGAGGTGGGCGTGGCTTAAGCTGTAAGAGAGATAAATGTAACTAGTTTACATAACAACTTGAAGTGTACATGAGCTTATGCTCAATAAATCGGTGAATTGGGCACTAAAATTAATATGAACCAGGTGTTACAGTCGAAATCAACACATTCAATGATGCTATACAACTCTGTTCTTAATCTTGTTAATAATCAACTAACATAGCATTATCAGACGATGGTTATTAGTCAGACAACGGCACGTTCCAATAGTTTAGTGCTATTCTCCATGGGAATTCTAGGGATGGGAAAGGAAGGATATATATCCCTGTACATATGCTCACCGAACTTTGAGAGAGCCTGTATTTCAGTGACAAAATTCTTCGCTCAGTTGACTCCATAAACTCGAGTTAGTACCATCAACCAGCTCATCCTGCTTATAAAACAAAAGTAGACACTGCAGTGAAGTGGCAGCAGCCATACTGAGGAGGTGGTTGACAGGACCACCCCCTCTCCCCATGAATACAAACCACACTTTTGTAGGTCAGACAGTCTCTCTCTCTCTCTCTCTCTCTCTCTCTCTCTCTCTCTCTCTCTCTCTCTCTCTCTCTCTCTCTCTCTCTCTCTCTCTCTCAAATAACACTGTGAACATAATCTTGGATTCAGAGTATAATGCAGTCAGCTAGGGTATGGTGGGTAATTTTAGTGGAAAGTCCGAAAAGGCCCTCAAAATTAATTTTCGTGGTTTTAAATTTCGTGACAGCAACCAGTCTAGGGGCGTGGCACTGCTGCATAAGCAATGATGTAATCTATACACACTCTCTGATCTTCTTTGTTACTAAGCCATACCTACAGATACTTGGACAAAAGGCATGAGATAGAAGAATATTAGTGTCGAAGATGCTATCAGCTGGATGACAGTGGCTACTGTTGCTTGATAACACTGGAAAGTGTTGGCCGCGCTGCCACGATGTTTGTGGCCAGACCCATTATCATGGACTCGCATAGTACGTACCATATCACAGTAGGCATTAATTTCGTGGGTGGGAAAATTTCGTGACTGCCAAGTCAACCACGAAAATAACGAAAATTAGCACCTCACGAAAATTACCCGCCATACTGTACCATATTATTACACTACCTCAGGGCTCTGCAGAATCTCTAAATTACAATAATTATTATAATATTATTATAAACCTCGTAAACGAAAAGTGAGGTTTCATGATCTACATGAAAGTCCAAATCACCCAAGGCAGTACTTTGGGCATATACTGTACATTAGCACACTTGTGTACACATGGCTTCAACAATCACGTATGTAGTTTTAAAAGTAGCACCATGCACAACTAGCTGATCAAAATAATAACGACAAAGCTTACCCTCTGCTCAATAATGCTGAGCTGGCGCATATGTCTGTCATCATGTAATCGTGGAGATGGTGAACCAGTGCCTTCCAATTGTGAATAGCACCACTGTCCAGAGACACGCACAGACCGGTGAATACAGGCATAGGAAGATCAAGTAAATACGGAGCTGTAGATGAAAGATAATTATGAAAGTCGTGCAGCATCGAACATTCACCAGCGAAAGGGAGTAGCTCTACCGTGACCATCATACCATGCGCATACTATGTAGTCTGTACACATATAAAATACTTCAAAGTTGCTGGCTACGTACGTACCTCCTTCCTTTCGCCTCCAGCTCATGGTCAATAAGTTGTGGGATTAATCGGCAAGAGTGAAAACATATAGTAAACCTCCCAGCTTTCTCTTTCTCAGTCTAGAATAGCATCACAGCTCAGTGGGGCGTGGGGAATTCTGTAGAGGAGTGGCTCGCCCGCGCATGCGCTAATTATTATTATTATTCGGGCGTGCTGTAGGAATTGGAAGGAGGACAACTGTAGGTCACCAATCCATACATGTAACTGGAATCCGATACGCGAGTACAGGTATTGCAACACTGGGCTCGGGGTGGCCGTGGACTGGGAATGAGGCTCTAGTATGTACGCAAAGCACACTGATACGCAAATAATTTTTAATAGCGCTCATAGGCATTGCGCGTTGACAATAATAATTAGCGTATGCGCGCATGTATAGCAATGATCTGCGTGCGCTCGCGAAGAAATTCGATGTAAAATGTCTAGGGCCTAAGAGATGGACTTGGAGCTGGTGGTACTACTAGAATAATAATAACAGCAGAGTGATCGACCTACACCTAATGTTATGGAACGAAGAGTTTGAAACTTACAATGTAAGTCACATGGGGCTGTAGATACATCCGCGATCACGCGCAAAGAGCCCTGCCACGAGCATCAAGTTAGCGTTTATATTATGACCTTGGTGTAGCTAGATGCCAAACACTGTACCATCATTAGAAACGCCTGAGGGGGGTATATTTATGAAAGCGCCTGGCCCTGTATGTAGCTACTCTATCAATAATAGAAGCACTTACTAATACTAAGACTTAGTATTACAAATTTATTATTTTCTTTTGAGTTTTTGTTCATCCTAATGTCATGCATGCTGTTTGCAGGTCGATTTTAAATGCAGTTGGTGATATAGATGCTGTGACCAGACGATGATACACCTACGGGAAGGTGAGGGTGATTATTAAATAATAGCTAAAAGTGACTGTGGCTTAGCCTCGTCCCCAGACCCTCTCACCTTTTCATTGTTACACACAAAAATGGGAGGACCTTGGATCACACGAGAAGTGTCACATAATGCCATTGATTAATGCGGGCTGCTTGAATGCTGAAAATCGGCTGTTTTCATATTATGTTTTTCATATTATGTGCCTTCAAGTGTAGTAGCATGCTATACACTACCACTCCAGAGCGAAACATCGAAGGTACATGTACCTTATGTACCGTAAACGATTGTACATAATATACTGCGGTGGTAACAAACCATGCTTTTATTGACTACTGAACTCCACAGTTTCTCATCTTTCTGTTAGAAAATCTTATTGATGATACCGTACTTAATCTAGGTAAAAAAATAATTTCAATTTTGAAAAACGCGCGTTTTTCTGATAAAGGTCGTCAATCGCTCCATATATACACGTTATGAGAATTCGTGAAATGCTAATTTCTTACGTTAGATTGGATCATACGTTGTATTCGATTATACTTTTACAGACTAGTGTCTGAAAGCTTCATAGATAGTAGCCAGCAAAGGATGCATCTGACATTATTAATTTTATCTCCCAGTGTTTGAGTCTGTGGGTAACATTGAAAATCCTTGGGATGAGGCTAATAAAGACAGCTAATTGTATCATATATTTTATACATTGAGTACTAAGAGGGTGGATGTGTCCTCATGTATGCATGCAGTAGAACAATTATTGCAGGGTTATGCTGTTTTGGTTGAGTCTTATAAATTACCATACTCACTCTAATTATTTGAACATTCTAATAGCCTGAATAATAATTTTAATAATGTAATTCATTGAACATCCAAAATTTCAAGTTTTCTCACCCGTTCTAATCAACTGAATGACCACGCGGTAGCTACACAGCATGATAGGAGCTCGAGACAATTCTTACGTTCATTGCAGAGTATGGCTACCACATTTTGGATATATAGCATCTAAGAGCGGAAAGATAACATGGACTTAGTTATAGTGACGGCGATCATGGAATTTGCGATCACTCAGCCTCATAGCACAGTGGCGACACTAGACCGAGCTGAAGACAAACTATTGTTGGACATCGACTGCTGTTTCATTATCGCTAGTGCTTTCTCCATTTTTTACACTCTAACAAGCCATTGGCTGAATTTACCGAACGACGATATTAGTTTGGGTGTTCAGATAATTAGAGCAAGTACAATACCTTCAAATTTTACTAGGATACTGTGGGGATGAACCCTCACGTTAATTTTATCATTGTAAGGGGAGAAGTTATATTAAGCTACATGAACTAGCATACAAAAGCGCTGCCAGCTACATAGCCATACATTCAAACAGTATGATGGTAATTGTGTATTATACATGTGATGTTGCATGCCTATCAGCAATTCGTACTCAGTGCTTAATTCATGTAGGCCATAATATGGTCACACACACAACTATGTATAGATGCTCGTGATTGATGTACATGTATCCACCGACTGAAATGTGGTGAAGTCCAATGGGAACAATCAGAATGCTATTTCAACCAAGTGTGCAATACTCTATATCTTCCTACTTTGAGGCAAGAGAGAGGATAGTTTTGGGAATATCTTCACTTGTGTCACAGGGCAGAGAAAGCGAGCTGGAGAGAGTAGCAAGAACTAAGAAGAGAAAAAAATTCATTTTTCTTATTGATTTGTAATGTCACCCTTTTTTATTTTCTAACTTTTGTAGCATATACACATGTTAGAAGTGTGGTCATAGATAGCTATAGCTGCCTAGATTCTGTGTTTAAAGTGGTTATTCTGTTTTATGTAGGATCTGCAGTGCTGGACGTGAAGTGGGGATCTACGTGCGCTTCCGTGAATACACAATGGAAATGGTGCTGTGCATGAGTGTGTGTGCATGTGCGAACGCTGAGCCTATATAGTGTACAGCAGTGCTTGATTTTTTTACACGACATACGTTGTTTTTTTTGTTTTCTTCTCTTACAGTGCTGATTGGTGGACTCTAGGAACTGGAGCTAGGGAGGCTGTGACGGACGAGGACCGTTGGTTTGTGTGTGTGTGTGTGTGTGTGTGTGGTAGGTGAGCATGTAGCAAGGGAGTACGTTGGGGGCTCTGCCCCTGGTTCAGTACACCCTTGATTAGTGTGTGCATGTGAGTGTAGAGTGTGAAGTGTGTGCGTGCACAGTGGCTGTTGTGTGTGCGTGTGTGTGAGTGTGCATTCTTCAATATTTTGCTGTAGTATGGCATGCAGATTGTTCCAGGAGCTGGGAGGCTGTGATGACTGACTGATGGCTGACCGGCGGGGACCTGAGGAAAACCATTGCAGTAGTAATGTTGATTGTGTGTGTATGCATGTGTGTAGTTGGTGAGCTTGTAGCAAGGGTGTACGTTGGGGGCTCTGCCCCTGGTTCAGTACACCCTTGATTAGTGCATGTGTATGCACATGAATGTAGCTTGATAAGTGCATGCGTGCATACATGTGAGTGTAGAGGAGTGTGGAGAGTGTGTGCACAGCAGCAGTGGCTGTTGTGTATTTTAATATTTTGCTCTAGTATGGTATGCAGGGTTGTTCCAGGCAAGAATCTGCACAAGGAGCGATACATAGGTGAGACGTAGTTGTAGTGTAGTGACCACACTCATCTTTTTATTCATTGTTATAGTTGTTATCTTTTTCATATCTTGTGATTTCTCACTTCTTCATTCATTATTCATATTTGGTCTTCATATTTTATTCAATGTTTGTACTGCTAATAATAATATTATTGTATGCTATTTCAATGACTTTTAGTAATTTCAATTGTGTGCGTGCGCATGCAATAATCACGCTAGTAATCGCGTATTGGATCGTGCGCTCCGCAATGTAATTTGAGTCCGAGTCCGCTTCAATATTCACAAACTTGAGTTTGGACTTATGGGAACAAGAATGATGTTGGCCAGTACGCGCACGCGCGAGTTGGATCACGTGCGCGATATACATAGCACTACATTTAGTCACATGATCACGATCATGGCCATAGAGTAGGTCGCTGAGGCGGCGATGAAGACGCTTAGCTACGAAGATATCCCCGTTGCACAAAGCGAATAACGTCGATTTTAAGCCATACTGCCCGGGGGCAAGAAGAGCTGTTCAACGGGACGGGAGATATTCAGGTAAATACCCCTCCATGATCGGTACATTTATAACACGTCGTGGTAGTATGACAGATCGACTTGCCCCCGTGATATTTATTAGTTAGGCATATGAGTATTATATAAGGCCTGGAGAAACAGTCGTCCAGGCTGATCTTCGCCGCCTTTGGCGATTTAGTCTTCATTACTCATGACGTCACCAGGAGGCAACTAATAGTTGGGCGTGGTTATAAATTAGTTTGTGGTTAGAGAAATGGTTTTTTTTGTCTATAATATTTCTTGCTTCTTAATAATAGCAAAGGATACACAATAGCCAGAAGTATATATTACGAAATGCTAAACTAAGGCTAATCGAGTGTGCACCCTGGTACATAAATACAGTGACAGAAAGGAATATATACTATGAAAACAGGTATAGCTAAACATAATAGTTTAAAAGTCAAGTTGGGCTGCTTTTAAGAGCCAGCTTAAATGACTGGAGACTTGGGGTAAGTACTAGGTCCTCCTCTAGCGAGTTCCAAGCTCTGATGCTACTGGGGACAAATGAATTATAATAATAGTTAGTCCGTGCAAAGGGACAGTGCAGAGTTTGTGCCCTGGCCAGTCTGCTTGAATGTGCCAATTGGATTTGTAGAATATCATCGGGAAAGTCACACAATCCATGAAGAATCTTATAAACTTGCACAAGCTTCAAGTGTAGTCTCCTCTCGCTCAGCATGGGGACATTTACCAGCCTAGTTAGCTCCTCATAGCCTGCATCCCAGCGATGAGAAACGAGTTTCAAGGCAAATTTCTGGACTGACTCGAGCTTGTTGACATCGTTCTGGGTGTATGGATCCCAGAGCTGACAAGCGTACTCCAAGTGGGGCCGAACAAGGCTCAAGTAAAGCTGCTTCACCGTCGAGGGAGAGGAGTGGTTATAAAATTGTCTGTAAATCAATCCAAGAATTTGTTTAGCTTTGTTGCAAATGCCCGAGATGTGTTCAGACCACGTCAATGGTTGGTCTACTTCATGATACAACTTTCTTGTCCATATCACGTTATCTTCTAGACACAAAACTAGCAAAGATACAGCTAAAATCATGAGTCTGAATGGGTGTCCCAGTCCTTAGACAACCTGAGTCGGCGTGGTCCGCGATCGGTGCCATTGTGCGCTCGGTATGCGCGCCGCCACTGAGTCGCGACTCAAACCACCGCTTCAGGATTCACAAACTTGAGTTTGGAATTATAGGAACGAGATTGGATCATGTTGGCCAGTATTGGACTCGGCGTGGTCCGCGATCGGTGATGCTCGAAGAAGTAATGATCGCGTATGTATAATATGTGATTGTGCGCTCGGTATACGCATGCGCGCCGCCACTACTTCGCGACTCAAACCAGGTCCAAACCAGTCCAAACAAGTAATTAAGTTTTGTATAGATTTGAACAATTCAAGGTGTGGAAACCAATTACAGCCAGTCAAAACATACAATTAGCCCTTGACTGGATGATTCAGAGAGAGGAGTATTTAAAGAGCAGCAAAAGCCAGCATTGTCATTCAACTAAACTAACTGTTCATCCTTCATCTCAGCTGTACTGTGTCTTCATCTCTGCCAACTGTTGCTAGCGCTCTTCAATTGGAAGGATCTACTGCATTGTTGGGATCTTGGCTGTACTGTGTCTTCATCCTTCATCTCGGCTGTACTGTGTCTTCATCGTTCATCTCGGCTGTACTGTGTGTTCATCCTTCATCTCAGCTGTACTGTGTCTTCATCCTTCATCTCAGCTGTACTGTGTCTTCATCTCTGCCAACTCTTGCTAGCGCTCTTCAATTGGAAGGATCTACTGCATTGTTGGGATCTTGGCTGTACTGTGTCTTCATCCTTCATCTCGGCTGTACTGTGTCTTCATCGTTCATCTCGGCTGTACTGTGTGTTCATCCTTCATCTCAGCTGTACTGTGTCTTCATCCTTCATCTCAGCTGTACTGTATCTTCATCTCTGCCAACTGTTGCTAGCGCTCTTCAATTGGAAGGATCTACTGCATTGTTGGGATCTTGGCTGTACTGTGTCTTCATCTTTACCACCTATTGCTGGTGTTCTTTAATTGGAATGATCCTACCGACTAGATTGTTTGGAATTTCTACTGGTGCACATTGTTAGATTGAGGCAAGTTCTTTTGCATGACTTTATTGTCTATTTACTGGTACATATGGTGCATGGTGCTGGCTTAAGACTCTTGTCCACTGATTTGTTGTGCTTCTACTGGTGCATGGTGCTAGCTTGAGGTCTTTCCACTGAATCTTGGTATGCTTATACTCTGGTGCATATGGTGTTGGCTTGTGTGTGTGTGTGATGTGTGTTTGGAGCAGAGCTTTAGAGTTTGTGTGTGTACTAACTCACCTTCACTGGATTAGGCTCATATTACTTTGTGTATGCTAATGTTAAATATATCCATTGAGTTTATCACGTATATATTTTTTTTATTCAGAGATTTTTGGGAGTTGCTATCTACTGGTTGTTGGTGTAGCCTCTTGTGTCTCCAGCCTGAGACGAGCCTTGGTCAACTGCTTTGTCCTCCACTCTTGTTGGGATCGCTGCCCCTGCATTAACGGTATGTGGAGCCGTCGGATGTTGGTGGTGTGAACAACTAGGGTGTAGCGTGATGCACTTGACCATGGCCCGTCAATGGATTGTGATGAACTGCTGTTCTCCTCTCTTGCACATGACTTTGACTCAACTTTACTAGATTATATTGTATGCATGCATATTTTTAATTTATGGATTTTTCTGCGCTGCGCTTCATCTAGGCCCCTTAATAATCAAATTTTCCCCGCGTTGATCTTCAACACGCAAAGACTTAGTTTAATATGGGAGGATATGGGGATATTTTTGTGTGACTAGTGAGATAGAAACAAACAAGCTTAATAGACATGACAAAAGTAACTGTTCAGCGTAGTGTCTGTGTCATGCTCTCGCCTACAAATCTGTGGAGACTATAGAAACTGTGGTCCTAGGTTCGAGCCCAGCACGGGGGGTTTGGGGGGCCAAAGCATGGGGGGCGCATAAGTATGGTTCTGCGCATAAGTATTGGGTCGAGCAATAAGTATTGGGTCGAGCAATAAGTATTGGGTCGAGCAATAAGTATTGGGTCGAGCAATAAGTATTGGGTCGAGCAATAAGTATTGGGTCGAGCAATAAGTATTGGGTCGAGCAATAAGTATTGGGTCGAGCAATAAGTATTGGGTCGAGCAATAAGTATTGGGTCGAGCAATAAGTATTGGGTCGAGCAATAAGTATTGGGTCGAGCAATAAGTATTGGGTCGAGCAATAAGTATTGGGTCGAGCAATAAGTATTGGGTCGAGCAATAAGTATTGGGTCGAGCAATAAGTATTGGGTCGAGCAATAAGTATTGGGTCGAGCAATAAGTATTGGGTCGAGCAATAAGTATTGGGTCGAGCAATAAGTATTGGGTCGAGCAATAAGTATTGGGTCGAGCAATAAGTATTGGGTCGAGCAATAAGTATTGGGTCGAGCAATAAGTATTGGGTCGAGCAATAAGTATTGGGTCGAGCAATAAGTATTGGGTCGAGCAATAAGTATTGGGTCGAGCAATAAGTATTGGGTCGAGCAATAAGTATTGGGTCGAGCAATAAGTATTGGGTCGAGCAATAAGTATTGGGTCGAGCAATAAGTATTGGGTCGAGCAATAAGTATTGGGTCGAGCAATAAGTATTGGGTCGAGCAATAAGTATTGGGTCGAGCAATAAGTATTGGGTCGAGCAATAAGTATTGGGTCGAGCAATAAGTATTGGGTCGAGCAATAAGTATTGGGTCGAGCAATAAGTATTGGGTCGAGCAATAAGTATTGGGTCGAGCAATAAGTATTGGGTCGAGCAATAAGTATTGGGTCGAGCAATAAGTATTGGGTCGAGCAATAAGTATTGGGTCGAGCAATAAGTATTGGGTCGAGCAATAAGTATTGGGTCGAGCAATAAGTATTGGGTCGAGCAATAAGTATTGGGTCGAGCAATAAGTATTGGGTCGAGCAATAAGTATTGGGTCGAGCAATAAGTATTGGGTCTGGGTTTGGGTTCGGGTTTGGTTTGGGTTTGGGTTCGGGTTTGGGTTCGGGTTTGGGTTTGGGTTTGGGTTTGGGTTTGGGTTTGGGTTTGGGTTTGGGTTTGGGTTTGGGTTTGGGTTTGGGTTTGGGTTTGGGTTCGGGTTCGGGTTCGGTTCGGGTTCGGGTTCGGGTTCGGTTTGGGTTCGGGTTCGGTTTGGGTTCGGGTTTGGGTTTGGGTTCGGTTTGGGTTCGGGTTTGGGTTCGGGTTTGGTTCGGGTTCGGGTTTGGGTTCGGGTTCGGTTTGGGTTTGGGTTTGGGTTCGGTTTGGGTTCGGGTTTGGGTTTGGGTTTGGGTTTGGGTTTGGGTTTGGGTTCGGGTTTGGGTTTGGGTTTGGGTTTGGGTTTGGGTTTGGGTTTGGGTTTGGGTTTGGGTTTGGGTTTGGGTTTGGGTTTGGGTTTGGGTTTGGGTTTGGGTTTGGGTTTGGGTTTGGGTTTGGGTTTGGGTTTGGGTTTGGGTTTGGGTTTGGGTTTGGGTTTGGGTTTGGGTTTGGGTTTGGGTTTGGGTTTGGGTTTGGGTTTGGGTTTGGGTTTGGGTTTGGGTTTGGGTTTGGGTTTGGGTTTGGGTTTGGGTTTGGGTTTGGGTTTGGGTTTGGGTTTGGGTTTGGGTTTGGGTTTGGGTTTGGGTTTGGGTTTGGGTTTGGGTTTGGGTTTGGGTTTGGGTTTGGGTTTGGGTTTGGGTTTGGGTTTGGGTTTGGGTTTGGGTTTGGGTTTGGGTTTGGGTTTGGGTTTGGGTTTGGGTTTGGGTTTGGGTTTGGGTTTGGGTTTGGGTTTGGGTTTGGGTTTGGGTTTGGGTTTGGGTTCGGGTTTGGGTTTGGGTTTGGGTTTGGGTTTGGGTTTGGGTTGGGTTTGGGTTTGGGTTTGGGTTTGGGTTTGGGTTTGGGTTTGGGTTTGGTTGGTTTGGGTTTGGGTGGGTTTGGGTTTGGGGGGTTTGGGTTGGGTTGGGGTTGGGGGTTGGGTGGGTGGGTTGGGTTGGGGTGGGTGGGTTGGGGGGGGGGGGGGGGTTGGGTTTGGGTTTGGGTTTGGTTTGGGTTTGGGTTTGGGTTTGGGTTTGGGGTTTGGTTTGGGGTTTGGGTTTGGGTTTGGGTTTGGGTTTGGGTTTGGGTTTGGGTTTGGGTTTTGGGTTTGGGTTTGGG